>JAUIMM010000289.1:1917500-2517500 GCA_031769625.1 Taudactylus pleione | reverse complement strand
TGCCCTGTGGTATCTGGCACCAAGACGTTAGCAGCAGATTCTAAATCCTGTAATTTGCCAGGTGGGGCCTCCATGGCTCTGACTTTGTTTTACAGCACATCCCACAGATGCTCGATCGGATTGAGATCTGGGGAATTTGGAGGCCAACACCTTGAGCTCTTTGTCATGTTCCTCAAACCATTCCTGAACATTTTTTGCATTGTGGCAGGGCACATTAATCCTCCTGAAAGAGGCCACTGCCATCAGGGAATACCTTTGCCATGAAGAAGTGTACTTGGGGGAGAGGCCCTAGATTACACACCTTAAGTACAATTTGAGGTGCTACCTGCTGAGACTTGTAGTGCTGCAAGCAAAAAAAGGGGAAAAATGCAAGTGCACACTCTAACAATGCTAGCAATGTTAGAGTGTGCACTTTCATTTTTTTTCCCCTTTTTTTTGCTTGCAGCACTACAAGTCTTAGCAAGTAGCACCTCACATTCTTAGGGTGTGCAGTATAGAGCCTCTCCCCTATGCATTTTGTGTTGTGTATGTACACTGGAAGGACGAGACTTCTACCCTGATTAGCACCCCTCCCACCTACTCCTGGGTGTTTTTAATTAGCAAGGAGTCCTTGCACTCTAAAGGCCCCCATACATCTGCAACGGATCCTTGCAATGTAGCGATGGGATCGGAAATGGCGGCCATCGATGTTCCGCGATCCGTTGCAGGATCGGTGAAATTCCACATGTTAAATTTCACCGATTTGCCAATCACGATCATTTTCTGATCGTGATCGGCATATCTGTGAAATCCAACATGTTGGATTTCAGCAATCCTGCAATTCCAGGTTGCAGGATCGCTACATCGCGGCAATCCATCGCTGATGTATGGGGCCTTAAGACTGCAAATCTAATATTTAGGTTATCGGGCCATTCATCATCAGGGGTCCGAATTGGACCACCTGATATTCAGAAAACTCCGAAAACCAAAAGATGGCGCTTGTTCTTGTAGCCCCTCTTCTTCCTCTGGGAAGGAGTATCGGGGATGCGAAGAGGGATCTGAGCGGATCCCTCTGCCACTTCCTTGCTGACTCCCCGGCGGCTTTGCGCATGCATGTCCTCGGGTTACGCATGTGCAGAACTGGCCGTGGGGACAAGTAAGTAATGCAGCTACTAATCGCAGGGACAGCTGCTTTTCAGAGCAACTGTCCCCGCACCGCAACAGTAATGAATTGCTGTGGTAAGTGAGTAGTAAGTAAGTAGGTGAATACTTTATCATCGGGGGGCCATACGGTAATGAATAGGTGCCAAAGTAGCATCCACATGAATGCCAGGAGTCAACTTTACCAGCAGAATATTGCCCAGAACAACACCTGCCTCTGCCGGCTTGCCTTCTTCCCATAGTGCATCCTGGTGCCATCTCTTCCCCAGGTAAACGACGCACACGCCCCTGGCCGTCTACATGATGTAACAGAAAATGTGCTTCATCAGACCAGGTCACTGTCTTTCATTGCTCTATGGTCTAGTTCTGAAGCTCATGTGCCCTTTGTAAATGCTTTCAGCAGTGGACAGGGGTCAGCATGGGCACTCTGACCAGTCCCTGGCTACGCAGCTCCATATGCAGCAAGCTGCAGTGCACTGTGCGTTCTGACACATATCTATCATAGTCTGCAATAACACTTTCAGCAATTTGTGCTACAGTGGCTATTCTGTGGTATAGGACCAGATATGCTAGCCTTTGCTTCTCACACGCATCAGTGAGCCTTGGGCGCCCATGACCCTATTGCCGATTCAATATAACTTTTAGGAGGTACTAACCACTGCATATTGGGAACACCCCACAAGAACTGCTGTTTTGGAGATGCTCTCATCCAGTCGTCTAGCCATCACAATTTGGCCCTTATCAAAGTCGCTCAGCTCTTTACTGTTGCCCATTTTTCCTGCTTCCAACACATCAACTTCAAGAACTTACTGTTCACTTGCTGCCTAATATATCCCTCCCCTTGACAGGTGCCATTATAATGAGATTATCAATGTTATTCACTTCATCTGTCAGTGGATTTAATGTTATGGCTAATCGGTGTACATAGATATTTGTCCATGTATGGTAGTGAAAAAAAGAGCATATGATATTTATAAGCCAAGGTTATATATTGCACTGTGTGTACCGAACAGTGTAACTAAAGTGCTTTTCGTTTGGGCAAGTCCTTTTCTGGAGTTTCAAACCAGAATCCAGAGTTCTTTAATATTCACCAGATAGATGTAATCCACTTCTCTGAGTGAACAAAAAAAAATCATTATAGTGTCCATAATACCCTCCCTAATAAGCACATTAATGCAGTACGGCACTTCCAGGTATCTCATTTCTCATGTATGGATGCTGGACTATTCAATGTATAGAGTGCGCATGCGCAAACTCCATAATGAGTTTGCATACGTCTGGGAGCGTATGGGAATGCCACATTGTTAGAATACATAAAGTATCCATGAACTATTTTATTGGTTAGAAGGTTTCAGCAGTACCTGTGTATATAGTAGAAATTGCGGAAATGACGTGGACTGAGACTGGCATTGAACTGGAAGTGACCATCTTTTTGATAAAGTTTAAACAATATGGGGTCAATCCAATTAGCCGCACTTTACAGCAAGCCCGGTGGCAGCCTGAATTCCCTCGGAACTGCGAGCAAATTTTTGCAACTTCGGGCTGAGAGAGGGATGCGAGATGCGGTGCTGTTGCCGGTGTTTGAACGCCGTTGCAACGGTAACTCGCATCCTATTTGCAACCCTCACGGCTAATTGGATTGACCCCTATATGTGAGTAGTAGAAATGGTAGGTATGACTGCAAACAGCCATCTTTTGGTTATATGCTATGTCAATAAAACTTTATAATATAAACATTGAAAGCTATCATCTCTAGATACTTGGCAATATTACATAGCTAAAAAAAAACATATTCGTATGTTGGTTAGCCCTCCAATAGTAAAAAGATAAATAGTAAATAGAACTATAGACCTTAAAACCGCATGTTAACTCATGGCAGCAATATTATTCAAGACTTATCTTAAAAAAAAATACTAATCCTATAGATCATACAGTTTTAGTAAGCATGTACAGACAACCAGGATGCAAACTCATTATAAAAGTGGGTCTTTAATAACCCCCATTAAGTTCTTTAACTTCTCACATTGTGAGTTTCTTTAGTAGATCGTCTCCTGTGGGCCATGCTGGACATGTTCTATTAAAGGTTAGATGTTCAGAGCTGGAATGTTTTATGGGGCATTTAGTCTTGCCCACATATTCAGGTTGCAGCCACATTCTAATAATTAAATAGCAGCAGTTGTTTTGCAATTGAAAAACATTTTCTTATTAAACTGTTTACAGTTGCCAAAGTTAAAAAATAACTTCTTATTCGACTGTTCATATTGCAGATATTACAATGTCCACATTTGAAAGTTCCAACACAATTAGTGGACATAGTATTGCTATTGTTCCTTAATTTTTTATTTTTTTTTTTCATTTTTTTTTTTAAGGTAGTTAAGAGCCAATATATGTTTTAAATTCTTTGATTTCTTAGAGATGTCGGGTTTATTGGGGATGATGTCTGCTAAGACATCTTCAGGATTTCCCAATGCTTCTTATACAGTGAAGTGCCAAAATTAATGGGATAGATGCCTAGTATCATGTAGGACCCCCTCTAGCCCAGCAAGTGCAGCACCTAGGCGTGACATTGATTCCACAAGTGGACAGTAGAATTTTTGAGAGAAGTTGACCCATGCCGTCAGCATAGCTTCCCACAACTCCCAGATACTTGTAGGTGCAAATGGGCCTCTCCACCACGTCCCATAAATGCTCAATTAGGTTCATGGCGAACGTAGTAGCCACACCATTTGTCAGAGCTCTCCAGAATGCTCCTCAAACCAATTCTGGACAACTTGAATTCATGTGCCTTCCCATGAGCAGCCTATCCGGTGTTCAAACTGACTCACAAGATGTCAGGTTACAGCTGATGCAAGTCTGGGCATTTCCAAGATGTCACAGTACAGTGATGCTACCAACCATTACATTTACATACTGCTATCCCATGACTTTGGCACTTCAGTGTATATTACATGGTTGTTTTAAGCAAAACTGAGTTCTCGACTTTTTTTTTTTTTGCCATCAAACGAGTACCTCTACATATTAACTTTTAGTTGGGGGCAGTTATAATACTATTAGTTTAGTTTAGGTAAAACAGTAATTATCAGACTAGCTATTTTATGAAACTACTAGGTAGTACAGTGGATTGCTCATCACCAGGGACAGAGGGGGCAGCAGTTGATTATATATTAATAGAGTCCCAGGTCTGTCTTCAATTTGCCAGGCCTGGGGTCTCATATGCCCCTGCATCCACGTCCACATAGACACTGTATGGACCGTTTATATTGAATTATTTATTGTTGTGTTGTAATCTGTTATTTATTATTGCATTGTTTACATTTTTGCACTTTAATGCCAATAATGAGTTTGCCAGTATTTACCTTCATGTATTGATCACATTGGACATGTATGATTGCATCACATGTGTCAGGGATGATCTCACCAAGGGCCTGAGACGATATGGCAGTGCTGTACCTCAGGTCAGCCAGGGTCCTCCCCGTAGCCAGATACCGCAGTGTAGCCATCAGCCTGTGTTCTGCAGAAATGGGCCTCCTCATGTTTGTGTCCTCCCTCTCTGTGAGTGGGGTCACTAGATGAAGAAGCTCCTGGAACGATGGGTCGTCCATATGCAAAAAAATTCCTGAAATCATCAGGATCTTTGTTACGTATTTCTCAAACCAGAGGCATATGGGAGAAGGTGTCTCGTCTCGCCAGCCAATCCCTGGCCTATCAACTTCTTTCTCTTCCTGATCGCATGCATCCTTCTCGCTACAGCAATAAGAATGCAAACTTTTGCCTGTCTCCTTCTCAAGCTCAAACTCATGATGAGGAATGAAACGAACGAACGTATTCAATCCTCAGCACTTGTTCTTCAAATGACGATGCGAGTCCGAGATGCTTGTTATAATCATGACCCGTTCTTTGCCCATTATGGAAATGGAAGATCCCGCGCTGTGACTGCTGCACTGAATCTGTACCGTGTGCGTGTGTTTGTACAATTGTTTTGTTTCGATATTTCGGCTGCCAAGGATCGAATGATCGCAAGTATGATTGTATACGTATGTACGTATGTGCGTATCAGCACTGATCAACACTTCAAAACGAGAGTTCGGTTGGACGAGCAATCTCATTCAAGGTATGATTGTATCTGTGTGTATCCACCTTTACTTAAGGATTTTAAACCTATTATTGGTGTGTTTATTAAAAGTGTTTAGTTTTAATGGTTGATGGGTTGATTCTACTGTCCCATATTGTTTTTCATGTTTACTATGCTAATGTTCAAACACCTATTGTACATTCAAATCCTCTTCTTTGATATACTTTCAACATTTGTCCACTAAGTGGTGATATGATTCCATTAAATAGGGTTACATGTGTTTTAGGTATGTTATGCAGCAGTACTAAAATCTGTTAAGAATAAAATGGAGTTCAGACATGCAATCTACATACAGATGGGGAAAATTAAGCGTACGTTTTTAACCAAAGCCGTGTGCTTTCACAAGGCTTCTACATATGAAAATGTCAGATTGCTATTGTTCATAAACCTCATATTGGAGACAGAACTATTCTTTGATATAATCACCTGGCCATTTGCCCATATCATTTCTGTGCAGTGGTGTTTGTTTAGAATGAAACCATAGGAAACCTGCTGGAGGAAATGCTGATTAATCTTGCCCAGCCTTCACCATTCCTGCTCTTTGGTTCATATTCACACACAGCCATGAATGTGTCAGACTAGCATCCATATGACTCTATGCTAAAATAAAGTGTTAATGCCCATGTGACACTTATTACAGTACGCCTTCCTTCTACTACATCGCATCAAGCTTATGTTATTCACTTTGCAGTATATTACATGAGGAACGGTCTGGGCTGTCGGGAGTTGTGGGGTAACTGGTAGAAGTGCCCCATGTTTGTCATTTACAGCATTTAGAATGTTTCCTACAAAATAGCTGAGTGAGGGATGGGCCTAAATTAAAGTTATTGCATGTCATATGGCATGGAGGCAAAGTATCTGTGTTGAGGATTACCCTGGAGATCGGTGGATAACTAACAAACTACAGATAGTTTGAGAATATCCATTCCAGAAACTCCACAGAACATATAGCCGTTTTGTCGGCAGGAAGGGGAAATTGTTCCTAATTTTCTTGGCTGCAAGTATTCCTCCCCATATGCGAGATACTCTTGAAGTTGTCCTGCCAAGGGAGTTATCAAAACTTTGATTTCCTTTTAATTAACCGGGCAGAGGTTGCTAGCGGGTGCCATGGGTTCTTCCTCCCAGGAGGTCGTACTGGGCAGAGCTTCTTACAGACGCAGTAAACGCCCTTTGATCTCAGTAATATTTCTGCATTAAAACCAAAATACTCTTGAAAAACCTTTTTCTTTTACCTACATTGATATTTTACCTAAATTCGTGCAATTTCCAGTGAAGTTAATGCTAGTTCTACTAATTTAAATGCCTGGTATTAATGAAACTGAGAATAACACACTACCCCACCAACATAAAAATAAATTGGTCATCTGTTGGTCCAATAGACCCTTTAATGTACCGTGTATGTAGATCTGATTTTAATGCCAAATATATGTATAAACAAACCCTCTATATAACTATGGTATGTTTATGGTACTCTTAGCATACAAGAATTGGTTAAAGGGGTCTATCGATTACACGACTGTTTGAACAATCCAACCAAAACCAGAAGGTTTTGGTCGCATTGTTCACAGTCGTGTAATGGATAGCCGGCAAGGACCAGCGATGCACGTGCACGCTGGGTCTTGCCGACCCCGACTATCTGCCGAACATGCTGGTCAATCTCACGACGCTCCTCAGGTTCCACATGTTGGCAGACATGGAGGTCTGTCTCCTGCACTGAATGACCTTCAGTGAACGCCGTTCACTGCGGGCCCCGCACCTGGCGACCTGAAGAACTGAACCTTAGACGTCCAATTTTTCAGGTCGCGTACTGGATAGGCCCCATTTGATCTGTATGTAGGAAAACGAATTATGATGGATAGATTTTTGTATTAGTGCTTAATGTATTACATAGTGGCTATGAGCTGTGTAAAGCACTGTTTTCATAATTGGTCAACCTGCACTCTGAGTAAAAGTGCATGGAAAATCTCACCTAGTTGTAAAGTTTTCAGCTGTGCTGTGTTCCTTTCACAGAACCTAACCCTTCCTCTATACTCTGCAACTAGATTACTCACTTTAGGAATCATTAACCTGCAGGGTATGATTAGAGGTCTGATCACATGAAATGTCCCAGACACCACACCCTGCACTCCCTCAGCACCTGTTACATAAAGGTATTTGATGCATGGTCTTAAAGTTTAGTATTTGGCTTATAAAACTTGGAGGACACTCAAAACAAATGTCACCAGAGACTTTGAAGCTGGAAAGTGGCAGTTTGCATCAATCTGAGAATACACAAACAAGTGTGTGTATAGATAGATATATACTCACCAACTTAACACATTCTGCCGCAATGCTCTCCAACATAAGCACATATAGAAATATATCCAGAAACATGCGGCACTCACGAACCTGCACTTATAGAAAAACCTATTCCAGGCCCACAGACTGATCCAATGTTTGTTTATCACACAGTCATAAACTGTTTTATACACATGATCAAATAAAAAGGATGATATAAATGATAACGATATCGTTTGATCGTTTATATCATCCCTTTTTTTTTTTTATAACCCCTCCAATGACCAAACGATGGTCGATGCGCGGGCACGGATGGCCGATATCGATATCGACCATTGCCAGTGCATGCAGGCCAACCTGGTCAATATTGACCAGGTTAGTTTGTTTACTATAGGGATCGTTGATCGCAGGTCGTTATGTCTTTTGAGGGTTGGTGCATGTTGCTGGATGTCCGATATTGAACATGCAGGACGATCAGACCACGATATCCGTGTGTACGGGCCAATAGATAGCTATCTTTAAAGGGATCGCCTTAATAAATAATTTATTATATATGCTTCTAAATGTACCATATACCATAATAATTAGACCAATAATTAGTGGTTTTGATTTCTTTGCATGTGTGGATTGTATGGGTTGTTGCTGACATTTGGTGAACATTTCATTATAATAGCCCCATTAAATATATATTTACTGAGAAAATGTTGATGTGTTCAATACTTATTTTACCCGCTGAAATAGATAGATGTGTGTGTGTGTGTGTGTGTGTGTATATATATATATATATATATATCAGGTGAGAGTACCAATTTAATCTGAGAGTAGACTACTTTAGTGAGATCCACTGCAATTGTTTGTTTTCCATGGACAAATGGAAATGTACTACTGTACCTACTGCTGGCAGTTAAAGAGTGGATTGGTGAGCCATACCTGGCAGCAAACAGTTGCCCGGCAGGTGTGTGCATGCTCCTGCATACCACTTTTCCCTGCAGCGCTGAATACCTGCTATTGCTCATGCAGGCGTGTCCTGGCCACTGCATATAAACAGGGAGGAGAACAGGAAGCCAGTCCTAACAATCTTTCTGTTCTCCATCAAACTTCATCACCTTGGGCATAATACCTTCTGCATGTACAGTATGCAGTACTAAATGCAGTACTTTGTGACCACCCATATTTATCATATGACTTTTAGTCCCTTACATGTGACATGGTGACACTTACTACTAAATAGCAAGTAAATATCTTAAGGCCTGTTCTTCTGCCAAATCAGTGTTTTGTATGTATGAAATGTGCTTCCAGCTCTTTTTCCCCACTACAGTAGGGTGGTCAGGTTAGTGTGGTAGTGCAGTGTGTGACGCTCAGTCTGATTAAATTTATTTTTTATATAAATGCTGTGAATATCCTTTTATAAAGTGCAAAACCAGCTGTATCTGCATTTTTTTGCTAAGCATGTTATGTGCTACATGTTAAATTGAAGACATTATTATAATGGTTCTGATTGTCAGTGTTCTTAATGTGCACCTGCATTTGCCTTTTTTTCTGTGTGGAACTACTAGTCTCAGCAAGTAGCACCTCATGTTTAGAATTGGGGTGTGCAGTCCTAGGCCTCCCCTCCCTTCCCACATATTCATAAGGGTCTTCCACTGCATGGATTCAAACAGTGTGTGTGATGCTGTAACAACTTAACTTGAAATGTAGCTTTTATCCTGTATTGGTTCCCATCAGTTAACTGTCATAATTATGGGAGAGGTGGGGAGACAGCTACTGGGGATGTAAGGAACCATTCATCAATTTATGGGCAGCACAGGCGCTGTAATGGTTAGCGTTACTGCCTCACAGCACTGAGGTCATGGGTTCGATTCCCACTATGGCCCTAATAACTGTGTGGAGTTTGTATATTCTCCTTGTGCTTGCGTGGGTTTCCTCCGGGTACTCCGGTTTCCTCCCACACTCCAAAAATATACTGGTAGGTTAATTGACTCCCCGCAAAATTTACCATAGTGTTTGTCTGTGAGCATGTGGTAGGGAATATAGATTGTAAGCTCCACTGGGGTAGGGACAGAGTATTCTCTGTAAAGTGCTGCGGAATATGTGTGCACTATATAAACAACTGGTAATAATAATGTATTTTAGTGGTCCTATAAAGAAAATCCTATCAATCATTTCGATAGATCAGTTATATTATTTTGGTACAGGTTGAGTCTCCCTTGTTCAAAATGCTTGGGACCAGGGGTATTTTGAATATCGGAATATTCCGTATTTTAGAATATGTGCATACCAAAATGAGATATCTTGGGAAAGGGACCCAAAGCTAAATACAGAATGCATGCATGGTTTATATACACCTTATACATACAGCCTGAAGGTAATTTTATACAATATTTTTCAGAATTTTGTGTATCAATAGAAGTTTGTGTACCTACATGAAATTCTTTTGTTTCATATACACACAGCCTGAAGGGTATTTTATACTATATTTTTACTATTTTTAATAATTTTGTGCCTTAAACAAAGTTTGTGTACATTGAACCATCAGAAAGCAAAGGTTTCACTTTCTCAGTCATGCTAAAAACATTCCATATTTCAGAATATTTGCATATGGGAGACCCACCCTGTCATTGCTTTTCCAATGAATTGAGAATAAACAGCAAGTAATCAGCTGTGCATCATTTTATGAGACTTTAACTTCATTTGTTATTTTTAAGCAACCTGGTATTTGTCATAGTATAATGCAGAGGTATACACCATATGGCACTCCAGCTGCAGTGGAACTACATTTCCCAGGATGTCCTGTTACAGTTTTGTTGTTAGAGCATGCTAAAACTGTGGCAGGATTTGGCTGGGATGTGTAGTCCCTGAACAGCTGGAGTGCCACAGGTTGCTTACCGCTGGTATACTGTTTGCTTAACACCACAATGAACTGTTGTTGGCCATTACTGGTATTGACTTTAGTTGTCTATACCTATACTTTACTGTAAGCTGTTTCCCTGGTACACAGACTCCAGTTCAGTACCTGGATGGGTTACAGTTGTTATTTCTAACCTCTCAGCGTACCTTGCTCTTCCACCGATTCCCTTCCTGCTCACATTCCCAGTTTATTTTGCTCTGTTGTCCCTCCCATTCCTCTGGCACAGTGCACCTTTGCTTCAGTCATCTCCCTGTACCCACCAGACCCTGCCCCTATGCTCCTGGCTGCTGGCCCTTACAGACCGGATACAGACAGGAAGCCTGCAGGTTGTAGATCACTCCATCCCAAGGGCAGTGACTGTGTGAATATGAACTATCCCAGGCACTTGGCTCAAATAGCAGGGATACAGCTCAGGTCCTGTCTGTCTGGTCTATTACAATGGAAAGTGGTTCTTTCTCCTTTCACAGCCATAAATGTAAAATATATAGATGTTTTGTTTTTGTCCAGTGTTGTTTTTCTACCACAGACAGACACAAAACCGGTTGTTTTTTTAGTCCTTGTGTAATGTAGTAATGTAAGACGTGTGCTTAAGTCACCCTGCACTGAGAACCTTTTAATGCCTTGTGTTTACGTTTATAATTATGATAAAGAATGGTCCTATTGCTAGCAGCTAATGATTTAAAGAAAATAATTTGTCTTAGTTCCTTGATTTCACCATGTAAAAACTTTTAAATCGCTCAGAAATTATATACATTTTGTTTTAGCTGACTGCAGTTTTTGTAATAAAAGAACAGTGATATTCACACAGGTATCGTGTTCACGGACATGGTCATGTAGCTTGAAACAATGAAAGGTTCGGGGAAGAGATAAATGTATATTTTAAAGGAAAAGTCAGACTGTGTTTGTGGTTATTTTGTATAGGCGCAATTTTCTTATTAATGTCAAAGAACCCATGTAATAGGGGGAACGACTGTGTCACTAGATGAGTCCCCAAAACGCAGAGTATGACGTTGGAATACCAGAGAACAGAAGAGGGCAATTGGGTCACTCCTCTGGAGAGATGCGAACATGCTTGTTCACTCTATAGCACCATGATCCTCCTCCCTACATCCAGGTTACCAGGCAACACTGAAACACATTGTGTGCCCTGAATAGCCGCAGTGTCTGGGGAGGAATCTCACATCTTCTAACAATCCCCCCCCCCCTCTCCCCAACTTCTTACTCCTCCGTACAATAAAGTAGTGGATATAAACCCTATGCTGAAGAAGATTGAGTTGTTTAGAACACTGGGTGCATTATAAGAGATGGTTTTCTTATTTTTACCTGCTCTAATTATAGGTAGCATCTTAAATCATCTAAAAATACCAGGGTGGAATAGGTCAAACCGTTTTGAGTTCTTACTCTGGCTGCCGCCTTCTCTTTTAGACAAAGAAATAATGTCAAACACAAATGGATGGAACATAGGTATAGTGTAAAGTTTCCTGTGAATGCTGGGAGAGTTATACCTGTGTTGGTGTAATGATGAAAGGTATGAGAAGGTCTTCACTTGTGTTGGAACATTTCTGGTGTAGTCACATACAATTGTGCTGTTCCTTACCGTTTTCATGTAAAGGGGAAATGTAGTTCATTTCTGTTTTAAGAACACATCTGAATATTTAAAAGAAAATGCATGAGTGTGTTGAAGGCAGATGCTATTTATATGCCTGTACATATTTATAAAATGATGATTGTTTCGTAGATATCTACGGGTCGGGTTAGTGATGTCTAGGACGTCTTAGTTAGAAAAAAAATTTCATTAAAGTAATAAGGGTGAAAACATCTGTGAATATGTATCATTGAGAAAAGGATCTTCATACTGATCTTTCATATATGGCCACCTCTTTAGGACTCTCGTAGTAACATATCCTGGAAAGCGGTTTCTCACTCTTTTGAATAAATTCATATTGACTCTATTTGCATAGCGTGAACATTTGCTTACCTATGTAATTGTTGTGTTTGACACCTGGCAGAGCAGTGCACACACACACATTACTGGTGCTTGCAGCTGGGGAATCACAACTGTACTTGTAATCTGATTGCATTCTACTGGTTTGTGTCCTGTGTCAGTAAGTTACACTGCTACTAGGACAGGCCTGGCCAACCTGTGGCTTTCCAGCTGTTGTAGAACTACAAGTCCCAGCATGCCTTGCCACAGTTTTGCTTTTAGGAAATGCTAAAACTGTGGCAAGGTATGCTGGGACTTGTAGTTTCACAACAGCTGGACAGCCACAGGTTGGCCAGACCTTTACTAGAAAATGCATGTTGGTTCATTTAGATTCTATACAGCTATTATGTGGATCAAACATTGGCAGCAATCTTGTTGAAAGGTGAATCTAATACTTTTCTGTTGCTCCCATTTTTTGTGTGCACAAGATAACTGCAAAACAGTGCTGCAGCCCTATGCAAATAGTCATACATGCATGTTTTTTCTGAAGGGTACTACAAGAATGGCAGAACCTGAGCAGTTGATTTACTCGCATATCCTTGTAAATCTCTATTTATCTGAGAATTATTGTCAGGGATGTGTAGGCAGGGGTGGCAGAGCCTCCCCTGCCATACTCCTGAGATTTGATTATAAAAATTATTAGAACAATACAAAGAAGATATTTATAACTTATAAATATCTTTGTTTATTGTAATCATTTTTATAATTAACACTCACCAGCTTTGTGGAGCTCCCTGAGACTGCAGGGAGATGAGAGATGAGGCAGCAACAGCTCAGCCTCGCTTCTGTATAGTCAGACACTGCTTGCAGAGCTGTAGGCGGGGGGACACTCCACGGGCAGTAAGCTGCACAGAAAAGGCTCATACACACTGGACGATATGCTGTATGAGCGATATCGTCAGCAACTGGCCCGGCGGGTGTGCCGGCATCAGTAAGTGCATAACACACTTGGTGATGCCGGCAACGAAGGAAGGGTGGGGGGCGTCATGCTGCATCCAGCAGCATGGCATGGTTAACGATATCCCCAGGTTGAGCTGCATGTACAGTTGACTGGGGATATTGTTAACGACCCGCGGGAGCGTGCATCGTTCATATACTCTGGACGATTTGAACGATATCATAAGTGTGTATGAGCCTAAATAGATAATAGAGGCATGCCTCTGAGTATGGGGGGGCATACATTGAGCACTGATGGATACTTTGGATGTGTCATGTGACCAGGAAGTGTACTGCAGTGTTTAGAGATCAGTGCTCGGTCAGCAGAAGCAAGAGAAAACACAGTGATGCAGGTAGGAGAATCAAAGAACACAAGTTTAGTGTAGTGAGGGGAGAGTTACAGTGAGTAGGGGGTGAGACAGGCTCCCAGCACTTAAACCCATCTCCATGTGTGCCTCCCCAGCCACTGACCTCACCGCAGGTCACTGATTATTGTAGAACAGGGCAAAGAATATATCTGTACAAAATAAGTTTAGGCAGCAGTGCCATTGTGTATTTATATTCAGTTATCACTTTGTACCCTTAAGGATGGAAAGCTTCCATCACTGAATCTGCTGTAATGTGCTTCCTTATCATGTAGAAATGGTATTTAGTCTTCAGACTGCACTAACATACACTTCACCTGTCATAGAAGTACTGCCTAAGAGGAACAAGAAGTGTCTCCAAAACATCTAATCTTTTTTATTTTCTATTTGTTTCACCACATTTGCCAGGGTACTGTACTTTTCTGTACTTTTCATCTCAATGGTAAAGTACAGGTGTGACATTCATTTGATTAGGTTGGCGAATAAAAGGTCATGTTCTAAGTTTGTAAATAAAGATGATGGTAATGTGCTGCTTTGGGGATTCTCCATACCTGCTAAAATGTCTCATACATGCTAAATGTTGATTGCTGTTTCCTGTCTGTCCCCTTTCTCTGCAATGCTTCTCTTTGCTCAGTTTTCCACGGCACCCGCTACCACCTAATTACTGAATTTGTGGCCTCTGCCATCCTGATTCTGCTCTCCTAACCTAATTATTACACTTAATACCATTTCTCCTCTTCAGCTCTTTCATCCTGTGCTCACATTCATCTTTTTTTGCCCTTATGTCTCTATTTTTGACCACCAGTGCTTCCAGAGGGGTCGGGTACTGGATCCCGATTAGGTTATTATCCTGACAGCTCAAGGGAACTAAACCCCCGCCAACCCCCCCCCCCTCCCCCTTAGTGCCTAACCCTCCCACCACTCCCGCTACTTACCTGCGGGATTCTGGCGGGCAGGATGCCGGCGCCGATATTCCAATAAGTGTTGGGATGCCCGCATTGTGACAGCCGGTATCCCCGCTGTCGGCATGTTAAACGTATCCCCTTGCAAAATACTCGCATTGTGGCATATCTATGTTTGAGTGCATTTTACACACACACACACACACACAGTTAGGTAGCTGCTGCTGCTATTCACATTATTTAAATGATATTTGTAATCTGTCTACAGGACAAGAGCAGGTTCTCATTTGATCTTTTAAAGGGGAAGATAGCTGTTGTTTGCATTTAACTTATACCCCTTTCAGACATACGACCCGGGAGATTTCTTGCTCAGACCCGGGAATTTATCGTGTGCAAAATCCCGGGTATTTGGCCGAGACCCCCCTTTCACACTACAGCGTCTACCCGGGAAATTCCCAGGTAGACCCCTTTCAGACAAGAGCAGGGTTTTTTTTAGATTACCTGCCTCTTCTCTGCCGCCTGCCCCTCCTAGCCTATCCCCTCTATGGCTGCCGCTGAGGAGGTCATCAAAATGCAGCAGGCAGCCGACCAATCCCAATCCAGTCTTTTTTTTTTTTTTATGATTTTTTTTTTTACCCCCTATTTGCCCTCACCCCACCCCCAGCGGGAGTGCGGACGGCCGCTGTGCCAAAGACCTGGTGGCGGTCTCCATCGCTGGCGGGTGTTCCCGGCGTCCGCTGCCAACTCTCAATGTAAAAGCTGCTTGGTGCAGCCCGGGAATAGTAAATTCCCAGGTAGCACCATTCAGAAGTAAGCAGGTTAATGTCCCGGGAAATTCCCTGGTCGATTGAAGGGTCGGCTACCTGGGAATGTGTTCCCGGGTAGGTACCTTTCAGACATACGCGGCAACCCAGGAATTTGGCTGAGGCAGGCCAAATTCCCTGGATTCTCGGTATGTCTGAGGGGGGTATTAGTACTTTAATTTTGTATTTGCATCTGAATTGATTTGTTTTTTATATGATAAGTGCGCTTTTAATAATAACACTGTCTAGATATAGACAAAATGATGTACAAATTTTGGTATTGTTACATGTGAGCATATGATACCCATACAGAGCTGAATGCTAAGCTGAGCAAGAAACACTTTTTTTCGGTGCAAAATGAGTTTAGCTCTACATGTGCCACAAAGGTCATCATTAATTTAGCCTTTTTTTTTTTTTTTTGCTCTTCCAGGAACAGTCAGAGCTGGAGAAAAAAGACCCCCAGGAGTTGGTGGGTAAGTGTCCCTCTTATAGATGAAACGTGCTCTGTCTGTATAATATGCAGTGCATTTTACATTTTGCTTACATTGTCACACATTGTCTGTGTCACAGCTGCAGCAAGACATTCCATTTAATTCCAGCAGAGACAATACTATACATACATATTAATGGCATCTGCAGATTTATTTATTCAGCTAAGTTTATAGACCAGTGTTGGAATCTGGTAATTACCATGTGTTGACCAATCATTCTTGGTTGAACCATCATAGGATGACGCATAAGTGCAGCACACCGAGGCTCCCCTTGCGGATATGACTGTACCAGGGTGTGTAAAGGGACTGACACACCCTGCAGCCTTCTCTACAGCTTCAAGCCGTAGGGCACACTTACTGACTCTGTGTGTATGAGCATTGGAACAAGTGTAATACATCCTGTGTGCTTCCATGGGAGAGGAGTGTTTGACATGTGTAGACATTGCTATTCCTCCAGTTTTGGAGTAAGTGGGATTAAACCTATTCATAGTTAGACGACTTACAGCAGTCATTGCAGAATTGGTTATGTGTTCATACAAATTGCTTCTATGTCTGTTAATCTTTGCTAAATGTCAGCCAATGAGAGTCCATGACCTGTGCCCTGCTCTTATATTTGCACATACGATGTTGCAGCCGTTGCCTCTGTGTTTTGCTGATGACGATCAGATTGGAGTTGCCCTGTCACTTTTGTGGTTTGTCCGATGCTCACTGCCTGTCTTTTAGAGGAAAAGTGTGAGCCTTTGTCCTGTCATTGGCAGTTTCTCTAGGCAAGCCAGTGCTGCTTCATGCCCTATGCCCTTTTCTATTGCCCAACAATTCAAAGCACTTTTCTGCTGTAGTGCTGATGTTTTCATGCCCACTCCTTATCACGCACACAAACACTGTTCTTTTGTGTATAGTCGGGAAAGGACCCCTCCTTGGTGTTCTTGACTGAACCTGTCTAATCAACTGTAATACTTGGCAAAATTAGCCCTCCTTTGCTGCTTGCAGTTTGGACTGTACAGCTTTGAAATGCAGACATGTTGATAGAGAATGGGTTAATTATATTAATGTGTCATGGCTCATCCTAACTTGATGTTTTGAGACATTAATACATCTTCCTGCAATCTAGAATTTGTTGTGCAGTGGTAACCGAACACCTGATACCTAACTTTCTGTGGCATTATGGGCCACACAGAGGGCGATTTGTTCCCATCCATTGGGAAAAGGGGTGGAGGGTGCAAAAGCCATCAGAGGGGCCAGAGGCTGCAAGAATAAGCAGTGGTGTGTCTGCCTCCCCCTCCCCTCTCCTCCCTTCCACATCACAACAGCAGAATTAATCCTGTGATTTGGCAGCACTGAAATGTCATGTTAATCACCCCAGCACCTGTTAACCCTTTTGCAACCGGACCATATTTGATTGCTGTTTGTGTTGCAGAACTATCGCGCATTGCTCTCACCCCGGCCTTACATGTATATTTTTCTATATGTTTAGCATCCTTTTCAGAGAGGGTCCGAAACATGTCGCCAGATGATATCAAAATTCCCCCCGAACCACCGGGCCGCTGTTCTAATCACCTTCAGGTAAAACTCAAGGACATGATCACAGCTCTTATCTCTTCAGTCTCAACCGCAGTATAGTTTGTCAACAGTTCTGTAGAAAGGATTCTGGAAGACTTGGCTCTTCACTCATGCATTAAAAAGTGATAATATTCCCGTTAGCCTATGTGTTGTGGATACCACATTTCAGGGGAGGGAGGAGCTCAGAAATAGCCACGTATGTCTGTGAAGAATGCAGTATGTAGGTGTGAGAGGCCACCGAGGACAGAGGCAGCTCATCTGTCTTACCCCTCAGAGCTGTACATGCTGAAGCATGCCCTCAAAATCACTTACACTGTGTACTTTCTATCCATACTCTTAGTGTGCTGTACCCCAGTTATATCACTTGAGACTACAAAGCAGTACTTCTGCTAATGTCCAATTCCCAGATTTGTCTATTCTGCCTTCCCTGAAACCATCGCACCTATGTAGCATACATATAAAGTAGTGATATTTATGTCTATGGCAATTCGGCATTGATATTTGTGCATGTTAGTCTTATGTCACAGTCTGGCATCTGTGTCCCTCACATTCCCACTTTCTCTTCTTTGTACGTTACAATATTGTTTCCTTATTATAACCCACAAATACATCCCATCCATTGAGAGCATGCCCAGAAGAGGAAATTGACCCATATATTTGATTTCAGGATAAAATGATCTCATGCCATTGTTCACCTTATATAGCATAGTTGCAGAGTATGCAGTGTTTAAGTAAACCTAAGACTTTAATACCATATTTAGGAAATGCTCGTTAGCTTTATGGCTAAAATTGAAGAACAAAATGTTATTGATTTAAACTATTTCTTTCTGAAATATTTTACAATAAGCCTATTATAGGCATGTATTCTGGCTAGATAACAAATATAACTTGCAGCATTTTGTGCTTGGCTGACTACAACTCAAGAAGATTGATAGCTGAAGATGTGATTATTTACTTAAAGGCAGTCTGAGCCATACAGTTCTCATGTATGAATCCTTTTGCCACAGTTTTTCTGCGCAGCGACCTCTGTCTCCCACATATCTCTCATACCAGGCCTTTGAGGCTAGAAATGTTAGGTTGGCGATTCTTTGTGACTCTTTGATGTCTCCTCTCACATTACAAAACCTGGTACACAGTTACAGATCTGTTTTGTCAATTTAGAGATGATCAATGGCAGGACTGGGTTTAGCCAAGCTTCCTTCAGTCAGCAATAGAAGATTGCAGTGAGAGTCTGTGGGCTTAGTGTTGTGCATTACTTCCCAGCCCCACCTCTCCCCAGTGGTTCATATCTTACTGTCTCCTCCATGTGGAGTAAACTTTCACAGGTGCATCTCTGAACAGTTAGATGTTTCATTGTGATCTCTAAGATGAAAGAGGTGTCAAAAAATGGCCCTTCTATGTATGCATCCATAGTAATGCAATACACTTATGTATATGTGATCATTTCTTCATAGGAGAAGATTCACAGACTATATGAGAAAAAGCTGAAAGAAGGGACAGACATGAATCATGTTATCCAGAAGAAAAAAGAATTCCGGAACCCTAGGTAAGGCTTATATCAATCCCATAGTGGGGCTCCCCTTGGCCAGGTATAGAATATATACAGCGGCAATGTGCATTATGTTTACTGTATTCTGCAGTTTGTTGTGGTCTTAGTATCGATTGTATTATATGCCTTTTTTTACTTATTTTTCTCCTCCAGTATTTATGAAAAACTCATCCAGTTTTGTTCCATTGATGAACTTGGCACTAATTATCCAAAGGTGAGTGAGCAAGAACTATTTGGCTCTTTGTTACTGTAATGAACGCTCATTTACTCATATATATATATACACACACACACACACACACACACACACACACACACACACATCAGCAATAACATTAAAACTAAAATTGTGTAGGTCCCTCTCGTGGCGCCAAAATATCTCTGACCAGTTAAGGCATAGACTCTGCAAGACATCTGACGGTGTCTTGTGTTTTCTGGCACCAAGACAATAGTATCAGACCCTTTGGGTGGAATTCAATTATTTTGCCCTTCTACTTGCCCAACAGGAGCTATTCAATTGTTGCTCCTGTCGGGTGCGATCAGCTGCCGGCGCACCATTTCAGCTCGCTGCCCCAGGGGGGGCGAACTTAAATGGACAAAAAGTGACCTATTGAGCACACTAACTGCACTTTGCTCAATCTCGCCCAGCACTTTGGTCAGGGTTAGCCGTTTTACGCAGCTAAACCTGACTGCTGTGGGAGCCATCAGCACGAAAATCTGCATCAGTTGAATATCGCCCCGCGATCTCAGTTACTTCAGACTGGAGATCGGGCACACTATAACAATTGAATACCGACTTTTAAGTCTTTGCATAAAAAAGGCCACTGCAATCAAGAGATATCATTGCCATGAAGGGATGTACTTGGTCTGCAACAATGTTTAAGTAGATGGTACATGTCAAAGTAACATCCACATGAATGGCATGTACCCAAGGTTCCCCAGCAGAACATTGCATAGGGCTTTATCACATGTAATGAAACATGGGGACTTGATCCGTTTCTGTGTTCCTGTAGCTGAGTGAGAACATCATGGTTCCCTTAGCCCAGGGTTGGCAAACCCTTGTCCTCGGAAGCTACCAACTGTTCATGTTTTCCAGCCCACCTGTGGATCTGTACAATGTGTCGGTTAGGAATTAATGTACAACATGTTTGAAAATGTGACCGTTAGTAGTAATAACTACACCTGTGCACCAGTTAGGTTGTCTGGAAAACATGAACTGTTAGTAGCTCTCAAGGACCGGGTTGGCTACAACCCTGCCTTAGCCTATCCCGATCAGCCATATGTATTCTAGGTATTAATTTCACAGCTTGTGAACAGATGGAATATTCATGAAAACTAGTGCAAATAAAAAGCTGTTGTTGTCCATACCAAATAATCAGATGTTTGCTTTCCTTTTATAAACTCCATTAGAAAAACACCACTCTTATTGGCCATACCATCTTTTCCCCTGGTGTCCGTGTTCAAAGCAGCCCATTATTCACGAGAAGTAGCCAGGTAACTGCATTGTTTTCTCCACCACTTCCTCTGATAGTGCTGTGTTTTCTGTTACAGGATATGTTTGATCCTCATGGGTGGTCAGAAGATTCTTACTATGAGGCACTTGGTAGGTATTTTATTTATTGAGCACTAAATTCAGGATTCAGTTTGGAGTTTGGCTCAATCCTCTGTTTATTAGTAATTTTGTAATTGGCTAGATTTAGGATTTGGCTAATGGAATCCATAACTTGGTCTCCCCACGGTTTCAGGGCTCCATAAACTAATCGTAGTAATATAGAATATTTAGGTCTTCCCTGTAACACAACTCTGGTATAGATGAAACCGTGGAGGATTTCTGTACAAACTGCACAAGAACAATCTACACAACCGGATACATGATGTTGATGACTGTTAATAAATGTACAATGAGCTCTTCCTGTGGACAAAGCAGCGTACAAAGACAAATAGAGGCATGTTTTGGTCAGTGTGTATTGCTTTCAGGAGTTTCCATATAATAAAATCATATCATTTAGGCCTTCCTGCTTAATATTACTATGCATATTGGGCCTTGGCTACAGTGTGCCCTAATCTCCTGTAAAAGGATTTGGTACTCAGTTGAATCTTTAAAAAAAAAATAGAAAGTTTAATATGCATTGGTACAATATTATATGTGGTTAGTGAATATGCAGGAAACTACATCTTTTCATTTCTGAATTTTAAACACTGCATTATGTATCACACACTGCCTTTAATCATGTCATAGTGCAAAAGTGTCATCTATTTGATTCGGAAGGATAAATTAACATATTGTCAACATCCTGAGGACTTTACATCGGAGTATGCATTGCTCCAGTCACGTCAGACAGCCCCACTCAGCGCCTGGAGAAAGTATTATATAGTGCGCCACCTCATTCAAAGAATAATAAAGTGGCTGCTCACAAGGGTGATTACCATTCCTCTTTATGCAATTTAAAAAATTGATATAGAAACAAGTGTAAATATAGAGTGTCTATACTCCAATATACAAGCACAACTTATAAGATCACCTCACAATTTCAAATGTTTATTCAATTTAAATCAATTACAATGTAAAAGAAGACACAAATTCCCTCTATTCATTTAAAATGTCTGCGAACCAGAATAATTCAGAACAATGTTGCACATTAATTGTTTCATGCACTGTATCACACTCTAAAAAAGGGAAACAGTCTTATGTAATTGCAATTCACTATCTTCTCGCTTTTGATGTAAACTATACTTTAAATACGGTTTTCAGAGCGTGGTCACAGTTAGTAGATAATTCATGCCCTAGTTCATACTAATGTGGCCACGTGAATGAGATGTCCATACGATAAATAGCCGACTTTGTAAAAAGGAGTAGAATATAAACTATTTGCTGAGGATCATAATATTTAGTAGGATATAGCTGATAAGTGTGTCGTTAATGTGATTACCTTTACCTGGCCGCTCCTTTACTCTCCCAACCTTGCGCTGCACCAGCAGCTATGTGGTGGTCTCTGCGTACAATGTTCACTCCTCCAGTTAGACACCTCACCAGCAGCTAGGTGCAGAAAGCATGGCTCACCACGTCTCCACTTGTAGCCCCGCGGTGATGGCAACGCCGTTCAGGAGAAATAATTAGTGCTCTGCTGGTGTCTGTAATAGTCTTCACACTGGCACACTGGGCAGGCAAGGGCAATGCATACGTGTCCACCCTAATAGTCCTTGACGCATTTCTCTTTCTGTGAACGTTTCCTCAGAAGGATAAAGTGTGTCTCCCACTGTCTTACTTTTATCAGGTGACTGTCCAATCCAGTTTGGTGCACAATTGGTCCATATTCCACACACCTGTAGTTGTCAGTCTTCTGTGCAGGTATTTTCAAACATCAAAACCTCTCTGTATTCATTTAAACTGTTAAAAAAAGAACGTTAAACTATATGATATTAACTACTGTTTCTACTTCAGGGTCCATAGGGGGTCCACAGGGTTGACCTTGGGGTATAGCTGGATCTGGATCCATGGGCACCACGCAGTTAAAGCTTTGCTGCTCCCAGGATGCACTTGGGTCCGTCCTCCTCTATACCCCGCCCCCGGCCACAGGCACCTCAGTTTTAGTTGGTGCCCGGCCGGAGTCGGGTCACCCTGCGCAGTGGGGCTGCATAAGCAGCCCCTAAGCTTTACTCTTTATTTTTTTATTTTATTGTCTTCAGAGCGGCAGCATCAGACTGTCCATCTGGACGTCTACGCTGCCGCTCCAACAGCCCCGCTGGCGCTGCGACGCCGGTACTGATCCGGGGATCGCAGCCGGACCCCGGAGTCAGTACTAGCGTGGCTCCGGGACCACCCAAGGACTGCTGCCGGACTGAAGGGGCCAGGTAAGCCGCGTGCAGCACTGTCAGCGCTGCACGCAGGGAAAATGCAGTCTTCATGCCGCCGGTCTCTGGGGACAGACCGGCAGCGCTAGTAGCGGCCCCCGGGGTGTAAGTACCGGCGGGTAACCGGCTTCCCCGGGGGTTTAGTACTAGCAGGGGAGGCAGCCTTCCCTGCTTCAGCGCTCCTCCCCTCAGCCCAGCGCGCCTTCTCTCATGTGTGCTGGCGTCGCTGGGCTGTTCTCACTCGGCCACTCCTCCTCAGAGCTCTCCGGCGGCCATCTTCCTTAGGCAGCATCGCAGAGCTCCCAGGCAGGCTTCCAGTGGACCAGTCCCCCTGCGTACCTCTCCCCCTGCAAAGGACAGTGTTCGCAGCGCTATAGCCCTCCCAGACACTGAATCTGGGAGGTTGATTGTAGCGGAAGGTGCAGTGAGTATAACTTCTCTGCATGGTATGTGACTTTTTGCTAGTGCTGCTGTCTGTGCTTATTTTCTACTTACTGTCAGTTTTTTACCTATCCCTTTCCTTCTCCTACGGCCCGCAGGTGCATGGGGGAGGGGTGTTCTTTCTGTGTACCTCACTTATATAAATCTACGTATTTGTGAGGTCCGTCACATACTGCGGTGTGCTCCTCAGTACCATATTGTGGGCTGTTTGGGTTGCATACTTGGGAGTGCGTGGGTGTTATACGCCTTACCTCGTTTCGGTGAGACACTTTTTTTGCTAAAAAGTTTGTGTCATGTCTGATGAGGGGAATGAGCGCTCCGAGGCTCCTGTGTTGTTTTCCTGCCGACGCTGTTCGGCAGGGGTTGACGGGGCAGATTTGTCTCAGGACGGTCTGTGGCGCAGGATCCTCCGTGGGCAATGTTTACGCAAGTGCTGGCGTCGATCGCGGACCGACTTGCGATCCCGACTGCGGCCCCTTCTAGGGCGTTGCCCCAGCCTACCATGCCCCGTTCCCCGGGTGTGACTCTTCTGGTGCAGTCTCCTCCCGGGTCTCAGACTGTGGGTCCTTATGCGGGTTTGCCGGTATACGTGCAATCCCCCACGGTGCCGCAGCAGTCGATGGTACCTTTTAAGGGTATCCTCAGGCAGTACCCCCGCCTTGGGTGGACGTCCTCTCCAGCTCTGTTCAGAGTCTGGCGGCTTCGTCATCGGCTTTTCAACATATGTTGCACAGTGATTTGCCCCCACGGGCGTCCAAGCGTTCCGTTACGGCTTCACTGGCAGCTCAGTTCACGGACACGGACGTGTCTTCGGATGACGGGGAGATCCATGAAGACTCTGACTCGGATGCCGGGGCCCAGGAGATGGAGGCTAAGTCTTCCATTAATGTGCCGGCATTGGTTAGGGCGGTGCGGGCCATCCTTCACATTGAGGAGGATGTGCCCGCCCCCAGGTCAAAATACCCAAATTTTAAAAAGGCCACGGTAGCTTCGACAGTTTTTCCCCTGTCCGATCAATTGACGGATCATATGGCAGGGGCCTGGCAGTTGCCCAGCAAGAGGTTCCAACCGCAGAAGCGGTTGGCTTCGAACTATCAGTTTCCGGAGGCTTATTGCAGGAAGTGAGAAACTCCTCCAGCAGTGGATTCCCACGTTACCCGCTTAATTAAAAGCGCTACGCTGCCTTTGCCGTCGATCTCCTCCCTGAAGGATCCCACGGACAGGAAGGTGGAGACTTATTTGAAGTCTATCTACTCTCTCGTGGACGGTGGCCCGTCCGTCCATGGCCATCTCTTGGGTAGCTAAGGCCATCGAGAGCTGGGCCAATGCTTTGGAAGATACCTTTCCGGAAGATGCTCCGGAGATCCAGAGAGCGTTGATAGGTCAAATGAGGGATGCGGCTTCCTACATTGGGGAAGCATCGTTAGACGCAAGCCTGCTAACCTCTCGGGTGTCGGCTGCAGCTGTGTCGGCGCGTCGATCCTTGTGGCTGAGGTCTTGGAGAGCTGACGCTGACTCTAAAAAGGGACTGGAGGCCTTACCTTTTAATGGGGAGTTGCTTTTTGGTCCAGACTTGGACAAAATTGTGGACACTCTGGCTAAGTCTAAATCAGCCTTCCTCCCTTCGGCTTCTGCTCCTACCAAGGTACGGAGCTCTGCTTTTCGGTCCTTTCGGGTTCAGGGCAAGGCAAAAGGTCAGTCCTTCCCGAGGCAGTCGACGACCAAGGCCGCTTCTAAGCCCAAGAAGCAGCCCTGGAGTGCCAGGCGCCCTTCTTCCAAGCAGGAAGATAAACCTTCTGCCTGATGGGACGGGCCTCCCTCTGGGGGACCCCAGAGTGGGAGGCCGACTTCTTCTATTTGCCCAGTGCTGGCACAATACCACCACGGATGCCTGGGTTCGAGAAGTGGTCTCCCAGGGGTACGCCCTGTCTTTTCGGCACAGACCGCCCCACCAGTTTTTCTGCATGAGTCCTTCTCAGGATACGACGAAGTCTTTACAGATTCAGGAAGCTATAGAGTCCTTGCTGACAGCAGGGGTCATTGTTCCCGTTCCTCAATTACGAGGGACGGGGTTCTATTCTTCTCTGTTTCTGGTGCGGAAACCCAATGGTTCTCATCGCCGTATCCTCAACTTGAAGTCTCTGAACAAATTCCTCAGAGTTCCCAAGTTCAGGATGGAAACGTTACGTTCCATCATTCTGGCGATGGAACTGGGGGATTACACGGTGTCCCTGGATATCCAGGACGCCTACCTCCATGTTCCGATAGCATTTTCACACCAGCGGTATCTGAGGTTCGCTATCCTTCAACACCACTATCAGTTCCGGGCGCTACCCTTTGGTCTCTCCACGGCACCAAGGGTGTTCACGAAGATTATGGCGGTCATGGCCGCACATCTTCGGAACCAGAATGTACGGCTGCTGCCGTATCTGGACGACCTCCTGTTGCTGGCGAGCTCCCCGGAGGTACTGCTTCAACATCTCCACCTGACGATCGCTTGCCTGCAAGCACACGGGTGGTTGATAAATTGGAAAAAGTCCTCCCTGATTCCATCTCAGCGGATGGTTCATTTGGGAGCCCTGCTGGATTCTCGTCAGCAAAGGATCTTCCTGACCCCGGAGAAGGTCTCCTCCCTGCAGCTGAGGATACACAGTTGCCTGAGCAGTTGCCGCCTGTCGGTCCATTCGGCTATGAGGGTTTTGGGCTCCATGGTGTCAACATTCGACATGGTGGAATTTGCCCAGTTCCATTCCCGGCCTCTGCAGGGGCTGATTCTATCGGAATGGAACGGGTTACCTCACCGGATCCGCTCTCAGTTGCTGGTGTTGTCCCCGGAGGTTCGGCAGTCTTTGGCTTGGTGGCTTCAGACAGCTCATCTGGTCGAGGGGCGCCCCTTTTGGATCCCGGACTGGGTCCTGCTCACGACGGATGCCAGTCTTCGGGGTTGGGGGGCAGTGACCGGCTCGTTGTCACTTCAGGGTCGTTGGTCTGCGGAAGAAGCTCTTCTTCCCATCAACATTCTGGAACTGCGGGCAGTTTATCGGGCCCCGCAGTCGTCCGGTCCCGCTCTTTACGGACGGGCGGTTCAGGTGCAGTCCGACAACGCCACCACGGTGGCGTATATCAACCACCAAGGAGGAACTCGAAGTCGGGCAGCAATGTCGGAGGTGTCTCGCATCCTTGCTTGGGCGGAGTGTCACATTCCAGCGATCTCGGCAGTCTTCATTCCCGGAGTCCTCAATTGGGAGGCGGACTTCCTCAGCCGTCACGACGTGCATCCCGGGGAATGGTCGCTTCACCCAGAGGTGTTTCAGCTACTCGTGGACAGGTGGGGGCTGCCGGAGCTGGACTTGATGGCCTCCCGTCACAATCACAAGTTGCCCGTTTACGGGTCAAGGACAGGAGACGCAGGCGCCAGTCTGGTAGACGCGCTGTCGGTGAAATGGGCGTTTCACCTGGCGTATCTGTTTCCTCCGATATCCTTACTTCCTCGGGTTCTGCGGAAATTCAAGCAGGACGGCGGCACGCTCGTGCTGGTTGCTCCGGCGTGGCCCAGACGTCCTTGGTACTCCGATCTGAGGTGTCTCTCCATCGACGCTCCGTACCTTCTTCCTCAGCGTCGGGACCTGTTGTCTCAAGGGCCCTGCCTTTACCCGGATCTGGATCGGCTGTCTTTGACAGCGTGGCTCTTGAGATAGCCGTCTTGAGGTCTAGGGGTTTCTCCAGTTCAGTCATTGGTACCATGCTTAGGGCAAGCAAGCCTGCCTCCGCACGGATTTACCACAGGGTGTGGCGCACTTACTTTCAGTGGTGTGAATCCAGAAACTATGATCCTCAGGTGTTCCGGGTTTCCAGAATCTTGGAGTACCTTCAATCAGGTTTGGACCTCGGCTTACGCCTGGCCTCTCTGAAGGTTCATGTGTCTGCTTTGTCTGTGTGGTTTCAGCGACGGATTGCTACACTACCGGATGTTCACACCTTTTTCCAGGGTGTTCTCAGGATACAGCCTCCCTTCGTGCCTCCTGTGGCTCCTTGGGACTTGGCGGTGGTGCTACGGGTCTTGCAGGGTCATCCTTTTGAGCCTCTTGAGGTGGTGGAGCTCAAGTGGCTGACGTTCAAGACCGTTTTTCTCCTAGCAATTGCTTCTGCCAGGAGGGTGTCAGAGTTGGGGGCACTTTCCTGTCGCCCCCCTTTTCTGATTTTTCATCAGGACAGAGCGGTGCTCCGCACTCGTCCTGAGTTTTTGCCCAAAGTGGTCTCGAAGTTCCACATTAATCAGGAACTTGTTGTGCCAGCTTTTCAGTCACCTGATCTTTCAGCTGGTGAGGCTTCCTTAGATGTAGTCCGGGCACTTAGAATCTATGTGGATCGGACTGCTTCGGTTAGGAAGTCGGATTCTTTGTTTGTCCTCTTCGGTTTTCACAAGAGGGGTTGGCCTGCCAACAAGCAAACGTTAGCCCGTTGGCTTCGTTCCGTTATTTGTGAGGCTTATGCACAGGAGGGTTTACCTGTGCCAGCCTCTGTTAAGGCTGATTCCACTCGTTCTGTGGGTCCCTCTTGGGCTGCTAGACGTGGCGCCTCCGCTGTTCAGCTGTGTAAGGCGGCCACTTGGTCTTCAATTCAAACGTTTTTGAGGTTCTATGCGTTTGACACCTTCGCCTCTCAGGATGCATCCTTTGGGCGCCGGGTACTCCTTTCAGCACAGGAGCGTCCCCGCCCTTAGTTGAACTGCTTTGGGACATCCCCAAGGTCAACCCTGTGGACCCCCTATGGACCCTGAAGTAGAAAACAAGAGATATGGTAAGAACTTACCTTTGTTATCTCTGTTTCTACGAAGTCCATAGGGTCCACAGGGCGCCCGCCCTGACTCACCTGGCTTCAAATGGGCTGTGTGGCTGGTCACCGGTTTTCCGTCTCCCATTTCTGTGAGTATGGTTTCTTGTGTGTTCCAGTCTTCCTTCTCTCTGTTTAGTCTCCTCCTCCGGCCTTAGCTGCTTACCAACTGAGGTGCCTGTGGCCGGGGGCGGGGTATAGAGGAGGACGGACCCAAGTGCATCCTGGGAGCAGCAAAGCTTTAACTGCGTGGTGCCCATGGATCCAGATCCAGCTATACCCCAAGGTCAACCCTGTGGACCCTATGGACTTCGTAGAAACAGAGATAACAAAGGTAAGTTCTTACCATATCTCTTGTTTTCTACTTCAGGGTCCATAGGGGGTCCACAGGGTTGACCTTGGGGGTATAGGTTGGGAACCAAATCCGGGCACCACGCAGTTAAAGCTTTTAGCTCCCAGGATGCACTTGGGTCCACTCTCCCTATAACCCCACCCCCAAGCCAGAGGCACCTCAGTTTAAGTTGGTGCCCGGCCGGAGTCGGGTCACCGTTTAGTGCAGTGGGGAGCTGATTAACAGCCCCTAAGCTTTATATTTTTTCCAAGAACAGAGTTTTTTATTTTTTACTTTGGACTTTTAGAGCGGCAGCGTCGGACTGTTCATAGGACGTCCAAGCTGTCGCACCGTCACCCCGTCTGCGCTGAGACGCCAGTACAGATCTGGGGATCTCAGCGGGACCCCAGAGTCTGTACTAGCCGGACTCTGCGGGCGCCCAGGACTGCTGCTAGATCCACGGGGAGCAGGTAAGGTCGCGGATCACCGCTTGCGGTGATCCGCGCATTTAATATGCAGTCCTGTGCCTCCGGTCTTTGGGGACAGACCGGAGGCGCCGGCAGTGGCGTCGGGCCCCACACCCCATACCCCGTGTGTCCACTAGACCACCAGGGACTGGGCGCTACAGCGGCTCCTCCCCTCAGCTCAGCACGCCTTTCAGTATGTATAGTCTGGCGTCGCTGAGCTGTTTCCTCCGCGGGCCACGCTTCTTCCGAGGTCTCCTGCGGCCATTTTCTTGTGGTGCAGCAGAAATCTCTGGAAATGGCAGTTGGTCCAGTCCCCCTGCGTACCTCACCATTAGGTCAGTGTACACAGAGCTGTAGCCTTCCCAGACACTGAATCTGGGTAAGTTGAATGCAGTGACATTTGCAGTATATTATATGACATGTTTATGTATATATGTATATATCTGCATTGTATGTGACTTATGCTAATGCTGACTGTCTGTACTTTATTCTCTCACCTGTCAGTGTATATATATCCCTTTTCTTTATCTGCCCTAATACAGCTGTACTTGGGGTGATTCTGAGACCTCACATGTATATACTCGTTAATATTTGTGAGGTTTGTCACATACCGTTGCGTGCTGCACGTTGCCATATTTTAGATGGAACTGTGTGTTGCATACGCTGAAAATGGGTCCCTGCAGTTAATTTTTGGCATCAGTATAGCGCTGCTTGATATTTCCGCCAAGATTGGTCAGATATGTCTGACCAGGAGATGGAGCGTTATACTGCACCCATTTTTACTATCTTGCAAGCCATGTGCTGCAGGTGTTAGTGCGGAGGATTTGACTCAAAGGGTTCTGTATGTGGCGTCATCTGGTGCCAGCCCCTTTCACGACCCCCTTGGGCGGTTTGTTTTCTCGGGATCCTCTCAATTATGGATTGCCGGGCGAGTCCCATTGTGGTACCTCGCTTGGGGTTACTTCACCATACTGCCCTTTTTCATCTCAGGGTATCGCGCAGTTTCTTGCACTCTTCCCCTGTGACACAGACTACCGCTCCCGCTAGTGAATTCCCCCTGGTGCCACCATAGTCTGTCATTCCACCTTGCAGGGATTACTACAGCCACCATGGGTGGATGTCGTTTGCTACGAAACGCAAAGTGGCGTGGTTGACGCCCTGTGGTTACTTCCCAGTTGGCTCTGCCGTGAACTGGATACTGTTTTGGGCTCTTTCCCTCTTACACGGGGGGAAGCCTATTTCCGGTATTATTATCCCTGCTTTGGGGCTGGTAGCAGGTCCATTCTGGTTAGAGTGAATGTTGACCTGCACCTGTATCATACACCCTCAGTCTTACGTGCCTTAGGGTTCCCTGTTGCTGACTAGCGGGTGGATCGCATGGCGGGACTCTGGCTATTGCCAGATACGAGGTATTGCAACAGTGTTTGGCCTCCTGTCCCAAATTCCCTGAGGGTCATCGCGAGTCCCTCCTGGGGTGGATGGGCGTGTTACTCGTCTGATTACAGACGTTGACGTTTCCCATTCCCTCGTGGTCGGATTCTTCGGATCCGTAGGGGGTAACTCTGCCTGAAATCAGTATATTCGCTTTCAGGGCTTGTTACCCACCCTACCATGGTTATAGCATGGTTGGTTAATACTATTGCATACTGAGCTGATGCATTTGTAATGTTTTTTCCCCTTCAACACGTCTGGGGTTCAAATGTATTTGGTCGCTCACGTAATATATGCAGTTGTCATAGGGGGAAATGCCTATATTGGATACCAGTCTTCTAACTTTCAGAGTTCCGGCTGCGACTGTATCCTCCGTAATACCCTATGGCTGCGCTCTGGGAATGCAGAGGTGCAGATACCATCTATAGGGTAGATCTTGTTTGGTCCTGACCTTGACAGGATTGTAGTAACATTGGCAGTACAAGTTTACCGCCTTCAGCTATACCCACTACAAGGCCTCAGACTCAGTCTGTTAAGTCTTTTTGTCCTCTGGGTCAGCCTAAAGGTCTGTTTCTTCATAGACTGTCGGTCTCTACGAGGGCTGACATATCCAGTACCGAGGAGGCCTGGACTGCCAGCCGATCCTGCTTCTGAACCTACGGATATATTTTCAGCCTGACTAGACAGGCCTACCACTGTGAGATGGCAATTTTCTCTGTTCGCCCGGTACTAGTGTCAAGTTGCCGCGGCTACGTGGGTAGGAGGGTACGCCCTCTCTTGCTCAGGCGGCCTCTTTCCAGGTGAGGGTACGCAGGCCCTTATTCAGGCCCAAACAGGGCCTTACTAATCCAGAAAGCTATACAGTTGTTGCGGTAAGCGGAGCTCAATAGGCCATCTCCACTTTCTCAGCGAGGGACTGGTTGTTCTGCTTTCTTTCTGGTGCGGGGGCTGAATGGTCTTCTTTGGCCTATTCTCTGTCTCAATTCCCTGAACCAGTTCCTAAAGCTACCTGGGCTCAGGAGGCAATCCCTAGGCTCCATCATACTATGTTTGGAACCTGGGGACTTTATGGTATCACTGGATATACAGGACGCGTGCCTACGGGTACTTGCAGAGACCTTGCCTCAGCATGGACTGAGGTTTGCTGTATCACAGCACTTACAATTTTTCAGGTTCTGCCTGTTGGGACTGTTCTCAGCCCCACAGGGGTTTACCAGCGTTTTGGATTTTCTGACAGTTCTCCTGTTCAGTATATCCCAATGCTCCTGTACCTGGACAGCCTCCTGCTCTTAGCAGGATGGCCGGGGTACTTTACAGCCAGGTCAGGATGATCGTGGCTTCTTCAGGGTGCAGACGTTTAATCAACGGGGAAAAATTCCTCCCTGCATCCCTCTCTGGGTATTCTTCACCTAGGAGCCTTGCTGGATTCTCAGACTCTGAGAATTCTTCTGGCGTAAGACGGCATCTCCACTCTTCCATTGGGAGTACATGGATGTCTACGCAGTCGACATATGTCTTTACACTCTGGGATGCATGGTCCACTATTCAGTGTCTGCCTTTGGAAGGGTGGAATGGGCTCAGTTCCATTCCAGGCCTTTCCATAATTGGCTTATCTCCAGATGGAACAAGTTTTTTCTGTCGGATCACTGTTCAAACGATGGTGCTCTCTCCGGAGGCAAGTCGGTCCCTTTCCGTGTGGCTATGGTCATCTCGTCCAGGGTATTCTTTGCTAAGGACAGTGTCTGGTTCGCATCCATTTCAGTGTAGTTGGACGTCTGTCGATTCCACCCTGTCAATTAACTTGTTGGAACTTTAGCCTGTCTTGGGCCTTCACTCTGGCATAACTCTTGTTTCCCGGTGAACCTGAAGTTCAGTCCAACAGGGTCAGGGCAGTGGCTTCCTTTTTAGCAACACTGTTCGTTGTGTGGCAATGACAGGTATGTCACACATTCGGACATAGTCCGAGGGTCTCCTCCCGACCATCTAGGCGGTGTTCATTTCAAGTCCTCAGCCGTCACGACGTGCATCCCGGGGACTAGTCTCTTCCCCAAGAGAGGTTTCATCTCCTGGTGAGCAGGGGGGGGGCCCTGAGGTGACCCTCCTGGCCTTCTTACTTTATCACACTATGGTGTTACAGTCCAACTCTGGGGGTTCTGAAGCAACCTTCAGTGAATCTTTGTCGGTGAAGTGGTCCTTCCAATTTGAGTACCTGTGTTCTCCGGTCTCCCTTCTTCCTCGAGGGAAGTGTTTCAATCGAGACGGAGATGCTTTCCTGCTGGTGGCTCCTGATTGCCCCAGATATCAGGGGTACTTGGATTTTCGGAGTCTCTCCATCGACTCTCCATTCCTGATGCTTCACTGCCCGGACCTGTTATCTCAGGGTCCTTGGTTTTGCCTTGGACCTGGGTCGTTTGTCTTTGACTGCGTCCCTACAGTGGTCTTACGGCTTTCCTGGCTTTGTCATCGTTGGAATGATTAGAGCACATGGATCAGCTTTTGCTGGAACCTACTACAAACTGTGGCAGCCATAATTTTTATGGTATTGTACCTGTCGATACAATCCTCCGGTGTCCAGGATTTCCTGATATTCTGGCATTCCTTCCAGCTGGCTTGGGTTGCACCCTCGGCCTGGCCTTCCTGACAGTGCGGATCTCTACACTGTCAGTATGATTAAGATATGGCATTGCTCCGCTCTGGTTTCCAGTTCATCCTTTGGAGTGTTTTCTGGATTATGCCTCCATTTGTCCTCCCTAGGGACTCCTTGGGAGTTAGTAGTGGTTCTTCGTTCCCTCCGGGGACAGTCCATGGAACCGCTGGTTGTGATAGCCATTACATGGTCTATTGCTTTGGCTCTCTCTCTTTCTCTCAGGGTGTTTATATCAACCAGGTGAGTGTCTGAATTGGGAGCATTCTCATGTGGCTCCCTCTTCTGGAGGGCATCATGTCAGGGTGTGAGTTGCTCTCACTCTGTGTTTCTTCTTAGTGATTTTTAGGTTCCATATTATTCTGGAACTTATGGTACGGCCATTCAGTCCCCAGTCCTTTCGGCTGGTGTGGCCTCATTGACTGTGGTCCAGCCTCTGTGGATTTATGTGATCCGTTCAGGTTCCTTACGGAAATCGGACTCCTTATTGGTGGTCTGAGATTTCTGGTTTTAACAGGAAAGGATGGCCGGCCTATAGCCAGATGTTGGCTGGATGGCCTTGTATGTCTTCAGGGGCCTACCCATTTGCCTCTCAGGATGCTTCCTTTTTGGCGACGGATTCTCCTCTCAGCACAGGAGCGTCCCCACCCTTGGTTGAACTGCTTTGGGACATCCCCAAGGTCAACCCTGTGGACCCCCTATGGACCCTGAAGTAGAAAACAAGAGATATGGTAAGAACTTACCTTTGTTATCTCTGTTTCTACGAAGTCCATAGGGTCCACAGGGCGCCCGCCCTGACGCACCTGGCTTCATATGGGCTGTGTGGCTGGTCACCGGTTTTCCGTCTCCCATTTCTGTGAGTATGGTTATTGAGTGTTCCAGTTTTCTCTCTCTTTTCCTCTCCGCCTTTGGCTACTTACAAACTGAGGTGCCTCTGGCTTGGGGGTGGGGTTATAGGGAGAGTGGACCCAAGTGCATCCTGGGAGCTAAAAGCTTTAACTGCGTGGTGCCCGGATTTGGTTCCCAACCTATACCCCCAAGGTCAACCCTGTGGACCCTATGGACTTCGTAGAAACAGAGATAACAAAGGTAAGTTCTTACCATATCTCTTGTTTTGTAACATTGCTTAATAAATAAATGAGTTGATATATAAAATATAAATACACAGCAATTTCTTGGAATTCTTTGGTCTGACTTAATACAGATTTTAATCAAATAGAAATTAAAAAAATACTAATAAAAAGTTGCTGTGTTGAGATTCCTATATAGATCTCGCATGCTCGTAAACTAAATATAAATATACAATAGAAATAAATAGACCTAAATAAAACAATAAAAGAATAAAACAATATATTTATAAATAGAAAAATGCACATACGTACAATAACATTATTGATCAATAATAGGGGTATACTAAGAAGGAATTTAAAGAGACTCTAAATCCACTGCTTCATTTAAACCATCAGGGTATAGGGAACCCATAATGTGAATCCAGTGTGCCTCTCTACACAATCTCCTAGGGAACCCATAATGTGAATCCAGTGTGCCTCTCTACACAATCTCCTAAACCTATTTCCTCCTCTAAACATATTGGCAATGTGTTCTATCCCCCATATTTTTAACCCTGCAGGATCTCCATTATGTCTATCTAATGATAAGAAACAATGTGATTTATGTTTTTATGCAATGTTCTGAAAAGCGTTGTTTTTAAAGGAGTAGTGCGTAGACTGCATATACCACATAAGTAATGCTACAATTTACAAAAGTTTTTAGGGGATGTGTCTCCTTAGTAACTGTGAAGGTACAAAATGTATTTTTATTTTGTATAAAAGAGCATGTCAAACATCTCATGGCTGCAGCGGTTATTACCTCCTGGTTTAGACTGCAACCATGTAGATTTTCTTTTGGTTTCAACGCACATGCTAGGGGCCAAAAACTTTTTGAGGGTTTTTGCTTTTCTAAATATAATGGATTGTTTAGATTTAAAGTTCTCTTTCCAAGAGGGATCGAGTAAAAGAAGTGTCTGGCCCTGAGACACTCTGCTAGCGCCGGGCGTCTTTTTGCTTCTTTATTTGCCGAAAATGCATCTAAGTAGCAATGCAATGTGACTAGAACGCACCAGGAGACACTGCTGAGTAATTTGATATGTGACACTTGTATATCTGTGTGCAACTGAGTCTCTCAATCAGCATGCGAAGAGCTACGATGCAGCGGCTGCAACTTTCTTCCACGCCAAGTTCCATTTACAGACTCAATGGCACACAGATATAGAAGTGTCACATATCAAATAAATCCGTACAATCCTGGTGCGTCCAAGTCTCATGGCCTAGGATGCATTTTCAGCAAAAGGAGATGCCTGACGCTCACTCACGCCAGGCATATGGTGCTGCATGTCGTATTGAGGCTAGATCAGCAAGGACACATCTGTACATTTTTATCTTAATACATTATCTGAGATGTTATCCAGGGCTAACATTGCATCTTAATTAAGATGAAGTGTCTAATAGTAATATTTTATGCTCTTTCTTTTCTTCCTGTGTAGCAAAAGCCCAGAAGATTGAAATGGACAAGCTTGAAAAGGCAAAAAAGGAACGGACAAAGGTGAGCTTAGTGGGGCATCTTGTAGGTAACATAGTACAAATGTGTCCATACATCTTACCTCCGTGCTCTACAAGTCACATTAAACCTGACACGTGAGTGCCGTGTAACTCTGTAGCGCCAATCTTTTTTTTTTTTTTTTTTTTTTGTGGGTGTGCTAATTATTACCTTTAAATGTGAAGAGGAAGCACAAGCAGCTTCTGCTGATTAAAATGATATGTTTCATGCTTATATCTGTGTGCGCCTGCGGGTGTGTCTGCTTGCCAAGTGTTATGCAGGTGTATATGCATGCCTATATTCTGAAGTCCGCGGCACACAGAATATAGGCATGCTGCATATCATTTTAATTAGCAGAACCTGCGTGTGCGTCCTTTTCACATCGCTTTGTGAATAAGATACATTTGAGTAAGAATTAATGTCAATGTTTGCTGAGAGATCAAAATTATAACCACAGTCAAAGCCTATGGAATTTAACCAGCAGCTAGGAGTTGTGGGTAGAATTCTAATTTGTTTCTGTAAAGAGTGAGTAAACATAATATTTTTGGCGTTTTAAATCCAATACGGTTATTTTTTTTTATTTTTTTTTTCTTTTGTGACTTTTTCAGATTGAGTTTGTAACTGGCACTAAGAAGGGTACAACTACCAGTGCACCAACTGGGACAACAAGCACAACGACTACAGCCACTGCAGGTATGTACACACAGATGTTTGCATTGTTTAATAAAAGATGGAAATCTGCTATGAAACTGTACAATGTATGTCTAGATTTAGTTAACAAATAATCCCTGGTAATCTCGCTGTTATAGTAATTTATGACATGTCATTTTTACTTCAGATGCACAAAAAAGAAAGAGCAAGTGGGACTCCGCTATTCCAATTGCCCAGCCAACCATCCTCACAACCACTGCAACATTGCCGTCTGTTGTCACGGTAACAACTAGTGCAAGTGGATCAAAAACGACTGTCATCTCTGCTGTGGGCACCATTGTGAAGAAGGCCAAGCAATGATAGGACGGGAGACATAACAGAATGGACCCTGCTGATAAACTCTCATGACTCACAAGTGCATAATATAGTGCACATTGCAAGGTTTACTGGATGTGAATCACTGTGACAGCAACTGAAGTGATTTCTTGGTACATGGTAACAGGACAATAAATTCCACGCCTTTTTATCTCCGGAGGACCTGGTTACCTTTAGCTAAGGAATAATGTATTGATTGGAAAACTGTTGTGTGTGTATAATCTGGTATTTCTCTGATGTATAAATTCTACCTTTTTATTTTAATTCTTTATTAAATGCTCTTATTTTCTATTTAAACCACATCGTCTTTTGTAAATTCCATTATTGCTTCCTGATCAGTTTATGCCTATTCCAGTAGTTGGGAGTTATAATATGTGACATTGGTAAAATGATATGGCTACACAACGCAGGGAATACAAGCCTGACATTTCATAGTTCATATTTATGGTCTCGCAATAAGTTTTGTTTACTGCAAAGCACTTTCTGAAGGTGCCCTGTTTAGCACAATGCTACATTTTATCTGCATTACCAAGCATTTTCAATGAAAAAGTATGGAATCGTTCATAAAACTTTAGTGTTTGGTCTCTGCTATTAAACCACTCTCTCACAATGTCCTGCCTCCACCCACCGTTCTGTGGGGGTTAATGGGAAATGTTAATATTAAAATGAACCTCTATATACCCCTGCCTGTACCTTCTAAAATCCTTCCTATAAACCTCTAAGGATGACGCTAATTTGCGTACGCAGTCATACAATAAATAGAGACTCCAGACTCAGAACATGTGGCTCTGAAGCACAAAGTATTATTCAAGTAAAAGTACAGTCAGTTACACGCTATGATCTGTGTACAATTTAGCGCAAAGGAATTATACAGACCCCAAGTACAGTATGCATGCGCTCTGGACCAGATCCCGGCATTCAGAAAGAAAACCTCCGTCTATCAGCATTCAGCAAGAAGACTAAAATCCCAGCATTTGAGCACACACATTTATACCCCCCCAGAATAGACCGGACAATAGAGAAGTTTGTTGCTGATGTCATTGGTTCCCAGGGGAGAAGCATATGTTACAGTGCATTTAACAGGCTGGTTCAAATAGACTCTCCCTGCCTCTAACAGCTGAGGGTCTTTCCCCTCCCCGCCCCCATGCTACAACAGTTGTTCCTAAAATATACATTTTGTTGCTTGTAGTCTCTGCGATCCATAACTCGAGTTTGCATGATGCGACCTCCCCACCGATAACACCGGAATACTGTAAAAAGAATACGCATTAGTACAGAACCAAACACGACTTGTTTAGCATGTATAATACCTTAGTTATCAAATATCTTCATTTCTCAGCATTTAAACTAACTGAACCAACTTAAATCATACACTTTAAAGCTTATTGAATCTTATGTGTGAAAATGTAATGTGTGGGTATTCAGGGTTTGATATAAGGACGCTAATTAACTTGGGGCAGATGCGTGCGCATAAAGCTAATAAAACAGCGGTTTCATACAAAGTCCTATGCATTCGCTAATATGCGACTAGTTAACCGCGCAATTGTGCGTAATGTGCGGTGTTTATGCATGAGGTTCCATCTATGATGGACTTAACATATTTATATATATATAATATATATATATATATATATATATATACACACACACATCATTCCTCACTCACAGTTTCAGACTGCAATGCAAATGTGACTTCCAGCTGTGAGACTAAAACTAAAACCTGTTTGGATTCAGACAAATCCAATTGTGTAGATCAATACCTGGATTATATTACAATTGCCAACAGGGATTCCCAATTTGTATGTAGAACACTCACAGTTTCTGGTGCATTGTCTATTCTATTTAGATTATCAAAAACATTGCCAACTGTTCTTAGCTCGTGAGTTGTAACTTAAAGTGACGCTGGTCGCAAAATGGCGTCTTGCAGATTCTTGTCTCTAAAATGGAGTCTAGCTGCCATTCGCAAGATGGCGTTGCGCACGCTTCAATTTTAAACTGATCTTGTCTCAGCCAATTATCCAGCTTTGACAGAAAGTATATCATACCTAAAGGGGAAAATGGTGGTATTGCCATAGCAACTAAACCGCTTCTAGCTATCCACGAGGGCATATCTAGTACATTCTATATTATGATAGCTAGAATCTGATTGCTATGGGTAACACCTCCCCTTGGCCTCTTTAGATAAATCTCCCCCTAAATCCCTCTTTTGTGAGGGAATGCTGTTTGATAATGGAGAAATGTACATGTAGCATAATAGTCTGAGAGATCAATGTTGCTCTAATCACACCAGAACAACACACTTTTATCAAACATATGTCACAATAATCAGAAATAATAAATGGTTTATACAAATAGTTGAATTGACACAAGTAATATATATATATATATATATTTTTTTTTTTTAATTATTTTTTTTTAATCACCCACTTGATCCACATATCTCACACAAATTACATTGGTTTCTAGAAATGGTCATTTTTAAAAAATTGTCACACATTTGTGCCTTTTGACTGAGTGCGTATAAATATTATATTTTCTAGAGGTGTGTCCCTACCACACTGATTTCCTCCTTATGATCAGGGACACTGTCTCACTCCCTCTGGCTGGCATAGGGTTAAGCAGTAGGATTTTACTGGTCCGCAGGGGGTCTACTAGATCTGATTACCATTTTCAAATACCTTCAGATAATATGAGGGGCTTCTGTCTTGCTTGCTTGCCAGCCAACCTTTATTTTAGACTTTTGGTAAGTGCAGATTTTCTATCCTTTGGCATAGCAGGTAGAGATGTTGTCCCAATCAATCCATATAGAACAGTTGTAGAGAATGGTGCACCAATGTAAAATAGCAGATTGGCAATCAGCTGGAATATTCCAGGCACAAAAGCATTGTTAATACTACAAATCTTGTGACACTTTGACATAACTATAACTTTGTGAAGGTCAGGGATATGTTCAAAATATTGGGAGATGTTACCTGTCCATTTTCAAGAGCCTTAAATCGTAAATTCTAATGGTGCATACACACGATCAGATTTTTCCTTCAGATATGAACGATAACGATTTAAAAATCGTTCAGTCGTTCATATCTGAAGGAAAATCGTTCATATCTGACATGCCTGAACGATGGACGATGAACGATGCGCGTTCCCGATGGTCAGATAACGATTTCTGACATCTGATGGGTTTGCAGTCAGACTTGGACGATTCCATTCATTTTAATGCAGTCAAAAATCGTTCAAATCGTTCAAAACTTTGGTAAAATCGTTCAGATCGTTTAATCGTTCAATCGTTCATCTGACAAGTCTGACAAATCTGACTGTGTGTACGCTCCATTAGGGGTAAATTTCCAAAGAATCGTGTCTGATCAAGATTTGCCGAATTTAGAAACTCTATTTGCATTGCTGAAACTTGGGTGATTTTAGGCTTCTGAAACACTCAAATTTACTAAGAAGCATGGTTAGCTGAGATCATGTTTTCCCATGGTGTATCAGATTGAGATTACTCAACCAAGGTGGCAGTGTCTGACCGCAGCCAAACTCTCCTGAACAAGCAGCCTGCATATATAGGTGAGATATGTGAAAGCTGCTTGTGTTCTACCTGTGAAAAAAGGGTTGATTTAAAAAAAAAAAAAAAAAAAAAAATTATAGTCCCCTAACAGTGGAACTACAGGTGCCAGCTTGCCTGCCGTTTGGCACTTGTGGAACTTCTGAAATTCTCACGGCCCACCAGCCAATCAGTCCGGTCTGCATGTAGCGGCCGCTGATAGGCTGTGACCCACGTGGCTGTGCCCCACATGCTGTAGAGTGACAGGCAATCAGCGGCCGCTACATGTAGAGCAGCTTCAGATTAGCTGGCGGGCCGTGAGAATTTTGGAAAAGTAGCGTCTTCTGTCATTCCGCATAGTATGGGTATATGTGATAACGCATATACCTATACTTGTCTGTGGTGGAACGAGACAGTCTTTTTTATTTATTTTTTTTGCCAAGACCCATTGGATGCTAAAAGGAAGAAAAGGACCGAATTTACGGCAGGAGGTAGGGGAGTATAGGTTTTTTGCTTTTTTTTACAGGTAACCCATTGGAATTCTACATGGACAAGGGGACAGAACAGCTGGCAGCAGGTAAGTATGTGTGAGTGCGGTAGGTAGGTGTGTATTCAAATTTTACAATCTACGGTGTATGTGTCTTGTGGATTTTGAACTATTTTTTTTTTTTGTACAGTAGGAGTACGGGTGCAGGCCACCTGCTGTCACTTGTAGTTCCACAAGTGCCAAAGGGCAGGCACGCTGGCACCTGTAGTTGCACTATAAAAAAACAATAGTTTTGCTCTATTTTCACCACTATTACCCCTGCACCCACAGCTCCAGGGGTGTGGGGAAGAGCCCCGGGCTTCAGCTCAAGTCTGGGGTGCTCGGGAGAGGGGGGACCCCTTTATTGGGGGTCCCCACCTCACCTGAGATCCCCGGCTTGGGCTGACTGGTTTGGGGTGATAATGCTTTGGCTGGGAAGACCCGGTGAAAGGGTCCCCTGGCTGTGTGGCATTACACCCTGGACAGATTTGAGCCCAGTGCTGGTTTTAAAAATAGGAGGACCCCTATGCAATTTTTTCATCCTATTTTTTAAAACCAGGACAGGCTCAGAAGCCCAGTGCTGGTTCCTAAAATAAGGGGGAAGCCTACTCGTTTTTTCCCCCCGTATTTTTAGGAACCAGGACCCTACGTCCTTTTTTTTTTATTATTATATATATGTACCCTTTAGGTCAGTGGTTCCCTAACTGTGTGCCGTAGCACCCTGGGGTGCCTAAGGACACTTGCAGGGGTGCCTCAGGTTGCTGGTCCAGCACCAAATCATTTATGGTCAATGTAATGTAAATATTTGGCCAAACAGAAGTGCAAACCTGTCACCTACTACATAACTGAACATAAGGATTACCGTTAAGCACAATTTACTTCACTTAATTTTTTTCTGAATTGCTCAATAACTAACTTAATCTGAGGGGTGCCGTGAAAACAATGCTGATACTCTAGGGCACTGTGATTCAAAAAAGTTTGGGAACCACTGCTTTAGGTAGTGTTTAGAGGCAGAAACATACAGAAATCACACTATGTGTATGTTTCTACCAAACTCTCAGCTCAGGAGGTGGTCTATTTGAAACTTCTATTTAGGTCCGAGTTTGCTACAATTACACCTGTGATTGTAATCACGATTCTTGGTAAATTGCTGAGTTGTATCATTTTCACTGAAAGTACTTTCGAGTTTGGTCGATAGTGTATTCAATCGAGTTTGCATTCTCGCCTGATTTTCTCAGTGTACATGGAGAAATCTCTCCCGAGTTTGTCTTTAGTAAATTTGCGAGTTTAAAAAAAAAATGCCTAAATTCACCCGAGATTGCAATCTCGAACAAGCAAGAACTTTAGTAAACTTACCCTTAAAGGTGCGATAAAGCAGCCGATCCGACGGATTGGTGCGATTTGGCTGCTCTCGTACAGTGTATGGGCATGATATCGGACAGAGCGCGCACACGTGGGGTTGTATATCGCACCCCCAGATCTTACTGCAGGTTTGGTCGATCAGGGGATGCGATGTGCGATCCCATGCAGCGCTATGGGTGAGGGGGAGCCGGCATATCTGGCGGTCGGCCAACTGATCGCACTGTGTGTGGAGACCGCCCGATATGTCAGATCCCCCATTGCGTCGCGCGGTGCATGGCCAGCTTTAGTTTTACATTTGTTAGCTGTACAAATTCGTTAAGTAATTCCCATGTCTGATTTGAGAAATCTGAAGTAGATCAAATAATAATTCTATCCACAAATTAGAATCCTATCCAAACGCCTTCCTATGGGGTTGCCATGAAGAAGAAAAACTGTAGCAATAAAAAAAAATACACTGTGTGTTATATGATATATAGCTCGAATCATAAATTCAATGACAAATTTTTCTTTTATTCACATACTTACCTACTCTCCCGGAAGTGTTGGGAGGCTCACGAATTTTCAGGGAGCCCCCCGCACCCCCGGAGGAGTATCCAGATCTCCCACATCCCGGCCACTTCCTAGTGGAGTGGGCAGGATAAGGAGATAAGTGCTGGGAATCACGGCATAATTGCCCCTCCTCACGCTCCCACGATTCGCGGCAGTTTGTCGTGACAGGGGCGGGACCTAATGACTTAGAAATACGGCCCCGCCCCATGAAGCGGCCACATGTCTGCTCTCCGGGCATCTCCCGAGAGCACATAATAAAAGTAGGTAAGTATGAACAAAGTATGCGTTTTTCCAATATGCTGGAAATAAGCAAAGGATTCATTTAATTATTTTTATTAATTCTGATTATTCAAAATGGACAAATGGGCTTTAAAGTGTTGGATTTTTCTGTTTCTTTTATTTATTTTTTAAGGGCAAGACCCAACATGTTTGCCTTTAAAAAGAAATGTTGTTCTACATCATGCCACATTTTGACAAATTGCAGCTCATTAAATAGACCCCATTGATTATAGTGGTCGCTGGATTTCCAAGGATGTGAATCTATTTCAAATAAGGAACTGTAGGCCTCATTCAGTAAGGATCGCAACTGTGATTATGCACGCAATCGGCCAATTGCGTTCTGCACATGCATCGCAGTACGCGAACACTCCACTGCGATCGAGATTGATGGGAAGTACCGTTTGGGGTGATGGTCGCGAAACACAGGCATGCTAGTGCGTTTGAACGCCATTGCAGGGGCGTGAATGAATTATCCACTGCGATGCCATACGCAGCTTGTGTACTCAGCGTGCAATGAGGTTAACAATTCCTGAGCAAGGTCAGAGCTTGTGCAAGTGTGTGTGAGACTGCGATGGTACTCGATGTTACCGATTGTGTCGCAGTCTTGCGGATGTGTGTAAGATAACGTGGGTGTCCTAATGTTGTGCAGCGACGACATAGCGATTGCAGAGGATTACCGTATCATTGCAGTGAGACTGTGTGCGTAATTGCTATTGCGATCCGTACTAAATCAGGCCCTTCATTGTTATATCGCACCACCAATTACATAGCAGAGAATATTTGTCATTCAAATTAGTCCCTGCTCCTCTTCGGGAGAAGCCCAAAGATGAGATGCAGCTGACTATTTCGGGCATGGGCTCTTTGAATCATTAGGCCCCATCCTCATCGTGACAAAATGCAGTGAATCGTGAGTCTGTGGGGAAGGGCAGGGATAACATGACGCAAATCTCATTTTAGCCCTGTCCCCTCCATACAGACCCACGATTCCTGGTGTCATCTCATCCTGCTTACTTCACTGGGAAATGGGCAGGAGGCGGGAGATCCACCCACTCTTCCGGGGTGCAGACAACTACCTGAAAAATCTTAAATCTCACACACCTTTTGGGAGAGTAAGCAATTATGCTTTACTGGATCTTACAGTCTAATTGCCCTAACGCGCACACAGACACATGAGTACATTGAGTCAGCAGTCAATTACTCTACCAACCTTTGAATTGTGGAAGGAAACTGAAGCACCTTGAGGAAACCCATGCAAATACAAGGAGACCATACAAACTCCACACACATAGGGCACTGGGTGGGAGTTAAACTCCTAACCCTAGTCAGCAGCTTACCACTGACCTTTGGACACAGAGATGTGTAAATATTCAAATGTTGCAAGAGGGAATGTAATTGAGATCCCGGTGGTTGGGATGCCGGTGCCAGATTCCCAACACCAGTCAGAATCCCGGCACCAGCATCCCAACCACCGGCATCGATGGTAAGTATTGGGGTTAGAGGGAGTGTTAGGGTTAGGCTGTGGGGAGGCTGCGAGGGGGGGTTGAGACTAGGTTTAGAGGTAGGGTTAGGGTACTTTCCGGCAAGTGTCGGTATCCTAACCCTCTCGGGATTCTGACCTCCTGGATCCTGAGGTGTAAATAGACGACTCCTGACAGCATCTGCGGTGGTAGCAACGATGGTAGCAGCTTCAGGCCATCTGAGAAAGCCAAAGGCTACACAGAATGGGCGTCTTACCTGCAGGTCAGGAAATCAGACACAGAGACTGGCCTCAGCATTTCCAAAAAAGGGGGCAACGCGCTGGCCTGTGCCACCCCCTCCCCACCCCAATCGGCCATGTATTTCAGGCACTGTGAGCTTGATCGCAGAACTCGTTCTGCACATGGGCAGTTCACCCATCATCGTATCTCGCAAATGGTGAGAATAAAAGAAGAGTGCACAGACTTATAGATGGGGATGAGGGAACCGGGTGTTAGAAAATACAATAATGAATTGTGGATCAGTAAGGGAAAATTAATTAAGGCAGATAAAAGAAAATAAACATGGAAAGTAAAGAGCTATGCAAGGCTCTGCCACTGATTTTCACAGTATACAGCAAAGGAAATATACTTTGCAGTTGTCCTTAAATATACAGAATAATAGTTGTTATCACTTCTCTTGTTGTAATTATTGTATGAGAACATTCAGGGGCGTAGCCAGAACTTTAAGTGCCCAATGCTTCTAGAGGGACACCTCTCTCTGCATTGGTTGTTCACTTATACCCCATAGTAGTGCCCCAGTTAATGTTATACCCAATAGTAGTGCCCTATTTAATGTAATGGCCCACAGTAGTACCCTTGTGTATTTTTTTAAGTTATTTATATAGCGTACACAGCTGTACAGAGAATATTTGGTCATTCACATAAGCCCCAGTGGAGCTTGCAATCTTTATTCCCTACCACATGTACACACACATACACGGCGCCGAGAGCCGGTACTAATTACCTGGACTTGATGGAGGGGCCCGGGTTCACTTTCCCCCCTACCTCCCTCCCTTTTACCTGTTAGCAGCCTGTGTCTTTCCAGCCCAGCACATGCAGCAGTCTCCTCTGTCTGCGTGGGAGCGATCACGCTGATCGCGTCCCCCCTGGATTTGCCCCTGGCTCAGGGGCTCACAGTGGTCCCCTGTTCCCCCTTCCCTTTCAGCACACAGTGCCCCCCCCAAAAAAAAATTCTCCTTTTTTAGGGGGTGTGGCCATGCCTCCCACAATTTGGCCATACACCACAAAAGTATCGGGCCTGCACATACACACTAGGGTTTTTTTTTAATAAATTTATTTTATTCATCACAGCAACATCATATATCATAAAACAAAATAAATAACAAATAGAACAACAACCTATTAAGGGTATAAATAATACAATGTAGTAACAAAATTATTTCCATAAAAAAAAAGAACATAACATCCAAAGCAGTCTAAGAAAAGCAGAGACCCAGAAAGAAACATCTCATGAAATGGGCAGGTCATCCGGTAAAATCCTGGTTTCATACCAAGAAGTACTACGGAAGCACAAATGTATTTGGCGTTTTAGGGCCAACGTAATGGAGTCTATAAAACCCTCCCACAGCCGGAAAAAATTAAGCCGTCACTGGGCCGGATTCAATTAAAGGCAAAAAGTGCCGTTTGGAGATAAGTTTCCGTGGATTCGGACTTACCGCCTGTTTTCAAAGTACCTCCATATTCAATTCCAGGACAATTTTACCTACGCGGAAACTCAATGCATTGTAATAGGCGGACAAGTGTCTCCTATGAATAGCAGGTGAAAAAAAGTGCAAAATCATTATTTTGGGGTGCAAACATAAGGAAATTACTCAGAACCCTTGGGACAGTCCCCCAAAGGACAAATCAACAAAAAAAAATTACCTCAGAACACCCCAAAAAAGACATGTAATTTTTGGGGTGAAAATTTTAAAAGTTTGGGGACAACTATAAAAACTAGTGAAATAGGGTTCTTGGGGTGCTGTAAGGAGGGGCAATGTGTTTTTGGGATTGCAGGTGCATGTGTGAGGGTGGTTTTTCACGATTTTAAAAGTTCACTTTAGAGACATGAAAATTTGACTGGACTACTTATTTTCACCAAAAAATACTGTTTTGCAAAGACGCTAGTAAAGTTTTCGCCACTGAAACAGGCGAAGGAGGCACAAAGCTGGACAGGCTAAACTTTTCCTTAAGCTGGGCATCCACTATACAATTTTCTGTCAGATATCTGTCCAATCTGGCTGGCTGGAATGAAAACCTGGTAATGTATGGGAGCAAATGACAATCATCCATTTGCTCACAAACACTGGAAAATAGCCAAAAATGGTTGTTCAGACCAATTGGTTAAAACACACAAATTTAACCAAGTTGAACAATTTTTTTGTCCTTTTTTCAGTGTTTAAAACCATATGATCCACAGTCATTCACTCCCATACATTACCAGGTTTTCATTCCAACCAGCCAGATTGGACAGATATATGACAGAAAATTGTATAGTGTATGCCCAGCTTTAGTCTCCTTATGCAAAGTGATCTCTAGTCAATCCATTTGGAAAGCAAAAAATAGTTTAGCCCAGAATAAAGAAACAGATGGGGATCTGCATGGGTTCACATCTGTAGTATACATTTACGGGTCTCCGCTGATATAACTAATACATTTTTACTATCTCCCCTACCCAATACAGGTGGTGGAAGAATACCCAAAATTGCTCACTCCGCCGATAGCGGAAGATAATTACCTACATACCTAGATGAAAATCTATTGACCAACGGATAAGGGGGCAATCCCACATGCAATGTATAAAGGTTGCATCAGAAGCCCCAAACTTAGCACAAACCCATCAGGAACCTGCAGTGGGGGGGAAGATACCCATTGTGATAAATATTATAGAACATTTCTCTATACATACTGGATGAGAGCACTGATTGAGAATACAGGAATGAGCGTAACAGGCTTTTCATGGTAATATGGGGAAATACAGTACACTAGGTAGAGAACCCTGTAGATATTTTAGAATGGTCTATGGGAGTTTGAAGAATTTTATAATGGAGAGAAATTGCCCCACCCCCATCCTCCCATAGGTCTTGTTAATAATAGATCCAAAGAGTTGGACCAATCTTCTGAGGAAAGAGTCTGTATCATGGAACTCACATTGGGCCATATTCAATTAGACTGCGAAAAGCCGTTCTCAGCTAAACTTTTTCACCAATGACGTCATTTTCGCATTTCTTACTTATCCCCATATTCAATAGTAGCGTCTTTTCGTCGGCGCGAAAACGCAATGCAATGTAATAGGCAAAAAAGTTTTGCCTATGATTACCCGGCGGAAAAAAGAGCAGAATTGCGGTTTTTGGGTGCGGAGGTGCGGAAACCACTCTGCACCCTTTGTACACCCCCCTTGATGCTAACTGCGTCAAAAAACTCTTAAAAACACACAAAGGACACCCCAAAAAAGCACTTTAAAAATGTGGGAGAAAAATTTCAAAGTGGGCCTACAAATTCAAAAACTAGTGAAATAGCCTTTGGGGCTGTCTGCAAGTATGAGGGAGGTGTATTTTCGATTGCAGGTGTTTGCTGAAGGTGCATTTTTTTGCGCTTTGCTTGACTTTAGCGATGCTTAAATATGTTTGCAACCATTTTCATGTACTCCAAATTTGATGGGACTTCTTATTTTTCCCAAAAAACTGGTAAATACAGTTCTTCACCACTTTCTCAAAAAGCAGCTATTGAGACCATTTAAAGACCCCAAATACCTTCAGCAGGGCTATTCGGGGATACCCATAGTGAACCCCCATGTCAGAGCATCTTTTGGAGGGTATCAGGCTGATTTACCCAAAAATGACAGCACTTTTTGCTCATTTCGTTTTCGCCGGGTCCCGTTTTTTGGAAATTAATACGGGTATACGCGGGAACGAGCGCTATACGTTTTTTAACCTAGAAACCTCCAATGACGGCGAAAAGTCCGGCAACTGACTTTTCGCTTCAAATTTAATATGGCCCTTTGTGTTACGTCTGATATAGCACCAGAGAGTGGGATTGAGGTAATCCATATGTATCCACTAACTCCGCCACTAAATAGGGCGGACAGTTTTCAGTGTCAACCAATGCCCGGATATAAGGAATCCCCCTGTCAGGCCATGATGAGACAGGCACACAGGCCTCCCCATTTTGAAATTCAGAATTTAAATGTAATGGGAGAAAGAAAGGTGACAATTTAAATTCCTTTGCTTTCTGGTAAAATGCCAAACTCTCCATGCAAACATCAGCAGGGGACTCCCAATTATATCAGCTAATTATACACACTAGAGTTAATGTTTGTCCGGAGCCAATTAACCTACCATATTTTTGGGGATTGTGGCAGGAACCCCACAAAGTTAGGGACGTAGTGGGAATCAAAGACCTTGGTGCAGTGAGGCAGTAATGCTAACCATTACACCACAGGTTCTCAAACTCGGTCCTCAGGACCCCAAACAGTTAATGTTTTCCAGGTGCCCTCACAGAATCACAAATGTTATAATTATCGCCACCTGTGGATTTTTTAACATGTGTCAGTGAGTAATGACTATACCTGTGCACCTGCTAGGCGACCTGGAAAATGGGAACTGTTTGGGGTCCTAAGCGCTCGCTCTGAATCAGGGCCCACCTCCATTAAGATGGAGCGTCCTCCTGGACGCTCGTATAGCTGTGGGTCACCACCCACAGCATATACGAGCGTGCAGGATGATGGTCGCGATGGTCTTGACCATCGCGACCATCACCACTGCGAGCAGAAGCCTGCGGATGAGTTTTTCAACCGCAGGGCCAGGAGTGATTTTGGCTCCATCAGAGCCAAAATCACTCTCACTTACATCACTAGTGATGTCAGTGGGGCCGGCTTCTGACGGTAGGCGTTCCCTTGGGAACGCCTCTGTCTGGGAGGCACGCCCACCAAAGGGGGCGTGCTGTCGATGTTGACATCAACATCGACAGCACGCCCCCTTTGATCAGACACTACGAGCGAAGGAAAGTCCTTCGCTCGTCGCGTCTCGCGCATGCGCAGTGCAGACCATCGACCCACTTGCGAGCGGACAGCCGCTCGCGAGTGGGTCTGAATCAGGTCCCAATTTTGAGAACCACTGCATTACACCATACGTGCTGTCCATAGTTAATTTTATGCCCAGTAGGAATGCCCTAGTTCACATTATACCTACAGTACTTCCTAATGCAAGGTTTGTGTAGAGCAGTGGTTCTCAAGCACAACCCTCAATTTTACCACTAGGGGCCATATTCAATTAGACGCCAAAAGTCGGAAAGGTTTCACCTGTCCGACTTTCCGCCTACATTGCCAGTTTCAGATGCAAAAACTTATCAGGCACGTCCCCGCTTTTCAACCTATTCAATTCCAAACCACGTGGAAACGGCGGAAAGTACTGTCAAAAGTGGGGAAATCAGTCTGTACGCAAAAAAAAGATGCACTAACATAGGGAATCAATGTAGATATGTACTAATAGCCCTAATATAAGTGTTTGGGGTACTTAAGTTGTTTAAATTGCTTCTTATTAGTGTCTTTGAGAAAGTAGTGAAGAATGGCATAAAGCAGCATTTTTTGGTTAAAATAAGTAGTCCAGTCAAATTTGGGGTACTTGAAAATGGGTGCTAGCATATTTTTTTGTCTGCAAATTGAAATATTTAAAAAAATAGAAAAACCACTGTCAAACATGCACCTGCAATCTCAAAATCACTTGGCCCCTCCTTACAGCACCCCAAGAAGTCTATTTCGCTAGTTTTTATGCTTGTCCCCCCACTTTTTACTTTTTCACCCCAAAAACAAAACTACTTTTTTGGGGTGTTCTGAGGCAATTTTTTTTTTTTTTGCAGATTTGTCCTTTATGGTCTAACCCCTATGTACCATACTCAGATGTCATAAACAAGCTTTGATTATGGAGGCATTCTCGCAGGATGAGGAATCTTACAATTCCTCTACCGCAGCCTCCCTCCAGCTCCACAACCAGCACTGTGCACATGCGCAGTGTCAGATTCTCAGTAGTCTTTTGAAAATGTGCCCCCCTCCATTCCCCCCCATGTGGCCGGGATGTAATTCTCAGGGGTAGTGGTTATTGCTTTAATCTACATAATAAGTGAGAAAGTGTGTCTGTCTGTTTGTCCTTTATGCAGGGCCAGAGTTTTGGACCTTGCTCCACCAGATTTGGCATGGTAGTGTAGTTTGACCAGGATTAGGTTTTTGCCTAGGTTTGAGCTTGTCAGGGCCACACACAGGGGTGTAGAGAGATGACCTTGGGCGTGAACTAATCATGGGATGTGTGGCCACAGGCAAAGAAGAGGACACTACTCAGCAGCAGCGAGCAGTCTCCCACTGCAGCCCAGCACACAGCAGTGTGTGCTGCTGGCTCCAGTGGAAATCATGGTCGGATTAAGGGCAGGGCGACAGGGGCGGTCGTCCCGGGGCCCCCACACACTGCCCCTGGCCACATCCCCATAATAAACAATTTTTTAAAATCTTTTAATGGTGCCGAGGCCCGCAATTAGGCCCTGCCCCTCCCGTGATTTGGCTCCGCCCCCTTTTCAAACTGACCGGGCTACCTCCTTTATCGGCTCCTCCGCTCCTGTCCTTTCTTCTCCGCCCACACACAAGGCAGCCAGGGCCCGGGATCTGCTTCCTCTGCTCTGTCAGTGGACACAGTGAGCACCATGGAGGGAGCACAAGCAGTACACTGCAGCTGGAAGGTAGGGGGGTGCCTGTGTGCTGGCAGTGTAGGAGGGGTGTCTGTGTGTTTTTAGTGTAGTTGGGGGCGGTGTCTGTGTTTTTAGTGTAGTAGGGGGGTGCCTGTGTGTTTTTGGTGTAGGAGGGGTGTCTGTGTGTTTTTAGTGTAGTAGGGGGGGTGTCTGTGTGTTTTTAGTGTAGGAGGGAGTGTCTGTGTGCTGTTAGTGTAGTAGGGGGTGTCTGTGTTTTTAGTGTAGGAGGGGGGTGTCTGGGTGCTGGTAGTGTAGTAAGGGATGTCTGTGTGCTGTTAGTGTAGTAGGGGGTGTCTGTGTGTTTTTAGTGTAGGAGGGGGTGTCTGGGTGCTGGTAGTGTAGTAGGGGGGTGTCTGTTTGTTTTTAGTATAGAAGGGGGGTGTCTGGGTGCTGGTAGTGTAGTAGGGGGGTGTCTGTTTGTTTTTAGTGTAGAAGGGGGGTGTCTGGGTGTTGGTAGTGTAGGAGGGGGTGTCTGGGTGCTGGTAGTGTAGTAGGGGGGTGTCTGTTTGTTTTTAGTGTAGAAGGTGGGTGTCTGGGTGCTGGTAGTGTAGTAGGGGGGTGTCTGTTTGTTTTTAGTATAGAAGGGGGGTGTCTGGGTGCTGGTAGTGTAGTAGGGGGGTGTCTGTTTGTTTTTAGTGTAGAAGGGGGGTGTCTGGGTGTTGGTAGTGTAGGAGGGGGTGTCTGGGTGCTGGTAGTGTAGTAGGGGGGTGTCTGTTTGTTTTTAGTGTAGAAGGTGGGTGTCTGGGTGCTGGTAGTGTAGTAGGGGGGTGTCTGTTTGTTTTTAGTGTAGGAGGGGGTGTCTGGGTGTTGGTAGTGTAGTAGGGGGGTGTCTGTTTGTTTTTAGTGTAGAAGGGGGGTGTCTGGGTGCTGGTAGTGTAGTAGGGGGGTGTCTGTTTGTTTTTAGTGTAGAAGGGGGGTGTCTGGGTGTTGGTAGTGTAGTAGGGGGGTGTCTGTTTGTTTTCAGTGTAGAAGGGGGGTGTCTGGGTGTTGGTAGTGTAGTAGGGGGGTGTCTGGGTGCAGGTAGTGTGGTAGGGGGGTGTCTGTTTGTTTTCAGTGTAGAAGGGGGGTGTCTGGGTGTTGGTAGTGTAGTAGGGGGGTGTCTGGGTGCTGGTAGTGTGGTAGGGGGGGTGTCTGGTTGTTTTTAGTGTAGAAGGGGGGTGTCTGGGTGTTGGTAGTGTAGTACGGGGGTGTCTGGGTGTTGGTAGTATAGTAGGGGGGTGTCTGTGTGTTTCTAGTGTAGGAGAGGGGTGTCTGGGTGTTGGTAGTGTAGTAGAGGGGTGCCTGGTTGATGGTAGTGTAGGAGGGGGGTGCCTGGGTGATGGTAGTGTAAGAGGGGGGCGCCTGAGTGTTGGTAGTGTAGGAGGGGTGCCTAGGTGCTGGTAGTATAGGAGGGAGTGCCTGGGTGATGGTAGTGTATGAGAAGAGTGTCTGGGTGTTGGTAGTGTATGGGGGAATATCTGAGAGCTGTGAATGTAAGAGGGTGATTGGGTTCTGGAGGAGGGAAGTAATTGGTGAATGAGGGTAGTATTTGGGTATACACAGTATGTGTGTTAAAAAAAAAAATATATATATACACATATATATATATATATGTGTGTGTGTTAATATATATATATATATATATATATATATATCTGGAATTGAGAGCAAGAAAGAAGGGGCGCCACATAGTGCATGAAACTGTAAAACAGATTTTATTGCAGACAGCGGACATAAAACTCGTTCAATGAATATGCGTACCACAATCAGCGGTCAGATACCATCGCAAGTAATAAAAATGAAGAAGCCTGAATATCACCCAAACGTCTCCGGGGACTCCGTCGGCTATTCGACCAGTAATGGAAAGCAACGCCAAACCACGCCCCAACGCGTTTCGTCATTGACTTCGTCAAGATGACGACTTGCGATGGTATCTGACCGCTGATTGTGGTACACATATTCATTGAACGAGTTTTATGTCCGCTGTCTGCAATAAAATCTGTTTTACAGTTTCATGCACTATGTGGCGCCCCTTCTTTCTTGCTCTCAATTCCAGATAAACCAATACCCGCTTGGATCCGGGTTTTAACGTGGGGAAGACGCCGGCCTGTGTGGTACCTGTGGCCTGTGCTATATCTGGCGTCTGTAACACAGATTTACTTTGTTCCAAAAATCCATTTATTTATTGGATTCTAAAAAACTTTTCACAGTATTATATGTGTTTATGCATTGATTGATTGATTGATTTGCGCACTGAATTTACTGAATTTATATATATATATATATGCGTGTGTGTGCATTATATTCATATATATATATATATATATATATATATATATATATGCAAGTGGATATGTGTTGATTCGAATTTGAGTTGCTAGCACCACGGTCTTTTTAACTAACTATCTAAGGGAGTGCCAACCTAATGGGACTTGTTTTATATATATTGTGATAGGATCACTGGTAAAGTGGTCTGTGGCAGGTACATTTGTCCCAGATTCCTGTCTTTTGTGTTTTAAACCCCCAGGAGAAAGTCTGCAGTGTTGCAGGCTTGAGTTTCGGCTTTTTGAAAAGCCGGTTTGGGACCTGGGGGTTGTGGGTGAGAGGAGAGGGAGGGCTCCACCCACGGCCACTCCAGGTTTTGGTTCTCTTAGCCTGGTAACAGGCTTGTTAAGGTTTCCACCTGAGAGTGGCCAATATAAGCCTAGTGTGTTGAGGGCTGATTGTCTCACCTGGGAGAGCAGACAGGGAGTTTGCTCAGAGACACTTGGAAAACCTATCTGTGAGTACTGTGCTGTGCTTTGTTGCTGGCGAGGGCATTAGGCCCTGCCAGGTTCTGGTAGTGAGGGAACTACCTGTGAAGTTAGTGCCCCGACAGGGCTAGGATTTACATTTATGTTTTCTTTATATTTCTGTCATTGTACAATAAAGACTGGCGCCGACCAGCTTGTACTTGCATCCAGACTGGTGTGCTGCTTCCCTGCTGCTGTGTGTGTGAAAAAGGAAGGAGTCCTCTACCCAGGAGAGGGACCCCCTAACCTAACTGTGTCACAATATGGTGGAGAATGCGGGCAACCACACACACTGAAGTTGTAGCGAAAGGAAAACTTTCCGTTTAAAAATTAAAGGGACAGACACCCAATTTGTGAGTGTGGAAATAACACTGTGTCCTTGAAGTCCCATAGAGGAGGCGTCAGCCAATGCTCAGAGAGGCAAGGTTCAGCTTCCAACCTACACCCCAGAACAAAATGGAGGAACTTATTAAGGCCTTGCTCCAAGCTACAGCAGCTCAGCAGGAGACAAACAAACTTCAGCAGGAAGCTACAGCAGCTCAGCAGGAATCCACCAGGGTGCAACTGTTGGCCTTGGAGACAGCCCAGAGGCAACAACAGGTCGCCATCGAGGAAACCCGCCAGGCCTTAGTGGAAAACAGCCAGGCCATAAGAGAGGTGGTACAGCACCTGGTCGCCCGGCCCAGAGATGTTAATACTGGTCCTCCCACCACCACCACTCACTCCGTACTAGCCAGTCACTTCCTCCAAAAGATGACTTCGGGCGATGATGTGGAGGCCTATCTCGCCGCATTTGAAAGAACGGCCGAAAGGGAGAGTTGGCCCCAGGAGCAGTGGGCAAGTCTGGTGGCACCTTTTTTGTCTGGGGAGCCACAAAAAGCATATTTCGACTTATGCCTGGCTGATGCCAAGGACTATAAAAAACTAAAACAGGAGATCCTAACTCGCTTGGGAGTCACCACCTTTGTTCGTGCCCAACGGGTCCACCGCTGGGAGTTCCATAAGGACAAGCCTCCACGTTGACAGATGCATGACCTCGTCCATCTGTCCTCAAAATGGCTACAGCCCGAGACGCTGACGGGACCACAGATCGTGGAAAGGGTCATGATGGACCGGTACCTGCGATCATTACCTGTGACTCTGCGCAAGTGGGTGAGCCATGCAGACCCTAAGTCCGCGGACCAGTTGGTCGAGCTGGTGGAGAGGTACGTGGCGGCTGAGGAGCTGATGAGTATGCCCCACTGAGCCCCTATGGCGCACCGGCGAACTCCCAGAGACACTGGTAAGACTGTTCCAGGGGAGAAGGGTGCTGGGCGGTGGAATGTACCTAAGACTGAGGGTGTAGAACCTGGAGACAGGCCTGCCAGGCTGGGAAGGTTCTTGCCCCATAAACGACTAGACATTAATATGACTCAGTGTTTCCGATGTGGTGGCTTCGGCCATATTGCCGCTAATTGTGCACTTACAACTGAACCTATGCAAGGTGATACTGCTCATGTCTACTGCAGGGGGTCTTTCTTTGCACAGATAGCCTGTACGGCTGACCGGCAGGCTGAGACTGATAAGCACATGTGTGTACTCATTGTAGATGGCAACCGAGTAGAGGCACTGTTAGACTCTGGTAGCTTGGTGACACTTATAAAAGCTGAGCTGGTGAACCCCTTGAGGCATACAGGGAAAACTGTTGGTGTGACCTGCATACATGGGGATACTCGATATTATGTTACGGCCGAGGTGAACATCGAGACACCATGTGGCTCTGCTATAGTTTCTGTGGGTTTGGTGCATGGTCTGGTGTACGATGCAATATTGGGGAGAGACTTTGCTCACTTCTGGAAGTTGTGGGAAAGCCGTTTTGTTCCAGAGGTGAACAACCCCGATCCATTTGAGAAGGTTGTCGATGTAGTGGAGGAGGGAGTTTCTTCTGAGTCAGAGTTATTCCCTTTTTCTACTATGGTTGGCGAACTAGAGAATGCGGAACGTGACGGTGGCCCGCCAACTGATGTGCCTCCCATTGAGGTGGGAAGTGTTGTTGGGCCAGGTGATCGTCTGCCTGATTTAGAGGTCAGAAGAGAGGTCTTTGCCGTGGAGCAGTTGAATGACCTGACCTTGGTAAAAGCGAGGGAGAATGTAAAAGTAGTTGATGGTAAACCCGTAGACCCTGATAGTCCTTTGTCCTATCCCCACATGGCAATGTGGCAGGATTTGTTATATCAGGTGACTAAGAAGGGGGAAGATGTTGTGGAACAACTAATAGTTCCCAAAGCCTACAGAAGAACAGTGTTGGATCTGGCCCATGGTCATATAACGGCAGGCCATCTAGGGGTAGAGAAAACCACTGAGCGAATAATGCAGAGGGTTTCATAAAGAGGTATCTGACTTTTGCGCATTCTGCCCTGAGTGTCAGTATCATGCTCCCAGGCCACATTTTAAGGGTCCACTAGTTCCATTGCCTATCATAGAGGTGCCGTTTGAAAGAATAGCGATGGATTTGGTTGGACCCTTAATGAAGTCTGCCAGGGGACACCAGTATATTCTGGTCATATTGGATTAAGCTACCAGGTACCCGGAAGCGATCCCGTTGCGCAATACGTCAACCAAGACCATTGCCAGAGAGCTAGTTCATGTCTTTAGCAGGCTGGGTATACCTAAGGAGATACTAACTGACCAGGGCATACCGTTTATGTCCAAAGTCATGAAAGAGTTATGCCGCCTGTTCAAAATCGAACAGTTAAGAACTTCGGTTTATCACCCCCAAACCGATGGGCTGGTCGAGAGGTTTAACAAGACGTTAAAACACATGCTTAGGAAAGTGGTCGACAAGGATGGTAGGGATTGGGGCTACTTATTGCCGTATTTATTGTTGGCCATAAGAGAAGTTCCCCAGTCCTCCACCGGGTTTTCACCCTTCGACTTGTTGTATGGGAGACACCCAAGGGGGTTACTAGACATTGCCAAAGAGACATGGGAGGGGCAGTCTAGTCCTTACAAAACGGTGATTGAGTATGTTTCTCAAATGCAGGAGAGAATTGCTGCGGTAGTGCCGATAGTGAGAGAGCACCTGGAACAGGCTCAACAGGCACAGCAGAGAGTATACAACCGCAATGCTCGGTTACGCAGCTTTGCTCCTGGAGACAGAGTGTTAGTATTGGTTCCCACTGTGGAAAATAAACTTTTGGCTAAATGGCAAGGGCCCTTTGAAATCTTAGAAAGAGTGGGGCAGGTCAATTACAAAGTTTACCAGCCGGGGAAAAGAAAGCCGGAACAGATATACCATATAAATCTGTTAAAGCCCTGGAAAGATAGAACGGTACTGTCGGCCGTCCGAGACCCTCCAGTAAGTCCAGGGCCCTTAGTTCCCGAAGTGACAGTGGCAAAAACCCTGTCGGCAATTCAACAACAAGAGGTCAAGGAGTTTCTGATTAGAAATAGGGTGCTGTTCTCTGACATACCTGGGAAAACCTCGGTCATTAAACATGACATCATCACTGACCAAGGGGTTAAAGTAAATCTAAAGCCCTACAGGTTACCAGAAGCACAAAGAGAATCGGTGTCGAAAGAAATTAAAAATATGCTAGAGTTAGGGGTTATTGAAGAATCACATAGTGAATGGTCAAGTCCCATTGTGTTGATTCCAAAGCCCAACGGGAGTGTGCGTTTCTGCAATGACTTCCGAAAGTTGAACAGTGTTTCAAAATTCGATGCCTACCCGATGCCAAGAGTGGATGAACTGATTGAGAGACTAGGGACGGCAAGGTATTTAACCACTCTTGACCTAACCAAAGGGTATTGGCAAGTACCGTTAACCGAGAGCGCCAAACAAAAGACAGCTTTTTCAGCACCAGAGGGCTTGTTTCAGTACAAAATGTTGCCCTTCGGGCTACATGGGGCACCTGCTACCTTCCAAAGAATGATGGACAGGATTCTAAGGCCCCATAGACGGTATGCGGCTGCTTATCTGGATGACGTGGTCGTTCATAGTCCTGATTGGCAAACTCACTTACCCAGGGTACAAGCAGTTTTGGACTCCATCTATAAGGCAGGTTTGACAGCCAACCCAAAAAAGTGTTGTCTAGGCATGGAGGAAGTAAAATATCTGGGATACACCATTGGCAGAGGCCTGATAAAGCCTCAGCTCAATAAAGTTGATGCCATACAAAACTGGCCACGGCCTCTGAATAAGAAGCAGTTGAGAGCCTTCTTGGGAATTACGGGGTACTACAGGAGGTTTATACCCAACTTTGCCACCATGGCAGTCCCACTGACTGACCTAACCAAAGGCTAACAAAAAGTCATGGTAGAATGGAGTCCTGAGGCAGAGAAAGCTTTTCAGGAGTTGAAAGTAGCGTTGTGTTCCCAACCAGTCCTGATGACTCCTAATTTTGAAAGGGAATTCATAGTACAAACCGATGCATCAGAAGTAGGTATAGGAGCGGTCCTGTCCCAGAACAAGGAGGGTGAGGAACACCCTATTTTCTATCTTAGCAGAAAGTTGAATGTACATGAGAGAAACTATGCCACAGTGGAGAAGGAGGCGATGGCCATAAAGTGGGCATTAGAGGCTCTCAGGTACTACTTGGTCGGAAGAAAGTTCAAATCGATCACTGACCATGCCCCTCTGAAGTGGATGTCTGAAAATAAGGACAGTAATGCGAGAATTACAAGATGGTTCTTGGCGTTACAAACTTTTACATTTTCAGTGGAACACAGGCCAGGAAGCCAGCTGGCCAATGCTGACGCGTTGTCACGCGTTCATTGTTTGGGGGCTTCAGTTGTTCCGCCCCACAGGTCGAAACAAAGGGGGGGGATATGTGATAGGATCACTGGTAAAGTGGTCTGTGGCAGGTACATTTGTCCCAGATTCCTGTCTTTTGTGTTTTAAACCCCCAGGAGAAAGTCTGCAGTGTAGCAGGCTTGAGTTTCGGCTTTTTGAAAAGCCGGTTTGGGACCTGGGGGTTGTGGGTGAGAGGAGAGGGAGGGCTCCACCCACGGCCACTCCAGGTTTTGGTTCTCTTAGCCTGGTAACAGGCTTGTTAAGGTTTTCACCTGAGAGTGGCCAATATAAGCCTAGTGTGTTGAGGGCTGATTGTCTCACCTGGGAGAGCAGACAGGGAGTTTGCTCAGAGACACTTGGAAAACCTATCTGTGAGTACTGTGCTGTGCTTTGTTGCTGGCGAGGGCATTAGGCCCTGCCAGGTTCTGGTAGTGAGGGAACTACCTGTGAAGTTAGTGCCCCGACAGGGCTAGGATTTACATTTATGTTTTCTTTATATTTCTGTCATTGTACAATAAAGACTGGCGCCGACCAGCTTGTACTTGCATCCAGACTGGTGTGCTGCTTCCCTGCTGCTGTGTGTGTGTGAAAGGAAGGAGTCCTCTACCCAGGAGAGAGACCCCCTAACCTAACTGTGTCACTATATATATATATATATATATATATATATATTATAATTTTCAACTTTTATTGATAGGGGCCCCCACATGTTTGTTGCCCAGGGACCCCCACAGACTTTAATCCGGCCCTGTTGGAAATTGTCAGTCTGTCAAAAACCTGTGTGAAAGCTACAAAAGTAACCTTTTAACCATAGTCTGAGCAAACTTTATGAGCAAGCAAATTCATATTAAATCCAGAGTTAAGGTGGGTGCACACTGCAGCGATATATCTGCAGATATACAGTATCTGTAGATGATGGTCGTTCATATACACTGAACGACCATCATCTTCCAGAGAGCAGCGGGTCCCACAGCTGCCGCCTCATGGATATATCTGTCTATCGGCTGTTCAGCACAGCCGATGCGATATATCTGTGAACGACGTCGTTCACAGACATATCACTGGTACACACTGGCCGATGGGCACCAGATATATCTATCAGTGTGTAGCCAGCTTAAGTCCCCTTTAAAGTGAATATATATATTAGTCAGCCCTTACATGCAAGGGTGTAACTCAAACTTTGTGGGCCACATAGCAAGATCTTGCAAGGGCCCCCCCCCCTCTCCCAAGAGTTAAAAAAACACATACATTTGCCCCCACACAGAGCCCCCCTTATACATGCAGTAGTAGTGCCCCTTATACATTATGTAACACAGTCATGCCCATTACACTACACAATAATGACCCTTACACATCATACCACACAGTAGTGCTCCATATAATGCATTATTTCACACAACAGTAGGACCCCCCTCGGTGGCCCTGACTGGACCGGCCCACCTTGTGTGTGTGACTGGGTGCAAGGGGAGCCGGTCAGAGTTTTGTACCTAGTTCCACCAAATTTGACATGGTGGTGTAGTTTTACAAGGATGAGGTTGTTGGCCAGGATTGAAGTTTGTCAGGGCCATGGAGGTCAATTTTGGTTTAAGTAAGTTCACTCAGGATGTCTTCCAGTGCATAAAACTGCACTGATCTGAAGGCACAGGCATATACCAGTGGAAGAGCAGTGAGTCGGAGGATCAACTGTCACACTGCACCTGCGCTGACAGTTAACTAATTTCCTCCAAGCACACTTTCATATGCCCTGGTCTTCAATATTGCTCTGTAATGTAAATAATTAAGGCTGCAGATGGACTTAAAGGTCCATTCTTCAACCCGGGCAATGCCGGGTATCCCAGATAGTTAAAAATAAAAAAGTCTGTTGCGATACAGACTGTCAAAGCTGGATAATTGGCTGAGACAAGGTCAGTTTAAAATTGAAGCGTGCACGACGCCATCTTGCGAATGGCAGCTAGACTCCATTTTAGAAACAAGAATCTGCAAGACGCCATTTTGCGACCAGCGTCACTTTAAGTTACAACTCACGAGCTAAGAACAGATGGCAATGTTTTTGATAATCTACCAAGGGCAACTAGAAGAACAGCCTCTTGAGAAAAAGTAAATAGAATAGACAATGCACCAGAAACTGTGAGTGTTTTACATACAAATTGGGAATCCCTGTATGCAGATAAGTATAGTTGTGGCAATTGTAATATAACCCAGGCATTGATCTACACAATTGAATGTGTCTGAATCCTAAACAGGTTTTAGCCCCACACCCAGACAGAATGGCCCCAGCTTCACAGCTGGCGGTAACACATTTGCATTGCAGTCTGAAACTGTGAGTGAGGAATGATATGTGTGTGTGTATATGTATGTATATGTATATATATATATATATATGTTAAGTCCATCATGGATGGAATCTCATGCATAAACACCGCACATTACGCACAATTGAGCTGCTAACATGATGCCCAGTAGCGAATGCACAATTATTAGCATCATGCGATTGCATCTTTCACCATTTCACATACACACATTATGCTTAAGACCCTGAATGAAAACACCGTTTAGTAGCTAAATGCGCATGCATCTGTCCCCAGTTAACTACCGTCTTCATATCAAACCCCGTACTCTCACACATTACATATTCACTTACAAGGTTCCATTAGCGTTAAGGTATAAGATTTAAGTTTGTTCAGTTAATATAAACGCTGTGAAATAAAGATATTTGGTAACTACGGTATTATACCTGCTAAACAAGCCGTGTTTGGTTTTGTACTGATGCGTACTCTTTCCACAGTATTCCGGTGTAATCGGTGGGGAGATTGCATCATGCATTCCCGAGTTATGGACCGCATAGACTTGAAGGGAGAGACCCCCATTTGTTAGAGGCTGGGTGAGTCTATTTGAACCAGCCTGTTAAATGCTCCGTAACATATGGATTCCCCTTGGGAGCCAATAGCATCAGCAACAAACGTCTCTATTGTTTTGCCTATTCCTGGGGGGGTATAAATATGTGTGCTCCAACACTGGGTCTTTAGTCTTCGTGCTGAATGCTGACTGAGGGGTTTCTTGCTGATGCCTAACATCTGGTACCGGAAGCGCTGCGTATGTATACTGTACTTGGGTCTGTATAATTCCTTTGCGCCTAAATTGTGTCTGGATCAATTGCGTGTAACTGACTGTACTTTTACTTGAATAATACTTGTGCTTTGGAACCACAGATTCCAGGTCTAAGTCTTTATTTACTGTATGACTGCGTATGCAAATTAGCGTCATCCTTAGAAAGTATAGGCAGGATATTAGAAGGTATAGGCAGGATATTAGAAGGTATAGGAGGGTGTGTATAGAGGTTCTGATCCAATATCGTCAAGACTAATACAGACCGCACTGCCGTGATTATTAAAACAGACCCCTAGAGAAATATTAATTTAAACTAATCAATTTTGCACAAACAAACTCTTCCAAAGCAATACCAAAATATTTGGGTTTAATTAAAAAAAGTTGTCCTGCCCTCTATCAGTCTAGCTCTGAGAAAGGATGTCTGGTGCTGCACCCTTCTCCATAATTATTTAATGAATTAATTCTGCAGCCCTTCCACATCCTCCTTTGGCAGAAGTACAAGACTGTTGCTATTCATAAATAATTAAAAAAAGGAAAAAGTTAGGAATATTAGAAACATAGTAAACCAGCATTTATAGAGAAATGGATTTATGTACTGATTTCTGGATGAACAATAAGTTCCCCCATTTCTTTATAAAACTGTAGAGATACAAAGTTTACCAATTGGAAGAATAATATTACTGACATGATATATTTGGCAAATACATAAAACAAATCCAGCCCTGATTTCAGGAGAGCCCCGAGGTAGCGCTATGCAGGATCACCCTGTACAGTCTGACTCTCTTGACACGCGTCATTGCTGCCCCTCCCTCATTCCTCTAAATCTGTCGCCTCTGGCAGTTCGAGCCCAGACTCATCCCTCATACTAACTGAAAATACTGTACATCTCATGAGAAGAAGCACTGTGCTTGACATTGACAGTCACTGTGTTCCAATAACAGTGGAAAAAAACATCTGACAATGAAAGACTGTATTTGGTTAGACACACAATTGTTCCTACACTGGGCCCATTTATGAAGAGCAAAATGGCTGAGACAGTGCAAAATCCCCTTTGCTGGAGCTGTGTGCATCATTTTGCATAGGTGCACCTAGGTTTCTCCCAAACTGAGCAGTTTATTGGGAGAGAATAATAAAGCATGTATTTCATGAAAGGTGAGGTTGGACTTAATGTAATGTTTACACTTTTGCACAATGTTCCATCTCTCTAAAAAGAAACCTAGACACCCTTCTAGTCTGCGGAGGTGTCTCCTGGGAGCAGAGATTAGGCATGCACCTTGATATGCACTGGATGGACAATCATTCTAGACGCAGGTTGGGTATGAAACCCCGGCGGCTTAATAGACACCGGGATGAAATGCAGACGCCAGAAGCCCGACAGAGGAGAATCCCGACGGAGCACGTAAGTACGGTACCCTAACCCTACCCTTCTTCGCCCCCCCTAACCCTAACTCTCCCTTAGCGGTACCTAACTCTAAAACTCCAGTGGTGGTGCTTAACCCTAAGTCCTGCCCAGGGGTGCCTAAATATAACCCTCCCCCCCCCCCCACCCGCACCTTAAACTTAACCCTCCCACAGTATTCTGCACTGCATATCAAGTCTTAAGTGAATCCGTATGTTTTCTGGCATTCTGTGGTGTCCTGTGGGCACTATCAAAACTACTAATTACCCCCATAGACAGATTCCTGGTGCAAATCAATCCTGTGTACCTGCTCTTGTTTGTGTCTATGGAGGAATGTAGAACAAGATTTAAAACAATAACTAATATGTTCAGTAAAATGCCTGTTTCTCTTGTGACAGAATATCTGTGTTCACTGTAGACTAGAGCCCACTTATTAGAATGTACTTCTTGATCAATGCACGTCCATATTTGCCAACATTTTTTAATTGTTTACAGGGACACTTTGGGGTTGAACAACTGCTGTATCTCAGCACCTCCCGTATGGCAGGCTAGGTAGGCATCTGAGGACTGCAATCCCTAGTATTATGTGCTTTTTTAACTTGACATTTATTTCTATTTATTGTGCTCCTGTTCAGTAAACATTCGTTTTAACGGCCAAAGGCCCCAATTAACAATGATACATAACCCCTTTAGCACTCACTAACGGGGTTATGCCCCCCTTTCAGTATTTAACAAACAGCGGTAAACTAAGATCACCGCTGTTTATCACTGTACCGCTTATGCCATCTATAGATGGCGAGAGCGATATGGTCCCCATTTCCGGCAATGGGGACTCGGCAGCAGCCTTTCTGAATTCAGCAAAGCTTTCCAGCCACCGGGGAAAGTGTCATGCACATGCGCACACTGACCGTCGCACATGCGTATTACACAGTACAGCGTGTGACACAGAGATAGGCTGCCAGCAATAGAGCGGAGGAGAAGAACATCACTGAACCTCGCTGGCGGGGTAAGTAATATTAAATACCAACTGCATATTTGTTAGGATCTCTGCAATGCCACTAGTAATACAATTCTTTATTAAATGGGGCCCAAAGAATAACAATGGATAGTGAAAATGACATCCAGTATGCAAAATAACAGGAATTGTACTGTACAGATGTCAATATTGAAAGTCTGAGACAATTATTCTAATTACAAATCTTTACTTGGAAATTATTGACAGTTGTCAGCTCTATATGTTGAAATGCTGCCCCAATGGAACCAATCACTGTGCTTATTGTATTACTTTTGCCCATTTTTTGGGAACAATCAATAAGAAAAATACATTACCACATAATTCCACTCCTATATATAGTACAGAGCACATATTTAGGTATCTACATACTTATCAAGATGTATAGCCTCTAATATGCCGGAAACTTTGCTGTACTGCAAGAATTTTCTCCCTGTTTCAGGCAGTGATTTGACCCACTAAAGACTATGGTTACCTTGCATCGCCATTGGCAGGTACAGCTAAAATGTCGTGAGAGGGCGTTTTGTTTTAACTAAGCTTTTCAATGTTTAATACATTGACTCATCGCCTGAATCAGATTTGGGAATAGAGTAAGATAAAGCAAGTAACTCTGTAGCTAGACACACCATGTTGCAATGCAAGGGGTGCAAATATATATTTTTTGCATGAGCGGTAAATACTGGCTACTTTTCTATGTAGTCCACAAATGCTGGACAGCTTGATTTTTATATTGCAATTTAGATTTCAGTTAAGACACAGCCCTCCCACATCTAAATCTCTCTGCACAATTTACATCTGCCCCACCTGCAGTGCAGCATGGTTTTACCAAGATGTACAGTACAGTTACTGCATCTTTCTTACGCTATTCCCAAATCTGGATCAGGCCCTTAGTTCACTGTCCCCCAGACATGCCGATATTTTGGCTGCCCCTTCCGAGAGGGAGCAGCCAGATCATCAAAATTGGGGGCGTGTCCGGCTGCTGTGGGTGGAGCAGGGGGCGTGGCCGCGCGCTCACATCATTCAAATGACACGATTCGGCAAGAATTGCGCCACAGGCCCCCCCGCTGCCGGGATCTCACTCATCGCAGGGGTGGGACAGGAGGGGTCAGCAGCTTGCAGGAGGCTTGCCTGCCTTCCCAGGAGGCCGGGAGCGGCACCCGATTTTTGGGAGGCTCCCGACCAAATCGGGAGGGTAGGTAAGTATGTTGTTCCCATAGATGCTGGTGAACAGTTCACCTTTTGATAATGGTAGGATAGCGAAGACAAAGCCTTTCTCCAGTTTTCGCCAGAGTTTAGGCTTATGACCACTACGTAAACAGATCCCTTAGTAGCTTCAAGTACATGAACAGATGTGTCATACGCAGTTTCAACATACATTTTCATTATCAACTTTAGATCTGGTAGGTGCGGGTGGGAATATTCAACTTTCCAGGGTTCCAACTACTTTGTCCATTCCCAAACTGAAGGTCTGATTCAGAGTTGTATGCTAATACTCCTGCAGCTGCCCCGAAATGGTCAAGACACGCCTGTATTTTTAGCTGACATTGCCATCCCTGCCAATCACACTGCAATTAAAGACTTGCAGTGTGTGACTACGGTAATGTACCTTCACATGACTCAGGCACATGTGCAGTGTCGAAAAAAAACAAAACGTTCCATTTGTGAAAACATCGCAGTGGTTCACAAATTGTACGCCATGGCACCCTGGGGTGCCTCGGGACACTTGCAGAGGTGCCTCGGGATGGTGGTCCAGCACCAAATCAAATTATTTATGGTCAATGTAATGTACATATGTGTGAAAACAGAAGCACAAACCTTTCCGCCACCCCCACATAACTGAACCCAAGGATGACAGGTAAGCAAAATTTACTTCACTTTACTACTTTACTTATTTTTTGTCTGAATTTGTCAATAACAAACTTAAACTTAGGGCTGCTGTGAAAACAATCCTGATACTCTAGGGCGCCGTGACTCAAAAACGTTTGGGAACCACTGGCATTGCGTATAACTCTAAATCAATCACTTACAAAACTGGTGTAATTTGTGGATGTTAAGGGGTAAATTTACTAAGGTGAGAGTTTTTAGAAGTGGAGATGTTGCCCATACCAACCAATCAGATTCTAGCTATTATCTTCTGGAAGGTGCTAGTTAAATGTTAAGTAGAATCTGATTGGTTGCTATGGGCAACATCTCCACTTCTACAAACTCTAACCTTAGTAAATTTACCCCAAGGGCTCTGTTTATAAACATTATTTTTACTAAAATAAAGTGAAAAAGGGTGTTTTCACATTATTTTATTTTCACCCAAATTTACTAAAGGGCAATTGGAGTAGAATTCATAAAATTCTTCTCCAAGCCTTAATTATCACATATTTTTAGTAAACAGATCGCATTTCGCATAATTGTAATTGGAAATGCGATCTGCCTGAGATTTAATAGAAATAAAATGTCAAAAAAGACTGGGGGAAGCCCTGTAATAATAACGCCACCTGGAGGTCTCCCCCGGTTACTGGACTCTGCTCTACTCTAATAGGCAGCATAGGCAAAACTGGGGGGTGGTCCGGGGGTGCACAGGACCACCCATTAGCGCAGTTTGCTTAAAAAAAAATAATGGCCACCAGTTGAGCTGCTGCGCATGCCCAGCAGCAGCTCTTCCCACAAGCAGCAAAGCAAAGGAGCAGCAGGTAAGTGCTGGCAGTGACTGCAGGGAGGGGGGTGGTTGGTGGTAGAGCTGTGCACAGTGCTGAGGGTGGGAGGGGGATTGGAGCTGTGCACAGTGTTGAGGGTGGGAGGGGGGATTGGAGCTGTGCACAGTGCTGAGGGTGGCAGGGGGGTTTGGAGCTATGCACAGTGCTGAGGGGGGAGGGGGAGTGGAGCAATGCACAGTGCTGTGGGGGGAGTGGAGCTGTGCACAGTGCTGAGGGGGGTGGGGGGATTGGAGCTGCACACAGTGCTGAGGGGGGGTAGGGATGATTGGAGCTGTGCACAGTGCTGAGGGGGGGATTTGAGCTGACTGCACAGGGGACTGGGGAGGAAGGTTGGAGCTAACTGCACAGGGATGGGGGGGATTGGAGCTGACTGCACAGGACTGAGGGTTGAGGGGGGATTGGAGCTTACTGCACAGGGGGCTGGGGGGGAAGGTTGGAGCTGACTGCAAAGGGCTGGGGGGGTTGAAGTTAACAAAGGGCTGTGGTGACATGGGCTGGGGAATGACGCTGATGCACACTGTGGCTGGGGGAATGGGGCTGAGAGACACACTGGGGCTGGGGGAATGGGGCTTAGAGACACACTGGGGCAGAGAGATGCACACTGGGGCAGGGGAAATGGGGCTGAGAGATGCACACTGGGGCTGGGAGAATGGGGCTGAGAGATGCACACTGGGGCAGAGTGATGCACACTGGGGAAGAGAGACGCACACTGGGGTCAGGAAATGGGGCTTAGAGACACACTGGGGCAGAGAGACGCACACTGGGGCAGGGGAAATGGGGCTTAGAGATGCACACTGGGGCTGAGAGGAGCACACTGGGGCTGTTGGAATAAGGCTGAGAGCCACAGGTGGGCCTGAGGATGGAGAGACGCAGGGGGCCCTGGGGATGGAGAGAGAAGGGGACCTGGAGATAAAGAGACAGAGAGACTGGAGAACCACAGGGGCCTGGGGATGGAGACATTGGGGGTCCTGGAGTAACAGGGGAGCTTGGAGAGACACAGAAGTTTGATCAGGGCAATTCAAATTTTTCCTGCACAAAAGCTTCTGTTACTACAGTATATATTATCTGGTTATGATGATGACATGGGTTATATTTCTACGTAAACAGGCATCTTCCAGACAATGTGATCTCCTACATGAATAGTGAATACCGGCTGAAGACGCTGCCCAGTTAGGCTCAAATTCCTCAGAGGTTCCCCATTGCAGAGAAACCGCCATATAGGTAAGAAAAGACTTTCAAACTGGGGTCCCAAAAACCCGCCTAGGGGTGACAGGAGCTGGGTGCTGCCCTGTAGCATTAAATGCAGCATTCGGCTCCTGACAGTGTGAGGGACCCAGCACTGCACAGTGCTCACCCATACTTCTTTCACACATCAGACCACTGGTGTTCGGGCTGCGAGGCCATTCCCCTTTTTCAAGTGACCACGCCCCCTGATCACGAGGCCATGCCCCCTTTTGGCAGCACGCAACATAGCTCCCTACACTGGGTGATACCATGGGGAAGTATGTCACTGGTGTTTTTTACCAATATCTGACATGGAGCTAAAACTGGGGCCACGCATTACCAGATCTCTAGTTTTGCCTATGATAGACAGAGCAGAGCCGGGAACCGGACCCAGTGATCAGCTGTGTGTTCTAAACAGACCACAAGCTGATCACTGCAAAAAAAACCACTAACCTGAGTCCAGGGCCAGTGATCGGTGTTCCGGTGATGTCCTCCCTTCGGTCAGCTGGTCTCCCGGCTCCTGCACTGTGACCCTGGTCAGCTGCTGCATTAAACAGCTGACCAAGTCACAGTGCAGGGTGGGAGACCAGCTGACCGGAAGTAAAAGTAAGGGGTGTTCGCGGGTGGAGGGGGTTGGCCGTGAGAGGGGTAGCAGGTGGGGGGAGGGGTCATGGGAGCTGCGGCCACGCGCGGGGGGGTGTAGCGGCGGATGGGCGGCGCATGCGCGGAACCTTGTCACTGTATTTTTTCTGAAAAATACAGTGATAAGGCTGTGGAGGGGATTCGCAGGAACAGAGCTTTATCACAAGCTCTGTCCCTGCAAGGGATTTGTAATAAATCCCTGTGATATTGCCTGAATTCGCAATGCGAATTCAGTCGTAAATATCACACTACTATCTGCACTTTAATGCGGATTGTAGTAAATAGAGCCCTAAGAGTGGTGCTAAACACTATCTGGAATAGTCCTAATCACTGTACATGAAAGTAAGAAGCTGGCTGGCTGAGGCAATATTCAAGTGATTGACAGACTGCCACTCCTGAGTCTGTGTGTTTTGTCACCAGTGACAAAGGCAAAGCACACTCCAAATGCCCACTCTTTTCCTCTAAGGATATTATTAGGAATATTTTGCTGCTTCTGGTAGGAAAGGAAGAATAGCTGCTTTGGCTCTCCTATTCCCACACATTCTGTCCCATCACTGCTCAAAGGTCACCGCCTGCTCAGCACAATAACTTCAAGGCGCTCAATTATTATTCAAATAACTCTCGGGAATCTGTGCAGGGTTAAACACGGAAACAGGCCCCTAAGCTCCCGCCCATTGCCAGACTGCACACTATAAAAAGGAGCTACAGAATGTGTTGCACTTGATAAAAAAGAAAGTTCTGATATCCATTCCTTAAAAAAATTTCAAAAACTTTTTGAGTCCATCATTTATTTTACTGACACGTGTTCTTGTAGAGTGCAGCAAAAGTGAAAGTAGCATCATCTAGCAGAAAATGTGACTGAAAATAGGGGACTAGACCCTAAGCAACTAGTGTGGTGAATGCTACATTCAATATTGTGCTTTTGTCATGTTTAGTTTATTTAATTATGTGTATTTTATAATTACTAATAGCCAAACATATATCTAATTGTTCATGCTGACCATTTACTGTCAGTTAGTAATCATGGTTGTTTATCTTCATAATAATTAGGTATTTGATTTAGTAGAAGGCACTATACCCAGTTTTACTGTACATGATGTAACAAATCACTGCAAAATAAGAACATATACTTCAGGATAGAACAGATCTTTTTTTTAATGAGAAATGTAATTGATATAAATGTGAGTCTATTCACAATAAAAGTGTAAGGGTTAAACACAATCAATGTCCTAAATGTTTATCTAGGAAAGTGAAGATATGTATTGAAGTTTATATTATCTCTGGCTTTACTGGTAAGCAGGAAAAAACTGACCATGAGGGCTAACCAGAAAGGTTCAAAAGAATTTAAGAAGTGAAGGGGAAATGGGTTAAAATTTATAGCTGCAGGGTAGGAGAGCGACAGAGGTCTGTGAAATGCACCCTCAGCATACAAATCCTGTAAGTCCCTGGTCTATATCATCACCTCCACCCTGTCTTATCAGGCAAAATATCCTGCCCCAAAAACCCAATAGCCAGATATCCCACAGCACTGGGCAGGAATAAAGTCCCCAAGTATAGCAATTAAGGAATGAAAAGTTATGGTGATCCTTCAGACTAGAAAGGGAGAATCACATAATAATAATAATAATAATAATAATAATAATAATAATAATAATAATAAACAAATGTTATTAAAGGAATGGTATTGAAATGCCAGTGGCTGTTTAGCCGGTTCAAATACAGACTGCGGGTGCCCGACAGGATGAAGATCCCGACTGGGGCAGGTAAGTACTATTACCCTCCCCTGTCCCCCCCTAACCTTAACTCTCCCTAAGGGGCGCCTAAACCTAAAAGTCCTAAGGTGTTGCCTAACCCTAAATCCCCCCGGGGGTGCCTAATCCTAACCCCCCCTTCCCGCACTCTAAACCTAACCTCCCCCCAGTGGCGCCTAACCCTAACACCCCCTTCCCCTAGCCTAACCCTAACCCTCCCCGGGGGATGCCTAACACAGTGGTGCCTTAAGCTAACCGTCCCCCCCCCCCTGTGATTACACTAAGGGTGCCTCGAACTTATCTCGTTCGGTCCGGCGTCCTTCTGTGTTCCAGCTTCGTCCATTTCGATGCCTATCTTAAATCCCCCATCGGGCATTAGCCATCGGGATTTTGACCGGCGGCATTGCGACCGCCGGTCATTTAACTACATCCCATTATTAAACATAATAATAACTACATGAGCTAGTTACACTCTGGTCACCTGTTGCAAGAATAGAAAGGATTCCATATGGCCATATTCATATTATTATTATACAACTGATTATGCATTTCTACAATCTTGTCATTATTCACATTTTTGGGCCTATGTATCAAAGCTTGATGATAGATAACATTTTGAGAGAAAAAGTATTAACCAATCAGCTCCTGTCATTTTTCAAACACACCCTATGAAATGTAAGTTATGGTGGGTACACACCTGACAGCTATATCTGCAGATGATGGTCGTTCATACACACTGAACGGCCATCATCTGCTTGTGCCCCCAGCGGCCAGGGGGCGGGACCCGGTGGCCGATGGCGTGTCCCACCCCCCTCCTGGCGGCTGCCGCTGTGTGTGTACGGGTGGTCTGCAGACATATCTGTCCATCGGCTGTGCAGCACAGCCAATGTGATATGTCTGTGAACAACGCAGTTCACAGACATATCGTTTGTACACACTGGCCGACGGGCCCCAGATATATTGGCCGATCAATTGATCGGCCAATGTATCTGTCAGTGTGTACCCAGCTTAAGAAACTGGTTGGTGATTTATATCTCACAATTTTATCTATCATCAAGCTTTGATGCATAGGCTCCTTTGACTTATCTATAACACGTGATACTGGGATTATTTTAGTTGATACATGACAGTGGCTTTTCTCTAAGCATAGAGAGAGTAGAGAGTAGACCCTTTGTGAGTCTTCTAATCAAAATTACAAATTCCACAGAAATAGTAATTATACTTTATACCTACCGATATTTGCTATGTACATATGACTATACAGCCTGTGTTGTGTCATCATACATTTACAGCTCTGTTGTATAACTATAAACTGCTTACAACTATTTCCACCTGCTCTCAATCCATTATACAGTAAGGTAGAATAAATCCTGCTGTATAAACAAAGGACATTATTAGCCACCTCCTATTGCATGCAGTTATTTTATATCGTGTATCTGATGACTCATCCCTGATTCAGACGCAGATATCAGATAACTACTGAAGCCCAGAATTGCTGCACCAAGATCCAATGTAGAAGCGCATAGTCCGGCCACACACTGATCGATGCTTTGTAGTGAGTGAGACTGTCATTGCATGGCTGCAAACATGAGCTAGATAAGAAGCCGGGAAATCTGGTGTATAGTTTTTCTGCAGGAAATCTGGTGTATAGTTTTTCTGCAGAATAATTAGGAGTCGGAGAATCAATCAAAGCACTTTTTTCACTTCAAGGACAGTTCGGTTGCACATGAAATAAGACCTATATACAATACATGTTTCTGACACTTGCAGCAAAACTCTTCAGTCTAAAAACCAATGAAGCGTAGTAGTAGCTGTTCGGTGGATCAAAATTCTGTATTGCCAACATAGGGGGAGGACAGCTTCATGCACTGTTTTGCCTTTTGTTCTCCCCCTGCCCCCTCCATGCCTCCTCCTCTCCCCCCCCCCCAAACAATCATTATTTTTTTCTGTAACTCTGGATTCAGCTCAGTCCTTGTGGCTAACTCCCAGCATTACCCAGTCTGGCCGAGACAGTGAGAGGGCTCGGAGGAGGGGGGTAGATGGTGAGGAAGGGCTGTTCCTCCTCCTGTGTACCTGCCCTCCAGGTGTGCTCACAGCCCTGAGGAATGTCAGAGACAGCAGCAGAGCAAGGTCTGAGTCACGCACAGCCTCTCCATATAACTCTCTCACTTCTGCACTTTACACAAAAGGAGAGGGAAGGACCTGTCTCTCCTGCAGGAGACTGAGCTCCAAATTCTCCCTCTGGACCTTGTTTTGAATAGGATACCATCAGCCGTGAAGGATTACAAAAGGGCAGAGCCGAGATTTGGCAATACATTCCTACCTGGCTGCGCAGGAGTTAGAACTTATAGAGATAGTTGGGCTTTGGTTCTGATTTGGAGGAAACCCCTGACAGGTAAGCTCTATGCACATTTTACCCCTGACTGGTAAGCTCTATGCACATTTTACCCCTGACTGGTAAGCTCTATGCACATTTTACCCCTGACTGGTAAGCTCTATGCACATTTTACCCCGACTGGTAAGCTCTATGCACATTTTACCCCTGACAGGTAAGCTCTATGCACATTTTACCCCTGACTGGTAAGCTCTATGCACATTTTACCCCTGACTGGTAAGCTCTATGCACATTTTACCCCTGACTGGTAAGCTCTATGCACATTTTACCCCTGACTGGTAAGCTCTATGCACATTTTACCCCGACTGGTAAGCTCTATGCACATTTTACCCCTGACAGGTAAGCTCTATGCACATTTTACCCCTGACTGGTAAGCTCTATGCACATTTTACCCCTGACTGGTAAGCTCTATGCACATTTTACCCCTGACTGGTAAGCTCTATGCACATTTTACCCCTGACTGGTAAGCTCTATGCACATTTTACCCCGACTGGTAAGCTCTATGCACATTTTACCCCTGACAGGTAAGCTCTATGCACATTTTACCCCTGACTGGTAAGCTCTATGCACATTTTACCCCCGACTGGTAAGCTCTATGCACATTTTACCCCGACTGGTAAGCTCTATGCACATTTTACCCCCGACTGGTAAGCTCTATGCACATTTTACTCCTGACAGGTAAGCTCTATGCACATTTTACCCCGACTGGTAAGCTCTATGCACATTTTACCCCCGACTGGTAAGCTCTATGCACATTTTACCCCGACTGGTAAGCTCTATGCACATTTTACCCCCGACTGGTAAGCTCTATGCACATTTTACCCCGACTGGTAAGCTCTAGTCTATGCACATTTTACCCCTGACAGGTAAGCTCTATGCACATTTTACCCCTGACTGGTAAGCTCTATGCACATTTTACCCCTGACAGGTAAGCTCTATGCACATTTTACCCCTGACTGGTAAGCTCTATGCACATTTTACCCCTGACAGGTAAGCTCTATGCACATTTTACCCTGACTGGTAAGCTCTATGCACATTTTACCCCTGACTGGTAAGCTCTATGCACATTTTACCCCTGACAGGTAAGCTCTAGTCTATGCACATTTTACTCCTGACTGGTAAGCTATATGCACATGTTACCCCTGACTGGTAAGCTCTATGCACATTTTACCCCTGACTGGTAAGCTCTATGCACATTTTACCCCTGACTGGTAAGCTCTATGCACATTTTACCCCTGACAGGTAAGCTCTAGTCTATGCACATTTTACCCCTGACTGGTAAGCTCTATGCACATTTTACTCCTGACAGGTAAGCTATATGCACATTTTACCCCTGACTGGTAAGCTCTATGCACATTTTACTCCTGACTGGTAAGCTATATGCACATGTTACCCCTGACTGGTAAGCTATATGCACATTTTACCCCGACTGGTAAGCTCTATGCACATTTTACCCCTGACTGGTAAGCTCTATGCACATTTTACCCCTGACTGGTAAGCTCTATGCACATTTTACCCCTGACAGGTAAGCTCTATGCACATTTTACCCCTGACTGGTAAGCTCTATGCACATTTTACCCCTGACAGGTAAGCTCTATGCACATTTTACCCCTGACTGGTAAGCTCTATGCACATTTTACCCCTGACTGGTAAGCTCTATGCACATTTTACCCCTGACAGGTAAGCTCTATGCACATTTTACCCCTGACTGGTAAGCTCTATGCACATTTTACCCCCGACTGGTAAGCTCTATGCACATTTTACCCCGACTGGTAAGCTCTATGCACATTTTACCCCCGACTGGTAAGCTCTATGCACATTTTACTCCTGACAGGTAAGCTCTATGCACATTTTACCCCGACTGGTAAGCTCTATGCACATTTTACCCCCGACTGGTAAGCTCTATGCACATTTTACCCCGACTGGTAAGCTCTATGCACATTTTACCCCCGACTGGTAAGCTCTATGCACATTTTACCCCGACTGGTAAGCTCTAGTCTATGCACATTTTACCCCTGACAGGTAAGCTCTATGCACATTTTACCCCTGACTGGTAAGCTCTATGCACATTTTACCCCTGACAGGTAAGCTCTATGAACATTTTACCCCTGACTGGTAAGCTCTATGCACATTTTACCCCTGACAGGTAAGCTCTATGCACATTTTACCCTGACTGGTAAGCTCTATGCACATTTTACCCCTGACTGGTAAGCTCTATGCACATTTTACCCCTGACAGGTAAGCTCTAGTCTATGCACATTTTACTCCTGACTGGTAAGCTATATGCACATGTTACCCCTGACTGGTAAGCTCTATGCACATTTTACCCCTGACTGGTAAGCTCTATGCACATTTTACCCCTGACTGGTAAGCTCTATGCACATTTTACCCCTGACAGGTAAGCTCTAGTCTATGCACATTTTACCCCTGACTGGTAAGCTCTATGCACATTTTACTCCTGACTGGTAAGCTCTATGCACATTTTACTCCTGACTGGTAAGCTATATGCACATGTTACCCCTGACTGGTAAGCTCTATGCACATTTTACCCCGACTGGTAAGCTCTATGCACATTTTACCCCTGACAGGTAAGCTCTATGCACATTTTACCCCTGACTGGTAAGCTCTATGCACATTTTACCCCTGACAGGTAAGCTCTATGCACATTTTACCCCTGACTGGTAAGCTCTATGCACATTTTACCCCTGACTGGTAAGCTCTATGAACATTTTTTTCGTAGATCTCTATTAGGAAAAAAAATTTAACTTTTACTGTACATGGAAATTCAAACATACAATAACATGGAAAAAGGAAGTAGAGGATGGAATAGCAGCAGTACCTGAGCTGCACCAATAAACAGGAGGTTAGCATTACAGGCTACTTTAATTACTTTTTTTACAAAGTACCAATGTGCTCCTTAGTGTTGTACAAGAGAAATAGGGTCCCATACCCTTCCCAAAGCGTGTCAAGTTCAAAGTGTACTGTAACAAGGCAGACTGTAAGGGTTAAATATTTGGCTACAGTCAGGATTTCCAGGTTAGTGAAACAGACAGACGGTCCAATAAGTTTGTGTTCGGATTTTTATTACATTTCTTGCTCTCATTTGTATTTGCATCCTTATTTTATTTTATACTACATATAATATTGCGTTGCTAACTTGTCTTGTATGTGCCTGTTAGTCAATGGGCATTATAACGTGCTCTGCAGAACTGGAACCACTGACAATATAGTGTATTATTATACAAGTGCATACCTGGGACAGTAGATAATTATTTATATAACTAATTACTAATACCGCCTTTGCACCTGCAGAATAGATTCTTTTTTAATCATTTACAAATAATTTTTAGAGCACACAAATTAAGCAGAGCATTGTTTGCAGTGTTTAATAATTTGACTGCTGGAAATTATGACGGTGGAGTTTACTTGTGAGAAGAGCTTACAATCCAAGTGCTACATGTGCCAACATGAGGTGGGCATGGAAAGGTGCATATCTATAATTATACGGGATCAAAAAAAGATTTGAAGATCTGCATAGGGTCAAACATGCTTGTCCATTCTGTATGGTGACATAACAATTTAACTTATACACTTTCATGGCCCATGCAGTTAGCTGCTAAAGGAGTTAATTTGCTTTTCTGACTTCCCTTAGTATTGGCAATTGTGACCACAGAAAATTTATCTCACTGCATTGCTTGGCTAAATAGCTTCATTACAGTGTAATGTATCTCTACATGTTGCTGCATGGTAAATAGTTGTGTGATAGGGTACATAAATTATACAATGGTCGTTTCTTACAACTCCTTTCCCATTGTTACTACATACTTTAGTTTTAGATTGTAAAGGGTGTGAGCAGGTACAGCATATGTCAGCAGAAATGATGCCTTTAGGGTTCTTCTTTGAGTGTTGAACCGAGAGCTATGGATAGTTTGTGACATTGACTTTGCTGCAGGCAGGTACTGGGTGTGTTATATGTGTGCGTGTGTATATACAGTGCTGTGCAAAAGTTTTAGGCAGTTATGGTACGAATGCTTTCAAAAATAGAAGTGTTAATAGTTTATTTTTATCAATTAAAATGCAAAGTGAATGAACAGAAGAGAAATCGAAATCAAATCAATATTTGGTGTGACCACCCTTTGCCTTCAAGACAGCAACAAGTCTTCTAGGTACACTTGCACACATTTTTTGAAGGAACTTGCAGGAAGGTTGTTCAAAACATCTTGGAGAACTAACCACAGATCTTCTGTGGATGTAGGCTTGCTGAAATCCTTCTGTCTCTTCATGTAATCCCAGACAGACTCGATGATGTTGAGATCAGGGCTCAGTGGTGGTCATATCGTCACATCCAGGACTCCTTGTTGTTCTTTACACTGTATATAGTTCTTAATGACATTGCCTGTATGTTTGGGGTCATTGTCCTGCTTCAGAATAAATTTGGAGCCAATCAGACACCTCCCTGATGGTACTGCATGATGGATAAGTACCTGTCTGTATTTCTCAGCATTGAGGACACCATTAATCCTGACCAAATCCCCAATTCCATTTTCTGAAATGCAGCCCCAAACTTGCAAGGAACCTCCACCATGCTTCACTGTTGCTTGCAGACACTCATTATTGGGGATCGGTATGAATGACCGCCGGACGAGAGCCTGGTGGTCAAAATGCCGACACCGGCAGGCCGAACAGCGGAGATCCCGACGGAGGTGAGTAAACTACATAACCCTCCCCTCTTCCCCCACCCTAACCCTCCTTTAGGGGTGCCTAACCATAATCTCCCCCCTTAGTGCCTAAACCTAACCTCCCCCATGGGCTACCTAAACCTAACCTCCCCGCACCCTAAACCTAACCCTCCCGGGGGGTACCTAACCCTAAGCCCCCCTTCCCCTAGCCTAACAGTAACCCTCTTGGGGGTGAGCTAACCCTAAATTTCCCCGGGGTGCCCTAAACCTACCCCCCCCCTACCCGTGGCTATGAGGACGCGCGGACCGTACTTACCTCATTCAGTCCTGTGTTGTTCTGGATTCCGGCGTCGGGATTATACATCCGTAGCCGGCATTCTGCCGTCGGGATTGTGACTGCATCCCCATTACTGTACTGCTCTCCAGCCCTTCTTGAACAAACTGCCTTCTGTTACAGCCAAATATTTCAAATTCAATTTCAGTCCAAAGCACCTACTGCCATATTTCTGCACCCCAGTTCCTATGTTTTCGTGCATAGTTGAGTCGCTTGGCCTTGTTTCCACGCCGAAGCTATGGTTTTTTGACCGCAATTTTTCCATGAAGACCACTTCTGGCCAGACTTCTTGATCAGTAGATGGGTGTACCTGGATCCTACTGGTTTCTGCCAGTTCTGAGCTGATGGCGCTGCTGAACATCTCCGATTTTGAAGGGAAGTAAGCATGATTGGTCTTTCATCTGATGCGCTAAGTTTTCTTGGCTGACCACTGCATCTACGGTCTTCAATGTTGCCCGTTTCTTTGTGCTTCTTCTAAAGAGCTTGAACAGTACATCTTGAAACCCCAGTCTGCTTTGAAATCTTTGCCTGAGAGCAGTGGCGTAACTATAAATTTTGCTCCCCCCTGCCAAAAAATTTCTGGCGCCCCCTACCCCCCGCAATTGTTGGTGGTGAGGGGGAGAGGAGTGTGAGAGGTCGATTATATATTTATATATATATATATATATACATATATATAGATATACAGTATATATATATATATATATATAATCATCTCACAATGTATTATTACCATTACCAGTTATTTATATAGCGCACACATATTCCGCAGCGCTTTACAGAGAATATTTGGCCATTCACATCAGTCCCTGCCTCAGTGGAGTTTACAATCTATATTCCCTACCACAAGCGTGCACACACACTAGGGTTAATTTTGTTGGGAGCCAATTAACCTACCAGTATATTTTTGGAGTGTACTTCTAAGTTTTACTGACTGTCACACTGTATACAGTATATGTATATATTAACCAATATATCTGTATAATATTATATTATGTACACTATACAGTGTCACAGTCAGTAAAAGTTAGATGTACATTGTGAGATTATATGTATGTATGTGTATATATATATATATATATATATATATATACAGTGTAAAAGTGAAAAACACATGTACATTACAAGTTGCATGTACAGTGAAGAGATGATATAGCCTTACTTACCTCCTCCTCCTCTTGTTGCTGAGTGACACTGATAGGAACGAGATGGGTCCGGGCCCGGGATCCCAGCTGGACTCGGTGCGGTGAAGTGAGGAGGCTCCGCAATGGCCCATGGGAGTAACTGCTGTAGCCAGGTATGCGCATCAGCTCCCCCTCGGCCATTATCCTTTGGCTTCATAGAGAGCTTCTGCACACGCGCAGAAGCGGTCCCTGGAGACTAAAGGGGAAATGCTGCTAATCGGAGCTGAGCTCCGATCACACGGCAGCCAGCCATGCAGCCAAATCAGTCCGGCTGCAAGCAACTTAAGGGAGGACGGAGCCGGCCCAGCGGGAACTCTGCTGAGTTCCCAGTGGCACAATCCGCCCCTGAAGGATTCTTCTGCCAGCATCAATGGATTTGCCAGCGGCCTGGATTAGTTATACTGCTGCCCCCGCGCCCCCCCACCTGCCAGCGCCCCCAAGCCACCGCGAGGGATGCCACTGCCTGGGAGAGACCTTGCTAATGCAGTATAACTACCTTGTGTCTTGTTGCTGTGCTCAGTTTTTCCATGGCGTATGACCTGTGACATGAGAAGGTCTTCCACAACCTCACCTTTTAGCAGAGTTTGGCTGTTCCCTGCCCAGTTTTAAGCCTCATACACAGCTGTTTCTGTTTGAGTTAATGACTGTGCTTCAACGTGATGCAGTGAGGAAGCCGACGGTCGAACTGCCGACCGCTGGCTTCCCGACTGTCTAATCCTGGCACGGTACTAATGACAGGCATCGAAATCCCGACGCCTATCATTAGACCTATGCCGGGAGCCCAGCGCCCGGCATACAGAACGAAGGTAAGCCAGAAGCGGACAGCTGCGGGGGGGGGGATGTGGGTGAGGCTTTAGGGCTCCGGGGAAACTTTGGGTTAGACACCCCACCCCAGGAGGGTTAGGTTTAGGCTAGGTGAAGGGGGATTTAGGGTTAGGCACCTCTGGGGGGAGGTTAGGGTTAGGCACCCCCCCAGAGAGACTAGGTTTAGGCTGTGGAGAAGGGGGGGTTAGGTTTAGGCACTTAGAAGGGGATTAGGGTTGGCACTTAGGGGGTGGTTAGGCACCCCCAAAGGAGGGTTAGGGTAGGGAGTAGGGTTAGCGGCCGGCGGTATTACATACTGATTCCGTTTCAACCTACATATGAAAATGATGATCATTATCACCTGTTTGGTATGAATGGTTAATCGTACACCTGACTATAATCCTACAAAATCCCTGACTTTGTGCAAGTGTACCTAGAAGTATTGATGTTTTTTTTTTAAGGCAATTGGTGGTAACACCAAATATTAATTTGATTTAGATTTCATTTCAGTTCGATCTTTTCATTCACTTGGCATTTTGTTTGTTTGTAAAAATAAACTTTTAACACTTTTATTTTTTAAAGCATGCTTACTTTGCAGCATTTCTTCCACACCTGCCTAAAACCTTTGCACAGTATTGTATGTATGTATATATATGAGTATAGGATGTATTGGGTGTTCTGGAGCTCGCTGACCCAATAAAACATAAAAAAATCAAATATAGTGTAGACTGTTTTAAAAGTCTAATTATTGTGGATGAGGATAAGGTATTGCACTCATCTATAACAAGAAACAACGTGCTTTGGAATTACAACAGTGTTCGCTGGTGAGATGTTATATAAGAATTATTACAAGCTTTCTTCTGCGAACAGGTGGGGAGGTCTGTTATTTAGAGGTAGTTCCCTCATTATATCCCCTTCCTCTTACTGACATTATGCTTATTGTTGACCAAGAATAAACAATTGGGAAGAAAAAACAGTGCACGCTGTGAAGAGAAAGTTAATAATGGGGAAAAGGCTTATGTAATATATTCATATGAAATGTGAGTGTATATTTATTGCTGTGTATTTCTACTCTAATAAATGTAATGTCATTTTACTCTAACGTGTATATATATATATATATATATATATTAGGGATGAGCGGGTTCGGTTCCCTGAGAACCGAACCCACCCGAACTTCGGGGATCCGGGGCGATCCGAGCCCAAGCTCGGATCTCCCTGTCTGCCCCGGATCCCTCTCCCGAGGCAAAACCTCGAGATCTGCTGTCGGATCTCGAGGTTTTGCCTCGAGCGGCCATTTAAAAAAAAATGCCTTTGCCTTTAATGGGCAAAGTGCTGATTGGCTGACAGAGCCGTCTGTCACGGCTCTCAGCCAATCAGCATTATGGTGCTCATTTGCATGTAGCACGGACTCGTGAGATCCGTGCTACATGCATCTGTGTGATTGACAGTGACACAGAGCACAGATGGGTCAGTGAGACCCGTCTGTGCTGCTGTGTATTTCAATGACACAGATGCACGCACGGACCAGGAGATCCGTGCTACTTGCATCTGTGTCATTGACACAGAGCACTAACGGGTCCGTGAGACCCGTCTGTGCTGCTGTGGTAAATAAAAAAAAAAAAACCTGTGTAAAAAGAGAAAAAAATGGCGTCCTCCCCCCCAAAAAAAGAGCAACCAGCCCCGGGCATTAGTGACCCAGTGCTGGGTGTGCTTAAATACAGGGGACAAACGACAATAGCGTAGGAACAAAAAAAGGCCCATTTATGTGATTTTAGCGGGTTTTTTTTATTTTTTAAGAAAAAATCCAGATCCAAAACACAAAACCCAGAACCCAAAACACGGAAGGGTGGTTTTGGCAAAACCAATCCAGATCCAAAACACGAAGAAAGATCCAGATCCAAAACCAAAACACAAAACACGAAAAGTGTCCGGTGCACACCCCTAATATATATATATATATATATTATTATTATTATTCCTGCATTGGTACAAGTCCTTCCCAACTCCATAACATAGATGAGTGACACACACCACACACACGTCCTTTGATTACCATCTTTGTGGAACCAGCTTGAGATGACATGTTAGAGCGCTGAACAAAGGTATATTGTATTTAATATCGCTTAAGACACATACATAGAATACAATTTACAAAATATAAGACAATATAAAGATATAATATTGTTAAAACCAGGATCAGCCAAATAGATGCATACTGAAAAGTTCAATTTGATACCGAGAACTTCAAAGATATAGAAATAGTGAGTTTATTAGTGCAGATCGGTTTGCATAGAATGAAAATAGCAGATGTTAGTAAAAGAAAGGCTTAATGAGAAAGCGTCATGCACTTGGAGCATCTGTGTCAGCCACAAGCATATAGGTAAACCTGCATAGGTATAAAGGCAATAGGTCCTTCATAAATAGCAAAACTCCAGTGGTATAGATATAAAATCCTACAGGTAGAAGAGCTGGATTGGTAAGAATCACACAGTCATGTCCCCGTGATTGGAACTGAACTTGCTCTGTGTATAGCCACTGTGTGCCGGCGTCCCGGTTAGAACAGTGATGAAATATCTACCTGTGTTCCTGGAGTCTCCGGCAGCGGGACGGCTCTCTGTGAACCCGGAGGGGAGAGCCGTATTGTCAGCGTGCCCGGCAGAGTGCTTTGTTACATATCACGTTATTGTGCAGGCAGTAGCTATTAGAGGATGGGTCAGCGGTGGTCAGCAGCAATACCCAGGTAGGCTGTGACATTTAAACAATGCTGTAATGGTATTAAGAGAGTGCCAAGAAAACATTTACCGTCACCATCAGCTTGGACAATTGATGGACGTCAAGATGGTACCATGTTGTTTACACCAAATTCTGACCTTACCATCAGCATGTCACAGTATAAAGTCATGATTCGGCACACCAAGCAACATTTATCCAAGCTTCCACTGTCCAGTCTTGGTCAGTCGGAGCACACTGAAGCCTCATATTCCTTTTCTTACCTGGTAGGAGTCTAACCCGGTGTGGTCTACAACTGCTGTAGCTCGTCCACTCTGATGCATGATTATTGAAGTTACTGTCCCTTTCTTGTCAGCATGAAACCGTCTAGCCTTTCTCAACAGACATCAAGGTATTTTCACCCACAGAATTGCCGCACTTTGAATATTTTTTTCGTTTTATGAACCATTCTTATTATATAATATAATCTGTAAAGACTGTTGTGCGTGAAAATCCCAGAAGATCAGCTGCCTTATCATCTTGCACATGTGCTGTAAAGATTGGTAGGGCACTGGATTTTCACAACCGCATTATACTGACAGGGCTTCTCCAGCAGGTGTCACATTGATAAATTGCAGTGTTAACACAGTATAACAAGATGAAAGTTGTCACTGCAAAATGACAGTAATCTCTTGAACATGTCTGAGCATGATTTTATGGATTGAGTTGCATTTGCATGATTGGGTGATAAGATATCTGTATTAATGAGCAGGTATTCATGTGTACCTGATACACATACATGCCTACCCTCCAAGAAGTTGCGGGAGGCTTTTATGGGTAATCCCCTGCACCCCCGGAAGGGTAGGCACTTCTCTCACATTTAGCCCATTTCCTAGTGAAGTGGGCAGAATGACCGGGGATCGACGGGTCCGTGCATTGGGGGCAGGGCCTCATGATGCAATTCTATGAGAATCATGTTATTTAGCCCCGCCCCTTTTTAAATATCTGCTTCTCCTCCCCATGCTTTTCCCAGGGAGGATAATTTATAAGTCGGCAAGCATGCTGATACAATGGCCTCTGAGCGCGTGCACTCAGATATCACTATTTTATATCCCTTTCACATTGCAATCCCGAGTTGCTCCCAGGATTTTGTACACGGGTCCATCCCAGGTATGTCTGCCTTGTTATTCTGGGTGCCATGCATATTACGGGTAAGCAAAAGAGACGTGCCTTAGAAATAATAATGTCTTGTTCAGAGTTGCTCTGTAGGAATGGGGCTCTAGTATTTTCGTGTTAAAACACCTTATCCAAGAATAAGGGGTAAACAGGGACGTGCAGACAGGGGAGGCAGAGCTGCCTCCCATGTCATACTCCTGTGTTTTGATATAAAATTGATTAGAATAATACAAAAAAGATATGTATAACTTATAAACATCTTCTTTGTTTATTGTAATAATTTTTATAGTTAACACTCACCAGCTTGTGGAGCCCCGTAGGACTGCAGGGAGATGAGAGATGAGGCAGTAACAGCTTAGCCTGGCTTCTGTATAGTCAGACACTGCTTGCAGAGCTGGGGGCAGGGCCACACCAGGGGCAGTAAGCTGCACAGAAAGAGAGCTAATAAAGGCATATCTCTGAGTATGAGGGGCATGCCTTGTGCACTGATGTGATCAGGAAGTGGACTGCAGTGTTTAGAGATCGGACCTCAGCAGCAGCAAGAGAAGACAGTGATTTAGGTAGGAGAATCAGTGGACACCGAAGCTTAGTGTAGTGAGGGGAGAGTTACAGTGAGTAGGGGATGAGACAGGCTCCCAGTACTCAGACCCCATGTCCATGTGTGCCTCCCAAGCCATTGACCTCACCGCACGTCACTGGGGGTAAAATCATACTTGCCTACTTTTGAAAAAGCATTTCAGGGAGATTGTGAAAGTAACACCTATGAGCAGTAAAGTGGACGTGTACTGCGTGTCATAAAATGTATTTATATCCAAATGTAAATGAGTCCCAAAGCAGTGAGTAAGTTCTACTTGTTGATGAAAACACACTGATACTTTTCATAAAATGCACTTGTAGCCATAGGGATCATTGGCCCCCATTTAACAATGAAGGCAAATATCAGTAGGTTGTTTTGTTTAGTATCGCTGTGATACTAACAAAAAATGAACTTTTATTTACCAATACTTACCTCGTCCTCAGTGAGGTCCTCTGCTGGGCTGCTGGCAGCCTAACGCCGCCAGTGACGGGGCTCCAGTGTTATGTGCATGCGTGACGGTCCGTCTGCGCATTTGCATGACACAGGGACCTGGCAGTGCCTGGAAGGCTTCGCCGAAACCGGAAAGGCACCACTGGGTCTCCATTGCCGGCAATGAGGAGCGCATCGCTCTCGCCATTTAAAAGATGACTAGAGTGATGCTGTGACAAACAGCGGTAATCTTAGATTACCACTGTTTGTTAAATCCACAAAGGGTAGCATAACTCCTTTAACGGGTTAGGGGTTATGGTTCATTGTTAAATGGGGGCCACTGTGCCTTAAAACCAATGAAGGGAATGATACTAATCCCATTTGAATTTATATATCTGTTTTCATATATGTATATATATATATATATATATATATATATAACAGCATCATAATGGGGACTAGTATCAATCAGGGAGATTGCTAGATTCTTCAGGGAGTCAGGGAGCTTGCTACTATTTCAGGGAGTCTCCCTGACAATCAGAGAGAGTCGGCAAGTATGGGTAAAATGTATGACAGTTTTATGATTGCAGCCCTGGCTGTTAGCAGTTTTTATGACTGCATGGGAGTATTGTCTACTATACTGGGTGCATTGTTCCAGTGCGTGAATATACAATCCCAGCTTCAGCAGCCAACATGTGGAAAACACTCTGGAAAGGTCAATGAAGAGAGACAATATCTACACTTACTATAAAGAAATGATAATGGTTGTTATGAAACCAAACAGCCAGTGTAAAGTACGTGTAGGAATACTATGGCTGCAGAAATGAATTTATGTACACAGAAACAATTAACTTTTTTATTAAAAAAAGCATCAGACAGTTGGTTATGGGATGAGGTGCAGACAGGAAAAAGGAAGGAAAAGGAGGGGGAGAGTGGCAATGCAAGGTACCATACAATATGCTCAAGAGCTTTTACAAATGTATCAAAATATAAATAAATAATAGAATGGATTATCACAAGTTACATTTCTAAATACAGGGGCCGCCCAGGCACCCTGGATATCAGATATGTGTTGAGAGAGACTATCGGGGGTACTCAATTAGCCACGGGTTGACCCGTGCGACTTATTACCATAAAAATTCCCACAGCGCGGGGAAAGGCTATTCAATGAAATAGCCTTTTTCCCACACCGAAAAATCAGGATTCGTGAGGGGAAATCCACTGATTTCGCATAAACTGTGGAATCAATGGGTTTTTCCCCCGCGCGTGAATCCGATTTTGTTGTTTTCCCACGGCCTTTACCTCGGACCTCCATGAGCTGCGAGGTTTAGTCCGACTAAGGGAACACGTGCGGGGTAGTTGAATTGCTCCAGAATTAGCCGCAATATGTGAAGATAGGGTCAAAACCTCCTAATTGTCCAACCATGGAGACCAAATTGCAGAGGACTTAATTATCATATTTGAAACAATGTGAAAGATTTAATAAGTCCTTCAGTCTTGAGGTATTCCCAACTCATACAGACAATGGAGACAGACAACCAATATGTGTGAGAAAGCAGCCTATAAGAAGAACTAGTGACATCACTGACACACAAAGATATAAACTGCATTTACATAAATGTTGGTTCAGCCAATACAATTACTTCCTTTACTGATTACAGGCAAAGAGGCTGATTCTGAAATGGGAGCAAACTAAAAATAAAAAATAGTAACTTTGCACCTGGACAAACAATGTTGCAATGCAATGGGTGCAAATACATTTTTAGTAAAAAAAATGTGCGGGAAATACCTCCAAAACATTTTTTGGAAGAATACCTGCCAAAAGGGCTGGATTATAGGGGGGTGATAGGGGCGGTCGTCCCAGGGCCCCCACACCTAGGAGGCCCCCACACTGCAGCAGCTGCACCAGTGCAGGCACCATGCAAAATGTTGCAATTAACGGGTCAATATGTTGGAGGCGGAGCCAATATGATGCAATTCCATTAAAATTGTGTAATTTGGCCCCACCTTTTTCCAACTGACCCAGGAATCATCGCATGGGGGCGGAGCTTAATAACATGGTGCCTTCCTCCCAGGTCCCATCCCCATCCCTTCCACAACAACCAGTGCAGATGCTTCAAGGTAAGTGTGTGTGACTTGTGTGTGTATGTATGAATGTGTGTGTGTAATGTATGTGTGACACATGCATGTGTGGTATATATATATATATATATATATATATATGTGTGTGTGTGTGTGTTTTTTCTGTGTGAATATATGTATGTATTAATGTGTAAGTATGTAAATATATACATGTGTGGTGTGTATATATATATATATATGTATATACAATATACGGAACCTACACACCTGCCCAAGCACATTGACTCCCTGTCCTGCCTGCCTGTATTTCCATGCAGCTCTCCTTCACAAATATATATATATAGTTTTAATACAATTATATTGATAGTGGCCCCGCAAACCTTAATCTGGCCCTGCCTGCCAAGTGTAAGTATTCACTGCCACTGTCCCCAGAGCGGTTAGGGGATGCCATAGCAGATATTGGAGATATCTCTATTTCCGATTGCAATAGCAGCCTCCATAGGTTTCTATGGGGGCTGTTAAATTGTGAGATTTACCAAGCTTCCGGTGCTTGGCACCATACGTTAACGCCACTGTAGCCGATAGGTTACATATCACATAATTTACCAAGAGAGGAATCCTCCAGATCCCTCCCCAGTAATAGCCTCTCACGCATGTGCTGTCTGATACACCTGCATGTGCAGTAGACCGATGTATCGTCCAGTGTGTACCCAGCATAACTCTCCCTGCATGTTACATCTCCCCCACCTGCATTGCCACATGGTTTTGTCAAGGTGCAAAGTTACTTTCTGTATTTTTTGCTCCAAACTCAGAATCAGCCTTATTGTGTACAAGGAGTTTGATTCACATGTACTCACCATCATACCATCAAATAGGGGGAAAATGATGATATTTAAGCTATTCAACAGCATAAATGTATGTGTGAATGCGGACATGGTCTGTCGAGTTCATAACACTGTGCTGAACCTAATGTAGTGGTGTGTGATTTCACATACTCATGGCAAACTAGGCAAACTGACATTGCTGCAAGTGCACAATATCTTCTAAATCAGTCAGATTCCATTATTAGTGTATTATGTTACATTTCTCAAGCAAACCTGTTGCGTCTGAGCCTGATTCAGAGATTTACACATTGCCGACATTTACGCAGATTGAGCGATGTTTAGCCATTGTGCATGCGTGTAAGCAGTACGCGCATGTACAGTGATTGGTTGGGATTGTGCCAGCACAGATGATTCACTCGCAAAGTATTGAGCCAGCACAGATGAATCACTCGCAAAGTAGAGGAGGTAACAGGGTGGTTAAGGAAAAGCAAGCGTGTCTGACCGATTATACACCGTTTCACGGGCATGCATAAATCAGCTATTGCAATCTCCTATGCAGCAGTATAGCTCTCAGCATGTCAGGAGAGATTCAGTGTTTGAGACAGGTCAGACTTGACTTAGAAGCTGCGTGGCTGCCTGATCTGCGTCGATGTTCCTGATGTTTATGCTGTTGCATGTTGTCAGACAGATCTTAGAAGGCAGCAGTGGGCGTCCCTATGCTCGGGTAAGCTCAGGAAGACATTAGCATATTTTCGTTAATGTGAACCATAAGAGATCGCAGTTGCGTTTGCATATGTGTAAATCTCTGAATCAGGCCCTCTTTGTATAATGTACAGTATATGTAAAGCTTCTGCAGTTATTTTGAGGGAGATGCAGTGTTGAACTCAAGTTGTCCATAATTTTTCCTGCACTGCATATGTGGAACTAAGGATCTGATTCAGACCCACTCGCTAAGGCGCGATCGCTCGCACCGAGCGATTTTCGCCCATCTGCGCATGCGTATAATTCGCAGTGCGTGTGCTCAAGCCATTCGTTGCGATCTGATTTTGGTTGATTGTAAGCCACTATCAGATCGCTGCTTTGAGTGACAGATAGTGCCGTTTGTGGGTAGTAACAGGGGAAGGTGCTTGTGAACAGGGAAGTGGATGTGCGAACGCAGGCATGGCAGGCCACCAAAATTCAGTTTAAATGGTTTGCATAATTAGCAAAGTAGCGTCATTGTACACGTCACCTGCATGTATTTCAGCTACCACTGAGCACTGTTCTTGTGCCGGGTTAAGGCAACCCCAAGGGCTGCAACTAGCTCCGAATGCTCACCATGGTCCCGATTAATCCTACATTTCCCTGAAATAGTAGCAATCTCCCTGTCTCCCTGATGAGTGTAGTAATCTCCCTGATTGCACCCTACCCCCATTATGAATTATTATGTATATTAAAAAACTGAGCTATATTAAAATGGGATCATTAGTATAATTTCCCTGTATTGGTTATTAGGCATGAAGATCCCTATGGCTACATGCATTTCCTGAATAGTATCAGTGTGTTTTCATCAATAAGTATTTCTTACTAACTGCTTTGTGATGTAAGTCAGTATTATGACACGCCTCTCAGATGTAGCAGTACACGTCATGGCTCTGTTTTGGGAAACGGAGGGCATTGCCGCCCCCTCACCGCCCCCAAACGGCAGCAGACTGTCAATCACTGACAGTCTGCTGACAGTTTACGTGCGGCCTCGCAGACCTGTTCTGCACATGTGCAGAATGGGTCTGGCGCCTTTGCAGATTCCCGAACATCGGGAATCTGCGATCAGCAGTGCACTAGCATATAGCGTGCACTGCTGAATTAGGCCCACAGTTACTTGCTCTTTCTTACTCTATTCCCAAATCAGGCCCTATGACCGTTATCAACATGTTTGTGTGCCACAATGTTAACAGGAAGTGGTATTGGCCTGTGTGTAGCCAGCAAATAGATATTGTAACAGCTTCAAACCAACTATTTATTGTAATCTTACTTATAGCATCTATTACATACAGTCATACAGTGTAATGCTTGCTGTACTACTGCTGCATTAATATTAGTAATATTAGTCTACCTATCAGGTACTTCCCATATTTGATAAAGATCCAAGATGGCTTAGTAAACCATTTTCTGACCAAAGATGTTCAGTCATTACCAAAAGACCATTACCTACATTTTCCTCTACATTGGTTACACTGATAATAATTATATTTCTACTTCAGGGTCCATAGGGGGTCCACAGGGTTGACCTTGGGGTATAGCTGGATCTGGATCCACGGGCACCACGCAGTTAAAGCTTTGCTGCTCCCAGGATGCACTTGGGTCCGTCCTCCTCTATACCCCGCCCCCGAGCCACAGGCACCTCAGTTTTAGTTGGTGCCCGGCCGGAGTCGGGTCACCCTGGGCAGTGGGGCTGCATAAGCAGCCCCTAAGCTTTAATTAAATTTTTTTTTTGCAAAGAAGATTTTATTATTTTATTTTTTACTATCTTCAGAGCGGCAGCATAAGACTGTCCATCTGGACGTCCATGCTGCCACTCCAACAGCCCCGCTGGCGCTGCGACGCCAGTACTGATCTGGGGATCGCAGCGGGACCCCGGAGTCAGTACTAGCGTGGCTCCGGGAGCTCCCACTGACTGCTGCCGGATTCTACGGGGCCAGGTAAGCCGCGTGTAGCGCTTCGCGCTGCACGCGGGGGAAAATGCAGCCTTTCAGCCGCAGGTCTCTGGGGACAGACCGGCGGCGCTAGTAGCGGCAGCGGGCTCCCCCTCTTCAGGAATACCCCGCGTGACCGCTGGCTCCCGGGGTGTAAGTACCGGCGGGGAACCGGCTTCCCCGGGGGTTTAGTACTAGCAGGGGAGGCAGCCTTCCCTGCTTGTGCGGCTCCTCCCCTCAGCCCAGCGCGCCTTCTCTCATGTGTGCTGGCGTCGCTGGGCTGTTATCTCCTGGCCACTCCTCTTCAGTGCTCTCCGGCGGCCATCTTCCAGGCAGCATCGCAGAGCTCCCAGGCGGATACAGTGGACCAGTCCCCCTGCGTACCTCTCCCCCTGCAAAGGACAGTGTTCGCAGCACTATAGCCCTCCCAGACACTGAATCTGGGAGGTTGATTGTAGCGGAAGGTGCAGTGAGTATAACTTCCTGCATGGTATGTGACTATTGCTAGTGCTGCTGTCTGTGCTTTTTCTACTTACTGTCAGCTTTTTACCTATCCCATTCCTTCTCCTACGGCCTGCAGGTGCGTGGGGGAGGGGTGTTCTTTCTGTATACCTCACTTATATAGATCTACGTATTTGTGAGGTCCGTCACATACTGCGGTGTGCTACTCAGTACCAGATTGTGGGCTGTTTGTGTTGCATACTTGGGAGTGCGCAGGTGTTATACGCCTTACCTCTTTTCGGTGATACATTTTTTGTTGCAAAAGTTTTGTGTCATGTCTGATGAGGAGAATGAGCGCTCCGTGGCTCCTGTGTTGTTTTCCTGCCGACGCTGTTCGGCAGGGGTTGACGGGGCGGATTTGTCTCAGGACGGTCTGTGCGGACGGTGCCAGCTGGTACCTGGTCCCTCTAAACCCCCAGTGGCGCAGGATCCTCCGTGGGCGATGTTTACACAAGTGCTGGCGTCGATCGCGGACCGGCTGGCGGTCCCGACTGCGGTCCCTTCTAGGGCATTGCCCCAGCCTACCATCCCCCGTTCCCCGGGCGTGACGCGTCTGGTGCAGTCTCCTCCCGGGTATCAGACTGTGGGTCCTTATGCGGGTTTGCCTGTGTACGTGCAATCTCCCACGGTACCACAGCAGTCGATGGTACCGTTTCAGGGGTATCCTCAAACGGTATCCCCTCCCTGGGTGGATGTCCTCTCCAGCTCTGTTCAGAGCCTGGCGGCTTCGTCATTGGCCTTTCAAACTATGTTGCACAGTGATTTGCCACCAAGGACGTCCAAGCGAACCGTTTCGGCTTCATTGGCGGCACAGTTTACGGACACGGACGTGTCTTCGGATGACGGAGAGATCCATGAAGACTCTGACTCGGATGCTGGGGCCCAGGAGGTGGAGGCTAAGTCCTCCATTAATGTACCGGCATTGGTTAGGGCAGTGCGGGCCATCCTTCATATAGAGGAGGATGCGCCGGCTCCCAGGTCGAAGTACCCTAATGTTAAGAAGGCCAAGGTAGCTTTGACGGTTTTTCCCCTGTCTGACCAGTTAACGGATCATATGGCAGGGGCCTGGCAGTTGCCCAGCAAGAGGTTCCAACCGCAGAAACGGTTGGCTTCAAACTATCCTTTTCCTGAGGCTCATTGCAGGAAGTGGGAAACTCCGCCTGCCGTGGATTCCCACGTTACCCGCTTAATTAAAAGCGCTACGCTGCCTTTGCCGTCGATCTCGTCCCTGAAAGATCCCACGGACAGGAAAATGGAGACTTGTTTAAAGTCTATCTACTCTCTCTCGGGGGCGGTTGCCCGTCCGTCCATGGCGATATCTTGGGTGGCTAAGGCCATCGAGAGCTGGGCCAATGCTTTGGAGGATACCTTTCCGGAAGATGCTCCGGAGATCCAGAGACCGTTGATAGGACAAATGAGGGATGCGGCTTCCTACATTGGGGAAGCATCGTTAGATGCAAGCCTGCTGACCTCTCGGGTGTCGGCTGCAGCTGTATCGGCGCGTCGGTCCTTGTGGCTGAGGTCTTGGAGAGCTGACGCAGACTCCAAAAAGGGACTGGAGGCCTTACCTTTTAATGGGGAGCTGCTTTTTGGTCCAGACTTGGACAAAATTGTGGATACTCTGGCTAAGTCTAAATCAGCCTTCCTCCCTTCGGCTTCTGCACCTACCAAAGTACGGAGCTCTGCCTTTCGGTCCTTTCGGGTTCAGGGAAAGGCCAAAGGTCAGTCCTTCCCGAGGCAATCGGCGACCAAGGCCGCTTCTAAGCCCAAGAAGCAGGCCTGGAGTGCCAGGTGCCCTTCTTCCAAGCAGGAGGATAAACCTTCTGCCTGATGGGACGGGCCTCCCTCTGGGGGACCCCAGAGTGGGAGGCCGACTTCTTCTATTTGCCCAGTGCTGGCACAATACCACCACGGATGCCTGGGTTCGAGAAGTGGTCTCCCAGGGGTACGCTCTGTCTTTTCGGCACAGACCGCCCCACCAGTTTTTTTGCACGAGTCCTTCTCAGGATACGACCAAGACTTTACAGATTCAGGAAGCTATAGAGTCCTTGCTGAAAGCAGGGGTCATTGTTCCTGTTCCTCAATTACAATGAGGGACGGGGTACTATTCTTCTCTGTTTCTGGTGCAGAAACCCAATGGTTCTCATCGCCCTATCCTCAACTTGAAGTCTCTGAACAAATTCCTCAGAGTTCCCAAGTTCAGGATGGAAATGTTACATTCCATCATTCTGGCGATGGAACCGGGGGATTACATGGTGTCCCTGGATATCCAGGACGCCTACCTCCATGTTCCGATAGCACCTTCGCACCAGCGGTATCTGAGGTTCGCTATCCTTCAACATCATTTTCAGTTCCGGTCGCTACCCTTTGGCCTCTCCACAGCACCGAGGGTGTTCACGAAGATTATGGTGGTCATGGCCGCACATCTTCGGAACCAGAATGTACGGCTGCTGCCGTATCTGGACGACCTCCTGTTGCTGGCGAGGTCCCCGGAGGTACTGCTTCAACATCTCCACCTGACGATCGCTTGCCTGCAAGCGCACGGGTGGCTGATAAATTGGAAAAAGTCCTCCCTGATTCCATCACAGCGGATGGTTCATTTGGGAGCCCTGCTGGATTCTCGTCAGCAACGGATTTTCCTGACTCCGGAGGAGGTCTCCTCCCTGCAGCTGCGGATACACAGTTACCTGAGCAGTTGCCGCCTGTTGGTCCATTCGGCTATGAGAGTTCTGGGGTCCATGGTGTCGACATTCGACATGGAGGAATTTGCCCAGTTCCATTCCCGGCCCCTGCAGTGGCTGATTCTATCGGAATGGAACGGGTTACCTCACCGGATCCGGTCTCAGATGCTGGTGTTGTCCCCGGAGGTTCGGCAGTCTTTGGCTTGGTGGCTTCAGACAGCGCATCGGGTCGAGGGGCGCCCCTTTTGGATCCCGGACTGGGTCCTGCTCACGACGGATGCCAGTCTCCGGGGTTGGGGGGCAGTGACTGGCTCATTATCGCTTCAGGGTCATTGGTCCGCGGAAGAAGCACTTCTCCCCATCAACATCCTTGAACTGCGGCCAGTATACAGGGCCCTGCAGTCGTCCGGCCCCGCTCTTCACGGAAGGGCGATTCAGGTGCAGTCCGACAACGCCACCACGGTGGCGTACATCAAGCACCAAGGAGGAACTCGCAGTCGGGCAGCGATGTCGGAGGTGTCTCGCATTCTTGCTTGGGCGGAGTGTCACATTCCAGCGATCTCGGCAGTCTTCATTCCCGGAGGTCTCAATTGGGAGGCGGACTTCCTCAGCCGTCACGACGTGCATCCCGGGGAATGGTCGCTTCACCCAGAGGTGTTTCAGCTACTCGTGGACAGGTGGGGGCTGCCGGAGCTGGACTGGATGGCCTCCCGTCACAATCACAAGTTGCCCGTTTACGGGTCAAGGACAAGAGACGCAGGCACCTGTCTGGTAGACGCACTGTCGGTGAAATGGACGTTTCACCTGGCGTATCTGTTTCCTCCGATATCCCTGCTTCCTCGGGTTCTGCGGAAATTCAAGCAGGACGGTGGCACGCTCGTGCTGGTAGCTCCGGCGTGGCCCAGACGTCCTTGGTACTCCGATCTGAGGTGCCTCTCCATCGACGCTCCGTACCTTCTCCCTCAGCGTCGGGACCTGTTGTCTCAAGGGCCCTGCCTTTACCCGGATCTGGGTTGGGTGTCTTTGACGGCGTGGCTCTTGAGACAGCTGTCTTGAGGTCTAGGGGTTTCTCCAGTTCGGTCATTGGTACCATGCTTAGGGCACGCAAGCCTGCTTCCGCACGGATTTACCACAGGGTGTGGCGCACTTATTTTCAGTGGTGTGAATCCAGAAACTATGATCCGCAGGTGTTCCGGGTTTCCAGAATCTTGGAGTTTCTTCAATCGGGCTTGGACCTCGGCTTACGCCTGGCCTCTCTGAAGGTTCATGTGTCTGCTTTGTCCGTGTGGTTTCAGCGACGGATTGCTACACTGCCAGATGTTCACACCTTTTCCAAGGTGTTCTCAGGATCCAGCCTCCCTTCGTGCCTCCGGTGGCTCCTTGGGACTTGGCGGTGGTACTACGGGTCTTGCAGGGTCCTCCTTTTGAGCCACTTGAGTCGGTGGAGCTCAAGTGGCTGACGTTTAAGACCGTTTTTCTCCTGGCAATTGCTTCTGCCAGGAGGGTGTCAGAATTGGGGGCGCTTTCCTGTCGACCTCCTTTTCTGATTTTTCACCAGGACAGAGCGGTGCTCCGCACTCGTCCTGAGTTTTTGCCCAACGTGGTCTCAAAGTTCCACATTAATCTCGAACTTGTTGTGCCAGCTTTTCAGTCACCTGATCTTTCAGCTGGTGAGGCTTCCTTAGATGTAGTCCGGGCACTTAGAATCTATGTGGACCGGACTGCTTCGGTTAGGAAGTCGGATTCATTGTTTGTCCTCTTCGGTTTTCACAAGAGGGGTTGGCCTGCCAACAAGCAAACGTTAGCCCCTTGGCTTCGTTCTGTTATTTGTGAGGCTTATGCACAGGAGGGTTTACCTGTGCCAGTCTCTGTTAAGGCTCATTCCACTCGTTCTGTGGGTCCCTCTTGGGCTGCTAGACGTGGCGCCTCCGCTGTTCAGCTGTGTAAGGCGGCCACTTGGTCTTCAATTCAAACGTTTTTGAGGTTCTATGCGTTTGACACCTTCGCCTCTCAGGATGCATCCTTTGGGCGCCGGGTACTCCTTTCAGCACAGGGGCGTCCCCGCCCTTAGTTGAACTGCTTTGGGACATCCCCAAGGTCAACCCTGTGGACCCCCTATGGACCCTGAAGTAGAAAACAAGAGATATGGTAAGAACTTATCTTTGTTATCTCTGTTTCTACGAAGTCCATAGGGTCCACAAGGCGCCCGCCCTGACGCACCTGGCTTCAAATGGGCTGTGTGGCTGGTCACCGGTTTTCCGTCTCCCATTTCTGTGAGTATGGTTTCTTGTGTGTTCCAGTCTTCCTTCTCTCTGTTTAGTCTCCTCCTCCAGCCTTGGCTGCTTACCAACTGAGGTGCCTGTGCCTCGGGGGCGGGGTATAGAGGAGGACGGACCCAAGTGCATCCTGGGAGCAGCAAAGCTTTAACTGCGTGGTGCTCGTGGATCCAGATCCAGCTATACCCCAAGGTCAACCCTGTGGACCCTATGGACTTCGTAGAAACAGACATAACAAAGGTAAGTTCTTACCATATCTCTTGTTTTGCCTTGTTTACCCACATGAGTTTTATACCAAATATGTGTATTCCGATAAATATCCCTACACATAGTGGGTAACACTTTCATATATACAGTATGTACTGTACCTATAGTATGTAGTAGACCAGATAAATTCAAACACCAATATAAGCCATGTTATAGTGTTTTAATTTTATATACCATGGCGGCATTTAGTCAGCCGCATCTGGAATTGTGCAGAAGAGGTGCACTGCATTCTTCTCTCAGGATTAGTTCCAGAGCATGCCATATATGCTCTAATGGGTCCAGATCTAGTCATTGTAATGTCCATGTCCTTGCCTTGTAAGGGTAATCCCTTTACCCACACTACGAGGGGTATTCAATATGAAACGTTAACTTCACTGTCGAAGTTAACGTTTCATATCGGAGTTTTTTTCTGCGTTAAAGTATCGGGCGCACTCCCGCTTATCCCCGTATTCAAAATAAAATGAACGAAAACGGGAAACTACGAAGTTGGATTTGCGTAGAGTTACGAATTTTTCCTTAAAATAATTGTAAGACCCCCCTAAAGTTGGGGGAACACTATGGGTACCCCCGTTTTAGCCTTTAATTGAAAGTCGGGGATTTAAATAGCCGCAGCAGGTGTTTTTTTCCCGACATTGAAGAAGTGTTGCAGAAGAGCACTTAGGTTATTTGTTTCGTTTTTTTAAGTGGTCCCATCAAATTTGGGGTACATGAAAATGGGTACTAGCATATTTTTAAGTCCCTAAAGTAAGTTTTTAAAAAATCTGCATTTGTGCACCTGCCGCTATAATTCTATTTTAGAAAACATCTGCCGCATACATGCAGAATAGCCCTGAACCTATTTCCCTATTGTTAAACAATTTTTTCCCATTTTTTTTTTTCACCCCAATTTTTAAATTCATTTTTTTGGGTGTCCCTATTTTTTTTTTTTACTTTTTTTGACACAGTTCTTTTTTAAATGTCATTCCCAGGGGTGCAGGCTATTTTTTTTAAGCCTGCACCCCTAAACTCCAATTCTGCACTTTTTTTCGACACCTATTCAATGGTGAAAAGTTATCCCCGTTTTTTATCAAAGACTTTTTAAAACTGCGATAAGTTTTTGAAATTGAATACGGTGTAAAAGTAAAACCTGCGATAATGACGTCATACCTCCAATATTAACGCAAAAACGATGTTATCGCACCCATATTGAATACCCCTGTAAGGCAAGAAACTGTACCCCACAACTTAATGGAAATACCAGAACTTCTCGCTGTTGGACAAAATCACTGCAGGCTATAGAGTTTTGATTAGTGCCACACAAGCACTAGACTGTCTATATATGAGGAAGGATAATTTAGCTTACTATTCCTGCCTCCACTGCTTGGTAATCCATTTTCATATAATAAATCTGCACAGTTCTCGGATCTTGTTGTTTAAATACACATACAAATATTATATTTAATAAAGTGTCGTACATTAAGGAGATCATAATACAGAAAAATGACATATAATGACATGAAACAGACATGCCAAATAAGCTTACTATCTAAGATGTGCATGAAAGACATGATGCATAATGAAGCAGAATAACAGTTCATGTGACTACTATAGGGCAGAAGTACTATCAGTCACCAATATTAAAGTAGCCGTTGATGGCTGGCATTTTGTGTACTACCAATGGTGTTATATGGCTAGAATAATCATCAGCAGATAGACAGTGCAGAAATCTTAAGACAGAATGTAGTAAACTTATGACAGTTAGTGATTACTTTGGGGAAAGAACGTTAGTGGATTCTGAACCGTGAGCTCTGCTTTAATACATTACACTTTTGAAATCAAGACCCTTAAGCTGGTTACACACTATGCCGACCCGCCAACCTATATGACAATTGGTAAGTTTATACAAACTTACCAATTCGTCTGCCCAATGTGACGGGTTCGACAGCTGAAATGGGCAGGTATTTAAATCGTCGCCCAATTGAGCTGTCAATCACCGCTGGGTGCCGCAGCATGTTCAGATATATCGCCCATCTGCTGATCGGACATGTCTGTGAACAACGTTATTTACAGACATATATGCTGAACACACCCTGCGATAAACTATAGATATATTATCGCCCGTTCAATGGAACAGGCAATATATCAGTGTATACCAAGCTTTAGAGTCGCTCATTACTGGGATTTTCTGCATCAATATATACAGAAGGCACCTAATAGAGATAGATAGATATATAGATATAAATGAAAAAATAAAAAAATCAATATATATAGTAAAATATCAATATGTTCTATCAATATGTTAGCTAAATAAAAAATGACCAGAAAATAAAGAATTTAATGCATGGAAAAAAGTGTGCAATCAAGCAAGAGAAGGTGTAATTTAAAAAACTGATTAGTTAGCAACAAAATCCGATGTTTGGGGGTATGATTAATACACTTAACAGAACATATTGTTCAAAAGCAGTTTGATTGAATTTTTTACAATTCATTGCATTAGTCATACCCCTAAACATCGGATTTCTGCAAAGCAAGACAGGGTGTAGGCACACCCTGGGTTGGTTGGAGTATATTTGAATTCCTTAAGAAAAATGTAATTGTTAGTTGCACGCTGCAGAGACTGCTTCCACAGCATGCAGCAGCTCCTGCAACTCAGGGCAAACGTCCTAATCTCGGGATGGCATGAAAGTACTTCAGAATTGTGACTGTTGCACTAAGGGGCCCATTTATCAATAATTGCATATTCAATTCGATGTGGGTGTGATATTAGCTCCCATTGTAGTGCAGTGCAGTAATGATAGCACCAGGATGTATTAAATAGCACCCACAGGGACAGGGGCTGTGAAAGCACCCCGTCACTGCGATGTGCTCGGAGTGAAGTGACTGCATCAGCGGACTTTTCACTCCCATCTCGGGACTACTGCTCATGTGCGGTCTACAGATCACGCATGTGTGGCAATCATTGCCTGGGAGCGTTCGGTAATTGAAGCAAAGTATAGCCCATAGGCTACAGCAGGACAACACCATTTGTGCTGCGGGGACCAAACTTGGTTAATCTGACACCATCGCAACCCACATATGGTGGTTGCTCCTGCTGTTGGGAATGGAGAGACTGCAGCAGATATATGAGATATCTGCTGCGATCCCTCTATAATACATCTGGGGGATACTTAATACTTGTGACGAATATGCCGTAAATATTTAATGATAAATAGGCCCCTTAAAGTGAGATGGTTGGGGAAGGATGCCTTTGTGCTGAAGGATCTGATGGAGTCCCGCTGTATATGGCCAAGGGCATTTCTGTTTGTTAATTTGCGAACTTGAGTGCAATTGTCTATAGATTTATATATACTTGGTTAAAGAACACATCTTTAGATAACCAAAAACAGAAGTACATAGAATAAATTATTTTTGAAATAATGAATTGTAATAGTGAAAAAAGCCGCACTTCTATTGTAAAGCTACCTGACTTATAGCAGCATTCAGAATGTGTTTAATAAGTTTTTATGTTGGTCTCAGGACGTGAGAAACAGGGCTAGAAAAAAAAGGAATTTAAGAGGAAATCTGCCATTGGGGTTCTGGTAACGGCTCTAATTAAACCACAGATCTGTCCCCAATATCATTGGACCTTTGGACATGTCCACCATTTACTATATGCAGCATGGTGCCTTACTGACCGCAAGATCGCCAACATAAGTCTAAGTAGGCAGGTAAAATTGCATGGAGGCAGATGGGTACCAGATACCATCTGTATAAACAGCATTTTCAGGGTGCAGAGTATCTCCTGCATCTCTTTCCCATGCCAATTCACGGGCTTTCTTTCTTTAAAGGTTGGCAGTGGGACAACAGCTGCTGGAAGACTGTGCAAATCAAACCTTTTGAATTCCAACTATGGCGACACAAAGTTTCTAACAGGGAGCTCATCTGGAGCATCTGAGGTCTGCAAAGCTGATGGTTGAAGTTTCTTAGATAGTATGTCTAATTTATTTCCTGTATTTTTATGTATTTGAGGATGGAGGGGTCATATTTATGGTCTATATTGAAATGTTTGGGTGAACTGTGTTTTCTAGACATTTTATACTTGCATATATATTTTGCTACTTGGGTTTTCAGTTTGAAAAATGGTCCTGTACACTGTAATCTACTCTGCTATTCTAGCAGACGGGCGGATTTAGGGGTCCCTTAATATTATTGGGCACCTGCTCCGACCTGTCCCCATTTTAACAAGACTCCACCCCCTCCAGCTAGCTTTTTTGTGGCCTTTTGTGGGTGAATAACTCTTCCGGGCTCCTGGATTGCATGAATGCTCCAAGACTCTCCCAGATATGAGCCTAATGTTCTGAGTTCCTGGACTGCACATGCATCTAGGAATGGCCATCGAACATCGATTGTGATGCCCTATATTGTGCAAAAATCGACGCCGCTGATCCGATGGGTGAGGTCTGTGCAGCACTCGATGGGTTTCTGCTTATGGTTTAAAACAAACCAAGAATGGTACAGCCTTTGTTGGCCATCACTACATGAACCCTCTCCTAAGACTCCCCCTGATGTATCATGGGGGATGCTGTAATTGTTCTGTGTCCAGATAGCCATGGCTGATTTGGGGCACTGGAAAAATTTGATGCAGGAGGACTGCTGTCCTACTCCAGCTAGTGGCACCCCTAGGCTTGTGCCTCACATGCCTTGTGGGAAATGTAGCACTGCTAACATGATTTTAGCTGTTTTTATCCATTTTCCAAAAACAAAACATTTGAATGTGTTTTTGACAAAACCAGCACAGGACAAAGATTTAGAACCAAAACCAAATCAGAGGGTTCCCCGCAGATCTCTAATTTGCAACACTTGATGCTGCACATAGGGTTTTCCATTATATTTTGTCCAGAGGGGGCATGACCACACAAAAACTCTTTGCCACACAAAAACATACTAACATTTTAACTTTATGTTTATCTCTTACAACCCAGTCTTGTTCTATTAATGTTGTTTCAAATTGTAAAGCTCAACGGAATATACTGCGCTATATAAGAAACTGTTAATAATAATAATTAACAGGGTTATGTTTTATCAGAAGCTGTATTTGTGGACTGTGGAGGGGAAAACAAAGCACAAGGATGTTTGAATGCTTCTCTAATGTTGCAAGTGCTAAACTGGTGAATGCTGTACATGTTCATAGAGATCATTTTAGATAATAACATTCCACCAGATTTTTCATTTTATAATTAAGTACATGGTTCTCAGGGCCATTGCAGTGTGCAGAAGTGTGTTAGCAAAAAGTAGCACTCACCAAATATACATCAAATGGGGTACTTCATGCCGGTGCTTGGGATCTCAGCGTTCAGAATCCCAACGCCGGCATCCCGACATAGTTACTGTTGGTATCCTACCACTAAACCCTCCCTTCCCGCAACCTAAACCTAACCTCCCCCCTAGTGCCTAAACCTATCCCTCCCCCTAGTGCCTAAACCTAACCTCCCCCCTAGTGCCTAAACCTATCCCTCTCCCCTAGTCAGGCTTGCCGACATTCTGGCAGCCCTCTCCGGGAGGGGGCAGCCAGCTCGGGCAAGCAGGAAGGAGTGATTTGGATAGAGGGGGCATGTCCCGGGATACTACCCTGCAATGGAGGCGGGGCATGGGCATGGCCACAACATCACATAAATTTGGCCCCGCCCCCACTTCACAATGCCGAGGTTTTCGGCACTGTAAAGCCGGGGGCAGGGTCAGGATGATGTGATTTATCGCGAATCGCATCATCGCGTCATTGTGTCATCGCTGTGGGGGGATTCGCAAGGGATCTGGGGGGTTGGCGGCTGCTGGGAGGCTTACCTTATTTTCCGGGTGGGTCAGAAGCAGTACCTGATTTTCGGGAGGCTCCCGACCAAATTGGGAAAGTAGGCAAGTATGCCCCTAGTTAAACAAAAAATAAAAACAAATAACCTCTAGCGCTTCCTGTGTGGTCCGTATGTTATAAATAGCACCAAGCAATATATGCTAAATACACATTAATTTATTTATATCATAGTAGATATATGAATAAAACAGGTAATACCGGTATAAGTAAAACACATACAGACTCACAACATAAAACATATAACATAAAACATACAATGCAGTACCTCAATGAGATCTGCTAATGAATAAAAAGGGGCAGACACGCTAATGAGCGTTTTACTCTGTCTCCTTATGGCTAGATATGTATCTGGGTAAATCCAAAAAAATTTATATTGATAGGATATATATCCCGACATAAAGTCCAGAAAAAATCAATCAATCAATACCATAGCTGGTCATATAAACAGTCTCACTTGATCCAGAATAAATCCTGATAGAGGATGGTGTGTAAAATCCAGTCAGTAAAAATAGTTTGCCGGCAAACTTGGGGTACCTCATGTTCTGCAGACGTCCAACAGGTTCCCCTCCACTGTCATCTATGCGTTTCACCTAATAAATAGGCTTCCTCAGGACATCCTCTATCAACTGTGCAAGAAGACAAGTACATTAGAGTCTCTAGTTTGAGAAATAGACGCCTCACAAGTCCTCAACTGGCAGCTTCATTAAATGGTACCCGCAAAATGCCAGTGTCAACGTCTACAGTGAAGAGGCGACTCCGGGATGCTGGCCTTCTAGGCAGAGTGGCAAAGAAAAAGCCATATCTGAGACTGGCCAATAAAAGGAAAATATTAATATGGGCAAAAGAACACAGACATTGGACAGGGGAAGATTGGAAAAAAGTGTTATGGACAGACGAATCGAAGTTTGAGGTGTTTGGATCACACAGAAGAACATTTGTGAGATGCAGAACAAATGAAAAGATGCTGGAAGAGTGCCTGACGCCATCTGCCAAGCATGGTGGAGGTGATGTGATGGTCTGGGGCTGCTTTGGAGATTTGTACAAAGTAAAAGGGATATTGAATAAGGAAGGCTATCACTCCATTTTCCAATGCCATGCCATACCCTGTGGACAGCGCTTGATTTGAGCCAATTTCCACATCCAACAGGACAATGACCCAAAGCACACCTTCAAATTATGCAAGAATTATTTAGGGAAGAAGCAGGCAGCTGGTATTCTGTCTCTAATGGAGTGGCCAGCGCGTCACCAGATCGTAACCCCATTGAGCTGTTGTGGGAGCAGCTTGACCGTATGGTATGCAAGAAGTGCCCATCAAGCCAATCCAACTTGTGGGAGGTGCTTCAGAAAGCGTGGGGTGAAATTTCTTCAGATTACCTCAACAAATTAATAGCTAGAATGCCAAATGTCTGCAATGCTGTAATTGCTGCAAAAGGAGCATTCTTTGACGAAAGCAAAGTTTGAAGGACAAAATTATTATTTCAAATAAAAATCATTATTTCCAACCTTGCCATTGTCTTGACTACATGTTCTATTCATTTTGCAACTCATTTAATAAATGAAAGTCAGTTTCCATGTAAAACACGAAATTGTCTGGTGGGTGACCCCAAACTTTTGAATGGTAGTGTATGTATATGTATATATATATATATATATATATATATACACACACACACTCATATAGCAAGTGATACTTTTTCAGTGCCAATTACCCTCACAATTGGATTAGACAGACTGGATACATGTGATTTTATTAACAATAGTCACATTCTTATGTCTTTTAAAAAAACAGCATCAATTATCCTGGCTGGAACTCTAAATGGATTCTTACACCACCAAGGGCACAGAAATAGTAATCCTAGGGACAGGGAGCTCTCTTCATTCATGCCGCTATTTCAGGTTGCAGTCACTAAACAGCTGTGTAACTCAAATTTTTAGGGAAAGTTCCTGGCTGTTGAAATTTGTACCAAAAAATTTTTCTGCCTCCTTTGATACAATTCTTACAATCTTATCCCAATTCCCCAGCGTTGTGAGGCAACTAAACTGACCACTGTGGCACCATGCTGTCCGTCTGCCTTTTCTAGATCATGTAAAGGTTGAGGACGGGTTGTACTAAGCCTTAAATGTGTTCATGACTCTGAGGGGCCTATTCATCATCGGAGGCTGTATGGCCCCCGATGATTATGGAATGATCTCGCTGCGAGGGATACTTAAGTGCGGGAGAATCACCGGAGCAATTCATCATTACTCCGGTGCGGGGACAGCTGCTCTGAAAAGCAGCTGTCCCCTCGGAAAGTATCGCAACTACAGATGTAGCTGCGTTACTTACCTTCTACCCATCGTCCCGTCTACGCATGCATCACCTCAGGTCACGCATGAGCACAGCCGCCGGGGAAGAAGTCAGGAGGTGGCGGAGGGGTCCGCTCGGATCCCTCTTCGCATTCCCAGAACTCCTTCCCATAGAAAGGAGCGGTGTTAAGAGAGCAAGCGCTGTCTGAAGATGGAGCTTGTTCTCGGAGGCAAACTCCGAAAACTTTCAGTTCTTGGAGTCTGATGAATATCAGGGGTCTATTTGATGAATAGCCCGGTAACCTAAATATGCTTAAGCTAGTTTCCACATGGTTACCAGGCCATTTATTGGTTGATGAATAGGCCCCGGAATCCCCCCGTTTTCAGAGTCTTGACCACATATGTACCAAGCTGCGGAATGAGAATATTGAGTTCTTTTTGCATTGTACTGTGAGAGGGATCTAATCTGTTACCTCCCAGCACCCCCGACGGCACATACAGTCAGGTGCGTAAATATTGGGACATTGACAGAATTTTCATATTTTGGCCTTTATTCACCACCACAATGGCTTTGAAATGAAACAAACAAGATGTGCTTTAACTGCAGACTTTCAGATTTAATTTGAGGGTAATTACATCCAAATCAGGTGAACGGTGTAGGAATTACAACGGTTTCTATATGTGCCTCCCACTTTTTAAAAATCTATAATCAGAGTGAGGAGTGTGTATTTACACCATGTGTCAGCAATGGTCTCTTAAAAGCATACTTGACGACATTCAGCTCCCTCCTTCCGGGAGGGAACTGAATGCCTGCATACAGCGGGGGACGTGACCGGGCAATGGGCCCGTTTTGGGGGCGTGGCCGCACGATCGCATCATCGTGGCCCCGCCACCTCCTCAGAATGCCGAAAACAAAGGCATTGTGAAGCAGGGGGCGGAGCCACGATGACACGATTCAACGAGAATCGTGTGATCGTGCCCCCCGCTGAGGGGGTTTCTAGTATTTAGTCAGGGGGGCAGGCAAGAGCCAGGAGGCTTGCCTGCCTTTCCGGGGGGTCGGGAGCGGCACCTGATATTCGGGAGGCTCCCGACCAAATTGGGAGGGTAGGCAAGCCTGCTTAAAAGGCAAAAGCAAGTTGAAAAAGGTTTAAGGTATAGAAAGCGACACAGAGACCTAAATCTGGCCATACACCAGACCAACTTTCCTCCAACCATTCAACTAGTAGGTTGGTTGGAATGAAAATCCGGTAATATATGGGAGCAAATCACAATCAGCCATTTGCTTCCAAACACCAGAAAACATGAAAAAGGTCGTCCAGGCAAGTTAGTTAATTCTGTTTGATTTGAACTACTTGTCTGAACAACAGATTTTGTCAGTTTTTCTACCTCCCCCCTATAGTTCTCTCTTCCTGGTGTTGTTTATTCAGCACCTGGGGAAAAAAGAGATGTATTTTTGTGTATTCGGGGCATGTGTTAAAGCTACTGCAACTTTTGGCCCTGTAATGTACCTAAGGGGTCCATTAATTATGCTAATTATCAGGGCCCCCCGATAATTAGATATCCAAATCGCTGCGAGCAGCAGCAGTGGATACAAACCCACCGGCGCAATTCAACATTGCTATGATGTGGTGACAGCTGATCTGAAAATCAGCTGTCCATCCGCAATGTCCTTCATTGCTACTTCCCGCAGCAGTGAAAATTAGCATTAGTCCCCCCTGATGTCTGAATTATTAATACTGTAATGATCCCATTTGAATGTATATATATCTGTATTTTTTTGTATATAACAGTTTCATAATAGAAAAAGGGGTCCGGGTGGGCACGATGACGCTGTATTCTAAGAGATTTCTGCCTTTTCACACTAATTAGACTTATCCCTGGAAGTCCAGAAAATAAATGGAACTTCAGTGGAATAACGTATGGAAAAATGGGCGATATCTCTTATAATACACAAGGAGTGCTCTTGGTATGTCAAAATAAATACTTATCTCAAAAAATATGTCCTGTTTTTTCGGGTCCTGTTGTGATTTTTGATTGTCCAGCAAACCCCAACGGTACTCCAAATATGTAAATAAAATTATAACAAGCAATGTGTAGTATCCTTTATGATGAAAATTATATCATGAAAAATTAATCCCAATCATCCCCGTCAAGGCTGAACATGGATCTATGTGGAAATGCTAGGTGGTATACACTCTACTACGTGATTAATTTGAAAACACACCTGACTTACGGATAAGTCATGCTAGATACTACTTATATGGGTATCTTTAGAATCCTTTCTTAGTGGTGGCCCCTTAAAAAGTGGGAGGCACATATAGAAACCGTAATTCCTACACCGTTCACCTGATTTGGATGTAATTACCCTCAAATTAAATCTGAAAGTCTGCAGTTAAAGCACATCTTGTTTCATTTTAAAGCCATTGTGGTGGTGAATAGAGGACAAAATATGAAAATTCTGTCAATGTCCCAATATTTATGCACCTCACTGTATCTAGGTTGGGTACGGGATTCCGGTGCTCGGGATCCCGGCGGTCAGAATCCCAACCCCGGCATCCCGACAGGGTTACTGTTGGTAAGTATCCTCCCCCTCCCCCTAACACTCCCTCCCCGATGCCTAAACCTAACCCCCCCTGCACCCTAAACCTAACCCTCCCCCTTAATGCCTAATCCGGCCCTCCCTCTAGTGCCTAACCCTAACTCTCCCCCGTGTTTACCGTCAGGATGCTGGCGCCGAGATTCTGACAGGTGTCAGGTTTCCGGCGCCGGCATTCTAAGCGCTTGCATCCAGAATGTCGGGATTATTACTACATCCCATCTATTATATTATATATATAAAAGAATACATTTGTTTGTTTGTGTGTTGATGAATATCTTCCACAGCTCTCAAGGTAAAGCTGCCAAATCTTTCATGATTATTTAGTATCAAAACAGAAAGTTATTAGACCACATAGCAACAACACAACAAAGCTAAAGATTGACAAATCTTATATATAAGATGTATTGGTCTCTTTGTTTCTTTGTCTGTCCGGTTATGCTTTCGAACACCCCTGCTCCAATTGAGATGAAACCAACGCAAGGTGGTCCAGTTGGATCCTGGCCAAGTTTTAGAGGGGCAAGGGTCCCAGTTGGACCTCCCGTTGGTGTACGCTGGGTAGAACTTTGACCGGGGAGCCTGTGCTGAGGCTTCCACTGAATGGATTTGGATGAAAACTTCACAGAGGGGTGGCAATTGGTCTGGGATGCCTAATGGAGTGATTGGGGTCTCGGTCCTTACGGCGAAGTGCGCCGGTGAACTTTGACCCAGGGAGCCTGTTCTGGGCCTTCCACTGAATGGATTTGGATGACATCACATCATAAAACCTAACTTGAAGATTTAAACCCAGGCAACGTCAGGTACTTCAGCTACTATATATTTATTCAGGGGTTAAAGTGGGGCGGTACTGCGTTCCGTCACTTTTATTTGGAGACAGAACCAGTTCCGCCTCCTCCGGCCCACCTCAGCCCGGCGCCTCAGGGAGGCTCCATTTTCCGGGCGCCCGCTGAGATTTTATTACCAGCGCCAGCAGCAGTCGGAGGCTGGAGTTCACGGCTCCCGCAGTGTGCACTATGGGAGAGACGTCATGAAGTCTCTCCCATAATTCCGAGGAACAGTCTGTCGGACAGCCACAGACGCAGGAGCGGGGCTTAAGGTAAGTATTGTGTTTTGGGGTTTTTGGTAAGTGGCACTACTACAGGGGGCACTACTACAGAGAGCATTACTACTGTGGGCATTCCTATTGGGGGCATTACTACTGGGGGCACTACTACAGGAGGCATTACTACAGGAGGCATTACTACAGGGGGCATTACTACAGGAGGGCATTACTACTGGAGCATTACTATTTTGGACATTACTACAGGGGACATTACTATGGGGGCCATTACTACTGGGGCATTGCTACAGGGGGTATTACTACATGGGCATTACTACTGGGGGCACTATTACAGGGGGCACTACTACTGAGGGCACTAATCCTGAGGGCATTACTACTGAGGGCATTGTATAGTGGGCACTGCAAAGGGGCACCACTCCTGGGGGCACTGCATAAGGGGCACCACTACTGTTGGCTCTGCATAAGGGGCACTGCCACTGTAGGCACTGCATAATGGGCATTACTAATGGGGGCACTGTATAAGGGGCACCACTCCTGGGGGCACTGCCTAAGGGGCACTACTACTGTGGGCACTGCATAAGGGGCACTACCACTATGGGCACTGCATAAGGTTCAACACTACTCAGGGCACTGCATAAGGGGCACCACTACTGTGGGGTCTGCATAAGGGGCACTAGCACTGTGGGCACTGCATAAGGGTCACTGTCACTACTGGGGGCACTGCATAAGGGGCACCATTACTGGGGGCACTGCATAAGGGGCACCACTACTGGGAATTGCATAAGGGGCACCACTACAGTGGGCATTGCATAGGGGGCACTAGTACTATGGGCATTATATGTATTAGGGGCACTACTACTGTGGGCATTGCATATAAGGGGCACTACTGTGGGCATTGTGTAAAAGGGGCACTGCTGTGTGTCATAATGTGAATAAGGGACACCACTATGTGGTGTAATGTGAACAAGGGCACTATGTGTGGTGTAATGTGGATAAGATTGTGCTACTGTGTGGTGTAATTTGAATTGGGAATACTACTGTGTGATCACGTCGATTTCTTTTGAGACCACGTCCCCTTTTTTCAGCGCAAGCACCTACGGGCGTGCTGTACCTTTATTGAAAGAGCGCCAGGGGGAGGGGGGAGATCCACCACTTCTCTAGAACCACTTTAAGCACTGTACAGTATATATATATATATATATATATATATATATATATATAAAATCCAGTAAACAGGCAGCACACCACAGATTTTTTAAATCACTTAAAAAACTTAAAGTATCGTGCAACGTTTCAGATTTATTTAAATCTTTTGTCAAGGCTTGACGAAAGAGTTAAAGAAATCTGAAACGTTGCACGATACTTTAAGTTTCGTAAGTGATTTTAAAAATCTGTGGTGTGCTGCCTGTTTACTGGATTGTTACAAAAACAGCCTGCCTCTGCCTGCTGTATATGATTCTAGCACCCCGGTGATTGTGTTCTCTTATTCTCTTAAATGGAGTGTCTGTAATATATATATATATATATATATATATATATATGCTGTGTAGAAATGGAGCATGCGTAATACTAGACAGGGCAGGACAGTCTTTTTATACAAACAAAAAGACTGTCTGCGGTGGGTTCGGGATTTTTCCTGCACAGTGGGAAAAATTAAGGGAAAATTGGTAATAATCGCCAAGATATTAGCGGAACATTTTCAATCCAATATTGCTAAATAGACCCCAAAAATAGGTGAACACAAATACTGAAAGCTGTAAGAAAACAGGGTACAACAACCAGGCAGTTAATATCCTAAAATCATCTACTCATTCTAGTCTCAAAATAATGGGTGTCTGGGGACAAAAACACCTCCTTAAATTGTAGAAACATTTTTTTTACTGAAATAAACCATAATAAGTAATATAAATGCACCCAATTATGTTATTCACTTATATATGTAAGAGACAAGTCATTACAACTATTTATTGCTTCTGTAAAGAAAAACAATCATAAACCAATATTTGTATACAATCAATGTTGTAAAGGAGTCTCTATAGTAAACATTCTGATGGTATCTGGATTTGAGAGAAGCCCCAGGACAGGGAAATATCACAGACTTAGAGGAGATGAGGAATGAGATCAGGTGTTATCAGGATAAACAAATATTGTCTGCAGCTCTTATCCTAGTGGAGGATGAAATGCTGCATAGTCTGATAACATAGGTCAGTCATGAGTACAGCTGGGTACACACTGGCAGACATATTGGCTGATCAATTGATTGGCCAATATATCGGGTGCCCGTCGGCCATCGTGTACCAGCTACATGTTTGTGAAAGGCGTCATTCACAGGCATATCCCTTCGGCTGTGCTGCACAGCAGATGCCCAATATTTCAGCAGATATAGTGGGGCATCGTTCTGTATGTATGGGTGGTCAGCCGAACACCCGTACACTTGCAGCAGCAGCCGTGGGGAGGAGGGCGCAACAAGCCCCCGGCCAGTGGGACCCGCCCCCCTCCAACACACAGAACACAGATGATGGTTGTTCAGTGTGTATGAACAACCATCATCTGCAGATATATCTGCTCAGGGTGTACCCAGCTTTAGGGGCATATTTATAAAAAAACATTTGCAGGATTTCTCCTGTAAACAGCTGTTTTATGGGATAACCGCAAATTTCAAGCATTGCAAGAGTGTGTCTGGGGGATTCCACAGCAGTTATCAGAGATATCTGCTGAGGCCTTCCATTTCTGTTCACAAAAACATCCCCCATATGAGGGCTGCTATATTGCGAGATTTACCAAGCTTCAGAATAGCATTCCAGACCTTCACCCTGGTAGCTAACACCATCTGCAGGAGGGGATCCTCCCCATCAGCCCCCCCTAGCACATTAGACCTGCTGGGTCCAAACTCGGAAGCAAAGTAATAGCGGTAGCTGTCACTGTGCCCCTAAACCTTCTCCAGGACAGGGCTTGCTCGCAAGTTCTGTACCGGTGCCCGGATCATAATTGCAGGCGGTAATTTACATGATCGCATTGCGATTATGGACAATATTTTCATGTCAATCGCAGTGAAAATGCGGGATGTGATAAATATGCCCCTTATTCCCTCTAAGCTAAACATTACACAAATTAATAGTGTTTATTAAAGTGTAGTAAATATCTTTTTTGCAGTGTTACACAAAGCACTTAGTTTTAAGTGGCGTTAGATTAAGCTTTTAACTCTTGTTTCCAGACCACGCAACATACAGAAATCCAGAAAACAATGTATGTTATTGTTAACATAATCTGCACAAAAACAAGGTAGTTTTATTGGGCAAGACTAAAAGGAGTACAAGTAGCAGAATAGAATACAAAGCTCAAAATGTGGTGAATCATAATCAAAAAGTACATTTTTGACAAAAACAAAAATACAATAGTAGTATAAGTACATTTGAACGGAAACTAGCACTCTAGCATAATTCAACCATGTAAACCAACACATAGGACATTTATTTTGTGGAAGACCACTGTATTGTCTGTTTTAAATCTCCTAAACCCTAAACATTTAAGCACTTTGCTAGGACATCGACCAAAAAATACTTTCTACTTCGGGGTATTTACAGTACGGCCACTTTCTGTCTGTGTTCTGTGATGAAAATGCTTTGATTACATCTCAAAATGGCGAATAATGACCTTTAGATGCGCTCTTAAAATGCTCCATGTGGATATTAAATAGATAAATATAATGTACACATTGGATAAACCCCTAATATTAGGTAACATTATTTTAACAAATATTGGGGAGTACAAATTAACTCACTTCAAGCAAAGGCCAAAATTGCTAACCCATGTCTTTTTTTAATTAGCAAATTACTATTCCTGTTCATAGAGAATATCATGATGGTAATATTTGTAGAAAAAGGTAAATGATATAATGTAGGATCCCCTACTTTTTAATGGAGAATATACTTTCTTTATAACTAAGATATTTTTAACTTTATCAGTCCCACCAAATATGAATGAAAATGACAGATGCTGAACAACCTCTGCAATATGTATCTAGAACATGTACTGAGAATTTATGTAATCTCAAGGCAACCAATTACCACCTGTAGAAAAGCTTATAAGCGTTTCCTTAACTCCAGGGTCGGACTGGCCCACAGGGGTACAGGGGAAACCCCCGGTGGGCCCCACTGATTGATGGCCCATCCCTTCCTCTAGGGATCAGGTTCAAGACTGTTCACTTAAACTATACATCATACATATGTTACATTATACTGCACATGTCTGTGGTGTATTTTCTATAATACATTGCTGTTATTAATCTGGTACATTATCATACATGCACTAGCAGTATTTATTATATATGCATTTTTAAAGGTCCCAGTCTATGCACTCTCTAATGGTTAGCCAAGTCTCTGGGGAGGCTGGGCACACCCCTAAGTATTGGCCCCTGTTACTGCATTCCCCCGGTGGGCCCTTCATACCCCAGTCACTGCTTTATTCAAACACTTAGGGAACTGAAGGTCGTGATTTGTCTGATTTCTGCCCAGTCCCCCTTGTCCAAAGGGCTCTCTTCCAGGTCCTCTCATGTGGGTCAAGGCAGGCGGAGTTCCCGAAGCAAGGTGGAAGATTACCTGAGACATAACATTTCAAAAGTAGTGAGAGGTCTGGAACTAAGTCTGTGTCAAAATTAGTGAGGAGTCTGGACCTAAGTCTTTGTTTCATGAAAGAGTGGAGGTTTTGGATTTGTAAGAAGTGAAAAAGGATGTGTTTGGTATTGAAAATTTATATTTACTGTCAGGGAATGGCAGGAAGATCAAGACCTTGGAAAGATCATTAAGCTATCTAAATCCCTGACTCAACCATGGCTTAAAGACTGCTGGGGTGCAGCCCAGAGGAAAATCTTTACTATTAAACAGGAAAAAAGGGGTTCAAGGAGATGGGGAAAGCTTACATTTGGCATTTACTCTGTCCCAAATTCTAAATGTGAGTGAGTTAGTGGGATGAGTTTTAGCAGAAGCAGGACGTAAGTCTGGGGAGCCAGAGCAGGGAGGAGACCTATTGCACTCCAATACCTGCTGCTTCAATCTGTGACCATACACTAGGACGAGCGCTGTTTCAAAGCACACCATGGACAAGCTGCACAGCCAGGTAATTGTGCTTAAAATTGAGAATACCCAGCCCTCTCTCTAGAGTTGAGCATAGAAGAAGCTGTCAACCAACATTGGGACATTTATTTTGCCATAACGGTGCAGGAATTCATACTCATAAATGGGAAGAACGGAAGGGTCTGGAACATGTAAATCAGACACGGAAAGATGTTCATCTTCACTGTCACAACTGCTGATGGGGAGTGATAGAAGGCCAAAATTCCCGTAAGAAATTTCCTGTTGAAGCCCCTTGACCTGAACAACATAACCATGAATGGACAAGAGATGCCCTTCTTAAATGTTTTTTTTTTCAGCATCTAACGCCATAATTAGAAATGGTAATTTTTGTTGGTGTATAGAGTGGATCAGATCAGTGGTCTGTATTGTGTTATCCAAGGCTTATCGGCCGGGGATAAAACCCATTTGATCAGGGTGAAGCAAGGAGGGAAATAGGGGAGAGAGTCTGATGGCTAAAAGATCCACATATAAAAGGGAAATCTGCCTCTTTGAGTTTTATCTTTTTATTTTATATAGTAATAATTAATAACATATTAAAGACATTAAAAATGTGCTTAGTTACTTACATATATTTTATACAGATAGGATGCAGTGATCATGGACAGTGAAAATGAGTAAAATTAAATATTAGCCATTGAATGGAATGGTTCCAGTAGTGAATACATTCCTGTGCTTTATGAGGCAACACAGTTCTTATCAATGAGTTCTAGCCTCTATGAAAGGAGCTTTCCAGGTAAACAGGGTTTCTCTTCCCACAAAAGGTTTATAACAGGTGTGTTTTGGACAGTACCCTTAGCCAAGAGCTGCGAAGGGTGCACACTGTCCTCATGACATTTCAAGGGAGGTACCATTACCCATTAAACGGTGGTTTAAAATGCTTAGTATAGTGTATAGTGCAATGAATTAAAAAAATACCTCAAATGTTTTATATATTCACATGTTTATTAGTAATGTCAGAACAGAAAGGACTAAAACATAGGCTCATAGTGGGTCCAAATGAAGTAATCAGGCACAATAAAGAGTGTGATCTGGGGGCCTGTTTGTGAGCACTGACCGGGGCACATACTTATTTTACTCTGCCACTGGTAAGCATCTGTCAAACCAGTTATTCATGGTTCTACTACAAGGGGGGTGACGTTACAGTTAGAATGGAGACTCTTTTTTAAAGCATAGAGCAAGAAAATGAGTCTAATGTGACCACACTCCATACACTTAAGTCATAGCCCAAATTTCCTTTCAAACACTGCTCATATTTGCTAATGCCACACCCCAAATTGGACCATGGAATTATAAGCATCTTGTTGTGCCTAAAAATCGTTAATAAAATGTACAATATCGGAGCTGTATTTTACCTGTGTCCGAGAAGATATATACAAATATTTGCAGCACAAGCTACTGTACTTTCATCTGTTTGTGAAAATGATGACCGAGCCCAAAGGAATGGTATTAATGATATGCACCTGATCTGCTGTGACAACCAATGCCCGCGCAGGGCTTCCTGGCATCTCTTTGTTTTACTTATTTAATCCATCCAAAGTTAGATAAATGGAAGAATCAATCAGTGCACTGGTGTACATATGCTGTAACCGGCAGGCAGATGAACGGTAGCATTGGGGTGCAACTGTGGGAGATTTTGGTGCCAGGGGTTCTCTTTGATGTCAGTCCTTTGTCTGTATAGTGGCCATGTTTGCATATTACAGAACACAATATGTTGCTCCCATTTTGGTTATTTAGGTTGGGCTTCAAGATGTATAAATCCATCAACTTGTACTGTTTCTAAATTCTGGCTGTGCACACCTGGTGTATGGAGTTCTACTTTGCGTTCTTTAGGGCAGCATTCATTCTAAAGAGTTTGTTTATTTTACAGGCGGGGAGATGTCCGTCCCTCACACCCTGGGAGCTCTGCTGCTGCTTCTCAGTATCTCCATCACCAGCAGTGTTAAGAGTAAGTGCTTCACCTTCATTGTTTTGCATGTGTTTATTTATTATATTTGCACTTGAAAATAACGAATGGTCTCTCACTTCCATTTCAATCAAACCTTTGTCTTTCTCTCATGGGTCAGCTTTCAGGCACATTTAGAGAGCAATGTAGTGTATATTAACTTGCACTGTTTCATCATGTAAACCTGAAACAAATAAATATTATTCATTTTATTATGGATGGTGGACGGCTAATTTATTTGGCTGTTTCATTTTGTATTATCTCTTAAATCACAAAATTGTAATAAGCTAAAGACAATAAGAAACCCATTTAAAGACAAAGGTTAGTCGTCTGTTTCAAACAAGCTACCACCTCAACCAAGTGGTCCTAAGATATCTGGAGTGAAATAAGAATATTATTGGTAACCTTACCAATCCTCTAATCCAGGGTTTCCCAAACACAATCTTCAAGGCAAACCAAACTGTCTAAAGTAATAATTAAATGACCTGTGCTTAAGCATGGATATCCTTAAAACCTGGACTGTTAAGCTGGGTACACACTGTACGATGTCGCGATCCAGCGATGTACACACTGAACAATCCACCGTGCAATGGCGCAATGTAACGTTGCATATAACTACATCACATTGTTCATTGAATCATCCCATTGGATGAGCAGCACATCCAACTTTAGGGTGCCTAGAAGCAGGGTCGTAACTTGGGTAGTACGGGCACCACAGGACAAGGGGCGCTGTTCGGGCCTGTCAATTTTCTGTTTATTATCATTCTCACTTGTAGTTACCTCTTATTTTATCCCCAGCATCTCCTGGCCTCCCCCATCTCTTCCCTGGCTTTTCCCCATGAAGCCATGCCCCTTTTTTGGGTGCATTATATCCCTATTTTAAAAATAGGGAGCGCCAATGCTCTTTCTAGCACAGGGCACCAAAAAGTCTAGTTACGGCTCTGCCTAGAAGACCAAGTTTGAGAAACACTGCATCTAATCCCTACAATTCCTTAACCTTTGCATGACCCCAGACATAACATTAGTCCGCGATATGTTCAATATCACGGCACATGGGATTCTGGCACCTGTCAGAATCCCTTCGCCGGCATCCCACCAGTCGGAATTCCAAAGGTAAGTAGCAGGGTTAGGGGGAGGGTTAGGGTTAAGAGTTAGGGTTAGGCACTAGGGGGAGGGTTAGGTTTAGGGTGCGGGGAAGGGGAGGTTAAGTTTAGGGTGCGGGCAGGGGGAGGTTAGGTTTAGGCACTAGGGGGGAGGTTAGGTTTAGGCATCGGGGAAGGGAGGGTTAGAGCAGGGAGAGGAGGAGGGTTAGGATACCAAACAACAGGTGTCGGTATCCTAACCCTGTTGAGATGCCGCCATCAGGATTTTGAATGCCGGGACCCGAACACCGGCATCCCGTACCCATCCCCTTTAGTTCGAGCAAGACAAATGTTGTAGGGAGCCTTAATCATAAATAAAATCCATCAACTAAGCTTATATGAAGCAAGAAAAAAAAAGTCTGCCCTCCCAAATTCAAAATGTTGACTGTATTGGTGGAAATGTGGAAACTATGGACCGGATTCAGACCCAGTCCCCTTCCTTTTCCTTATAATTTTTCTTCTTGATGTCTCAGGAGCACATGCGGACAAAAAGGAGAGAAAGGAAGAAGGAGGGATACTTGGTTGGTTCTTTTTGTCAGAATTATATAGTCGATGTATTGAAATTCAATGGACACCATTAATGCGTATCCTAACTCTAACTAGTTAGGGTACGCATTAATGGTGTCAGTGGTGTCAGTGGTGTTAATGGTGTCAGTGATGTCAGTGGGAGTGCTTTTGGCTCTAATAGAGCCAAAAGCACCCTGGCCTTGTGGCAGCGAGACCCTACCACAAGGGTCTCGTCGCAAGGCCGATGGTCGCGATGGTCTTGACTATCGGGACCATCTTTTTGGCTGCTCGCATAAGCTGTGGGTGGTCACCCACAGCTATGCGAGTGGCCAGGATGCCGCTCCAATAATAGGTAGGAGGCCCCTGATTCAGAGCGAGCGCTCTGGTCAGAGTGTCCGGCTCTGAATCAGGTCCTATGTTTGAATCAACTGGATTCTTCTTAAAACTCAAAATGTTTTTCATCTTCTAGATCAGAGATTTTCAACCTTTTTGAACTCGCGGCACACCGAACAAATTTTTAAAAGTACCAAGGCACACCATCTGTCCCCCATGAAGAAAAACATGCACATTGGTCCCCACGGGGGAAAATAAAGCACATTTATTGGCCTCCACGGAAACCAACAAAGCATATTGGATTCCACATAAAACAAAAATAAAACACATTGGCCCCCATTTAAAAAAAACAATCATACTGGCCTCCACAGAAGGGAAAATAATATACATGGTCCCCACATAATAACACTGGTACCTCCAGAAAGCAAAATAAAACAAACTGGCCCACAAATGAAAAAAAAAAAAAAAAATCACACTATCCAGAAAGCAAAATAATATAAATTGCCCCCACATAAAAAAACACATTTACACTAGCCCCCACAGACAGAAACATAATACACATTGCCCCCACATAAAAAAAACATATTTACACTGGCCCCCACAGACAGCAACATAATACACATTGCCCCCACATAAAAAAAAACATATTTACACTGGCCCCCACAGATAGCAACATAATACGCATTGCCCCCACATAAAAAAAACCCATTTACACTGCCCCCCACAGACAGCAACATAATACATATAGACCCCATACCTGGAGCTCCCTGTCCCTCGGTAGCGTTACTGGGCAGATCCTTCAATCCCTCAGCGCCGGTTGGTGCAGGCTTGCAGCAGTCACATTCACTGCTCATCAGTAGTGTGAAGTACTGTGCAGGCGGGACAGCGACGCGGCCGCGTCTCCATTGGTATGGCCGGGCAGCGGCTGAGCACCGTGGAAGAGCTCAGCGCTGTCCCGGCACAAAGTTAGGGAAATAAATAGATACAGCTGTGGGGGGCATCTCCCTGTGGCACACTTGGGAACCGCTCTGCCGCGGCACAGCGGTTGAAAATCCCTGTTCTAGATCAATCATCCCTTGTAGTTACATCTCAGTACAGCTTTTCCGTACATGGCACAGCCGCAGTATCCAGCATAGACTGCAATCAGAGGTTCCAAACCTGTGCCATTACAGTCCAAGTTTTAAGTTTATCCATGTTTGAGTCTAGATGGCTGAATCAAATTTACTGAGGTGCTAATTAATTCACCTCTGCTTAAGCATGGCTATCCTTAAAACCTGGACTGTAGTGGCAGAGTTTGGGAACTTCTGTGCTTCATGAAGCAAATAGGATAGATTATTTAAATTTAGGTTTCTCTAACATAATGTATTCTAGCTGACTGAGAGCTGAGCCAATTAAATAGCTTCAGAGTTGATAGGAATGGCTGGGAGTCTGCCAAAATGCAGCTGCATGTATGGCTTTTGTTTCGTTGCCCAGGGAGACTGTGGCACATCGGAAAGCTATGTCTATTACTCTGTTGGCAGAGAGGTCTAATAGGCGGCTGGCTTTAGAAACAAATTATTAGGGGAAAAAAACATCCCACCTCTATTAGCAATTGAGACTGTGTATCTTCTGAAGCTGCAAGTTTCTGTTTCTATGTTTATAATTGTGTATTTAAGTTGCCAGATAGGCTATTTAAACCAAACACATATAAATGATTTGCCAACATGATTCATTTCACCCAGGACACATTGTACTACTCCTGTTTTCAGAATAATTTCCCCATTGAATTAAAGGAGTTGTCCACATAAGTGGTGTATTATACCAACCACTGGCTTTGACATGGTTTCACTAGGAGAACTAGGTTAGTGGTCATTAGGTGGCATAAAGAGTATTACTTGGTTGTGAGCGCTTCCTACTACTGAAGTAAACTGGGCTGAAGAACATAAGTGAGAATCTACCTACAGAGCATTGTATATCAAGGAAATCTAGGAATCCTGGAAAGTAGTTATGTAAAATATACATTTCCCATGGCTTAATTATTGTAATAAGCTAGCTGCATGATGAAAGGTTGTAATGTAAGTGGTTTTTTTATACAAAATGTTCCCATACTGCTTATTATGTAATACCAAAGCCACTGAGAGTTGGCGGGCCCCGATAAGTATGTATGTGTGTGTATGTGGGGAGTTCTGGGTGTTTGGGGGTGTGGCCAATTAATTGTGCATTGCTATGCCTCGTCGAGTGGTCTATGAATAAATTAAGCATATGCGCAGCTTTGTGCAGAGAGGGAGTGGTTACACCATGCCAGCAAGCCTGCCCCCCACGACACCCCTGTGTAAACTGGGCAATATAACTGCAGCAGGTTGCTTTAGAGGGAGGTATTTCTCTAATACAGACAGAGAGTGACTGATAGCTTAGTGGATTTGCTTTTCCCAAATGCATTTTGTTTACTGGTGGATTCATAAAACAGAGACAAGTCCAGGGAAGTGATAAGAGGTTGAACTGCATTCTTAGCCCTTTGACCTGTATGAGATCACATTAGGATACTGTCCTACAAATGTGTGTGACATATAGTGGTGATATATTAATTTACTTTTTAATAGAACTGTAGTGGAATATCAAGTTAATACAGAATAATATACTTTCTTCTACAGCCAGGGAGGACACAGACTGACAATAAAGTTAAGCAGCACTTACAAAAGACAGGACAGTTGACTACTAAAAAGAAGCCCTTCCACTTATCCGTCAGCTCCAATCATAGTGACGTTTTACAAGGAGTCCTGTATAGACTATATATACAGTAGTCAATATAATATAGTTATTTTTGTTGTTTGATTGTTTTTTTCTTGTAAACTAATCTTTGGTCATTTTGTTTATCCAAATACATGGAACATGGAAGGGAGAGACTGAAGGTGCTTCATTCTCCATCTGCTACCAATGTGTGCTTTTAGTCCTACCTCTCTCCCACTCACTGCCCTCTGTAATACTAGTGTTACGAGTGAAGACAAAGGTGTAACCTGTATGCCTCTGCTCATTTCGTTTGCTTGGTCAGTGGCTCCCTCCTCATTAACCTGGCTGCTATTGGGAGTTCCGCATCACATATAGATCCCCATATGTAATAATAGGGGCCGCAGCAGATATAGTATAACTTTCTTGAGCTTGTGCCCAATAGCTAACATCATCATTAGATGGTGTTAGCCAGGGGCGGATTGGAAATTTAAAGTGGCCCTGGAAAAAAATGTCAAAGCAGCCCAAAGTGTGCGTGCCGAAGGCGCGTGCAGAAATGTGGGTGTGGCCTTGTGGCAGGGGTGTGGCCTAATGTGAAATGCCATGCTCGCAAGCCACTCCCCCATTTTCATCATACTGGGGGCATGCCCGCCACTCCAGGAGCTGATAGCCATTACCACAGTCCTTCTCTCTAGTGAATAAGCACAGCAAGCATGTGAATGAGTTTTCTTACCTATATGATTTCTCTGCAGCGGGGAACCTCTGGAGAAATTTCTCCTCCCTGGACAGGCAGTGTCTTGAGTCGGTATTCACTATTCATGCGGGACATCACATGGTTTGGAAGCCGCCTGTTTGTGTTGTAATAAAGCCAATGTCATCGTTATGCACCATAGGTTCATCCAGATAGTAACAGAAGTTTTTGGGCAGAACAAAATATGAGTTCCCCATATCAAACTATTTTATATTAATAAAATATATTTGCTAATTTGGTACCATTTGCATCAGTAATATGAATTAATTAGAATTGTTGTCTTACTGATGATTACTGTGCCCCAGCCTTTTCTTCTAATAGTACCAGTGGTCCGACCATCCTCTATGTGTGTCTCCAGCACCCTCGCCTTGGTGTGTCTTCAGCCCATCCACCCCCTATGTGTCTCTTCAGAGCTGTCCCCCTGCTTCTCTCTAGCACCAACCTTCTGTGTCTCCACATTGCCATCATGCTGTATATCCCCAGCTCCATCATCCTGCATTTTCCCAGCGCTATCTTCCTGCATCTCTATAGCACCATCATCCTGCATCTCCCCAGCGCCATTATGCTACATCTTCTCAGCATCATCCTCCTGCCCTAGCACATAATAGCCCCCCTCCCTCACAGACAGATCAACAGCTCCCCTTAGCACGAAATAGTCCCTCTCCCCCACAGATCATAATCTCCCCTTAGCACAGAGTAGCCCCCCTCCCCCACACAAATAATCTTCCCTGAGCAGAGAATAGCCCCCTCCCCACAGACAGATCATCTCCCCCTAGCACAGAATAACCCCCCTCAGACAGATCATCTCCCCTTAGCACAGACAGATCATCATGTCCCCATAGTACAACAGGCCCCCCTCCCCAAGACAGATCATCATCTCCCCATAGTACAACAGACCCCCCTCCCCGAGACAGATCATCATCTCCCCATAGTACAACAGACCCCCCCCTCCCCCACAGACAGATCATCGCCTCTTAGCAAAAATTTGCTCCCTCCAACCCTCCCCCACAGACAGATCATCTCTAATAGTGCTCAATAACGCCCCCCTCAGATCATTATTAATCCCCCCAGGGCCACCACCCCAGACATTCCCCCTGATATAGATGAGAGATATATCTCTCCAGACTCCATCTCCCTATGATCAGACGGGCCCCGACTTGTCATGTCACAGGACAGAGAGTCCTGCATGCAGCGCTGCTGTGTTTCTCAGTCCCAGTCTCCCAGCAGCCAGCCCAGCCCCATTGCCATTGTCCTTCCCCGGCTGGGTATAATCTCTTCATGAATTGTAATTTCAATAAACCCCCAGCCCAGCCCAGGTCTACCTGACCTGAATCTTTAGCTAGCCTACTACCTGTCAACTGCTACCGCGCTACCAGCTACTGACTGCAGCCAGCCCAAATGTCTCCTCTCCACTCTGCTCCCTCCCCAGGCTGTGAGATTAAACTTTAACTTCAGAAGTCACAGCCTGGGGAGGAAACAGAGTGTAGAGGAGACAATCAGGCTGACTGCCTGGGTGGCCCCCGTCCCCGCAACTTACTGCAAGCCAGCCGCCGACACACAGGGACCCGCGCCTGCTGGTGTGCTCTCCGCACACATCCTAAGTCCTCGACGGCGCATGTGACGTAGATGGCGTGCCGGGTGGGGCTTTAATAGGCTAGCTGGCCTCTCTTCTCGCGGGCCGCGGGCAGGCACCGACAGTCGGGCTGCAAGGGAATACAGGTGACGCAAATCAGTGGGCGGGGCCACAGTTGAGAAGCGGCCCCACAACCAATCGGCCCACCGGGATTTATCCCGCAAAATATAATGGCCAATCCGCCCCTGGTGTTAGCCATTGTAGCCTATGAGGTACATTATGCAACATTCCCCGGAGAGGGATCAAATGGATTACAAATGCGATCATTATGCATCTGGCCCTATGTGGTGAGAAACAAACATTGAGTTAATATGAAATTGTACAGATCTGAGCTGGTGTCTAAACATATAATCGTAGACTTCTGTGCTCAAGCAACTACTGGGAGATCCTCCCAATCTCCAAACATTCTCATTGAGAACATGTGGTAAAAGCTGATATGATTTTTTTATTTATTTATTTGGCATAAGCCCCATGCATGTAAATGTGCATGTTATTATACCTACATGTGTATATTTATGACTTTGTCCTTTCATATACTTATCTACTTATCTTGGTCTTCACAGTTAATCGTTGTATGGCCTCCAGAGCCAAGACCTGCACAGAATGTGTTCGTGTGGACAAAGATTGTTCCTATTGCATAGATGAGGTAAGATGCTCTTGAATTAATACTGAAATAGAAGTTCAGTTTAAAGTACTTATATTAAAACATCACACCATTCCAAAACATTAGCACTGTGTATTGAGATACATCATTTTGTGAATCTTCGGGTTAGCATAGTTAATGATGCTACTGTGATATTTATGAGAAAGGTGGTACTCCCTTGTATTTTGTACCACGTTTACTGACAGCAGAGACAAGTCTATGATAATGGTAATGCTTTTCTGGAATACTTAAAAAAGAAAATGAGATATACATAGGCAAATAACATAACAATTAGTGGTAGCATGAATTAATCACGTTACTAAACCATCCAAGTCAGGGACTCTCACACTGCATTGGCTTTCCCCCAGAAATATAGCAAAATACCTTAGATCTTATAAAGGATTTTTAGATTACACCAAGTAGTACATTATTATTTATTACCAGTTATTTATTAAGAGTTATATAGCGCATATATATTCTGCAATGCTATACAGAGAATATTTTGACCACATCAGTCCCTGCCCCAGTGGAGCTTGCAATCTATATTCACCATCACATGTACAGTACACGCACATACACACTAGGGTTAATTTTTTAGTCAGGAGTCAATTAATCTACCAATATGCTACAATTGCTGCTCTATAAATGTAAGAAAATGTTAAAAAAAGGTTCTAATTCCAGTTATTATTTAAAATGTTGTTTTCAGCCATAAAATAACATAAGAATCAATAGCGTTGTTTAAAAATCAGCTTTTTATTTTAGAATATGAATTAAACAAACAGAAAATCCTTTCTTCTCCATCCATTACTCAGTAGGGTGTGATAACAAGTTGCTTACAGTATTATGCCTATTTTATTGTGAAGCAATGATTAAAACAGCCTTGATACAGCTCAAGCAAAACGCACGTTGGCGTTTCACTATGCTCCAAATGTTTTAAGAAAAGTGCTGTAATAAGCTCTATATTAAAGGGTTTACTCTGGAGATGTATGTTACGATCCTTATGCAAATTCGGCAATTGCCATGATAGGATAAGAGTATGAGATCGTTAACATGATAATCTGAGTGGTTATACCGGAGATTTTGTGGTTTATATATAATGGGAAGCTGATAGCTTCATTATTTCAAACTGTGCTGACCGAGTCTGATTATAATGTGACTTTAAAATAATTGTCTTGGTATCCACGATACACCTTATTTTCCCAAACTGTGCTGATCGAGTCTGATTATAATGTGACTATTAAAATAATTGTCTTGGTATCCACGATACACCTTATTTTCCCAAACTGTGCTGACCGAGCCTGATTATAATGTGACTTTTAAAATAATTGTCTTGGTATCCACGATACACCTTATTTTCCCAAACTGTGCTGACCGAGCCTGATTATAATGTGACTATTAAAATAATTATCTTGATATCTATGATACACCTTATTTAATAACCCTACGCTATACACAGGGCAGTTTCTAGGGTCTGAGACTCCCAGTGGGAGCAGTCAAAATGCGCCCCCCCACCCCCCCTCGAAGCAGTAATATTGTGGAGTGGGCGTGGCGTCATCGTGAGGGGGTGTGGTATCACAGTAAGGGAGCGTGATCTAGAAAGACCACAGAATGACAGCCACCGTGACTACTGAGTACAGGGGTGTCTAACCTGTCAGAGGCAAAGCGCTGAAAAATATATGTAGCTAAACAAAAGACAGACAGCATGCGTGGCCTAGCTGTCACAAGCCCACGCCGCATTTCTGTGTGCATGCCTGTGGTGTGACATTTGCAGAAGTATGACCTTGCATCACACCCGGTTTTAGTCGCGTTGGGAGCGAGCCCAGCCAGATCCACATAAAATACACTGCAACAAACCACTTCCACATAAAATATATTGGAAAAGCCAGAGGCACATAAACTACGTTTTAAAACCACATCCACCTCAAATACATTATTAAATCCAGAACCACATAAAACACATTGAAAAAACATGATTCACATAATACACACTTCATTCCAGCCTCCTCCCTTGCCATTCCATCCCGACAGGTCTTAGGCTTCCCCCCCACTGGCTCTCAGGCAAAAGTGCCCATTATGCAGTGCCCCCTGTAGTTGTCCCCATATGCAGTGTCCCCTGTATTTATGCCCCTTATGCAGTGCCCACAGTGGTAGTGTAACTTATGCAGAGCCTCCATTAGTAGTTCCCCCTGTAGTCATGCCCCCATCAGTAATGCCCCCAATAGTAATGGTCCCTGTTGTAGTGCCCCAGTAGTAGTGTCCCCAGTTGTATTGCCCCCAATAGTAATGCCCCCTGTAGTAGTGTCCCCTTTATAAATTCCCCAGTATTAATGCCCCTGTATTAGTGCCCCCAATAGTAATGCTCCCTTTGTAGTAGTGCCCCAAGTAGAAAAGCCCCAAGTAGTAGTGCCCCCAGTAGAAGTGCCCCTGGCCCCTGAGTAATGCACCCAGTAGTGGTGCCTCCTAAGCAATAACCCCAGTAGAAGTGCCCCCCGAGTAATGTCCCCAGTAGTAGTGCCCGGGTGCCCCCAGTAGTGGTGTCTCCCCCAGTAGAAGTGCCCCCAGAGTAATGTCCCTAGTAGCTGTGCCCAGGTGCCCCCAGTAGTGGTGGCTCCCCCAGCAGAAGTGCCCCCAGTAGTAGTGCCTCCCCCCAAGTATTGTCCAGGCTGCCTGCACAAAAAACAAAACAAAACAGTAACACTTACCTTCAGCCCCGCTCTGGCGTCCGCTCCGCCCGGCTGCTCCTCTCTCTGCACTATGGGAAAGACGTCATGACGTCCTCCCATAGTGCACATTGTGGGAGCCGGAAGCAGGAGCCTCCGTCTCCGTCTCCGGCTGCTCTGCTCTGCCGGGCGCCCGCTGGTAACTGAATCTCAGCGGGCGCCCGGCAGTTAACATGCTGTTTCTACAGCAGGGGTAGGAGGCAGCGCGCCCCGTGCGATTGCACGGGTCGCCTGCCCCTAGAAACGGCCCTGGCTATACAGCTCCGTGCTAAACAATACCTATAGAAGCCGGAAGGGTACGAGTGAATATAAAATTAACAGCCTAGATCCATTAACTAATAGTGATCAGGGTTAACAGCAGTTTGGCACTGAAAATCACTGAGTCTACAGATATATATTTTATATTTTACAAGACGGCTTAGACCGTGACTAAATTGTAACTTATACCCCTTTTACATCAGAGCTAAAACCAGGGTTATTGCAGGGTTAACCCGGGTATCTCCTTGGTGTAAAAGGGGAAAGGGTTGGATTGCCGGGTCGAGTGACCCGGCAATCCAACCCAGGTAAATTGCAGGGTTTATCACGAGAATAACCTGTGAAACCCTGCAGTGTGAATGGCGCGTCACGGGTCACGATGACCTGGAGTGCGCTGCATGCCGGCCGATTGGTCCAGCTTCAGTGGCGCTTGGAGATGACGTCATCTCCAAGTGTCCACTTCAACACCGGAAAATCCGTGTTAATACAGACCCGGCTCCGATGTGAACCGCGCCAACTCAGGAATATCCAGGGTCGACGCCGGGGAAATTCCGGGTCTGACCTGGGTTGGAACTCAGACCCGGAATTTCGGTGTAAATCGGTATAAATTGCAATCTGGCATTGAAAACCACAGAGCTGACAGTCATATATTTTACTGTATAAGACTGCAAGACAGCTTAGACCGTGATTTATGATGGGATTTCTGCATATATTAAAATAAGAAAGCGGAGAAAGTAGATGGCGGAAAAAGCATAATTTACCTCATTTGGTTATTATACATTAATTAACTGCACCTACTAGTTTACTTGTGTTTCATCTACAACAGTGACCAGGGTTAATAGTAACCTGAATCACTGTCTTTCATTCTACAATATAAGACGCATAGACCGTGATTGAACCATGATTTATGGTGGGATCTTTACATACATCTGAGTGAGATAGCGGAGAAGAGGAATGTTTGGATGAACTTATACTGCTATGTTAAAATAAACATCAAGTGTCAGTCTGCATTTATCAGATTACACTCACAATATTAAACAGCTTTATGCTGCTAATGCTGGCCATACACGCTGCAATTATCGGGACGATCCGCCCGATATTGACGGATCGCCGCGATAATTGTAGCGTGGGGGGGCGACCGCGGGTTAAATATTGCTCGGTCGGGCATGCTGGATTGTCCAGCATGCCCGTCCGATGCGATGTTTACCCGGTAACTGTCGGCCGCATCGGGCAGTGTATGCCCAGCGCGGCCGACAGGCAGACGTTTCCTGTGTTCCTTCCTACGGAAGGAACAGGGAAGTGTCTCCTCCCCCGGGGGCGGAGCGCAGATGTCGGGCTATACACTGTGAGATTTCTCTCACAGTGTATGCCGCGGACATCTGCGGCTCGCAGCCGGCCAGATAAAATGTCTGTCGTTCTGACAGACATTTTATCTTGCCGTGTATGCCCAGCATTAGTATTTATAACAATACATGACTCTCAATATTAATTTAATGAGGATGACAATTTTGAACTAGTTGCAGTCTGATCATTATAGCAATCTGATATAGAAGTGAATATTGATTCTTTGATTTGTACAGTTTAAGTCACATACCTATGATTATAAACAATTATGGGAATAAGGTAATATATCAGGCTTGATCTTTAAATCAATACAGAACATCAGAATAATAAATAATAAGATTTATTATTATCCGGAATATATATTATACTAAAAACCTCAGTTAGTGATATGAATGACTGATATCCTTTTGCAACATTTGTTACAATTTATACTGTGATACTTTCAATTTGCAAGAAATTTATTAATAAATAGATACAAGTATTTAAGATTGAGATTGTCACAGTTTTTGTAAACTATTGAATCTAATACCACTTCAACTGATTTATCATATCCAGAGACACTATTAGGATATTTATATACCCTTATGCTAATATATATTCACCACTAGAGAATTAGCACACAATCAACAGTGGAACATAGTTAATTAATATTAATTCTATTGATACACATTTATATATTTTCTTTTCACATACGTAATATTCACTTTGCACTTTCATCACATAAATATGAAATTTTATTATTTTGTGTTGAGTTTTTTGTCTTAGTGAGTTATACAGTATGTGTCCTTTTAATGAATACTAATAACAGTTATATTTTATATTTAATCAGTCCTAGTGCACTGCCAGATAGCCTTATTTCCTTCTTTTTTGTGTTAGCTATTATATAAGTCGGGCGGTGGCACATCCCTGATGATTCTATGGAATGTATGACTCAATTTGTGAATTTGGGATTTTTGGACTAATCTACTAATCATTTATATACATATATATTGAAGGTATAATTAGGGTTTATAGTGTTCTGTGCGGAGACTATTATTGCGATTGGTTGATTAAAAAAAGGTGTAGTTTTGTGATATTATGTTGAATTCTTTCAAGAATATAATGTCATATTTCAGAAAAGATATGATGGTTCATAAAGGGAATGGTCATCGTTCAATACTTTCTTATTTCTTTCAGGGTTTTCATGGTTTTCGCTGTGACCTGCGGGACAATCTTATTGAGTATGGATGCAGTGAAGCAGGAATTGTTTACATGAAAAGCGAAGTCCAAACTCTCATGGTGAGATATTGTAATTATAGTCCACCCTTGAATATGTCCTATACCGTAATTCTGGTCTCTGTCATGGAACTTGGTATAGAAGTTATTTCAGGTAGTTCAACTGTAACTCTACAACAGTTCTGGAACTACAAGTCCCAGCATGAAGAGTATGATGCTACATGTAGTTCTACACCAAATAGTGAGGTAGATGCTGCCTAGGGCAGTCTCCTTTACCTTACCACCTACTCACAGCCTAGCTATAACCTGCACACTACTGCTCAAAGATCATACCCCATTCAAACGTGTTCATTTATTTGCAGAGAGAAGAAATTAATACAAGATTAAGTAAAACACAAGTCTATCCCCAGCGAATGTCCATGCGACTGCGTGCTGGGGAGGAACACACCTTTGACTTTCGTGTGTTTGAGCCCCTGGATACTCCTGTGGATCTATACATATTGATGGACTTCTCCTACTCAATGTCTGACGATTTGGAAAATCTTAAGAAAATGGGGGATAATTTGGGTAAGGACTGTACCTTTCAGTTAATCGGGATATAAAACAGTACAATTGGTGGGGAGAGCTGAGGGGAACAACAACATAACGTGAGACAGATTGTTTAACTATGATGGAACAGAATAGAAACTGAATAAAGATTTGGAAGAATAGGGGAAGAGAGTAGAGAATGGAGGGAAGGCTGAGCAGACATGTAGAAGGTTAAAGGGATCATTACGTGCTCAGTGATAAGAGAGTGAAAAATCTTTTAGTAGTATTAGGGGCCCAGTTGTCAATGAGTTTTATCATACGCAACAAGTTTTAAAACTTGTTGCGTATGATAATGGTGCTCGAGCCAATCAGCTACTAACTGTCATCTGTTTGAAATATGACAGTTGGGGGGGGTCATTGACTTGAGCACCATTTATCATACACAATGAGTTTTAAAACTGGTTGCATATGATAAAACTCATTGATAAATGGGTCCCTACATATGGAAAAGGAGATGAGCAACCAACATTGTTTTTTATTGAAAAAAAAATCACTAATGACTTTTTTCCTGTTTGACAGCCAATGTGGTCAGCACACTCTCCACTAATTACACTATCGGCTTTGGGAAATTTGTGGATAAAGTGTCCGTTCCTCAGACAGACATGAGACTGGAAAAGTAAGTGGGATAGATTGGTTCGTTCCCATAGTGAAATTAAATAAAGCATGTGATAGTTTTTAGGAGGGATGTCAGTGGCACAATATGGTTCATTGTAAGAGTGGAGAGAATTGTGATGTTAGGAGTTTGTTGTCCATGTTTTGAATCTGTATAGTATAGAGCTTGTGCTAAAGTAAGACAGTGGTGTATGAAAAAATATAACAATAACATGGTGCATAGAACAGTTACATGCAGTAACCTATAGCAACCATAGAGACAGACATCCAGTTACTGCAGACAAGTGCAACAGACTACTGAAACCTATGGGTCACAACAAGTGTCCTCCTTGCACTGCTTGGTGTAATGGTCAGGTGTGTAGGTTGTCTATATTATTAGTTCACTAAACTAGTTGGAGATCTGTAGAACATTACTCTGTATTTACACTAATTTTATTGATTAAATTGCTGTAAAATATAGTACTAGCAAAAAAATATAGCTTGCCTCAATTCAATAAACTTGAATACAATCAGCAGTTGTCAGTGATACTTTCTGACCTTCTCTAAGCAAGAGCATATAGCCCGAAGAACATGTTACAGAGATACAGCCGAGAGTGTTAACAATGTAGAAAATACATTTACATTTGTAAAATAAAAAATAAAATGTAGCAAAAGCAAAACAAAATAGAATAGAATGTATAACAAAATAAACTATTTAAGATGTGCATGTATGTCAGGTGCCCATTGCTTTGTATTTAACTATTTACCCCAGGGTAAATGGATGTATAATGTTTATTGCATGATCGCCATTCCTACCACACTTGCCCAAGTACTGGTGGAAGTGATGCCTTTCTGGAAGATATTTTTTTTTCATGAGAATACAGCCAGTCAATTCACTAATGTTATAGGCTGCATTTTTATGAATTTTGGTTCAGCCCACAAAACGGCTGTACGTAGATGTTGGGTACACATTAATTTGACTATATTATGATCTTTAGTTAAATATATGATTGGTTGTGTTGTTTATGACACAAAGTATAAGTCTTGGCATTGGAAATTATTTCCTTTTTTTGCTGGGAATTGTGGAGGAGTGACAGCTGCATTTCTATGGTGTGATTTCAATTTCAGACTGAAGCAGCCTTGGCCCGACAGCACTCCCCCTTTCTCTTTCAAGAACGTAATCCGCCTTACAGACAATATTAATTACTTCCGAGAGGAGTTAAAGAAAGAAAGAATCTCTGGAAATCTGGATGCTCCTGAGGGTGGGTTTGATGCCATCCTTCAGACAGCTGTGTGCACGGTAAGGAGGCTATTACCGTTATAGAAAGCAATAAATCAATAAACAGGGTTGGGTATGAGATCCCGGCTGTTCAGAATACCGACAGCGGCATCCCGAAAGTCAGAATCTCAACACCCATAAGGAAAGAAGGTAAGACTAACCCTTACCCCTAGCCCTACCCCTCCCACCCCGGTGCCTAACCCTAACCCCCCCACCCCCTAGTGCCTAAACCTAACCTCTCCCTCCCTGCACCCAAAACCTAACACTCCCTCCCCGGTGCCGAAACCTATCCTCCCCCTCCCCGCACCCTAAACTTAACCCTTCCCCTAGTGCCTAACCCTAGCCCTGCACCCAAAAAGTCCCCCTAACACCCGAATACTTACCTTTGGGATGCCGGCGGTCGGGATTTCGGCACCGGCATTTTGCCCGTCAGCATCCCGCACGCTGGGTTGCTGACTACATCCCCAATGAACATTACTGTGTGGTCTGTAATTTGCCATGAGCAGGACCCTCCATGCTCTTCTTCTGTCCCTGCACTAACCCTGTCTCCAGTGCTCCCACATTCATTCTATGTCTACAATCTGTATGTCTGTCCACACAATGTCATTTGGTCATTGAGCGATACTGTATCAACGTCACTCACGTTGTCGTCTTATTATTTCACTGTTTAAGTAATCCCATTGTATGGTCTGTTTGTACTTTTTGGATTGAATTGGTTGTGATCCAATGTGATGTTTTCCCTGTATTGTGCTATGGACACTTATACCCCTTTTCCACCAAACTTTTAACCTGTGTACTGCCGGGGTAACCGGGGTCAAAGTTTGGTGTGAAGGGATCTGAGAAAAATTACCTGGGTCGAGTTACCCAGGAATTTGACCCTGGTAGCTACCAGGGTTGAACCCGGCATGGCCCTGCGTAATGGTGCGACCCAGGTTATTCGACCTGGGTCACGCTAAAAGCCGCTGATTGGAGCTCGAAGGTGCGCTCAGAGATTGTGTCATTTCCAAGCTCCCCTCAGAGCTCACAGCATGGCTACATGATCAGATGCAGGAATGAAGCAGCTGCTAGAAAAGAGAGGTGGAAATAAAAAAAACAAATGACAGGAACTCCGGGCTACACAGTGGTAACTCGTCGGCCATGATTGATGCAATGCAGTGAGCGGTCACCACCCACTCTTTATGACCTAATCTTTGTCAGCCTAAAAATGTCAGTTTTTTAATGACACACACAAGTTTTGCAGGGCAGACACGGGTTCAGTGTAAACGTGGCTGACCCAGGAATAGCCCAGGTCCAAGGTGCAGTGTGAAATGGATCTGACACAGGTTGCAACCGTGTTCTAAAACCTGGATTGAACCTGGCATTTTGGTTGAAAATGGGTATTAGTGGCATCATGTGAATTAATGATAATGATAATAGAACTGCAACTGTGCTCTGGACCTCTCAGGAATTTGGAGACTTGGTCAAGAGCACCTATTTTCAGTGGGTCACATCAGGGACCTTATTGTTCGCAAACAAGGAGGATGCGAACAGCCTCCATGTACATCACTTTAGTGAGCTAACTGGTCAGACACACAGGATGAGCATCGGGGAGGAGAGAAACTTATCGCTCTCAGTGATGAGTCTACCAGTCTACTGCTCAATATCACTGAGCGGCACTAGCCTCTTTAGCTGCTCTGCCTTTGGGGAAGGTTGTGCCTGGGGATGCCACAGTTTCATAATTATGATGTTAAACATAGAGCATCTTCCTAATTTATCATTGTATATCATTGTATAGTCCCCTAACCATCAGTATTTCCATTGTGAGCAGATGGTTATCAAATACAATGGGTTAGTAATGCCTTTCCAAATCCATACAACATCTAAATCCGGTATAACAACAGGCGTGCGCACAAGGACATTTTGTGGGTATTTTTTATTTTTTTTTGTGGTGAATACTTTAAAAAAGCAGACCCACACTGATTCTTTATTTGCTAAAGTCCACCTGCATGTCTGCCAAGCACACTCCAAGGCGTATGCCCACTTCCCAATCCTTGGAACTCCGCTTAGCTTTGAGAGTTTATGGATCCACCTTAAAATGCGCATAGTGAACATGTTTACAGAGTGCGTTAATAGTTTACTTTTTTGCATTTCAAATACTCATTTTCAATGGATATTAACGCCCAGATAATAAGAATGGATTGTAAGAATTGCCTATAACAATAATTAGAAATATTATTGTAAAATGGCTGAATTTTGAAAAACTTGGACATTTTCAAACTCTATAATTTCCATAGGCAAATATTTAAAACCAGGGGCTGCCCCTAGAAATTGGGGACTGTTAGAAGATTTGTATTGTTGGCCATTCACACATTTCGGTGAGTGTAGATAAAATGTTGTTTATAGTGATCAATAAACCATTAATGAACCTTATGCCACACTCTGCATACTCAGGTAAAAATAAGTAACAATGATAATCTACAAAATTGATAACTTATTAATATTAAAGTTGCATAAATAATCTCTAACAGACAATAAAAGATACACAAAGTTGTGTAATGCTAGAGACACACATAGTAAACTTTGTCAAACAAAAAACACAATAAAAATCAAATCAATCAGAACAATTTCATCCAGGCACAAAGTCAGGTTCATATTGTAAATGAATATGAGACAATACCTATAGCATTAGCTATACATTGTGTTTTTACCAGTGCCTGAATCATTTATTTATTTTTAGGCAGAATGTAGCTTTTAACTTTCTATGTATATTAAATGGAAATTATACTGTAAAATATTTCCACAACTTCTGTTTTATCATAACAAGCCATGTGTTTCACTAAGCACTGACCATGAATTTACTTTTTATATATCCCTATGCCCTGCATCATGGAGAGATTAAGCTCTCAGCTTATCAAAAAAGGGCGGGATAAGAAAATTCAGGACAGGATGCATTATAAGAGTTCTGTGATACAGCTTTATGCCTATACTGTAGTAACAAGTAATCTCCCCACAGAACCAAATCGGATGGAGACAGGGAAGCACTCACATCCTGGTCTTCTCTACGGAATCAGCGTTTCACTACGAGGCCGATGGAATGAATGTCCTAGATGGGATCCTGAGGAGAAATGATGAGCAGTGCCACCTGGATCAAACCGGCCTTTATACATATGACACCTATCAGGATTATCCATCAGTTCCCACTCTTGTTCGACTTCTTGCAAAAAATAACATCATACCAATCTTTGCTGTCACCGACTATTCCTATAGCTACTATGATGTAAGTGTAAATGGAAGCGAGTGGATGCTCTTCATTTTAGTCAGGATTCCCATAAATTAGAAGAAAATAAATAAATCAGGTCTTCGATGTATCCAAAATATAAAGGGTAGTTCTGCAGTACGTAAGGCTAATACCATGTTTTTTAATGTCTGATATTATTTATGGCAATGCAAACAAAATAATTGTCAGGGGGTTACAGAAGAAAACATCAAGTAAAAATACAGTATATACATTCAGCCTAAATCTGTCTCCCAGGGAGTGTTTATGATATGCACCATCTATAGGGTTCGGTATATTATGTCGACATTGACCATGTCGTCATTCATGATGCCTATATGAGAGGGTAGACCTGGTCATAATGTCGACAGAGAAGATGTTCATGTCGACACTGATTAAATATTGACATGGTAAGAATGTCGATAATGTATTTGGGCTTCATGCAGAGAGGTATGCTTACATGATGATTTGCGCACATTTCCGATGATATGGCGTCTGCGATTGCACAGGACCCGGGGAGGGGGTGGTGCCAGCCTCCATGTCGTAAAACGGGGATGTGTCTCACACAAACTTTCTTGGGGTGCTGAGGCCAGGGTCTCTGTCTTCTTACACAGCCTTCCTTGCCTCAGTTACGGAGCTGCAAGTGACAATCTTAGTAACTCCAGGGTTACTCAGATAGCCGATGGTCTTGCAGATAATCCAGTGCTGGGTCTTAGGACTCTGCAATGCTGGCATGAGGCATCTTTTCTCCTCAGACACCTCCTGCTGCATTAGCATATTTTCACATCACTGCTGTGTCCAAATGCTAACCCTGACCTCTAACGCTAGCTCCTTACCCTAAGTCCTACTATAATGCTAATGTCGACATTTTCATTATGTTGACTTATCATATGTCAACATTCTTCCCTTATCGTCATTTTCCAGACGTCGACATGTTAGGGAGTTACGGGATACCCATCTATAAGCCTACACTGCTAAAGAGCGCATCCAGCAAAGGATTAGACATAGAATAGTTGTTACAGTATATTTGCTAATAATACACTTTTTGATCTATTTTGTACTTTTAACCCCTAAACAATACAGGAGGACTTTTAATGTATATACATTTCTGGAATCTCTATGCTTCAGTAACCTTATTGTTTTCTATGAATTTCTTACTTTCAATATTAAAGTCACTTTTGATTTATATTTACTTGCTGAGGTACATATAATGACTATTAGCAACAAAAAAAAGTAACATCTGATACATATTGATATTGATTTCCAGTCAGTGGGGAAAAAAACTGTCAGTGCAACAAATGTTCCATTGTGTATTGTTTTATTCCATATAGTGATAATGAAAAATGTTCCTGCCGTCCTTTCAAATATCATATTCCAAAGCAAATGTTTAATCTTCTTTATTTCACACAGAAATTAAGCAAGTACTTTAAGGTGTCTGAAATTGGGGAGCTGAAGGAGGATTCTTCTAACATAGTGCAGCTTCTGGAAGAGGCTTTCAAGGTATGAGAGTACTTCTGCTACCAGGTGTCACTTTATTACGGGTGGCAGATTTAATGATGAATATTTTTTTTCTAAACATAAATACCTATTACACTTATGTTGCATAACATCTTTTATAGCTATGGAGATTTGAATGTTTATACAAACCATGTCCATTATGATTATCCAATCTATTTGTGAAAATGGCTGTTATACAGTATTTTTAGGGATTTCCATTATAGAAAATAATAGATAATTAGTTTCTGCGATGCAAAGTAGACAACTCTGGTCTAGATATTTTCAGTTAAAGTTGGTCTTTTGGCTATACACAGTGGAAGCAGCCATTTTATGGGCTGCACCAATATTCTATAACTATATCAGTATACTGGCAACCGATGACATCACTGAAGCATATATCAAATGTAATATTAGTTATTTATATAGTGCCTACATCATACTTCCCGACATTCAGGCAGCCCCCTCCCCCTGCAGGTCTTTGCAGCAGGGGATGTGGGGGAGGCTTATGTGGGTGGTGTAGGGGTGTGCCAACGTGATTGCATCATCGTGGCCCCGCTTTATAATGCTGATATTTCCACCATTGAAAAACAGAGGGCGGGGCCATGATAACGCGATTCAGCGCATATTGTGTCATCCCCCACAGACTGCCCACTTTCGCATGGGGGCCCGGGGGAAGGGGGGGTACAGTGGATGGCGGCCATTCCTGGGGATTTGCCTACTCTTGCGAGGGGGGGGTGGCGGGGGCGGCACACAATTTTTGAGAGGCTCCCGGCAGTCCTGGGAGTGTAAGCAAGTATGGCCTACATATTACACAGTGTTTTGTAGATGCTTTATAGGCATTGATGTGTCAGCCTTGAAGAGAAATAATGTGGAGTAGTTGTCCAAAGCAACCAATCAGCTTCTGTCATTTGAAAGACTGTGCTAGATAAGTGAGCGCTAGAAGCTGATATGTTGCTATGGGAAACTTCTCCACTATATATCTCTCCAAGGCTTGAGACATCTCTCCCTTAATCATTCACACCAGTCCCTGCCCTAATGGAGCTAACAATCTACAGTATATTCCCTGCCACATGGTCACACAGACACTAATGTTACCTTTTGTCAGCAGATTTAATCTGCAAATGTTTCTTTTGAGTGTGGAAGGAAACAAGAGCATACTCTGGAAATCCACACAAACATGGAATGAACATACTAACACCACAAATCGAAGAGTAGTAGCACCAGCTTTTGTAGCAAAGTAACCCAGTATACAGTATACTATGCAATTTCAGTTTGATGTGGACATTTATCAATAAATTAAAAGGAAACGATCTATGCAGGGAGTGAAGTGTTGCAGATATGTATTGCATTAAACAAAGTGTGTGACTTTAGTTTGCTGCCACTTTGCACTTGTGCTGAACATTTTTGTGACCAGGATACCTGGGCATGCTTCAGACTGCTATTGACAGTTTTGGGTTGTATCACTGAGGCATAAGCTATAAAGTACTGTATGTCTTAAGCTGGGTACACACTAAGCGATGTGTACGAAGCCGATATGTTGCCCCAATGGCCCGACATACCGGATCCTGGGTACACATTAGAATGATGTAATGAATGACGGAACAATCCCTTGTTCCATATTTCATTAACATGCATGGAACCGCAAGCGTTATCATCAGGTTTGATGTGCAGCACTGCACAATATGTTGTTATGATTTGGCCAAATAGTAACAACATCGTCTCAGTGTGTACCCAGCTTTAGTTGTATCACTGGTTCCCGTTAGAAAACCAGTTACGTAAGTGATGCATAAATGAGCTTACATTCTCCAGAACATTAAGTGGCTGCTTCCATTGTGAGTAAGTGAGCATTCTCGAGAACATTAAGTGGCTGCTTCCATTGTGAGTAAGTGACATATGTACTTTATGTATCATGGTTTGATTGCATTTTGAAATAATCTGTGCTAACACACAAAAAATTTATTTGTAGCAAATCCGCTCCAGGATGGACATCAGAGATGATTACACTCCACGTTCCATGAATATTACAGTCTCATCAGAGACAGCCAAACTGACTGAGTCTGGGTCTTTCCAGGTGACCCGTGGGGAAGTGGTGAGTGTCACAAGAAAGAAGGGATAACTGGAAGCATATTTTGATAAATGTAATATTCAAAAAGGTTTATGGCACTTCTTAAATAAACTGTTTAGTTGGTTATTGTGGATCTTGATAACTTTGTAAGGAAAGTGGATAAAGACAGAAATACTTTATTTGTTGCTTCCTTCAGGGAACATTCAAGGTGAATGTAAAGGCTCTAGAGCAAGTGGGTGGGCAGAATGTTTGTGACCTTCCCATGAAGGACCAATTTGGCAACGTCATCCTCAAACCATCCACCTTTACAAATGGACTGCAGATTGATGCCTCCGTCATGTGTGATGTGTGTCCTTGTGAGCTGGTGAGTATGTATGTTCTGTAGACTTCAGATATTTTAAAGATATATAGGAACTGTTTGCAGTGCTAAACAGAAATCTAGCATATGTGCACCAACATTACATACGCAGAACAAAATGCGTACATTCACCCACTTGCTGAGTTGAATGAATCTTGCCCCCTATCCATATGCTTCATCTGCTACTAGTTATCATCACCAGTGCACACTTGCACCAGTCTGTACTTGGTGTAAAAGATACATCTGAAAACTGGTGTACTTAAGATTTCATACAACTCTGCACCGCCCGCAATTGCGTTGACGCATCATTAGTGAACTTTGCCCACATGAGAACACCCCATTACAACCCAGTTACGCCTCTCCACTCATAAGTGTAGATGCGTTTGAAAAGCATATTACGCTTGGTTCCGGAGCATTCAAATTGCGAAAACATGCAAACGGGCACATGTATCAGGCCAATAGTGTTATGTTTAGTATGCTTCAAGTACTGTCACATAATTCTTTCCCCAAACACAAAAAGTTCCCAGCTCCCAATATTTAATTAGATGTCACAATCATACACCATAATCTTCAAGGTTCTTACTACTCCTTCATATATACTATTCCAAACTTCTAGTTAAGAAGGCTGAAGCAGGGGTTTGGTAGCTGTCCTCCTGCTGTTTTTTTCTTATTCCTGTGTTTCACCTTTTATTATTTTCCATCTGTAGAAAAAAGAAGTAAATTCTCCAAAGTGCAATGGGCATGGGAACTTTGTATGTGGACGTTGCGAGTGCAAGGACCCCTGGTAAGATAATTGTTGTGCTTTCCTTTATGGACATATGGAACACTGAAATTTGTGCATTTTAATGTTTAATTTCTGCTTGAAATCCTACTGTATACGGATGTGATTTGTAGAATGCGGCATCTCTTTATGCGGGGTGTATCACAGAATGTGCCAAATAACCCCTAGGTTATAGTTATTGTATATGTAAAAATATAGTTTTATTTGAGCCCTTGGTATAGAATTGTATATGTAGTTGTAGTATGTTTTTTTGTCTGTTTATACTGGTGAAAGAATGTGGTAACAGTTGGATTTATTCTCACTTGCCCTGTGTCTGAGCTCTGATCGTATAGTCATCTTTTTGGAAGGATAAATGATAATACTGTATATAATATGTTATATATTGTGATATTGTTCAGGTGATATATTCTTGTGTTTTCCAGGAGAGGAGAATTCTGTGATTGTTCATCTGGGCAAACTGTAGACACCCAGTCATGTGTGGCTCCTGGAGGCCAAGAGATCTGCTCAGGACAAGGAGAGTGCCTCTGTGGGGCTTGCCAGTGTTATTCGGAATCCCCAGACCACCAGTATCAAGGGGAATTCTGCCAGTTCAATAATTTCCAGTGCCCGCGTATAGGCGGCTTTATGTGCAATGGTAAGAGAGCTGTTGGTTGCTCTTCAGCAGCTGCCTTGTAGTTGATAAGTGTCTCTGCTTTTATAGGCCATCACACAAGGTGCACTTTGTTCTCCCACAGTGTGGTGTCTCTTGGGATCTAGTTTTAAAGTAGATTGTGTAGATTAGAACTTGTTGCATTGTATATACAACTCAAGTGTTTGAGTGTCATAAAGGAGCTGGAGCACATACAGATGTGTCCTCGTACACCTAACGTCTATATGCCCGGTGCGAATGAGACTCTCCAAGAGGTGTAACGTACAGTCTTTTTGCATCATATTCGCATTGCAGACGCAGCGAAACATCACTTAAAGTGTACAAGAGACGCTGGGCTCCGATTTTAACCACACATGAATTCGTTTTAAACATGTACAGAGTCGCAGATGAAGCAAAACTTGCCTTGAGAAATAGCTGTGGTCACTGCATTGTAGCACTTTGTACACAGATTCAAATACACTCGCAAACAGGTATACAAGTGACACACATCAAATTGGTCAGTGCCATCCAGCAACGTAGTTTTGCAGCTGCCAGCTGTTTTATTTATGTGAATGAGATGCACATTTTAGTACCTAACGTGCCAAATGGGGATATTTGTCGCGACTTGAGCAACAGTGTATGAGGACACATCTGTAGTAAACAAATGAATTCCCACTGTAGCCTGCAAATGTAAGAAGTTAACTCTGTCCAAGACTAAGCAATGGGATGAATAACAATATATTGAAGACTCATGCCATTGTTCTAATCAACAAGTAGGTAACTTGCATTTTATATCCCAAGGGAAATATGAGACCGTCTTCATTTGGGATTGTTAATGCCTAAGCATTGCAGAAATATTACAGAGTGCTGCAACAGATATGATGTACTAACCATTACAATATGAGCTGCAAAGAATAACTTCAAGCCCATATCTGTAACTCTTGTATCTTGTAGATAGAGGTCATTGTTACATGGGAGACTGTGTGTGTAAGCCTGGATGGGAAGGGCCTGGATGCGAGTGCCCAATCAGCAATCAGACCTGCCTGGATAGGAACGGGGTGAGTATGGATAAAATTAAGATGGGGGGGGAGCCAAGGGTTTGTATAGAGTGTGGAATTAGCATGGAACGAAAATGCGTACTAGGGTAGGCCACTTCATTAAATTGAACCAAAGCCATGTCCTGCAACACTGTCCAGTGGCTCCAATGATGTCGTGTCAATATCTAGTTGCATTGAAACATGCTAAAAACCAAGTGTAGGAAAATATTGGCATGATTGTTTTTATTTGCGTAGTTGTGGGGTAGTAAAATGACTGAATTAAGTGGCATGTAAATGTAGAACTATTCTAACACTATATATCTATCTATCTATCTATCTATCTATCTATCTATCTGCAGGGCTTGTGTAACAACCGGGGGAGGTGTGTATGCGGACGATGCCAGTGTGACTCAGAGTTCCAGTTCACGGATGCCATGTGTGAATTTAGCAGCTCATTGGTATGTCTATGCAGGTCCAAACATAAGATTCATTGTGTTTTCCTCATGAAACAAGCAGGAATTCTTAGACATACAGTACACTGCACAGCGGCAGCATATATAAAATATGTGATTCATTGATGATAGCTTACTGTAAAGGAAAATATAAAAGAATAAAATAAGAAAACATTATAACCAAGCTAGCTATTGTCAATGTACAGAATGGTAAGGAGTTTATATCCCTACATACAAGAACTGTGAGGTGTTCTTTACTCACAGCATATATCTATAATGCCAGCTTATGGGAACAAAATATAAGCAGATATTCAGACACCTAGCAATAAGAATATTAGAACCTTTTTATGGCTGTGTGACTAAAGTACTGTTCTGTTATTGCTGTGTACGAGTAGCGCCTCCTGGGGGCATGTGAGGATGTAAGAACATGTGTGCAGTGCCAGGCGTGGGGCACTGGAGAGAAGAAGGGCAAAAAATGTGAAGGCTGCGAAATCAAGATAAAGATGGTGGATGAGCTGACAAAAGGTATAGACATACAAATACCTGCCTCTTTATAGTCCTGTGAACATGGAATCTGCTTTTCTAGTAGTGATACAACAAACTTTATGGGAATATTCTGTTATATTTGCAATCATAGTTCCAGTTGCTGCCATGTTCTCAGTATTGTCTCTTCCTGTTCCTGGTAGTTGATGACAGGACAGAGAAATGCTCTTTCCGTGATGAAGAGGATGACTGTACCTATCATTACACGGTGGAGGGAATTGGTTCCATATTATCAAACTACACTGTGATGGTGCATAAAAAAAAAGGTAAGCAACGCTTCCCATTCTGCATGCATTGCCCATCAGTGCATGTATTACTCTCTGGCAGATACATGCTCATAGCAGAAATTCTTCTTTTCATCTGCAGAGTGCCCTCCGGGTGCCTTTCTTTGGCTCATTCCTCTACTCATATTCCTGATGCTGCTCCTTGGCCTGTTACTTCTCCTGTGCTGGAAATACTGTGCCTGCTGCAAGGTAACAATGAGAACCTGGACTTCAGACACTGTTGGAGGGGTATAATTAGTCCACCTACAATGGACAGAATAACATATGAAACATTAGGGGATGGAAATTACATAGAAGAAAATAATTAATAAGCATTATGCATGTGGCCTGTTTGCAGAATCTTTATGCCACTTAAATTGTTGCGGGATAATATCAAAACAAATAATGACAGTATTTTACATGGACCTGATATTCAATACATTTTATACGTGCTTAAGACTGTGAGATTTTAAATGGAAGAGAAGAGGATAATTGTCTCTAAACCGCAGAATTGAACAATGTTTTTTTTTTATTATATTTTTTTACAGGCATGTATAGCTCTACTGCCCTGCTGTGGACGAGGTAAGGGGTAACCCGACCAACATGACCACAATTATGTTCATTTTACAATAGATAGTTCATTTTTCATATCTACACTTTCCATTCTTTCTCCTCGCTGCACATTAGTGGTGGCTGCAGAGAAATGCCAAATGCCAATGGCTGCTTTATTATTGGTGTCTGTTGATGCTTCTGTCTTCCAGTAGACAAATACACTTTCCCCACTTCTAGCTACAATTGGTATTCCACTATCTTATGCATCAGCTGCTCCCCATAGCGCTCAGCTTGTTAGCCTGTTTGGCCAGGGTGACCTTTATCTTGTGTCTCATGACATTGCATGTTATTTATTTGCAGTATGATCCTCTCAGTGTACTCTGTAGCATTCTGTGATATAATGGGCTTTATAAATAAAAATAACAATATACAAGCACTTACATCATGTCTCTCACATGCTAATTAGCAGAAGATTTTGTTATCCAAAACATAAATAACTAGTGTCCTGTCTAATTCTAAACTATAAGTAGAGAACATTAGAGAAATTTTTAATGTCCATTCCCATATTAATATACATTTTCTCTTATAAATTTGCATAACTTGGGTGGTGCATCCCAGAATATATGGCATCCATTATTGACTCATGGGTGCCCCAATAGCAGAATACTATTCTTTCTTCTTCTTTGAATCAATCACTAATACTAAGCTGTGTAAGACTTACTATGCTCCTGTTGTCAAACACTACAACTTTCTGCACCACATAGGTCCACAGTGATAGAGACATCCATTAATTTGTTCAAAACCAGATACCAGCGGATCACCTGTATATGTACTTGAATCTCAAACAGGTAGTTTGTTGCTTTACAGATCAATATAGGCACTCTGGTCTTTTCTCTAGGACGCACAGTGGGATTTAAGGAAGACCACTACATGCTACGGCAAAGTCTGATGTCATCCGATTACCTGAACACGCCTCTTGCAAGAACTGGCAACTTGAAAGGCGGGGACACCGTTAGATGGAAGATCACGAACAATGTTCACCGCCCCCCTCCTTCACATGGAGATTTGAACCCTAAGGAGCTGGGTATGAGATACAAATAGTTGGGATAGGAACAAAATAAGCTTGGGGTATAGGATTGGAAAGGAAAGCAAACTGTATCCTTCTTTTTTTCCCTCCTCTTCCTCAGTCCCATATGGTGTCTCACTGCGATTGGCTCGACTTTTTACTGAAAACCTGTCCAAGCCTCAGACAAGGGAATGTGACCAACTACGCCGAGAAGTTGAGGATACGGTGAGAAAGAATAGAAATTAAGTTTAATATACACACTAATATTTGACAGCCAGATCCTTACAGTATTATTGCTATTTTCTAAATTTACAATTCTCTTGATATCCCAAGTTAAAAATGATTGACTAGATTTTCTCAGTTTATCAATAAATTTTTTTGCCCGTGGATTGCAGCTGTATATTGGAAACTGAGGGACTAGGGGGTAAATTTACTAAAGTGAGAGTTTTTGGAAGTGGAGATGTTGCCAATAGCAACCAATCAGATTGTAGCTATTATCTTCTAGAAGGTGCTAGATGATTATTAAATAAAATCTGATTTGTTGCTATGGACAACATGTCCACTTCTAAAAACTCTCACTTTAGTAAATATACTACTAGGAATCTATCTTGTTGGGTTCATGTTTTAAACTGCCCATGGCCAGTACTAAGCCTTCTCATTACATTATTCCCTTTCTATGCTCTGCACATCTATTGGGGCTGCCAGGAACCCTGGTCAGGGAATGGTGATTCTCACTACACGCTTCTCTCTCCTTAGCTGAACGAGGTGTATAAAGTGATACCTGGAACTCACAAGGTGAAGCAGACAACCTTCCGGTAAGACTGTCTTCTATGCATGTATCAATAATATTTTGACCTCAAAGCATACATGGGATTAAAGACTCTCTTTTTATTTCCATTTAGGCTGCAGTCCAATGCCGGAAAAAGGTATAAAGAAATGCATGTTATTTTGCTATTCTTTTTCTTGTTCTGCCTTTAATACAGAAGTGTTAAACACACACAAAAAACTTGCATGGTTAACTGCATCTCTGTATGTAGATATAGTTTGATGGAGCTGCACATACAGTACATGGGCATACACTCTCATTGTGCTATCCATGGTTTATCTGTGCAGATGCTTTGTAAAGTAATTACATATTTTGTGCTGTGATTTGTCAACAAAAGAAAACTATAACCTTGGTGTTTATAATACTATATATTTTTTTAACATCACTCATTATTTTTTTTCTCTGAAAATATCCCTAATTTGACCCAGTTTGGAAGGACAATCAAAACTGCCTTTAATGCAAAAGCCATAAATACACATTTTTGCGAGTAGATTCAGTATATGTTGGTCTCAAATATGTGTAGTTACCATCCCTGCAATCTGATTTTACTATATTGAACATGATTGTTTTTGTGTGAGTTTGTGCATAATCTGACCTCTTACTGAAAATTTGCCCTAATCACCCCGTTCCACATACCATCTTGTATAAGCTCATCCTTAAAAGCCTGCAATCTTGATCTGCATATGGCTCTGCGGTCCCGTACAATCAGGTACAAGGCTGTAGCTGCTGATCTGCGGGGACAGCATGGTACCTGTGGGTCTTATATGTCCCTCTCTTGTAATTGACTCTGACCTATAACAAAATTGTCTTCAGACAGGATCACACGATCACAGACACAGTATTAATGGCTCCACGGGAGGCTGAACCTGAGATTGTAAAAGTCACAGAGAAACATGTCACCCAAGAGACATTCCAAGACATGAAGGTCACCCCTGGGTACTATACAGTGACATCAGACCGAGGTGAGGACTAAGGGCCTGATTCAGAGCCGTTCGCTATTTGCGGTCGTTCGTTCAAAAACAAGGGGTGGCTATTCAAATGATCCGTTCGCAAATTGCAGTCTGTTCACACCTCTAAGTCTGAACGAGCGAGCAAAACATACGCTCGTTTATTTGATAAAAACGCCCCCTGGCCGCACGCACCATACGTCATGCCCGCTATTTATTAGATTAATCAAGTACATCGTACAGCGTATGAACTGCTCGCTATTCTTGTGGTTGGTGTTTTCAACCGCTATTTTGCGAGCAGTTCTGAGTTAAAAAAAAACAAGTGACGTGGTCAATGACGCTGCTGTATTAATAATGCACTCCCTTAAAACGCCCATTTTGACCTTTAAGCACGCCTGCGTTCGGATCTCCACTCCCCGTTTTCAAGCACCTTCCCCTGTTACCACCCACATACGCCTCATTCTGTCACTCAAAATAGCAGGCCCTCGCTATATTGCGTACCAACGATTTTCAGCCGCACTGACTGGTTCGCGCATGCGTACTAAAAACCGTACGCATGCGCAGATGTGCGAACATCGCTCGGAACGAGCGTACTGCCGCTAGCGAGTGGCTCTGAATGAGGGCCTAAGGCTCTCTAACCGCAGACTGAACTTTGTCATTACATTTCCTCATCTTTGTTACCACTCTGTGTCTATTGCAGATGCCCATGGGCTGGTGGAGTTCCAGGAAGGTGTGGAACTAGTGGATGTTCGAGTTCCCCTCTTCATCAGGCCAGAGGATGATGATGAGAAGCAGTTGCTAGTGGAAGCTCTAGATGTGCCCACAGGAATTGCCCGTCTGGGACGAAAAAATGTTAATATTACCATCATCAAAGAGCAAGGTGGGAGTAGTGACATTATGTGCTGTGCAGGCCTAGGTATATATGTCTAAATATGTCAGTACATTAATGCAATAGCCTATAATACGCCAGAAATCATTTAACATGCTCCCTGGAATGATCTTTTATTAATAATAATCTTCATAACAAACGCTCTATTGCAGCTAAAAGTATTGTGACCTTTGTAAAGCCAGCGTATACCTACAGCCGCCTGGACCAATTGGCCCGTGTTCCACTGTCACGTGAGATTCTGCAGAGTGGCAAGTCACAAGTTACCTACCGATCACAGGACCTGACTGCTCGTGAGGGCAAGGTGGGCACAACACTAATGGAGAACTGTATCTCTAAATTGTGTGTGAATTTGTGATTTAATAACCTTGCTGCATGTGTAGTGAAGCCTCTGTATTTTGTTTCTACTGGGAAACACACCAAAAGAGGTATAACTGCGATACTCAGAGTGGTGGTAGCCACGGAATACTCTGAGGTATACTACACAGTAGGCAGAAATGGTAAAGGTACAGCTGAGTACAAAAAGTGTGGGTTTTTGCTAGCATGCCACAAGGTACATGATGCGTTAGCACTGTTTGTACAGCGCGTAGTGACCAACAGGGTATACGGAGGTACTGGCACTGTTTTGACAGGCGTGTAAAATGTAACGAGTTATACGTATGTGCTTGCACTGTGGGAACAGCGCGTAGTGTGTAATGAGAGGCACAGATGTGTTATCTCCTGTGGGAACAGCGCATAATGTGCAGTGAGATACACAAGTATATTACAATAACCCAGGAGCTCAAAACAGACAGCAAGTGTAACAGAGTACACACACAGATAATAAATGTAATCAGGTGCCATTGGTGCAACCAAGTACCCTGGTGTGAAGTCTAAGACTAGGAATCCCCCCAAAAAGATATGGCCTTTCCTCAGTGAGGGCCCAGGTCATTGCCCAGTTTAGTTAGTTCCCACCGTGAAAGTAACAGAGTAAATAGCTGGTATGAGGAAACATTGCAGATGGAAATGCAGGTAAGGACGTGCTGCTGTCAAGGAAACTGAACACCAGAGTTTAAACAACACTGGAAGAAGACTATACTGGAGAGTATAGTTCTGGACTGGGAACACCTACTGTATGTAGAACACAATTGATTCTCAGGCACTAGAGAAATATACTGAGCAGTAGTGGCTGGCTGATGGCTAATTCCCTGCATGAGTCATCGGTGCTGGAGATTAGTGGTAACACCTGATAGAGGTGTTATGTCATCTCTAGCCTGAGCCCAGCTGGTTCAGCCTCAGCCTGGAGTAAGGATTCTGACTAGAAAGGCCAGAAATCAGTGGCCTGCTAAATGTTGGAGGCAGCCCAGTGGTGGTCATGTAATGGTACTGACATGTACAATATATATATATATATATATATATATATATATAGTGACAGAAGCACTGGAGCAGTGTTGAATGGCTTCTGTGTCTGTCCCAGGTTCCTGTCCTATGCGTTTTCAAACCCCCAGAAGACTGTTTGGAAAAACAGACTAGAAATGTCGGCTTTAGTGAAAAATGGGAATGAGTCCTGGGGGTGTGGATGTGAGGAGAGAGAGGGCTCCATCCACAGGCCACTCCAGGTGTTGGGCCGTTCAGCCTGGTAGCAGGCTCGTTAGGGCTTACACCTGAAAGTGGCTCAGATAAGCTGGGTTTTGTGATAGCTGAGTGTCTCATAACTGGGAGGGCAGGCCTGCAGGCTAGTTTGCTCTGAAACACTGTGTGATGCCACCTGTAAGTACTGTGGACATGAACTTATTTAGTCTTTTGTTAGGGAATGTGCTGTCTAGTTAGAGCCCAGACGGGCTAGGATTTTATTTCTGTTTTGTTTTATTTATGTGTCTAGTACAGTGTTGGCTAACCTTGACACTCCAGCTGTTATGGAACTACATAACCCAGCATGCACTGCTACAGTTTTGCTATTAGGGCATGCTAAAACTGTGGCAGGGCATGCTGGGGTATATAGTTCCACAACAGCTGGAGTGTCAAGGTTAGCCAACACTGGTCTAGTACAATAAAGACTGGCCCAACCAGCTTGCACGAGAACCCCAGAATTGTGTCCTGTTTCTCTGGCTGCTGTGTGTGTAAAGAGGGAGTCCATCTATCCAGGAGAGGGACCCCTATCCCGACTGTATTAGAATATTTATATATATATATATATATTATGCATAGCGCATATCTGCATATATTTTTTTACACCATGGACCCACCAATTGCATTATCATGTCTCGTTGGCCAAGCTAGAGCCTTAGGTCTGATGTGGTTGCTACCCCTGACGCCACATTGCGCATTCTGAAGCATTCATTGCTGCTAACAGGTGACAACATATATTATTATCCTTTATTTATATGGCGCCACAAGTGTTCCGCAGCTCCTTACATAGTACATAGAACTAATGAGTGAACAAGAAACAAGTAACTTACAGTACATTACAGTGTAGGAAAAGGACCCGATTTATATACATTGCTGCAATAGCAATTAAAGCACGCACAATAAGCAGCCGGGAGTTGGCAGTCATGTGTTAGGTGCCCTTATGGGGAGTAAAGAGTAGAAGAAAATGTAAAGAGAAGCATGTGAGGGAAGAGGTCCCTGCTCGTGAGAGCTTACATTCTACATTCTTATATTCTAATAAGTCAGTGGTGGGATGGATTTTCACATAAAAATGGCAGCATATAGAGGCACCCTGATCCTTTTCAGTAAAAAGAGCAGCTGCATTATTTGAGTAATTGCGGGATAATGCACTTCTTTAACAAATCTAAATATTTTGTGAATTTTAATTTCCATTATACATTATAATAGATTAGGTTTTGTTCTTGTGATTGTCCCCAAATGTCTGTGATTGTTGTTTAGGTCCTGTATAATCCTTTTTTCCAAATAATTTTTTTCTGTTTTAGGATTATGCATTCTCGGAGGGTGAGGTCACATTCCAAGCAGATGAATCTCAGTCAGAAATCTTGGTTCCTCTACTCGGCCGATCAGAGGTGGACACTTTGCTGGGAAACCGACAGGTCAAACAATTCCTGTTGGAGCTGAGCAACCCAAAGTATGGTGCCAAGATTGGCAAGTACCCACAGTGTACCATCACCATTGATGATAGTGCAGGTGAGTTATTCTGAATACCAAACTGTTTATAGGGGCTAGCAAAAACTTAAAAGGTTTTATCATCAAGGGTTATTAATTGAGTACGAATATGCAATGACTCATAGTAACCAATCGATCACAAATTAGATTTAATTAAATTATTACATGTTATACAATAAAAGTAGATGTCTGATTTGCTCTGGGTCATTGAACTCCTGCTCTTATGTAAGTAATTCGCCTTCAGTGACAGTAGTTACATTTTTAATACGTTGTCTCCTTTCTGATTAATCCAAGCGGAAGTTGTGCAGAAGACTGTGCCAACACAGTCTCTCCAGTCACCACGTGGAAAGATAGGCGCTCCTGCCAACCTAAATGCTCAGGCTGTTAGCGCTAGGAAGATCCGCGCCAACTGGATGCCTCCACCGGGAAAAATTACTGGGTACAAAGTAAGCAAATCAGTTATTCTTGGTAGATCAGTATTTGTATGACAAGCCCATGTTGGTAGAGCTGCATTAATCACCTTGAATTAACTTTTTTAAAATTCAATATTACAATAATAATTTGTTATGCTAGCCAGTTTTTCCGAAACACCTCCCTTTTAAAAAAAAAAAATTTAATAAAATGTGTCAATAATCCATGCAAAAAGAAGTAATACAAGACAAAACATTAAATTAGAAAATAAGCTGTTACCACTGACTGATCATGATACAATCCAGTGTTAGGAAAAGAGAAATAATTGGTCTTGCAGTGGTGCACAAAAATAAATGAAAATAATGATGACTATATAAAATATTACTTTTATTATATATCTTGTTAAAAAGCCTATTATTGTGACATTATTTTATTTTTTAAAGGGGTTTATCCTTTAGGTCACAACACAACAATAAACACACTGGAGATAAGTACTCTTGTGGAATAAATTTATTAACGCATTATTCTGACGACACACATCATAATCTTTTATGAAGGTCATAGTTACCAACAATAATACTATTTAAACAAGAACATTGCTTACATGTGTTTTAATCTCACTATTTTTGTTTATTTTTCACCTTTACACACTTACTGCTTTTAAAAATTTCACAGTAATAGGCTTTTTAACAAGATATACAGTATACTAAAAGTTATATTTTATATAGTCTTATCATTATTTGAATTTCTTTTGTGCGCCACTGTAAGACCAATTCTTTCTCTTTTCTTAGTATGTTCTAGTACACATTGGCAACCAATTTGCTTGTGGCAGCACCCCCAAAACATGATTTGATTTGATGTGATAAGAATATGGGGTAATAAATAATATATGGTACAGATATATGGTTGGTAAATAACTAGTGCAGTAGTTTTTTCCCAATTTCCTTTTTCCTTTTTACTATTTGTACAATCCTGTGTTTTAGGCCAAACTGCAAATAATCAGATTTGTGAGCAGTTTGGCACCACATGGAAGTACAAAGTGCCCGGATCTGATCGCTCCGATATTGGCCAGAATGACAATATCACAATGCAAATCTACCAGTAACTGCTACTGATAACTTATGGGTCAGCCAAAGACCTTGCACATGTGTCATTGGAGGTCATCTGCAGCTCTAAACTTCATCTGCAGCCCTAACCTTCATAATGTCGACAGTTACGACATTGAAATGTCTACAGCTAACATGTCGAGATCTGCAAAATGTTGACAAAATGTCAACATGTTCACAATGTCAAAATCAAACATGTCCACAAGCGAAATGCTGACATGTTACAAAATGACGACATTAGGTTTAGGGTTAGCTTTAGGCTTGGGTTAGGGTTAGGATTAGTGTTAGGGTACTTACTACCAGAACAGCTGCATCACTGATTGTCGACATTGTTAGCAACAATTCATCAGTGACGACATGCTCAATGTCAACATGCTGTACATGTTGACATGTTACATGTCGACATTAGGTACATTTTGACATTATGAATTTCAACAATAACTGTTGACAAAATATACCAAATCCCACCCAGACTGGATTGAATTTGGAACAGGTGAGAATGGACTATGCATTCTATAGTCCCATATTTGGCAATACAATGGTTAAATTGTGGCACCAGATATACACAGATGTGGCCATCTTTACTTTATTACCTACATTTTCTATAAACTTTGTTGGAATCCCCCCTAATACATATGGCATTGTAACTAAAGAAGGGAGCGTAGACTAGGCATTCTAGAATCTTAACAAATATATTCATTCAAATGTTCATTTCATTTTTGGATCTCCTTTGGGTGTTTCTATAATGAAGCCACCTAAGGCAGATATCTTGGTCAGCAAGTTTTGGCGGTTAGTAACATGAAGGCATTTTATTTAAAAATTGCAAATTTCTTATTTAAAAAAAAAAGTCTATGTCGTGATTGTTGTAAAAATGATAAATTTTTAAGAATATGGACTTTGATTACAGACTGCTTGAAATATCCTTGTTTTGTTACTTTTTTTTAACTATCCGTAAATGAAATTAATCCTGTCATAGGTGCGGTACTGGATTCAAGGAGATTCTGAGTCAGATGCCACTGTAGTAGACACTAAGGTGCCTTCAGCAGAGCTGGTCAACCTATATCCATACTGTGACTATGAGATGCGAGTGTGTGCATACAACAGCCAGGAGGAGGGCCCTTATACAGACATAGTGACATGCCAGACCCTTGAGGATGGTGAGTATGTTGAAAATTAGCTGTTTCAAAACTACAGTAGCTTATGAAACTGTGGAAGCCCTGCTGAACTGTGTAATTTATTATCTGTTGAATATGCTGAAACCTCAGCATTTGCATGGGATTTGGTGACCAGAGGTCAACTCTCATAATATAGTTCACTATAAGATTATCTGTGATGGGTTCAGTTGGCATAGTGGTAATAGTCCCACCATTTTTCTCCTCTATAGTCCCAAGTGAACCAGGCCGGCTGGCTTTCAATGTAATTTCAAGCACCGTTACACAGCTGAGCTGGGCAGAACCCGCGGAGACCAATGGCAATATTATAGCATACGAAGTTAACTATGGCATGGTCAACGAGGACAACCGTAAGTATATGCTCTAGTATTTTATCTACCTTCTGATATCTTTTCCGCCTCCTGTAATTCAGCTGGCTAGAGAACTTTGCACTTCAGTTGACACCAGCATTCAAACGTTCATTCAAAATAACTTATGTTGTTCTTAAAGGTGGTTGATCCAATCTAGTTAGGCATTTCTCCATTATCCCTTCAGTTAATCCATAGAGACAAGTACACTAGAACCACAATTTGAGTCCTAATCAACTTTTACCTGAAGATCACATAGACGTAGCTTCTGCTGAATATGTTTATCTCTTTTAGGCTTGTCTTCTGGAAGTAGATAAGTGGGTGCAGGATATTAAATGTCCTTATTTAGAACATAGAGAAGAAATAAAATATTTGAAGTTAGGATTTACTTTTAGCAGCTAGTGTCAATAGTTGGTTCAATCTAAGGTGTCAAAGTTTCTTGATTTTAAATATTATTTAAGCATATTTATAGATTGTCAGGTCTAAATTAGTCAAACACCTTAAAAGAACGAATGCTGCACCTACTGATACAGTATTAGTCCTAATGTATAAAGCTCTTTAAAAGGTGCAGATATTGCAGAGTAGTTAGGTTATCCATCACTAAAGCACAACACCTGGACAACTTCACCTTGTAGCATGTGGACTCATCTTTTATGATTATGTCTTGGTGTTTCTGGCAGAACCTATTGGACCTATGAAGAAAGTTTTACTGAATGGTCCAAAGAAACGAATGGTCCTTATTGAGAACTTACGGGAATCCCAGCCATACAGATATACTGTGAAAGCCAGTAATGGAGCAGGCTGGGGTCCAGAGAGAGAAGCAACTATGAACCTTGCCACCCAGCCAGCCCGTCCAATGTCCAGTGAGTAACCTCCAAAACTTATGCTATAATTAAGAATTGACATTCTGAGAAAGATGGGATTTCACGTCAGCAATTCAGATATCGGCGTTGTGAATTTGTCGACATGTTGCCTATCAACATTTCAACAATGTCGACAGTGTGGTGACAATATTATAATTGTTGACATTGTGATTATTGACCTTATGACTGCATTCCATTGTGTTGTATCCTGCCTCTTACATTGAAGAAATATATAACTTATTGGTTATTATCACTTTTTTTAATTGCTGCTATTGGTTGCTTGTAGTTCCCATTATTCCGGATGTACCTATTATTGATGCCGAGGGAGGAGAAGAATATGACAGTTATCTCATGTACAGTACAGATGTCCTGAGGTCTCCAGTGGGAAGCAAGAGGCCTAGTGTGTCTGATGAATCTGGTAAGAAGCTGCCTACAACACCCTCCCTTATTACACCAAGCATAGTGGAAAGGTCTACACAGTCCAGTCGTATCTACTGCTCATATTGTGTCAGTGAGCCCCAGTCGTGTCTACTGCTCATATTGTGTCAGTGAGCCCATTTCCAAGACTAGCTACTCACATACTGCAGGCCCGGTCTGCCGGCTGTTAGCACCACACTGCCCCTTATGCTGCAAACTTCCTTTTCCCACCCCACCCTTCTTCCCTAATATGTACCCCCCCATCTAAGACGCCCCTGTCCCTTGAAGGCAAGCGCTGGAAATTCGTTCCACTCCTGGGGTCAGAACTGGATCTGCGCCATGTGTCATGGAAACTCCCTGTAGAAGTCATCCCACGCCTGTCCGTCAGCAGCGCGATGTCAACAGACACTGAGAGCCTCCAGGACAATACAGACAATTCCAGCTCTCTCATGAGGAGGGGGACCATACGTGCAACTCCAGAAGGTGACAACAAGGCAGTGGGGGGGTCCAGTAATGTATGTTTTCCTCCCTCCCGTCAACCCCGCCATCAGTGTAAAGTGCTAACAGCCTGCAGTTGCATGATTGTCTTGTCAGCACTCTTTTGTATGTTTCATTGGTGTGGTGCATCGGTCAGTGGGTACAAGGTCTATTGATTCAACCCCTGTAATGATAAGACTTACCTGGCCATGCTCTTCGAGCGCACATTTACCAATTGCACATGGGTCTGGATTGTCTTGCATAAGAAAAGAATGTATCACAGGGTTTTTTGCCCCAAAAAAGGCAATATGGCTAGTATACTCAATTGGGAGACACAATAGAATAAAATAATATGCAGTTTACGTTAGTAATGCATTTGGGATTGAACCTCATTGCACCTCATCTGCCTAGGAGCCACAAGAGGGAGGCAGAAACCACAATAACCGTATAAATATAACAAAATGTTAGTCTTTGTTTTTTGTCATGCATAGAGTTCCCATGTGTTCTGGTTCTCCCAATATAGTTTCCTTTTTTCCATTAGGAATCTTTAACTCACAAGTCCTAATTTCCCAATTTGTGGGAGAACTAGTCATGCAGAATGAGAAACAAACATTGTTTAAACTGGCTGCAAGTTACTTTTTATTTCTGATGAAGTGACAAGGTTTGAAAACCATTTTAATATGTGATGTACTGAAGCTGGGTTATGTCATAATTGGCAATGTGTGTAATTTACACATTCTCCGAAGGATATCAATTCCCTTTGTTTGTCCCACGTGTACAATATACAGGTTGAGTCTCCCATATCCAAAATCCTTGGGAGCAGGGGTATTTTGGATATCGGGATATTCCGTATTTTGGAATATTTGCATAAAATAATGAAATTAATTATTTGTGCTTTAAACAAAGTTTGTGTACATTGAACCATCAGAAAGCAAAGGTTTAATTTTCTCAGTCATGCTAAAAATTTTCCGTGTTTCGGGAATATTCCGTATTTCGGAATATTTGGATATGGTAGACTCAACCTGTATATACATGTATTAAATTCTTACTAAAATAATGGAGGTAAATGCTCTAGTTGGCTTTCTCCAATAGTATTACAAAACAGGACTTGATTATCACAGATATGATTTATAGATGAAAAGAAAAACAATTGTTATTACAGGCAATACAGGACATTATATATTATAGTGATCCCTTTGATATGAAAATATATTTTTTTAAATGAAGATTAGTTTGAACTAGAATTAGTCTTGTTTTCTTTCCCTGCATGTATGGTACTGGTGTTAGCCTCCATCCTGTCACTGCTTCTGCCTTATTTTGCTTAACTCTGGTAGAGGTAGGTGTTTCTGTCCTGTGTGGGTGTATAGAGAGGTTGGTCATTTTTAGTCCTTAGGTCCAAGTCCAACTTTATCACCCTAATATATTATGTAGCTTTACCAACTGACACATGCAAGTAATAACGCTCAGACAGAGAACACGATAGTTATGGAAATATACAATGAAACTTACTTACAGTATGTACAATTTACCGTCTTATACTTGGTTATTAAAGTAACATCATGTAAATGTGGACACAACTTTAATGAAGAATTAGAATCCAATGTTCTCAATCTACTACAATGTACATATTGGAGTGTACTTGGTACACGTCCCAGTATGTGCCTCCCTGAGAGCCCTTTGTCACTTCCTTACATTCTCAATCACTTCAGCAAATACTGAACAGCCAAACTTAAACATGACTAGTTTATATACACTAGCCCAAACTTGTCTGAACAGTGCACAAAGACACTAAGGGCTTGATCCACATGTGAAAGTAATTCACATATAGTTAAGCGATTATTTGCAAGTGCGCATGCGTGAAAAATTTAGAAACCCCCTACGGCATATACGTTACACGGACTGTATGCACAAAGATGCTGTAGTGATTGGGACAGACGGTATCATAAATGGGCAAAGTGATGGACATTCTTGGGCAATGAATAAGAAATGGCTAGAAGTGAACGTAAAAAAGTCAGTCTTATGGGTGTGTTATGGGAATGCCGTGGATGTGTCAGTGAAAGCTGTTGTGTTCCCTAACAGACAGCCGCAGCCACAGAGGGCGTGGTCAGACAGAGAAACTGCACCTGCCTTAGGGTTGGAGCAAGTATGAATGTGCTGATGGTGTGCCGATGGTGGCATGTCAAGAATCACCAGCGATGTTACAGCATGCAGAGAAGCTGACAGTTGACATCTCAGTGTTTGCACAATCAGACGCAGGCATCTACACCAGGGGACAGCTGAAACTAGCATTAGCATATTATCGCAACTGCGACTCCGTAAACAGACACAAGAGTGGACGCGGCAGTGCCCTTCTCAGAACCAGGCCCTGCGGGACTTATGCAGAGTTAGGAGCAAATTAAAAAAGGAGCAAAAAAAGGAACATTTGCACCTTGGTAAAACCATGTAGCATTGGGTCTGGGTGACAGACAGGGCCGGCCCTAGCCCAAATTTTTTGGTAAGCAAGTATATTTTTTGGCGCCCCCCCTATGCAATGCCCCTTTTACAGTGCCCCCGGTATTGGTCCCCCCCTGTGCAGTGCCCCTTGTGCCCCCAGTAGTATTCCCCTTATATAGTGCCCCAGTAGTACTCCCACGCTATGCAGTGCCCCCAGTAGTGGTACCCACTATGCAGTGCCCTTTATATAGTGCCCCCAGTAGTGGTCCCCCCCCTAGTAGTAATCCCCCCCTTGTAGTGCCCCCAGTAGTAATTCCCCCCTTGTAGTGCCCCCAGTAGTAATCCTCCCCTTGTAGTGCCCCCAGTAGTATTCCCCCCCTGTAGTATTACCCCCTGTAGTGTCCCCAGTAGTATTACCCCCTGTAGTGCCCCCAGTAGTATTACCCCCTGTAGTGTCCCCAGTTGTATTACCCCCTGTAGTGCCCCCAGTAGTAGTGCCCCCAGTAGTATTACCCCCTGTAGTGTCCCCAGTAGTATTACCCCCTGTAGTATCCCCAGTAGTATTACCCCCATAGTAATCCCCCCTTGAAGTGCCCCCAGTAGTATTACCCCCTGTAGTGTCCCCAGTAGTATTCCCCCCTAGTAATTTCCCCTTGTAGTGCCCCCCAGTAGTATTACCCCCCTAGTAATCCCCCTTTGTAGCGCCCCCCAGTAGTATTACCCCCTGTAGTGTCATAAGTAGTATTACCCCCCTAGTAATCCCCCCTTGTAGTGCCCCCGCAGTAGAGACGTAATGAAAATTTAATAAAAACCACTTACCTGAAACCCGCTCCTGGTCCTGGTCCCGCCGCCGATACCAGCTCCTCCGTCCGCCGCTTTGCATTATGGGAGTGACGTCACGTCATGACGTCACTCCCATTACCCACTGCGGAAGGGAAGATGTCCGGCTCCGGCAGTGGGAGCAGCAGCCGATGAGAGTCTGTCTGACTCTCATCAGCTGCTAAAGCAAGCACACAGCTGCCGGCGCCGGCGGCTGTGTGTTTGTGCTGTGTAGCGCTGACCGAACTCCGTCCGGTCAGCGCTACACAGGCGGTGCAGCTGTGTCACAGAGACACAGTCTGCACCGCGGCCCCCATGGTACGCAGCTGAGGCGCCCTTCACTATGTGGCGCATTACGCAGCTGCGTACCATGCGTAACGGGAGAACCGGCCCTGGTGACAGACACAGCAGAGAGGTGAAGAGCAACAAAACTACTGCTGCTGCTGTTGTTCCTCCTAATCCTGAGGACCCCACCAGCACAGTGTGTACTCTGAGTCATGGAGTGAAGTAAGGTGGGTGATCAGGCAATATCACATATAGACACAAATGCACCATATGCGACAGGTAATGTTTTGTGAATATATGCAAGTTGCTCACACCTTACTGACTATAGATCACATATAAACTGTTTATTCCAGCAAACATCCACCAGTCTCTCAGCCTGGTAACCACATAATACATACAGGGCTTGATGCAGAATCGCATGCAATGCTGATGTTCACAGAGTTGAATGATTTGTTGCTACTGCGTGAAAACCCTTAAAAACTGGTATGGTACATGTGTTGCATAGTGTGTATGCACAAAGGGCCTGATTCAGAGACGGCAGCAGCAGGAGGTGTCTGTAGCAGAAAGACGCCCACTGCAGGCTTTTGAAATCTGCTGCTGTGTCTGAAGACGTGCACGAACATCAAACATCTGAGTAACCCTAAGGTTACATAGGATGGGTGGTGTTTTCACGCTGCCGGGGTTAGTGAAGCTGCGTCGGAAGACACAAACCTGGCCTTGGCACATCTACAAATCGGGGCTGTGATGCCCTCATTTTGTAAAATGCTCACCCGTCACTGCCCTCTAATCACCCTCAAACAGCTGCAGACTGTCACTCACCTGACATCTGCAGCTGCACTGCGTCGACTACGACGGACCCGATCTGCACATGCGCAGTTCAATAAACATCTGAGATGTATATAATCCATCAGGTTTGCGCACATCTCTGAATTAGGACCAGAGGTGCTGTTGCAAGGTGGCTAAAGAGGCACACGGAGATGGTCCATCTTAAGGGCGCGTTATGGACATGTCTCTGACGTGTTTGTGTACACAGACGCTTACTCGTTCACAGTGTAGGACATACTCAGAAAATCAACACCTGCCCTAGCGCTGGTGCAAGTTTCAATGTTGCTACCGATGGTTGCATCTAAAGATGCATCAGGCGGTATTACAGCATCTAGAGATGCTCAAAGTGAGTGTCTCAGTCCTTGCACATTCATACACACAGATGTACACCAGGAAAGGGCTTTGCAGCAATATTTGTATAAGGTTGCAGAGGGGCGATCACCAAAAGACACAGCTGCTGCCATGTATGAGCCCACCACTGAATCAAGTCCACAGGCTTGGATTTCCAGCACACACCCACCAGTCTCACAGCCTACTGACCAATCACGTACAGTACACATTGCGTATCCCAGCACACATCCATCAGTCTCACAGCCTACAGACCGATCACATACAAATTACGTATCCCAGCACACATCCACCAGTCTAACAACCTATTGACCAATCACATACATATTGCGAATCCCAGCGCACCTTCACCAGTCTCCCAGCCTACTGACCAATCACATACATATTGCGTATCCCAGCACACATCCACCAGTCTCACAGCCTACTGACCAATCACATACATATTGCATATCCCAGCACACATTCACCAGTCTCACAGCCTACTGACCAATCACATAGATATTCCATATCCCAGGACACACCCACCAGTCTAACAGCCTACTGACCAATCACATACATATTGTGTATCCCAGCACACACCCACCAGTCTAACAGCTTACAGACCAATCACATACATATCCCAGCGCACATTCACCTATCTCACAGCCTACTGACCAATCACATACATATTGCGATTCTCAGCACACATCCATCAGTCGCACAGCCTACTGACCAATCACATACATATTGCGTATCCCAGCGCACATTCACCAGTCTCACAGCCTACTGACCAATCACATACATATTGCATATCCCAGCGCACATCCACCAGTCTCACAGCCTACTGACCAATCACATACATATTGCGTATCCCAGCAAACATCCATCAGTCGCACAGCCTACTGACCAATCACATACATATTGCGTATCCCAGCACACACACACCAGTCTCACAGCCTACTGACCAATCACATACATATTGCGATTCCCAGCACATATCCATCAGTCTAGCAGCCTACTGACCAATCACATACATTTTGCATATCCCAGCACACACCCACCAGTCTAACAGCTTACAGAACAATCACATACATATCCCAGCGCACATTCACCAGTCTCACAGCCTACTGACCAATCACATACATATTGCATATCCCAGCACACATCCACCAGTCTCACAGCCTACTGACTAATCACATACATATTGCATATCCCAGCACACACCCACCAGTATAACTGCCTACTGAATAATCACATACATATTGCGTATCCCAGCACACACACACCAGTCTAACAGCCTACAGACCAATTAAATACATATTGCATAACCCAGCACACATCCACCAGTCTCACAGCCTACTGACCAATCACATACATATTGCATATTCCAGCACACATCCACCAGTCTCACAGCCTACTGACCAATCACATACATATTGCATATTCCAGCACACATCCACCAGTCTCACAGCCTACTAACCAATCACATACATATTGCATATCCCAGCACACACCCACCAGTCGCACAGCCTACTGACCAATCACATACATATTGCATATCCCAAAACACACACACCAGTCTAACAGCCTACTGACCAATCACATACATATTGCGTATCCCAACGCACATCCATCAGTCGCACAGCCTACTGACCAAACACATACATATTGCATATCCCAGCACACACCCACCAGTCTAACAGCCTACTGACCAATCACATACATATTGTGTATCCCAGCACACACCCACCAGTCTAACAGCTTACAGACCAATCGCATACATATCCCAGCGCACATTCACCAGTCTCACAGCCTACTAACCAAACACATACATATTGCATATTCCAGCACACACCCACCAGTATAACTGCCTACAGAATAATCACATACATATTGCATATCCCAGCACACACACACCAGTCTAACAGCCTACAGACCAATCACATACATATTGCGTATCCCAGCGCACGTTCTCCAGTCTCACAGCCTACTGACCAATCACATACATATTGCATAACCCAGCCCACATCCACCAGTCTCACAGCCTACTGACCAATCACATACATATTGCGTATCCCAAAACACACACACCAGTCTAACAGCCTACTGACCAATCACATACATATTGCGTATCCCAACGCACATCCATCAGTCGCACAGCCTACTGACCAAACACATACATATTGCATATCCCAGCACACACCCACCAGTCTAACAGCCTACTGACCAATCACATACATATTGTGTATCCCAGCACACACACACCAGTCTAACAGCTTACAGACCAATCACATACATATCCCAGCGCACATTCACCAGTCTCACAGCCTACTAACCAAACACATACATATTGCATATTCCAGCACACACCCACCAGTATAACTGCCTACAGAATAATCACATACATATTGCATATCCCAGCACACACCCACCAGTCTAACAGCCTACTGACGAATCACATACATATTGTGTATCCCAGCACACACCCACCAGTCTAACAGCTTACAGACCAATCACATACATATCCCAGCGCACATTCACCAGTCTCACAGCCTACTGACCAAACACATACATATTGCATATTCCAGCACACACCCACCAGTCGCACAGCCTTCCGACCAATCACATACATATTGCGTATCCCAGCAAACATCCATCAGTCGCACAGCCTACTGACCAATCACATACATATTGCGTATCCCAAAACACACAAACCAGTCTAACAGCCTACTGACCAATCACATACATATTGCGTATCCCAGCGCACGTTCTCCAGTCTCACAGCCTACTGACCAATCACATACATATTGCATATCCCAGCACACATTCACCAGTCTCACAGCCTACTGACCAATCACATACATATTGCGATTCCCAGCACACATCCATCAGTCGCACAGCCTACTGACCAAACACATACATTTTGCATATCCCAGCACACACCCACCAGTCTAACAGCCTACTGACCAATCACATACATATTGCATATCCCAGCACACATCCACCAGTCTCACAGCCTACTGACCAATCACATACATATTGCATATCCCAGCACACACCCACCAGTCTAACAGCTTACAGACCAATCACATACATATCCCAGCGCACATTCACCAGTCTCACAGCCTACTGACCAAACACATACATATTGCATATTCCAGCACACACCCACCAGTCGCACAGCCTTCCGACCAATCACATACATATTGCGTATCCCAGCAAACATCCATCAGTCGCACAGCCTACTGACCAATCACATACATATTGCGTATCCCAAAACACACAAACCAGTCTAACAGCCTACTGACCAATCACATACATATTGCGTATCCCAACGCACATCCATCAGTCGCACAGCCTACTGACCAAACACATACATATTGCATATCCCAGCACACACCCACCAGTCTAACAGCCTACTGACCAATCACATACATATTGTGTATCCCAGCACACACCCACCAGTCTAACAGCTTACAGACCAATCACATACATATCCCAGCGCACATTCACCAGTCTCACAGCCTACTGACCAAACACATACATATTGCATATTCCAGCACAAACTCACCAGTAGAACTGCCTACAGAATAATCACATACATATTGCATATCCCAGCACAAACACACCAGTCTAACAGCCTACAGACCAATCACATACATATTGCGTATCCCAGCGCACATTCGCCAGTCTCACAGCCTACTGTCCAATCACATACATATTGCGTATCCCAGCGCACATCCACCAGTCGCACAGCCTTCCGACCAATCACATACATATTGCGTATCCCAACAAACATCCGTCAGTCGCACAGCCTACTGACCAATCACATACATATTGCGTATCCCAGCTCACACCCACCAGTCATAACAGCCTACAGACCAATTAAATACTTATTGTGTATCCCAGCGTACATTCACCAGTCTCACAGCCTACTGACCAATCACATACATATTGCGTATCCCATCACACATCCACCAGTCTAACAGCCTACTGACCAATCACATACATATTGTGTATCCCAGCACACATTCACCAGTCGCACAGCCTTCCGACCAATCACATACATATTGCGTATCCCAGCAAACATCCGTCAGTCGCACAGCCTACTGACCAATCACATACATATTGCATATCCCAGCACACACCCACCAGTCTCACAGCCTACTGACCAATCACATACATATTGCATATCCCAGCACACATCCACCAGTCTCACAGCCTACTGACCAATCACATACATATTGCGTATCCCAGCACACATTCACCAGTCGCACAGCCTTCCGACCAATCACATACATATTGCATATCCCAGCAAACATCCATCAGTCGCACTACCTACTGACCAATCACATACATATTGCGTATCCCAAAACACACACACCAGTCTAACAGTCTACTGACCAATCATACATATTGCGTATCCCAACGCACATCCATCAGTCGCACAGCCTACTGACCAAACACATACATATTGCATATCCCAGCACACACCCACCAGTCTAACAGCCTACTGACCAATCACATACATATTATGTATCCCAGCACACACCCACCAGTCTAACAGCTTACAGACCAATCACATACATATCCCAGCGCACATTCACCAGTCTCACAGCCTACTAACCAAACACATACATATTGCATATTCCAGCACACACCCACCAGTATAACTGCCTACAGAATAATCACATACATATTGCATATCCCAGCACACACACACACCAGTCTAACAGCCTACAGACCAATCACATACATATTGCGTATCCCAGCGCACGTTCTCCAGTCTCACAGCCTACTGACCAATCACATACATATTGCGTATCCCAGCACACACCCACCAGTATCACAACCTACTGACCAATTCATACAATTTGCATATCCCAGCACACACCCACCAGTCTCACAGCTTACAGATAAATCACCTACATATTGCATATCCCAGCACACACCCACCAGGCTAACAGGCTACAGACCAATCACATACATATTGCGTATCCCAGCACACATACACCAGTCTCACAACCTACTGACCAATCACATACATAATGCGTATCCCAGCACACATCCACAAGTCTCACAGTCTATTTACCAATCACATACATATTGCGTATCTCAGCACACATCCACCAGTCTCACAACCTACTGACCAATCACATACATAATGCGTATCCCAGCACACATCCACCAGCCTCTCAGCCTACTGACCAATCACTTACATATTGCGTATCCCAGCACACACCCTCCAATCTCACAGTCAACTAAGCAAACACATACATATTGCATATCCCAGCACACATCCACCAGTCTAACAGCCTGCTGACCAATCACATACATATTGCGTATCCCAGCACACATTCACCAGTCGCACAGCCTACCGACCAATCACATGCATACTGTATATCCCAGCACACACCCACCAGTCTCACAACCTACTGACCAATTACATACAATTTGCGTATCCCAGCACACATCCACCAGTCTCACAGCTTACAGACCAATCACATACATATTGCGTATCCCAGCACACACCCACCAGTCTAACAGCCTACTGACCAGTGACATGCATACTGCATATCCCAGCACACACCCACCAGTCTCACAACCTACTGACCAATTACATACATTTTGCGTATCCCAGCACACACCAACCAGTCTCACAGCTTACAGACCAATCACATACATATTGCGTATCCCAGCACACACCCACCAGTCTAACAGCCTATTGACCAATCACATACATATCCCAGCACACACCCACCAGTCTAACAGCCTACTGACCAATCACATACATATTGCGTATCCCAGCACAAATGTAGGAGCTCATTATGCAATGAAATATACTAACAAGCCACTGTACTTAGACCCCTGGTTGATACTAACTAATCCTGCACATACACATTAATCTAGCACTGACAAACTAGACGCAAACATGAAATGACACAAATAATGTTGCATGTCATTTCTACAGTGTAGACTGCAAAATCTATAGTTAGGGAGAAAAAGAGGGTGAAAACACACTAATAGATAGTTAATGATTTTCCAATATTTTCCCATCTCTCACTTCAGCCATTCGCTTGGTAGTATTAAACTCTCTAGCGGACAAAACAAGCGATTGTTATACTTTGACATTTTATCAAACAATCTGCAGCGTTTCTTTCATTATGACATTAACAAAACCACTCACCTGTTATCGTTTATTTTTCTGTTTGTAGAACAATTACTCAATGGACGTATGGATTTTTCTTTTCCTGGTTCCGCAAACAGTCTGACTCGCACAGTGACCACCGGGTACCAACAGCTCAGTCCCAGTGTGCACCAAGACACATACAGGTTTGGCAGCACCAGCTCTCAGCACACAACCGTCCTTTCAGGACATGGTAAGCGATAGGAAGTATCTTGTGTCCACTGCAGTTTCTATGAGCCATTTTCTTTTCCCTTCCTCTCACACTCTATCTCTCACCTGTCTATTCAAATACACTAATGTAATTCCTTGTTCATTTTTCCTGCATTCTTTGTACTCGTACTTTTACCCATCCATGCTGAGTGTGGATCTAATTATCAAAGTTGTGAATAAGTGAGTGAAAGTAAGTTCATAAATTCTCATTCAAAATAATGAATATAAATAATAATAGTGTATATTAGTTTATCTCAAAGGGGGAGATGTATCAAGAGAGAGATAATGTAGAGAAGTTGCACAAAGCCACCAACCAGCATCTAACTGTCATTTATTTAGCAAAGTCTTTGAAATAACAGTTAGATGCTGATTTCGGCAACTACTCTATATTATCTCTCTTGATACATCACCCCTCAAGTATTTTATAATTGAAACATTTAAATAAAGTTCAAACTAATTAAATATATGAGCTGAATGTGGGTACTGGGCTTACCCTTCGTATTGTACCTTTTGTTTAAGTATCTCTAAAAGAAATAATAAAATATATATATATATATATATATATATATATATATATATATATATGCTGGATCACATAAAATATTTACTGAGTTTGTTGAACTGCAGAGGACCAATAACAGGTTTATAAAAAATGGCTTATAATATTTTCTTCTATACCCCACATCTAATTTCTGTACTGATTTTATTTTTTCCCCAATCTACCGGTATTTGTGCCTTTTTACTTTGTCACTTCTTTACTCTTATAAACTGTTAAACCTCCGTCACTTTCTCACCTTCTCCTGCTGTTTCTTTTCCCTGCCCTCTCGCAGAGCGGGTAGGTGGAGGGTCCCTGCTTCGCGTGCAGGAGAACTCTGGGAGACGGCTTGCTGGGGCAAAGGTGAAGGGTTACCACGGCAGCTGCACAAGCCGAGACATTATAATAATGGCCGACAGTCCCAGAGCAACACACGCGGTGATAGGTACCATGGAAACGTGTCACCCTCATGCTGATTTGTCATTGCTTTCCATGGATGCTTCATCCCATCCTCCGTACCGAACAACCTGACCAGTAATACCCAACTAACTGAAAAAGACTGTGCTGCATTCGGTAGTAATCATGAGTATAAGTACAACAATTGACTTAATCGGGAATGGGCTACAGTAGTGTGGAGTACTGTATGGTACAACCGCAACAGTGTATAGAAATGTGCAGTAGTAAAAATAAAATAGGTTATATGGAGTATTACTAAAATGCAACACAATCCTTTTCAGGGTTTACTGGATGCAATGCATGGATTGCTTTTAACTATTCATTCATTGTCAGACTGGTCTGCAGTGGATTTGTAAGACATATTCTTAATGTCACTACACTAGACTTTTCTGATTGTGAATTTGTTAACCTGCCTGCTGGCCAAATAACCACCTTAACCATCAGCTCAGCTAAAGCCCCTCACTCCATAGCCAGAGAGACAATTCACTGCTGGTGTCTCTGGGCTGGAAGGGGTTAACTCTGCACTGCTGTAACCACCCATCCTCAAACTTTGCATTCTGCCACGCAATGGGTCCAGTGTCTGCTCCCTACATCAGAGGATGTGTGCTCTTAAGGCTTGCTCATATTCAGGTTCGATCTCAGATCAAAAATCATCTTTGGAAGCAGATCTGTTAAGGAGAAGATTAACAGTATTGTTTTTCCAAGAGATCTGAGCAGGTGAGTGCTGCTGTGCGCATGTCTTGCACTTGTTCTCAGCATGTGGACCAGTGAGCTTCCAGCAATGTCTCTATGGACTTCCTGGCACAAGCTAAAAATCTCATCATATTGTCTATTCTGAAACTCACATTCAGCCGGGTCCAATATAACACTCTGCCTGATATGTGCACAGGTGCGTCAGGGCAGAAAAGACTGGGACTACCCCCACTTATGCTTGGGACTGGGAAAGGACGCACTCACTCAGAGGATGTTCGGGATGCTCTTAGCAGCTTGGATGTGGCTATACAAGGTATGTGTAGGAACCTTTACTGATGTGCAGATTTTATAACTGTACGCCTTTTGCATACTAACGGCTGTCCTTATATCCAAATAGAGCGTCTCTCACCCGGAATCCCAGATACTCCCACCCGATTAGTGTTCTCTGCATTGGGACCTACATCCTTAAAGGTCAGCTGGCAAGAGCCACAGTGTGAACGAGAGGTGCTGGGATACAAAGTGCTCTATCAGCTGATCAATGGAGGTATGTAATAAAAGTTCTAATAATGATATTAGCATTGTTGTTTGACCCAAGTATGTCCATTTTCTAGTTCCTTATGAACTCACTCATAACCTACATTATGCAAGAAATTTATAGTATGACAGCTTTTCATGTATATATCTGTGTTATTACAGGTTATAGAGAGGGCTCAAAGCAATATGTTGCTGTTTGCGTTATTATGAACTGTGCGATAATACTGTTAACTTGGGCCAAGATTGCATTGTTTATACTGTAATATAAGAGCACTTTTATATATATATATATATATATATATATATATATATGACTTTTTTTTTTTCAGGAGAATCTCGATCCATTGACATCCCAAACCCCAGAGAGAACTCTGTGGTAGTAGAAGATCTGCTCCCTAACCATTCATACATGTTCCGTGTGAAGGCACACAGCGAAGAGGGATGGGGACCTGAACGAGAAGGTGTCATCACCATTGAGTCACAAGTGGATCCCCAGAGTCCTCTCAGTCCTGTGCCAGGTACAGTACAAAAAAAAATAACCCAAACTTTTTTTTAGATGGCGTTCCTCTACACGCAGTTCCGGAAAGGGGCGTCTCCTTGTGGAACACCCCCAATTCATCACACTGTGGGGCGTGCCCAGCACCTACGAAGGTGCTGGGCTTCCCCCAAGCTCTCCCCTCGTGGCGAATAATTGCCATGTGGCACTACTGCCCTTTATAACACATTATGCCACATGCAGTAGTGCCCTTTATAAACACATTATGCCACACGCAGTAATGCCCTGTACAACACATTACGCCACACGCAGTAATGCCCTCTATAACACATTATGCCACATGCAGTAATGCCCTTTATAAACACATTATGCCACACGCAGTAATGCCCTGTATAACACATTACGCCACACGCAGTAATGCCCTGTATAACACATTACGCCACACGCAGTAAGGCCCTGTATAACGCATTATGCCATATGCACTAAGAACCTGTATAACACATTATGCCAAATGCAGTAATGCCCTGTATAATACATTATGCCACACGCAGTAATACCCTGTATAATACATTGTGCCACACGCAGTAATACCCTGTATAATACAGTATCCCCAATTCAAATTACGCCATACATTAGTCCTTTATTCATGTTATGACACACATTGGTGCCCCTTATACACAAGGCCCACAGTAGTAGTGCCCATAATACAATGCCCACAGTAGTGGTGCCCCTAATACAATGCTCACAGCAGTGGTGCCCCTTACACAATGGCCCCAGTAGTGGTGTCCCCCATGCAGTGCCCTGATTAGTAGTGCCTGCAGTGGTAATGCCCCCAGTGTTAATGCCCCCAATAGTAGTGCCCACAGTAGTAATGCCCTTATAGTAGTGCCCAAAGTAGTAATGCCCACTATAGTAGTGCCCACAGTTGTAATGCCCCCATTAGTAATGCCCCCTATAGTAGTGCCTCCAGTAGTAATGCCCCCTATATTAATGCCCCCCTATAGCCATGCCCCCAGTAGTAATGCCCCCTATAGTAATCCCCCCATAGCCATGCCCCAATAGTAAGGCCCCCCTATAGCTATGCCCTCCTATAGCCATGCCCCCAAGTAGTAATGCCCCCCTATAGCCATGCCCCCAATAGTAATGCCCCCCTATAGCCATGCCCCCAATAGTAATGCCCCCTATAGCCATGCCCCCAATAGTAATGCCCCCCTATAGCCATGTCCCCAGTAGTAATGCCACCCTATAGCATGCCCCAGGAGTAATGCCCCCTATAGCCATGCCCCCAGTAGTAATGCCTCCTATAGTAATCCCCCCATAGCCATACCCCCAGTAGTAATGCCCCCGTAGTAATGCCCCCTATAGCCATGCCCCCATGCCTCCCTTCTGAAAAAAAAAATACAATTAAAATACGAAACACAATACTTACCTTAGGCCCCGCTCCTGCATCCGCTGCCGTCCGGTCCGACCGCGGCTCCACCACGGATCTATGGGAAAGACGTCATGACTTCCCTCCCATAGTGCTTTCTGCTGGAGGCTCCGGCTCCACGGATCTATGGGAGAAACGTCATGACGTCCCTCCCATAGTGCTCTCTGCTGGAGCCGGAGCTCAGGAGTGAGCTCCGGCTGCACGGATCTATGGGAGAGACATCATGACGTCCCTCCCATAGCTTTCGGTAGCTGCTGCAGGGAGGGAGCCGGGTGCCCGCTGATTACAAATATCAGCAGGCGCCCGACATATGGAGCATCCCTGCGGGGGGGGCCAGCGCTTTTTTTTTTTTTTTCACCTTCTGTGGCGCCCTCTGGGGCCGGCGCTCCGGGCGACGGCCCTGTTAGCCCGCTCCTAGAACCGCCACTGGCAGCACCAAGCAGCCTAATGACAGTTTACAATTTAGACAGTAATGAAAATACAAACTATGAACCTTATTGTTCTTCTATTTTAACGCTTTAAAAAGTCATTTCCAAGTGTCAGTCAGTGGTCAGACATATGTATAAGCTTTTCTCTAGGCCTGTGTCTAGTATCTATTTCATTCACTTTTCTGTTTGCAGTTTCAATTTATTTTGTATTACTCTATTATTTGTTAAAATTGGGTAACACAGACACACTGGGAATTCCCCTTAGCAAAACCTTCCACCCTCTGCAGCTTTCCCATCCTGTCAGTATAGCAATACCCAAGTCTTGATAACCGACAGCTCTGATACAAAATAGAGGGGAATCCTGGGAAGGATGGTCCGTATCTGCCAATTAGCCCGGAGGAATGGATTTCACAGCAAGCAAGTAACTAAGGTGCTTGTTTTTACAAGTTGAGATGTTGCCCATAGCAACCAATCAAATTCTACTTAACATTTACAGTACCTTATATAATATAACAGCTAGAATCTTGTTGGTTGCTATGGGCAACATCTTCACTTCTAAAAACCCGCACTTTAGTAAATATACCCCAAGCAGTCCACTTTTGTTTGCTTGTAGCAGTTAGGGCACATGAGGATCTTTCAAAGCCTCCCAGAACAGGGGTGATGAATGCTTACTGAGCACAAACCACTTGAAGGATCTTGAAGGATATTCCTACCAAAACCAGAATCCATTAACTGGTGACATTGATTGAATAGAATTTGACAACCACATAGCCTGCATATACATTTGTTACACAAAACTCTGCTCCTCAGATCTCAGTGGGAACATGCTATCACTGTGAAATTGATTGTGAATCTGCTTATTTAGTTCAAAGTAACCCAAACTAATCTGGTGTAAGTGCCTCTGCAAAGTTTCCTAGTGTCCCACAGAGCTGGCAAGTAGGGTCAGCAGGTCTCACTGCTGCAGACATCTTAATTATGAGCAATATAAGTGCTGAAGTCCCAAATAACATTAAGAAAATGCATGGCTTTCTCTTTGGTGTATTACTTAATTTTTCTGAAAGTCAACGCATCATAAGAAAAGGCCTGTAAGAAGGATATAAGACTTGGACAATCCATAGTAATGTAAGGGTGCCTAAACCTGTAATTTCTGTATTAAAGGACAACATAAAGAATTAGGTGTAGATATACTAAAGTATGGGTTTTTAGAATTGGAGTTGTTGCCCATAGCAACCAATCAGATTCTAGCTATTATCTTCTATAAGGTGCTAAATAAATGTTAACATACATCCCAACATGACCCTCTCCAGGAGGGACACAGTGCTCTGGTCCTGGACTTCCCTGGTAATTTATGATTGGTGGTGGACCAGAGCATTGTGTCAGAGCATTGTGTCCCTCCTGGAGAGGGTCATGTTGGGAGGTATGTGTTAAGTAGAATCTGATCGGTTGCTATGGGCAACATGTCCACTTCTAAAAAACGCACTTTAGTAAATATACCCCTTAGAGTTTAAATTGGTTAAACGTTACAAAATTAAATGCAGTTCATGAAACATCATAAAGCAATGGTAAAGTCTTTATAGGGGAGCATTGGGAGCTTTTTCTGCTGGGTACACACTGGCCGATATATTGACCGATCAATTGATCGGCCAATATATCGTGACCCCGACGGCCAGTGTGTACAGACAATGGCCCTCATTCAGAGCCGTTCGCTATTTGCGGTCGTTCGTTTAAAAACAAGGGGTGGCTATTCAAATGATCCGTACGCACATTGCAGTCTGTTCACACCTCTAAGTCTGAACGAACGAGCAAAACATACGCTCGTTTATTTGTTAAAAACGCCCCCTGGCCGCACGCATCCTACGTCATGTCCGCTATTTATTAGATTAATCGAGTACATCGACCAGCGTATGAACTGCTCGCTATTCTTGTGGTTGGTGTTTGCTACCACAAATTTGCGAGCAGTTCTGGCTCTAAAATAACCCAGTGACGTGGTCAATGACGCTGCTGTTTTAAATATACACACCCATAAAACGCCCGTTTTGACCTTTAAGCACGCCTGCGTTCGGATCTCCACTCCCCATTTTCAAGCACCTTCCCCTGTTACCACCCACATACGCCTCATTCTGTCACTCAAAATAGCAGGCACTCGCTATATAGCGTACAAACGATTTTCGGCCGCACTGACTGGTTCGCGCATGCGTACTAAAAAGCGTACGCATGCGCAGATGTGCAAACATCGCTCGGAACGAGCGTACTGCCGCTAACGAGCGGCTCTGAATGAGGGCCAATATGTCTGTGAACAACGTCGTTCACAGACATATCGCATTGGCTGTGCTGCACAGCCAATGAACAGATATATCTGCAGACATATCTGTCCATCGGCAAGTGTGTACGGGCGATCAGCCAATCGCCTGTACACAGGGGTGCAGAGAGAGGGGGGAAGCCGCGAGCGGGTACTACTTACCCGACTCCGGCACAACCCCCAATCCACAGCAGCCCAGCACACGCTGCTGTGTGCTGGGCGGCATTGAGAGACTGTCCTAGGCTGCTAAAGCAGCAGCCCGAGTAGTCTCATGCCAAAGGTGGGGAGCGATCATGCTGATTGCGCACCCCATTTGCTGCGTGCCAGGCTAGGGGCACACAGCGCCTCCCTCCCCAGCGCGAAGCGCCGCAAATGTTTTTTCCAAAGGGGGCATGGCCACGCCCTCTGCAATTAGGCCACACCCCGTACCTGCTCCCACTCCAGCCCGACCCGCTGCAGCATGCAGAGGATGGTCGTTCAGTGTGTATGAACGACCATCATCTGCAGATATATCTGTCAGGTGTGTACCCACCTTTACAGTATTCGACTACCCATGAGAAACTATGGGGTCTATTTACTAAGCCTTGGATGGAGATAAAGTGAACGGAGATAGTCCCAACCAATCAGCTCCTAACTGTCATTTTTCAAATACAGCCTGTGACATGGCAGTTAGGACCTGATTGGCTGGGACTTTATCTCCATCCAAGGCTTAGTAAATAGATCCTTATAAAACCAGTGCCTGTCTCCCCGTTTGCTACAGCAGAAGCTAATGCACCACAGACACAATATCCTGCATTACAATTAGAACACATGCTTTATTATTTGTCTTAATCACATTTTTTCTTAGGTTCACCTTTTACTCTGAGCACCCCAAGTGCACCCGGACCCCTTGTTTTCACAGCTCTGACACCAGACTCCCTGCAGCTGAGCTGGGTGAGGCCAAGAAAACCCAATGGGACTATCTTGGGGTACATGGTTACCTGTGAAATGCTCCATGGCGGAGGTAAGTGTGGTGACGTACCACAGACACACCAATTTGTACAGTCAATATGCTTAACACCATTATTATGCTGGGCATATACTATACAATTATCTGTCAGATATCTGTCCAATCTGGCTGGTTGGAATGAAAATCTGGTAATGTATGGGAGCAAATGATAATCGATTATATGGTTTTAAACACTGGAAAACAGACAAAAATGATTGTTCAAATTGGTTCAATTTGTTTTATTTAACCAATTTGGCTGAACGTCCATTTTTTCCTGTTTTCCAGTGTTTGATCCTCATTTGCTCCCATACTTTTAATGTGGAAACTAAAATTGTGCCCTTGTTATCCCTTTAGTAGTTATATATAAATATTGAAATATGAGTAGAATATTAAATACTGTAATCATTAGTGAAAATAGAGAATACAAAAATTAACCCCTAACAATTTTCTGCCCCTCAGCTCATGTTCAGTTATTATAAATGTAGCCCCCCCCCCCCCCCCCCTCCAACCACACACACTCGTACTAGATTGTAAATTTACTGTTCATTTTTATCTTAGGAGAGCCAAGGAACATATATGTAGAAGGTGATATCCCTGAGACCACCTTGACAGTACCCTTCCTCAGCGAGAACCTTCCCTACAAGTTCAAGGTGCAGGCCAAAACCACACAGGGATTTGGACCGGAGAGAGAGGGAATAATTACAATTGAATCTCAGGATGGAGGTGAGCAATGGGGATTTCAGCATGTATTTTCTTTTTAATGAACTTGTATTTAAAACAGAACAACACCTACATAACAATGAAAACTACATGAACCCCATCCCTAACCTCCCCTAACACTCATTACTTTGTGCAATTATCATGATTTTACTGGTAGAATAGAAGCTTGCCAATAAATCATGTTAGTATTGTAACTCATTTAGGCCAAGAGGTACCAGGGTGAGAGTGAATTAAGCAGATGATTCAAGTGACTCTCTGTGACAGGGCCCAAATACTGTACACAGGTATCAGTGACATGAAGTGGGGTCAATGGCTGGGGAGACACACTTATAAAAACACAGTTTTTGTTTCAAAACTCTGGAGCATGACAGGTAGTATGATGGGGGAGGGAGTATGACAGGGGAGCAGTGGCGTCACAAGGGGGGTGCGGGGGGTGCGGCCCGCACCCGGGTGTCACCCGCCGAGGGGTGACACCAAGGTGCAGGCTCCCCCTCAGTGACAGGAGCCGGGTGCTGCACTTTAGTATTAAGTGCAGCACTCGGTTCCTGTCAGTGAGGGTGCCGTCACCGCACATGCCCGCGCCTCCTGCATCCCCCACCGGCACCACCCCATTGATAGAGTTTGGTTACCACGGGCCGGGTTCGGGCCGTGGGACCACGCCCCTCGCTCAGTGTCACGCCCCTTCCTTGAAGACCAGGGCCGCGATGTCACGCCCCTCGCCTATTGTCACGCCCTCCCAAAGGCCACGCCCCTTTCGTCAGGTGCCGCGCGCATGGCGTCTCTCCCCGCACCGGGTGTCACCACGGGGAGAGACGCCACTGCAGGGGAGGCTCTGCCTTTCCTGCCTTCCCTGACCGCACGTCCCTGACAGGTATGGTATGAGTCATGAGTGGGTTCCTGAATTCACCTTCTCCACCAAACAACTGATTTAGTGGAATAGCTAGGATTCTGCCTCCACAAGGACGCTTCTCTCAGGCTGCAGTCACCACTCAGTGTGTGATGTTGTGTGTTGCGCAAGTCACTCAGTCACATCAAGTTAGAGCTACTTGACTACTTATAATGCCAATAGTCTAGCAGGCTATAACTTTTTTTTTTTTCAAACCCAGCCAGAGTGCCCAGGATAAGCAAACATAATTAGTCTGGTCACAGGAGCTTCCACACTGGTTCCCCTCTCATATATAAGCCCAGTACCATCTCAATAAAGGATTATTTTGGGGTGGGGGGATGAAGGGGGGGGGGCAAAACAATAATAAACATATGTCACACAGACAGAGAAATCATTAAATGAAAGAGAGAACAAGGGAATAGAATGCAAAGCCGTGGAGACATCGGTAGAGGAAATACAAATACAGATTGTAGTGAAGCACAACTGTAAAAATATAAGGAACTATACATATAAAAAGCAGGGAATATAATATACTGAATTTAAGAAAATGTTTGAGAGATAACAAGACAGAGCCGACAGCCCCCTTTGCCCCTCCAAGCATAAAGGCTTAAAGCCCAAGTCAGGTATGGGATCAGAAAGAAATTGGCGGGTCCTGCAGGTTTACATGGGTCTCATAGCACATGGTAACATGGTACTACAGAAGCAATGTTGTCATATAAGCTCCTTAGTGGAACACAGTGGGATGTCTCTGAATCATTCCCATGTGCCGAAAAAACTTTTCTTCATATGAATCTCCCTCTGAAGAGATGCTTCCTAACAATCCATTTGAAATATAAAGAAAAGGTTTTTTGTTTTTTTAAGTAGGTTGAGGGATGGGGTGGAAGGGTATTTTGAATCCACAACTGAAAAATGCATTTACAGGCAGCACATGAAACCGCTAAAAGTGTGGGGGCCTCCAGCAGATAAATTGCCTTATAGGGCCCATACACCTACACGATCAGCTTCCGATCCGTTTTACATCCGATTACCCTGCAGTACCGTCGGCACGTTTTTATTTTTCTTTGCACAGGATCAGTCGTATGATCGATCCTGTGCCTCACGCGCTCATTAGGGAATAGGGACAAACAGTCATTGAAATGACTGTATTGCCAAACGATGGATCGCATGAAAAAAAAATGGCACGTTCTGAACACGATACGATGGAACATATGTGCTGCACAAATGATCATAAGATACGATTGAAGGACCCACGGGAGCGCGCATCGGATGAAAACATGCACGATTTCAACAAGACTGAACGTACGTCGAGTCGAAAATCTTGTGATTGTCTAGAAATCGCGTAGGTGTATGGGGACCTTTACTTTGTTAATGTAAGTATCCCGTCCCGTGGTGTAAGTGCTGATACCAATGAGGACGGCTGTCGTCTGAAAAAGACATTCCATCTCCAGCCGCACACCTCAAACAAGCATGGAAGTCAGACTACGCGCCCACAACACTGCCATGAAATGGACCTATTCCACGCATCCGCACAGTAACCGCCCAGAATCGCTCTTTTCAGTTAGAGAGAAGCGGCCATGCACAAAGCATATCGTCCGCACTCATAGCCCGTCAATGTGCGTAAGCATAGCTTTGCTTATGCAGTTTGTTGTCAATAATTGCAGGATGCATCGGCTTTTGGACTATATTTCAGTATAGTAAACTGTTGTGAGGGTTTAAGTGTTGCACAATTGTAATTTGTTTTCTAATTCCACTGTGACTTGTAATTATGTTTCTAGTTATGTCAGTCCAGCGGCGACACTACAAAATAACAGGCTGCTACTTGGTGAAGAACAAAGCACCGTGTTATCAACTATACCCACTAATGTGTGGCTTTCAATGTACTACAAGAAGCTCCGATTCATTCATCTTCTGTTTTCTTATAGGAAACTTCTCTCAGTTTGGGACACAGCAAGTCACACGCAGAGAGATCTTTAATCTCCCAACAGAATATAGTCAGACCAGTACTACTCACTCCACTGTATCAGATCCTTTCTTCACAGGTAAATCATGGCAATGCTTGGTTTTTTTATTATTATTATTATTGTGTGTGTATGTGTTCCTCCTGATTACTGGCTAGGACTAAGTGGTAGGTACTGGGCACAGTTATCAATCATTAATATTATATATATATCCCATTCAGAGCTACCTTCTGTTTCTTTTTCTCAATGGTGCCAGGAGAATAAAGACACAGCAAAACAATTGATAATTGAAGAGTTGTTGGCTGCTGCCATACACTAGCAGACTGCACCAGTTCATGAGGGTATAGGGCAGTGATTCCCAACCTCGGTCCTCAAGGCAGGCACACTAATACCCCTTTTACACCAAACAAATAACCCAGGTTATTGCCAGGTCAATCCGGGTTGAGGCTCTGTGTGAACAGTTCCCAAAAAAATAACCCGGGTCCATTTACCAGGCTTACTTACTCGGGTTGAGAGCAGGGTTGAAAACGGGTTGTTCCCGGGTCATGAGGCAGTGTAAACAGGAGCTACCCTGCTTATTTGACCCGGCTAGCTCTGAATGATGCTGATTGGAGCTTCTGGGGCACTGGCAGATGATGTAATTTGTCAGTGCCCTGCATAGAGAGACTCACATGAAGCCATCGCTTGCCTGCCTAACCTCCTGCACCACAGCAGCCTGACCAGCAGCCACAAAAGCAGGCAGGCACACAGCCTGTCACATCCAGAACAGCAGTCTGCACCACAGCCTGACCAGCAACCACAAATGCAGGCTGATACACAGCCTGCCACAGCCAGATCAGCAACCTGTAGCAATGCTGTAAGCAGTCCCCACCCCTCTCTTTTGCTGCCTTTTGTGACCATCTTTGTCAGACCTTAAAGCAGACCATTTTTAATGACTTCTATAGAGAAAAGCAGGGATTACCAGGGTTCAGTGTAAACGGGGCAAACCCGGGAATAACCCAGGTCGAGTTGCAGTGTAAACGGGGTCTGAAGCCGAGTTCAACCCGGGATTGACCAGTGTTCAAATTCCAGGGTCGGACCCAGGATTTTGGTGTAAAAGGGGTATAACAGTCTTGTTTTTGGTGATATCCATGCTAAAGCACAGATGGTTTAATCAAGATAACTGAGGTACTAATTAAGTTGCCTGTGCTCAAGTTTGGCTATCCTTAAAACCTGGACTGTTAGTGTGCCTTGAGGACCGTGGTTGGGAACCCCTGGTATAGGGATTTCACTGCAGTCTCTCTTTCGTGTACAATCGGGAAGTTTCCTTCCTGCCTATACTGGATTTGAAGGCCCATAAACTAATTCCATCCATGGGAACACTTAAAGATTGGAGTTGCTTCAGTTATACCCCTTTTACACCGGAGCTAAAACCCGGGTTTTTGAAGGGTTAACCCGGGCAGCTCCCTGGTGTAAAAGGGGAGAGAGTTGGATCGCTGGGTCGAGTGACCCGGCAATCCAACCCAGGTAACTAGCAGGGTTTAACACGGGCGTAGCCCGTGAAACCCTGCTGTGAGAAAAGCGCACTCCGGGTCACGATGACCTGGAGTGCGCTGCTAGCCGGCTGATTGGTCCGGCTTCAGTGGCGCTTGGAGATGACGTCATCTCCAAGCGACCACTTTCACTCCGCAAAAGCCGGGTCTATGCAGACCTAACTGCGGTGTGAGCGGCGCTGACTCAGGAATATCCCGAGTCGGCGCCGGCAAAATTCCGGGTCTGATCCGGATAGGAACTTTGTTCCAACTCCGGGTCAGACCCGGAATTTAGGTGGAAAAGGGGTATTAGTGATTCAAGCTATGAGGGAAGGGGTTTCCCTGGCTGTCAAAGACATCTTGACCTTACATATTGCCAAATTAGAGGACCAACAATGCTTCCTTTGCTTTGGAGTTCATGTTCAGTTTAGTGCTCCCTCTCAGCATGTCTTCAGCTCTTTGGGCCTTCACCAAGATTATGTCCTCTACGGCAGCACTTCTACATCATCATGATGTCACATATCTGGTTAAAATCTTTGTAAAGGCCCAGGAGCTTGCAATTTATCATCACCAGCTTTTTATTCAGCTTCTGCAGTCACTTGTCTGGAGTTCCATATAATCACTGATCTTGTTGACTCCCTGGGCATCCATATCTATATATTGTGTTGCAGCGAGTGTTCCTTCCCCAAGATAAAGATCCTTGGCTCCAGGAGTTAGTATTTTCACTTCTGACCACATTAAGGGCCTGATTCAGAGCCACAAGCGAGCCGTCAGCGCTCGCAAGCGGCTCGATGTTTGGCCACTGACAAATGTGACACGTCCAGCATGCGCATGCGCGAGCCCCGCCGAGCATCTGTACTTAAGTCGGTGCGGGGCTCGCTACAAGACGGGGCAGCTGTCGATGGTGAGCGACAGCTCGCCCCGTGTTGTAGGCAGGTAGGGGGGGTGGCTGCACAAACGCAGGCGTTCCCTTAGGAACATCTGGCGTTTGTGGGAGGACCTACCGAAATCACTAGTGATGGCAGTAGTGGACTTCCTGCTCTATTAGAGCAGGGAGTCAACTCGGGCTTGCGGCAGCCGAGACTCTACGCCAGGGTCTCGTCACAAGCCCGATGGTCGCGATAATCGCGACGGTCTTCAGCCCACTTGCACAAGCTGTGGGTGGACACCCACAGCTTTGCGAGCGGCCTGGGGACAAAAAAAAATAAAATAACCACAGACCCTGCAAGCAGGTCTGAATCAGGGCCTAATAGCATCACCTAGTACTGCATGAGGGAGGTAATGACTTTTCTCTCGTCCATGTAAACACAGCAATTAACCATTCATTTAACTCACAGAGTGGGTGCCTCCCTGAGATGAGCAAATAATCTCTCTCATCAGACTGCATGGAGACCCTGGGCCTGATTCAGAGCCGGTTGCTGTGACAGAGCGCTCGCTCTGAATCAGGGCCGGTCTTTTTTTTAGAACGGCCTCCTGGCCGCTCGCATAGCTGTGGGTGACCACCCACAGCTATAGCGAGCGACCAGGAAGATGGTCGCGATGGTCAACACCATCGCGACCATCGGGCTTGCGACGAGACCCTTGTAGTAGGGTCTCGTTGCTGCAAGCCCCAGAGAGATTTCGGCTCTAACACAGCCGAAATCTCTCCCACTGACATCACTAGTGATGTCAGTGGGGCTGCCCCCAAACGGAGGCGTTCCCATGGGAATGCCTCCGTTTGGGCAGCCACTCCCCCGGCCCGCCCACCAAAGGGGGCATGCTGTCACTCAACATCGACAGCACACCCCCTTTGTTGCGAGACCCGGAGTGACTGAGTGCGCGTAGCTATCCAGCTCCGTCGTGCGCATGCGCACTGGCCCACCATCGACCCAGTTGCGAGCACACAGCGCTTGCGACCGGGTCTGAATCAGGCCCCGTTAGGTTTTGGTGTAAGTCAATATGGACAACAGGGCTATAAAGAGAATCATCTTGCATTCTGTATTAGGCATAGATATTTGTTACAATTGGGATGTAGTCATAATCCCGGCTGTCAAGATGCCGGTGCCTAGAATGCTGGCGCCATGATCCTGACACCTGTCAGAATCCCGACACTGGCATCCCGATGGTAAGTAATGGGCTTAGGGCAGTGGGTTAGGCACCTGGGGGGGAGGGTTAGGTTTAGGCTGCGGGGAAGGGGGTTTAGGGGTAGGGTTAGGACACACACCAACAGGTGTCTGTATCCTAACCCTGTCGGGCATCAGGGTTCTGACCACTGGCATCCAAAGTGCCGGCATCCTGTACCCACCCATCTAAACTACCTAAATTCTGGGTATGAGCTGGAACGCAGGCTTCTCAAACTGTTAATACAAAGTTTTTCAGGAATCTGTGGAAATATGGGGCCTCCCAGAAATAGATCTAGCATCATTGCTAAATCACAAGCTCATCCCTTTACAGCATCAGAAGTAGAGCGTGTGTTTCATTGATACACTGGTGGTCTCATTGCAGTTTCAGACTTCCAGGTGATATCCCTCTCCCCCAAAAATACCACAGACTCCTGTATATCGCATGGATTGACCGAAATGTTATCATGTCAGTCTCTCCATCTCCCGATTTGAGCCTTCCCTCTGTGATTGGTATATCAATGTATGGTATCTTCGGCCTAAACAGGGCCAGTTTTTTTGTATTTCTCTCAAGATGCAGGTTTCTGTTCTTTGTGTCTGTCCAGCACTTACAGATGTTAGAGGAGCAAGACATGTTCAGAATCCCATATATATATATATATTTTGATATTTTCATGAAAGACCAGGTATAACACATCCCTTGATCCAGCCAGAGCCTGAATACGCAACTTTGAACAACTAGGGGCAATGCACAGTCCTACACATCTCATCCTCGTCTTGAGTGGGAGTAGAAGTAGATAGACAGAAACTGGGCATTTGCATATAGTATGTGTGCTGAGGATGGAGATGGAAGTTCTAGCTAATCTAAAATGTGTATGCAGAGATTGACTTTATTTTAAACAGATATTTTGCATTAAGGAATGGCCTGGTGCTAATATGTGTACATATCATAGGGTTTACGGCTACTTTCACAAATGGATGGATAAGTGCAGTGTGGCTGCATAGATGCATCCCATATGAAAAACAGGCAGATATCCATATTTATTTCTAATCATGCAATGTGGCCGCAGATATGGTTACTTTGTATACGCCTCTGGATCTTCCTGGTGGTTTGGCCTTGCCATGGAGCAGTTTATCTGTGTTGTTTATGTTACCCTGCTTTATTGTCCATCTTTGTAAAAAGGGCCAATAATTGTGCAGTCCGCTATAACTGTGTATGAAAAATAATTATAAATATCACACATATACACACACTAGCTGTTGCCCATGACAGCAGCGTTAAACAAATTGGCAGCGGCCATGCTTCACTCGCGGCCCTGTGCACAGATTTACATCGGTTTTGCCTTCCCCAACCACTCAGTCCTAGGCCATGTGCACAACTAGGGTTTGTACTTAACCCTCTTGAGTACGGGTGTAGCGATATATATATATATATATATCAAAATCGGTTCATTAGTTTTTGCGCTAACCCGGAACAAACAGAAAGCTAATATGGTCTAGGTACCATATATACTGTGGGCCTAATTCTGAGTCGCACACAAAGTGGATGCAGATGCTTGATTGACTACCTTATACTAATACGAGCATCTGTTCAGTTAATTTGTGGGTTTGTGCGTTTGCAAGCATAAAGCTGTTCTGCCCATTTATTGTATGTCGGCCGCCGCAAATGTCATCATTAGTATCTGCACTTGCACCAGCCCCATACTAGGTGCAAGAGATCTTTCAGAAACAGGCTTCCCTTCCCCGTACGTACGGAGCATTAGCTATATGCCTACGACACTCCCACAAGTCTGGGCGGTTACGTGTGATCGCATTGTCACCGCACCGAAACGCCTTATTTCACGGAAAGACCGATCCGTCCAAGTTCCGATTCAGAATAGCGGCTATAAGCAAAAAATCACAAATTTGCATACCCAGAGATCCGCCCAAATCAGGCCCTATACTGTATGTCTAAAGCTGCGTACACACGGTACGATATCAATGTACGATATGAACGATAATGTTCATCGTTAAATCGTTCATTTTTATGCAGCTAACGACCAATGAATGACCAACGTCTGCGCGTTTCCACATGGACGATAACGTTGGTGAGCCATGCATGCAGGCCAACCAGGACGATATTGTTAATTTTCCATAGGGGTTTGCGATCATTGGTCGTTCATCGTTGGTGACCCAACATACCAGGAAATTCAAGGGAGATCGTTCAGCGATATCGATCGCTGAACAGATCGTCCCGTGTACGCTCCTTAAGCTGAAAATCACCTAAAAGTGTTACAGTATTAGAAAAGTTACCATTTTATTTATACACACTTGCAAAAGTAGATCAGCAAATAATGCAACAGATTCTCAACTTTATTGAGATCTGGACATCGACTTGGCCATTGTATTCACCTTTTTCTTGTTCAACCACGTCGGTGTTGCTTTGGAATTGTGCTCGGGATCCCATTGTCCTCTTGAGAGTTGAACTTTCTCATAAGCATTAGTTTTCTAACAGACCTAAGCAGATTGTCGTGTAGTGTCTCGCTTTACTTCTAACAAGCCCACAACATGATGCTGCCATCCACATACTTCAGTTAGGTTTCCCTTAGGAATGGGCATTGTTAGGTTTGTGAATTATGGCCAAAAATCTAAAATGTCTGTGTCATCTGACCACAAAACCTTATCCTACATTATAGCTGGGTCACTGATGTTTTTTGGTAAACTCTGGATGCACTTTGATGTGTTTTTTCTTCAGTCATGGCTTCTTTCTAGCTACTCTCCCATACAGGCTAGTTGTATGCTTAAGCAAGAAATGGTTGTTTGGTGTACATTCACTCCAGTCTCAGCCACTGAACTCTATTGCTCCTCCAAAGTTTATATTTAGCCTGTTTGTGGCTTACCCCACAAGTTTCCTTCTTGCTCTGACGCTGAGTTTTTAGGGACAGCCTTGGGTTGTATGGTGCGGCTTCTATTTCCTCACAATTGTTCCTACAGTGCTCACTGGACTGTCCAAGCATCTGGATGTTATTTTGTAGAACGTTTCTATCTTGTAAGTGTCAGAAACTGCATAATTGTATGTATTGTTGCTATGTACTAATAGCACAATGCAGGAGACTTCACAGAAATCTCAGGTAAAGTGCTAATTAGCACTTCAGATCACAGTCCCCATTATTATCAATGGGGACTACGATCTGACCCCAATGTACTAAACTCCAAAGAGCAAAGCTTTTCAGGGTTTAGCCCAGCTAGTTTACACCCACTTCAGATGGTGTAAACTAGTATAAGCTTATGGAGGCTCCAGGGGCAGGAGAGAGGGAGATCTCTCCCCCCGCAGCCCCCAGCCGGCTGGGGGCTGGGAGATGTCTTTCACTTCTCCTAAATGCCGGGGGATATAGCTTGCAGGGACAGCGGTTGCCGCAGCCACTGTCCCTGCGAGTTCCCATTGGCACATAGCAGGGATAATTTAATTAAAAAATTTAAATATTCCCTGTGAGATAGATACATAATAATTGCGGCAGTGTCGCGATTATTAGTACATAGACGCTTTTATCTTTAATTTTCGTATGCTCTCTGATTTTAATTTTCACAGCTTTGCTTCAAATTCACAGTATGACCAATGCTATTTAAATTAGGGCTCACTTATCCACAAAAGCTGACCTTTTTTAATGATTAAAAAGTAGAAGCTAATTGAAAGTCAATTGTTAGGGCAGTTGTCTTTCATCTGTGTAAACTTGGAGCTTCTACAGCACAGGGGTTGAATTCTTACGCAAGTAATTTTTTCCCAGTTTTTATTTGGCAAATATCTGCTAATAATGAATTAGGAGTTTAGAAATTTAATTTAACAGCCTCCTTACTTGCAATAAAAATTGTTTAGAGCAATCTTTTTAAGTGTAAACCTGTTGGCTTTTTAGGGGGTTGAATACTTCTGTAAATATATATATATATATATACATATACATATATACATACATATATATATATACACACATACACACACACACACCCCTGGTATATAAATGTTGCACTGTGTTGTTGAACTCACACTGATCTGTTCATTAAATGTCACGTGAATATTTGCTGACTTTTTTTATTTCCACTTGCAGATGGCATGACCGTCAGCACTCACCGCATGGAAAGCTCTGGCACAGTCACTCAGCAGGTCACCAAAGAATATGTCACACGAACAATGATGTCAGGTGGATCTCTCAGCCGGCAGGTAGAGCGTCAATTCTACGATGCCTAAGTGATGTGGCTTATGGCTACACTGGACAGTGGCTTATCAGCCGTGCTTGGGTGTCACCTGTGTGTGACACTTTGCCACTACTTCCTACTTACCGCTTTATGCTGTTGGAGACGCTATTGTGCTTCTGCTCGTGTTATCCTACATGTTGGATGCGAAGCTCACCTTGTAAACAAAACCTACAGAGGACTGAGCAATGCAGAGGATAGGGATGTGACCTGAACATTTTGACGCAGGTGCTATACATGGTACCAGAGGAATAAAAATTTCTGAATTTCCTTGCTCCATGCATCTAAAGGCAATTGCCAAGCTTTTTAATGTGTGCTAAATAACCACCTTATTTTGAGGGAGAGAAACTGTATTTAAGTATTTTTTCATGCTCTGTAAATAACTTTAAAAAAAAAAAAAAAAGAAAAAAAAAAAAGATATATGTGATAAAAGGGAGAATTTATGTACATTTAAAGTATATGTTAAAGAGGGAACTTGCTGAAGATAGTAAAATGTGTTAGATTATATGGAATTTGTATTGGTGACAGGTATATGGTGTTGCAATAGATGATTAAGAAAACAAGATAGTAGAAGAAATGAGTCCTATTCCAAGAGATGGCCATTAAAGTGGAAATCAGACTGGGCAGCTTTACAGAAGTAAAAAGAAAAGTTACAAGAGCACAACTCCAACACTACTAATTATATATAAAGAATACATTTTGCAATAACATTTGGCAATAAATAGAGGTTTTTAGCATAATCATGGGCAAGGTTATGGGCCTACCCACCGCATCCAGGTAACCTCTTTAGGGTAGGTCCCTAACATACTAGGGTTAAAATACGGAGCGCAGGACACCTGTCTGCAACAATAGTCTCAACAGGTAGCACCTTCCATTATATATATATATATATATATATATATATATATATATATATATATTCAGGGTGTGCAGTCTAATGCTGGGTACACACGGGATGATGTGTTAAGCGAACGATATCACTGAACGATCTCCATTGAAATACCTGGTGTGCTGGATGAACGATATTGCTCATCCACACAACAAAGATATCGCCAACGATCAACGATCGCAAACCCCTATGGAAAATGTACGATATCGTCCAGATTGGCCTGCATACATGCCCGATGGACGTCATCGTCCAGCAGGAGCGCGCATCGTTGGTCATTCCTTGAATAAACACAGAACGATATATCGTTGAACGATATCGTTCATATCGTAACGATATATTGTTCCGTGTGTACGAACTTTTAGGCCCCTTTTCCACATAATCTATTTAGTGTGCTCATATGCACACCTGAAGGCATAAGACTCCTTCAGCCTAGGCTAGCACACCTCCCCACCCGTCCCCCATTGGTTTTAAGCAGGGATTCTGGCATTTTGACTGCCTACCAGTTTATATAGTGCAGTTATGGGTTGATTTTTGGGGCGTGGGTCCCCTGGATTGCTTTGGTTGGGCAGCTTCAGGGCGTCGCATTATAAACACACTTTTCCTTTTTTTGCACCTTTTATTGTTTTATTATATATGTTATATTTTCACACTTCTATTTTTCACTTTACTTGTAATCTATGCAGTAGCAGCTCCTATCTAACACTCTTTTACACTTCACCTTTCCTCATTAGAGTGATGCCCTGGGGTGGCTCAGCTAGGCTGGTTTAGGGGTGTCCTGCGCTCTGGATTTTAACTCTAGTATGTTAGGGACCTACCCTAAAGAGGTTACCTGGATGCGGTGGGTAGGCCCATAACCTTGGCCATGATTATGCTTAAAACCTCTATTTATTTATTTCAACATTTTATTGCAAAATGTATTATTTATATATAGTTAGTAGTGTTGGAGTTGCGCACTTGTCAGTTTTCTTTTTGTGTCTGCAACAATAGTCTCAACAGGTAGCACCTCCCATTATATATAATATAATTTTCAGGGTGTGCAGTCTAGGGCCCCTTTTCCATAAGCTTTACAGAAGAGGACAGATTTCCTTACTTGGGATGACTTTATCTAGGAGATTTTAAAGTTAAATGCTCAAGTCATTTATTTACAAGCAACAACTGAATGTTGAAGGTATAAACCGAATCCTGCTTTATTTCATAACTGGAAAGTCATATGTACTATCCTGAGTTAATGTGGTAAAGTCCCAGATCCGGCGGATGGTTTTGTGATATAAAATGTTGGCGATCCTCTGAATTTTTCCTGCAGAACAAAATAAAATATATACATGTAAGTCACATTACACGGATCTTCCGCTCGGTTGCAATAGTGTCTCCCCAGTTCTGCAGTAAAGGCTTCATTTTATGGCTATGGGATTTCTTTGTCCTCATACACACATCAGTTTGCAGCAATAGGTGTCCACAACGTTCCTTATACATGAATTGCTAGCAACACTACAGTGCAAGCTTCTTTCTAAACGTATCATAATGTGGATGGAAGCAGATCATGTAAAATAAAACTGAGTAAGTGCCTTCTAATAGACAAAGAAGTAATCTGATGAAGTATGTCAAATGTTTGAGTGCCTTAAATAAGCTATACTGCTTAAATTAAAGGACAATTGTTATAAATTAGGCTATGCACTTTCCACTGAATTATTGCATAACATTGCTGGGAGAGCGTAAATCTCCCATGTTCAGGAGCATGGTTTTCTGTCCAAAATGTTTGTACTTTCTGCTTTGTTTACAAACTATTTCCATCTTTAAAGCTGGTTTAACTTTTGTGATAATAAATACATTTTCATACAGCTGCCTTATAAAGTGCTTTATACTTACTAAGATCTTAAACAAGCAGTGGCGATAAACTAAAGAGGCTGGACATGTGCCTATTCTTCATCTAGTCCTAAATCATATTCCATTTAAAAGGACACAGAAATCTTTATCCACTGAGATGGTCATCAGTTACCTGAATTTGTTGTTTTGTTCTCTCTGCAACTGAAGTCTCCAGCAAAGTCACTGTGCAGCCTCCAAAACCTCCACCAGTCATTCTGCTGCCATAAACGCCCGGAACTGCTATTGTTATTGAAACCAGTTCATCCAGTTCTGGACAGCTAACCTCATAATCATCCCTAAAGAGAAAAATCACAGATGTAACTGGGATGAACACATCAGACATCACACCCACAAAGGTTGGTGAGGGATGTTTTGGTAGTCCCCTACAATATTAAGTAGCCTAGTTCCTGCAGATCATTTTATTGCTTTATTTAACTTATTGTATCTTACCTTAATGAGTTGTGACTCTCCACCATTAATGTACCAAACAATCGGTAATCGCCCCTCTCCAAAGCTTGTGCTGCTTTAGACGTACGCTCGATTTCTGTGATGACATGGTGTGCTCGCCTGTAACACACCTCACTCAAATTTTCCCTTTTGGCTGTAATGAGAAATAAGTGGCAGGTCATATACATAGGGTGGAACAGGTAGAATCAGGTGACTCATTAAATTGATTGACAGATGTTTCTCTGCTAGGTTTTAACAAAACCCATTTACCCTCTAGATCTTCCATGCTGGCATCTCTCAAAGTCTCCTTTCCAAGGGCCCTTGCAGCCTCTTCGCACTGTCTCCTGCGAGTTGGGTACTCGCTGCCTGTAAGCTCATGACGTACATTGGAGTTAGTGATTAGCACAGACAGTTTGGGATCGGTCAGGGGGAGAGGGGTGACCTCCAGGGACCTGGAAAATGACAGAAAGACAATTAAGATTCAACGTACAAAACAACAAAAAAAAAAAAAACAAGAGCTTGACCACTCCATAGATGTAACTTAGAGCAAGCTAACAAATCTTTTCCTACACAGAGTAGAACATAGAAAAACAATTTAGCTTATAAAACACAATAGAATCACTATTTTAAAGGAAAACCACAGTTTGCATTTTCCAATATAAAGAAAACAGTGAACTGTTCAATACTACATTATACATGATGAGAACATGGCCCATAAGAAAACGATAAAAGCAAAACAATTATTGCTACACTTTCTTGAAAGAATACAATAGTTTATTATCAAAGTGTGAAGACTATGCATACAGTGGTGTATCATTTATGGAGTGCATTTATAGGGACAACTATAGGACAAAACACATGGAACATTAGAAACAATGGGGCGGATGAGACAACAGTTCCAGGCCTCCACATGAAAATAGGTCCATCATCATGATGACCAGTGCTCATTGGCCACATGGTCGGCCATAAACCATAAGTGTTAAAATTGTAATTTCCATTTTCGTCATAAAATGATTACATTTTTCAACTTTTATACATTTAGGGAGATTTTGGGGCTGATGGTGTAAAGCGGGATGGGGAACCTCTATATACCCCTGCCTAAACCTTCTAAAATCCTTCCTATAAACCTCTAAGGATGACGCTAATTTGCGAACGCAGTCATACAGTAAATAAATACTTAGACCTGGAATCTGTGGTTCCAAAGCACAAGTGTTATTCAAGTAAAAGTTCAGACAGTTACACGCAATTGACCCAGACACAATTTAGGCGCAAAAGGAATTATACAGACCCAAGTACAGTATACATACGCAGCGCTTCCGGACCCGAAGATAGGCACCAGCAAGAGACACCTCGTCATTCAGCACGAAGACTAAGACCCCAGCGTTTGAGCACACATATTTATACCACCCCAGAATAGACAGGACAATAGAGAAGTTTGTTGCTGATGTCATTGGTTCCCAGGGGAGAAACATGTTACAGAGCATTTAACAGGCTGGTTCAAATAGACTCTCCCTGCCTCTAACAGCTGGGGATCTTTCCCTTCCCGCCCCCTGCAACATCCTAACAGTTGTTCATGAAATATACATTTTGTTGTTTGTAGTCTCTGCGATCCATAACTCGAGAATGCATGATGCGATCTCCCCACCGATAACACTGGAATACTGTAAAAAGAGTACGCATCAGTACGAAACCAAACACGACTTGTTTAGCATGTATAAAACCTTAGTTATCAAATATCTTTATTTCTCAGCATTTAAACTAACTGAACCAACTTAAATCATATACTTTAAAGCTTATTAAACCTTATGTGTGAATATGTAATGTGTGAGTATTCGGGCTTTGATATAAGGATGCTAGTTAACTTGGGGCAGATGCGTGCGCATAAAGCTAATAAAACAGCGGTTTCATACAAAGTCCTATGCATTCGCTAATATGCGACTAGTTAACAGCGCAATTGTGCGTATTAATGTGTGTATGAGAAATGGTGAAAGATGCAATCGCATGGTGCTAATAGTATTATCGCCACATGTACTAAAATGTGAGTTTATCTAAAATGGTGCTTAGGCGGCCATTCGCAAAATAGCGTCTTGCGATCTCATTTTCAAGATGGCGTCTTGCGGCCAATCGCAAGATGCCGTCGTCGCGATTAAATCTTAAACTGAACTTGTCTCAGCCAATTATTCAGCTTCGACAGTCCACCCTTTGATAGCAAACAACATGCTATCACAATCTGCTATTAGAATTTAAGTTAGGCTTACATTTACATATTATTTAGTGTTATTATGGGATGGCACAAGGTGGTTCTTAATCCATCAATAATGTGTCTCTGGGTGGGGACATAAAACTACTATTATACGCACCCCGCGGATCTTGGAAGATCATGTGAAAGGTGTGGGAATGCACCAGTCTTATAAAAGCAGTCTTGAAGGGGAATTGAGACTTTACATTATCTGAGGTGTTCTATAGATAACATTTCAATAATACATTCTATGCATGTCTAAATTTACTACATCAAATAATAGTATTTCCTAGTTCAGGGTTGTAATGCAGTTCTATATTTACCTCGGTATACATATTGTCATTACTGACCACCATCATAGTTTCATTCTTACGTTTTACATTTTCCACACTTCAATACAATAGGAACACACCGGACGCATATGCCAATTATTATGATGACAATCAGTATAAGGATTAAGAATTTGCCTATGCTGGCGATCACTTCCTGGACCCATTCCCCTAGGCCTGAGAACCATTTCACTGGGTTCAGCCATGAAACCCATCCTTCTATCTTCTCCCCAACTTCAGCCACTGAAGCGTTATGGTTCTTACGAAATTCCCACTTTAGCTGCAGAATTTCATCCATCTTCCGGTCCATCACCTCCTTGGGGTCGCTGGTATCATTGGTGACATAGGTGCAACATTTTACTCCAAATTGGGTGGCCAATGTTACGCAATACCCTCCAGTAACAGCAGTTAAATAATTCAACACTAGCCTGTGTTGCACCAGTTCTTTCTTGTACGCTTGCAATGCTCTCCCTGTATACCTGAATGTGTCATCGTACATCTCGGTGATATTATCTATCAATTTAGCAAGTTCCTGGATATATCTAAAATTGAATGTACCCTGAGCGATCCTGGTGGGATCCAATGCGACTAGAACTTGAAAGCCAGTTGTCTCACTGATTAACTGAGTGGCTTTATGTACGTCACCAGATATCATATTTCTTTTGCCTCTGTGTTCATATTGTGTGTGAAGATATGGTGAATGTGTGTTTTTATGTATACCCAGCAACTTCTGGGACTACTCTTCCCAGGTAACACAAACCTTCGGAACTCGGGGAGAGCCATTTATACGCTTTTCTTCCACAGATGAAATATACATTATTAGGGAGAACATAAGGAATGGTATGCATCATTATCATCAAGCACATTTCCCTTGCAAACAATCCTATTTCTGGTTCTTCCATCTGGTGCATGCAAGTTTCTGGCTGTATTATTTTAGCACAATAACCATTTGGCACCTTACCAATAATTTCTTTGGTGGAACTCAATGTATACCGATACCTAAAATGTTTCCCACCAGACTTAATGGAGCGTAACAGATCATGGTTTATGGACTCATTATCAGCTCTTTGTGAGAAGGTCATCGTCTGATTATTCCCTGTCACTTCCCAACTCCCGGGTCTATTGGGGTTGGCTATGTTTAAGCACAAAAGTGATCTATCTACTTGGAATTGATGGAGTTTGAAATGAGGTGGTTTGGATGAGAGAAATTTTCCATCCAAGGTTTTCCCTTTTTGCAATTCTAAAATTTTTCCGTGGTATTTAGCGGAAATGGCACCAACCCTACATTATGCTGTCCCTGTGCCACATGTGAACACACCCAGCAATCAGTTTGATTGAACACTTTGTCTACCATGCTATGATAATCCTCTAGAGGATACCCACCCCAGTACGGATTATATTTAGGTTGGCACCGTTGGATACAGTTCTCATCAACTAGGGACCCACAAAGCTCACAAATACAGGAATCTTCAGACGATAAACCTCCACACCTTCCCCGAGTATCCGGAATGACAGCTCTCTTAACAATAACAGTACTAAGATTGGTCAGAAACTCACCTGATTGGCATTGCACTCCTCCTGACTCCACTCCATCAGCACTACCATCAGCTCCCGTTTCCTCAATCGGTCCCCCATCACAGACACTGGATATCCCCGAACTGACCAGGATGGTGAACACTCTAAAAGAGAATATGAAAATGAACACAGCAGGCCTATCCATTTTCACAACAAGATCTGCAAATTAGTTCAGGTATCTCACTACAACCTGTTCAATCCTCTCGAAACAAGCTCGCGATCGACAGGTCCACGCTATCAGCTTTGTCTCCGACTTGTTTCTCCACCGGTTGATTGACCTTTTTCCAGTGAGTGGAATGGACACAGGTATCTCTCTCGGCCACCTTCAAAGATGTAGTACTCGTTCAGCAGCACCTGGTACGGACCTTCCCACCGATCAGTCAAACAACCTGAACGCAAGAAATTTCTGATCATTACATATTCTCCTGGTTCAACATCATGACAGTTAGTTTCAGGCATATCATTAGACAACAATTTCAGTTTCTGCTGCTGTTGCTTTAACTGCTTACTCATTGATATAAGATACTTTACAGTTACCTCATTGTTACCCTTCAGGTCTTCCTGTGGACTTATAATCAAATGAGGTTGTCTACCGAACAATATTTCAAATGGGGACAGATTCAGAGGAGGTCTAGGAGTGGTCCTTATGCTATGTAGGACCAAAGGTAACGCTTCTGGCCATCCTAGTCCAGTCTCTGCCATGATTTTATTTTTAATAGTCCCGTTCATCCTCTCTACCTTGGCACTTGCTTGCGGTCGGTAGGGGGTATGAAGTCGGCTATTAATACCCATCAGCTTACACATATTTTGAAAAACATCACTTGTGAAATGGGTACCCCTATCACTCTCGATGATTTTAGGGATACCGTACCTGCATACAAATTCCTGAACAATTTTTTTTGCAGTAAACGCAGCAGTATTAGTAGCCGCTGGGTAGGCCTCAACACAGTTAGAAAATACGTCTGTGCACACTCATACATACAGATGAGTCAGGCCGTGTGCTGCCTCAGCCAGGCTGGGGTAATATGCCTTGGGGGCTACTGGCTTACCATGTCCGTCCCTCCAGAGCCCAGAGGACTCTTGCCCACATCCCTTGGACTTCCAAATGGATTTTTCCTGAATTGAACACAAATTTTGCATCTCAATTAATTTCAGCATATCAATTGTTTGAAATGACATAATTGTTTCAGTTGGAGAAAAATGTTTTAACCCTGCTGCCCATTTTGCAGCTTCATCAGCTCTGTTGTTGCCCAGTGACACCGGGTCATCCTCACATGTATGGGCTTTGCATTTAATTACTGCCACCGCTTTGGGCAGTTGGATTGCTTCTAAAAGATGTTTTATGTGTCGGGAATGTGCAACTGGTGTGCCTGCTGCTGTCATAAAATTTCTCAGACGCCGTAGAGCCCCAAAATCGTGCACCACCCCGAACGCGTACCTCGAGTCAGTGTAAATGTTAGCAGATTTGCCTGCTGCCAGTTCACATGCTCTAGTCAGTGCTACTAACTCTGCCACCTGGGCTGAGTGAGGAGGACCGAGAGGTTTAGCTTCTATGATGTCTGTGTCATTTACAACAGCATAACCTGTACATAATTCACCTGTGTCTGTTTGTCTATGGCAACTCCCATCCGTATAAAACGTTACATCCACATTCTCTAAAGGTGTGTCATGTATGTCAGGTCTAGCAGTAAAGGTCTGATTCAGATATGTCATACAATCGTACGTATCATTATGTCTGCAGAACTCACCTCCCGCCAGCAACTCCTCTCCTTCCACCCTTTGTACATCATGTTGTACATATGGTAGGTATGTTGCTGGATTCAGCGTACTGCAACGTTTAACAGTAATATTTGCAGGAGCGATTAGAGCTAGTTCCCATTTGGTGAACCTAGCCGAGGAGACGTGTCTGGTTTGAGCTGAGTTCAACAGAGCAGATATCATGGCCCAATACTATGTCCTCACTTTTACTCACCAATAGAGCGGTAGCTGCTACACTTCTCAAACAGGTGGGGAGTGATCTTGCCAGTGTCCAATTGGGCACTGTAGTATGCTACGGGCCTACTGGCATCTCCATGTTTTTGTGTAAGGACACCTGCAGCACAACCATCGGCTTCCGTACAATACAAATCAAAAGGTTTTTCATAATCGGGTATTCCCAATGCAGGAGCTTTCGTCAGACTATCCTTAAGATTAAGGAAAGCCTGCTCTGATTCCTCTGTGTGTATGACATGATCGGGCTTTGAGAAAGAGACTAATTCCTGTAAAGGTAAGGCCAAAATAGAAAAACCTGGTATCCACATTCTACAGTATCCACACATTCCCAAGAAGGTACGAATTTGCTGTTGATTCTGCGGCAGTGTCATGTTTTGTATGGCCTGGATTCTATCTGTTGTAAGGTGTCGTAACCCCTGGGTTAGGCAGTGTCCCAGATATTTTACTCTGGATTGGCACGGCTGTAGTTTGTCCTTAGCCACCTTGTGTCCTGTTTGTGAGAGATGAAGTAACAAAAGTTTAGTATCATTCAAACATGACATAAACGAGTCAGAAAATAGCAATAAATCGTCCACATATTGAATTAGAACAGATCCATTGGCAGGTTGAAAAGATTGTAAACAGTCGTGCAATGCCTGGGAGAAGATACTGGCGCTGTCTATGAAACCTTGGGGTAACCGTGTCCATGTGTATTGTAAACCTCTGTATGTAAATGCGAATAGATACTGACAGTCAGGATGGAGAGGCACAGAGAAGAAAAGCAGAACAGAGGTCAATGATAGTGAAATGGGTTGCATTTGGTGGGATCTGCATCAAAATGACAGCTGGATTTGGCACTACAGGGAATTGGCTCTCTACTACCTTATTAACACCTCTAAGGTCTTGTACCAACCTATAACCCCTCCCACCACTCTTCTTCACCGGGAAAATGGGACTGTTGGCTACACTAACTGTACGAACTAAAATTCCCTGTTGCAATAATCGCTCAATTATTGGAAAAACCCCTAATTCTACCTCCTGTTTTAGTGGGTACTGGGGAATTTTTGGAGCTTGCCTACCGCTTTTTAAATTTACCATTACGGGGCTTGCGTTTGCCATTAATCCAGTGTCCTGTCCATCTTTAGTCCAAAGGGAATCTGGAATTAGGGACAACATTTCATCTACCTGTGATGGAGTTTCATTTAAAACTGTAGAGTGATACATTATCCTTTGAGGAGTGTCTAACATATCCCGCACCTCGTATACCATTCTCTCTGGGATATCTAAAAATACACCATCAGGGGTGCATTATATAATACATCCCATCTTACATAACAAGCCGCAGCAGCCAGGAGAAAAGAATGCCTAGTATGCAACGGCCCAATAGTAACCTCTGTGGAGTTTGTTAAAGGATAATGTTCCACTTTACCTGTTACACCCATTGTTGGTACTGTCTCGTTGGTCACCAGCAAATTAACGGGAGATTTTATCACTGACCTGGTCGCCCCTGTGTCTACAAGAAAAGAATATTCAGTACCAGCTACATCATGACCGGTTCTTCCTTAGTACTTCCCGTTAACCTGACTATCTGTAGACTACAGGTATGACCTGACCCCTAGCGTTGACTACCATTCTCCAATAAAGCATTTACAGCTACAATTGGAGATGGTGCCTGCTGAACATTTGCTGGCCTCTGTGCATATCCCTTATGGGGTTATACAGGTCTTCCCTGATGTGGGGTCCCTACTCTTTTTACTGTACAGTTTCTACTTAAGTGTCCTGTTTGTTTACAGTTAAAACATGTTCGTGTATCGGGTGAAGACATATGGTGTTGTGAGGTTTGCGCAGAGGGTAAAGGTGGTGGATATGGGTAAGGATAGGGAGGGTAAGGGTATTGTGGGGGATAAGAAGTTGGTGGGTAGCCTGGGACTTGTGGTTGCATCGGGATAGTGGGATAGAGTTGTGTTTGTTGTTGAGTGGGGTTAGTGAGAGCACATACTTGTTCAGAAGTGAGTGTGTGCAAGTGTGTCTGTGATGGTACCGTCATTTTCTCCAGAGCTTGTATACTGACAGCCATTAGTTTTTCGCTCTGGGCTTCTCTCTTCTTGGAGATGTTTTTATCATGTTCAATGGCGGTTTCTATGAGGGTATCTATTGTGAGTCCCCGCCAGCCAGGCTGTGAGGTTTGGACCCGAGTTTTTAAACTCTCTTTCAGACCGTCCACAAGTACCGTGACTATCATTCCCCGTTGGTGAGTGCTATCTTTAATATCCTCTATCCCAGTGTACTGGGTGATAGCCTGCAGAGCCCGATCGCAATAATCTTCTGCAGTTTCACTCTCCTTCTGCTTAATGGTGAAAATTTTGTTCCAGTTAACTACTACTGGAAAATATATACCCAATTGAGTTACAATGCGGGAAATGTTACCTTGGTTTACTTGGTCTGTTAAGGGAACGTCACCATCCAATACACAATCCGTGATAAATTTTGTCACGTCAGTATTGCGTGGCAGACAGGCCCTTAACACCACACGCCAATCTTTATTAGTGGGTTCATGTGAACTACCCAAATTTCTCAAAAATCTTTGACATTTGGCTAATTCCTTTTTGGTATCGGGGAAATCATTTATGATGGAATTTAGTTCTGCTCTTGTCCAAGGACAATGCATTACTACTTCCCTCGTGGGCACTATACCGTTTGCATCTGCATTTCCATTTGGAACAGTTATTGTCCGAATGGGATGCAGACCGGTAGCGCTGCTACCTTTGACCTGATTACCTGGCTGGGGGTTTAGTCTGCTGCTGCTACGTATGGTATGAACAACTTCCTCTACGGGTGCAGAGAGCATTAACACTTCCCTTGCTGTTACCGATGGAGATGGCGGCACCGCATCTATCATTTGTACAGCATGGGAAATGGCAGACATTACAATAAGCTCATCATCCACATCATGAACATGTTCTTTATAGTTGCTTAAGAGAGGGTACAAGTTGCGGGTTACATTTTTATGGGTATTTTTGGTAACTGTACTTGCACCTCCATCCACATAAGGTGGGGGAGGTGAGCGTGAACTGTTGGCAATACTCTCCACGACGCTACCTTGCCGCACGGGCGCGCCATTTGCAGCTCGCCCGTATTGCAGTTCAGCGCCGCTAGTTTGCGTCGTTTGCACATTTTTAAGCCACGCATCCCCCTTATGCTGCCACAGTTTTAGACATTCAAAATATTTAACATTTTTCTCTCGGGAGCGCATCAAACTGATGTGATCCCGGACATTATTTAACACATTTTTATCAAAACTACCAATTCTGGGAAACGGTCTAACAGTCTTCCTCGTCATATTAAACCATAAATCACAATACCTTATTGCATAAGTACCGTACTTCGTATGCATGATACGACGGGCCGATCCGATCGCCGCCTCCATTAGCAGCACATCATTGTCTAACATCTCTACTGTTTGCGCGGCTCCCATTCTGAGACAACTCCTACGCTTTTCAATAAAGATTTAAACTGGTGAAAGACAATCAAGATACTTTCACTTACTTGTGGACGATTTAAGTCCGCGGCGCCCAGACACCTGGATAAGATTTCAAAAAGGCAACTTCCACACCCGGATAAGATTTAGTAAGGCAACTTCCACACCTATGAGAGTTTATATGTTGGCTACTCCCACGCACCTCTCTACAACAAAGACAACATGTACACCTGCTACTGTGTATAGAACGGTAAAGCTACTTACCAAGCGGGTAGACTAACCCTTGCACCTAGCCCTTAAGGATCATACGATACCCTTAACTTTGTTCAACAAATATTCACTGTTACACACTTTTTTCCTGCGCAGAAAAATACACGTTAACCCAGATATTGGTAACAATTGAAAAAGGTAAACCTCAACGGCTTTGTTAAAACACGTGGCAGCAGAACCGGAAGTGCGTATACGCTATTGTGCGATCAGCCGCATACACAATAATGCGACTACCACACAACCGTATAATGACTTTTTAGCTGCGTACACAAAAGTGCGTCTTTGCTATGCGCAAACCTGCGACTTAGCCGCGTACTCAGTACTACGGCACCCCTTTAAACGTAAGGTTCTATCAACAGAGGAAAACAAACTTTTTCCTCTCTTGTCCCTGGATTCTAGTCAGCTTCCTTGATTCACATGGAGACGGATAGCGATCTTTCAGCACAAAGCGGTTGCAGGCAAACCCTGCATGTGGCCACTCCACCCTTTGCTGAAATATCGATAGACGTATGTACCGTGTGAGCAGGTAAGTGACTTCACTACGAGCCCCCAACTATCGATATTAAAATGAACCTCTATATACCCCTGCCTGTACCTTCTAAAATCCTTCCTATAAACCTCTAAGGATGACGCTAATTTGCATACGCAGTCATACAGTAAATAAATACTTAGACCTGGAATCTGTGGTTCCAAAGCACAAGTGTTATTCAAGTAAAAGTTCAGACAGTTACACGCAATTGACCCAGACACAATTTAGGCGCAAAAGGAATTATACAGACCCAAGTACAGTATACATACGCAGCGCTTCCGGACCCGAAGATAGGCATCAGCAAGAGACCCCTAGTCATTCAGCACGAAGACTAAGACCCCAGCGTTTGAGCACACATATTTATACCACCCCAGAATAGACAGGACAATAGAGAAGTTTGTTGCTGATGTCATTGGTTCCCAGGGGAGAAGCATCTGTTACAGAGCATTTAACAGGCTGGTTCAAATAGACTCTCCCTGCCTCTAACAGCTAGGGATCTTTCCCTTCCCGCCCCCTGCAACATCCTAACAGTTGTTCATGAAATATACATTTTGTTGTTTGTAGTCTCTGCGATCCATAACTCGAGAATGCATGATGCGATCTCCCCACCGATAACACTGGAATACTGTAAAAAGAGTACGCATCAGTACGAAACCAAACACGACTTGTTTAGCATGTATAAAACCTTAGTTGTCAAATATCTTTATTTCTCAGCATTTAAACTAACTGAACCAACTTAAATCATATACTTTAAAGCTTATTAAACCTTATGTGTGAATATGTAATGTGTGAGTATTCGGGCTTTGATATAAGGACGCTAGTTAACTTGGGGCAGATGCGTGCGCATAAAGCTAATAAAACAGCGGTTTCATACAAAGTCCTATGCATTCGCTAATATGCGACTAGTTAACAGCGCAATTGTGCGTATTAATGTGTGTATGAGAAATGGTGAAAGATGCAATCGCATGGTGCTAATAGTATTATCGCCACATGTACTAAAATGTGAGTTTATCTAAAATGGCGCTTAGGCGGCCATTCGCAAAATGGCGTCTTGCAATCTCATTTTCAAGATGGCGTCTTGCGGCCAATCGCAAGATGGCGTCGTCGCGATTACATTTTAAGCTGAACTTGTCTCAGCCAATTAATCAGCTTCGACAGAACCTTTTTGCTGCCAAGGGCCATTTTGATATATATAACATTATTCGCGGGGCCCGGTGCAGGCCACGCCTCTCCGTTTGATGTCACTCGGGGGCACAATGCCTGGAGCATCCTGAGGATCCTCCGGGGAGCTGTAAGGGCAGCGGTGTGACCATCTGAAGCATCCAAGGACGCGCCAGGTGGCACTGCTGCATAGATTCTGGCTGCAGGGTGCCATTCTAGGTACCCTGCTAGCCAGATGAGGATAGCAGAAAAAAAGCTCAGAGGGGCAGACCAGATGCTTCTGGGGGGCTTATACGGCCCCCGGGCCTGAGGTTCCCCAAACCTGGTGTCTAGTGTGTATACGCCCACATGGCACTAGCCACACCCACACCTCCTCTGCTTCTCACAATAGAGCCTGGATCATTTTCACCCCCATGTGGCCCTAAATCCGGCCCTGGTTACTACAAAAGTACTGAACGTGTGTAGGTAGAAAAAAATTTATATTCCATCATTTTGTGCCAATTGCATCAGTCAATGGGAAATTGCCAAATATTAATTTGCAAGTTCCACTACAAAAAAGTGATTTTTTTATTTTTTTTTTTTTTTTTTTTCAAAATGGAGTTAGAATAAAAAAAATATATATATTTTTTACCTGATTTCTGTGTGTTTGGCCTATTTAAGGTATGACCTGCCCCTCACACTGACCTGCAGTCAATGAGAAGAGCATATCCCTCTTTTCCCATCACTGAGATAAACTGGTCCATGATCCCACAGGGCACTCCAGGAAATGTATGTTCAGCCTTTTGACATGCAAGCGCTTTCTGAACAACATCACCATCATCTGAGGACACAGAGGCACAAAATACCACATAAACTTTTTTACGCTGAAGAAACAACTTTTTAAATGTGGTACAAACATGTGCCACAACAGTACTTTAAACAAAGTTGTGATTAATGTAACATTGCTACTTTAAAAGCTGGCTGCTCCCAGATTGCGTTATAGAAACAGAGTATATACCTTGAATGGTAGTGTTCCAGTTGCATTTCTGAGCCGTGGTCTGCAAGATTCTCTCTAGATGTGTTATAGTGTTCCAAGTGTACTGTACTTATTACTGCAATTGGAAGTTTCCTGTGATTGCCAAGATTATTTAGGAAGCAGTAAGCCAATTACATACAGAGGATAAGATTAACTTGGAAATGTAAGAAGGAAAGAGAGCGCAAAGTTGATGTCTTAACACTCCATGGTACCATCTGCCAAACAAAGCAAATACTGCTGTATCCACAGCATACCCTGGGAGAATTTACTTTTTGGGTTAACAATTTTACATGTACCACACTTTCCATCCTTCTAGTTTAAAGTATTTTGTATGACAAGGCTCATTTATTCTGCATATTCCATTTTATACTGAAGATCAAGACTGCTGTCTCTGTCATCCTGAAGAGCAGCTTGCCCCTGGGTGTAACTGCATGGAGATCAATGCAAGTCAGAAAAATTAGAACTGTCATGCGAGTACTCACTTATTAGACTGGCCATAGACCCATTGCCATTTAGTACACATTACACTATGTTCACCCTATATTGTTTATGTGCTTCTTTCGCAGTACATAAGTATATATTTTTAAAAGCAGCTACTTAGGACAACACCCCATGTACCTATACAGTACCCCCACCCCAAACCCCCCATCCAGACATCTACTGGTGCCAGAATTCAGACACAAACTGACAGCCAGGAGAGGAAATAGCTGTCAGCACTATGTGTGTGTGTGTGTAATGAATGCAGCTGCTGATGAGCTGGCCGTAACTGCTGTTCCATCCAAAGACACATTTGCTCTCCAACCTCTTTAGCATTTTGATCCAATGGTACACCAATAACAACTATGCAATCTGTACATTCCAGAAATGTTGTGCCTTCTCTATTTGCTCAACCTAGGTCAAGACCAGGGACGTGCTGTCAGGGTAGACAGAGCCTCCCCTATGATACTCCTGAGATTTAATATAAAAATGATTAGAATAATACAAAGAAGATATCTATAACTTATAAACATCTTCTTTGTTTATTGTAATCATTTTTATAGTTAACACTTACCAGGTTTGTCGAGCTCCCTGGGACTGCAGGTAGACAAGAGATAAGGCAGCAACAGCTGAGTCTGGCTTCTTTATAGTCAGATACTGCTTGCTGAGCTGGGTGTGGGACCACACCAGGGGCAGTAAGCTGCATGGAAAGAGAGCTAATAGAGGCATGCCTCTGAGTATGGGGGGCGTGCCTTGAGCACTGATGGACACCTTGGATGTGTCATGTGACCAGAAATTGCACTGCAGTGTTTAGAGAATGGAGCTCAGTCAGCAGCAGTAGCAAGAGATGACACAGTGATGCACATAGGAAAATCAATGGACACTGAAGCTTAGTGTGTGAGAGGAGAGTTACAGTGAGTAGGGGGTGAGACAGGCTCCCTGCACACAGACCCATCTCCGTGTGTGCCTCCCCAGCCACTGACCTCACCGCACGTCACTGGTCAAAACTGAGGGGATGTTTTGTAATCAATATAAAAAAGTCTGTCATTATCTACAAACCAATCTTTTATACTACCATTTTCTACAAATCAGTGTCTACTATAAAATCAGTACATTCCTGTGTTTTATGCAGAAGATACAGATAAACATTTATATAGGAATGAATATACATGTAAAGAATGTGTGCACATTTGTCTCTAGTAGGGATAGCCATTGACCATCGATAGTTATCAAACATCAATGGTTAACTTCCGATGGTCAATGCGATGGCAGAGATACAATGGATCTCTGCCTTCGATGGCAAAGTAGGACTAGATGCTTTCAACCCCCCCTTCCTATCAGCCCCTATTTTGATTGGCCCGTGGCCCTCCGTGCCCTTCAGCAGTGGTAGCCATCAAGTGGTGTAAACCATCAATGATTTATCGTAGATGGTTTAGTACCATTGATGGTAATCACTGATGGTACCATCGATGGACAGCCCACCAATGACCATCTCTAGCCTCTAGTCATGGATGCCATTATTACCGCGTCACCAAGTCGCTCTCAACACCATCCTGCCTCAGCCATCTCCACCTTGCCTACGTCCTGCCCTCAGGTCTCCATCTACACACTCATGCCATCTGTCTATCTCCAATTTCCCCTAGAATGTAAGCTCCTAGGAGCAGGGTCCTCCTCCCTACTGTCTCACAGCTCTCTTCTCTAGCACTTCAATGACAGCCTTCACCTTCCCAGCTGTATTGTGTACTGAGAATTGTGGTGCTAATTGTTACTTGTGCTCTGTTTATGTTTTGGTTACTGTATTATAATGTTCTGTATACCTTTACCGTCCTACTATTGGCGCATGTACGGCACTGCGGACCACTTGTGGCGCCTTATAAATAAAATTTAATAATAATAATTTTTATATAATGCATGTACCATACAGAACTCTTTGTTCCTCTTATGTATACTGCCCTCTTAATATTGTTCAAATTCTTACACTAAACGTTAAGATAATAAAAACAGGTAGAACAATTCTGTGTCTTAACATATACGTATTGTTATAACTTGCAGAGGGTCTCATAACAGGAAATATCCATAACTGCATGTACTTGAATAAATACAGCTCCTAATGGTACTTTGACCCTGCAAATAGCTTGTTATAGGAATCCCATTTGTGCCTGTGCACACATGTAAGGACTGTCTCATGTAGCTGAAAGCTCCTCCTCTTTACATACATATCTAATTTCCATGCAGTCTATGGGAAGAATAGTGTGGGCATTGTTACCTTGGCATAGCTGCTGAAGGAAGGTGTACACAGCAACTTCTAGAGATGCAGAACTGGATAGACCTCCTCCCAATGGAACGTTGGTGGCAATCACTGCATTAAAACCAGGGATAGGCCCAGCTAAAGGATGACAAAATGTATTACTGGATGACAAAGTAATTGTTTTAGTCTCACATTAAAGCAGCACTTGATAGAAAAAAAATGTATATAATAATCTAAGACAAAAAGGTCAGATCATGTGGCAGGACCTAAAAATCCTGTCAAAAGACACTCTCTACAGACCCTGATACATTGCCAAGTTATAAATCTTAATCCTGCTCACCTCTATAATGCTGAATTACACCCTTCACATAGTTAGCCCACTTAGGAGTCCCAGGGGTTAAGGGTCTATCCACAGTTGGGGCCTCAAACTCCACTCTGTGAGGCTCATCTGCTCCTTCAGCTGTGGTCACAATGCATATTTTTCCATCATCCCGCTGGGAGCCCACTACAACAGTGATGAGAGGAAGTGCCTGCACAGAAACGTAGAATTACATCTCCAGTAATATACAACAGCATCATCCGCCCCTAACACAATTACCTTAGTCCTCTGCTACTGCTATTTTAAACTGATGTTAAATGAGTTTTAAACAAATAATAAAGACCAGATAACTGCAATTGGTAAATCAGATTAAACAGATTATGATGGAAGGTCCCATTCACATAACAAGTGTCCTCTCCATGTCACAAAGTAGAGTGTCAGTTGTATATATTTTCTAAAACTATTATATATTGTTAATATTAGGGAAATTGTTGCTGCAAAACAACTGTTTTTACTTCACCCTACAAAAAGCACTAATGGGCCTGATGCAGAGATAGTTTGTGCGAGATAGTCACTTGCACGCCATTTTGCCAGCAGGGGCAGGAAGGATGATGGAAGGGAAGTAGTAATGGTAGTATAAGTACCGTAAAGGTGCATATCCACTACACGACAGTGGATCGACTGTACGATTACAACATTGTAATCGTACAATCGTTCATCATCCTGTGCAGTGAATAATGGACCTCATTCAGAGCCGCTCGCAAAATGCGAGCGCTCGCTCTCAATGAGGGCGGCCGCTTCTACTTTAAAGTCCGGCCTCCTGGCCGCTCGCTAAGCTGTGGGTGAGCACCCACAGCTTTAGCTAAACCCACAGCTTAGCGAGCGACCAGGTGATGGTCGCAATGGTCGAGACCATCGCGACCGTCGGGGCTTGCGACGAGACCCTTGGGGTCGGGTCTCGTCTCCCACAAGCCCCAGGTAGCTTCCTGCTCTAATAGAGCAGGAAGCTACCTACTGACATCACTGCTGATGTCAGTAGGGCCGCCTACAAATGGCAGGCGTTCCTTCAAGAACGCCTCCGTTTGTCCGGCCAACCCCCCTCACCGCCTACAAAACGGGGCGAGCTGTCGATCAACATCGACAGCCACCCCTTTTGTAGCAAGCCCTGGAGTGAGTGAATTTGTCACTAGCGCACGCGCACTGCGGCCGCTGCGCTTGCGCAGGGCCTCACCATCGACCCGCTTGCAAGCGGGTCTGAATGAGGTCCAATGTGTCCACACTGAACGATACTTTAGGTCGTTCAGTGCAGGCACCCCCCCCTCATCCCCGAACATGCACAACCTGTCGTTATCGGTATGTTCAGACGATGACAAAAGCTGACAACGACCAGCGGGAGCGCGCATCACTTGTCGTTGCCAGCATATTCACTGCACGATTAATGAACAATTACGATGTCGTAATCGTTCATTTTTCTCGTGGAGTGTATACGCACCTTAACAGTGTTTTTGCCTAATTAAGAACAGCTGTAGACAGGTACAGACACTTAGGGGGAAATTTATCAAAGCTTGGAGAGAGATAAAGTATCAACCAATCAGCTCCTGTTATTTTTCAAACACAGCCTGTAAAATGAGTTAGGAGCTGCTTGGTTGGTACTTTCTCTCTCTCCACAAAGGCCTATTCAATTAGGTGCGAAAAGTCGCATTTGTCGAAAAGCGTTCGCCGGTGTGAACTTTTCGTGCATACATGTGTATCGCGCTATCCAAATGCTGGAGTGTTCGCATGTGCGAAAACTCCATAGGCAGAAACCGGCAAAAAGTTCTCCCCGTCTCAGAGCAGGTGATACAATGTGCAAAATCTCTATTTATGGCTAAAAATGTTGGGGCTTGGTTCAGAACCCTTTGGACATCCCCCCCCCTAATGACTAATTAGGAATAAAAAAAAAATGAATTAGCTTTAATCCCCCTAATAATGACATGTCATTTTTGGAGAGTAAATGTAAAAAAAAGTTGGAAAATGGGGGTAAAGCACTGGGTCAGGTATTTGGGGTGCTGTATGCATGGGACAGGTGTTTTAAGGTGCACTTTACAGACACAAAATATACTAGCACCCAGTTTAATGTACCCCCAATTTAACTACAGCAATTATTTTTCCCCCCCAAAAAAATTTCTTTATATCATATATTTCCTCACTTATGCAAATATGTATAACAGCCATTTGACTCAATTTAAGGACCCAAAATACTTTTATTAGGGTTAGTAATACACTTTTATTTTGATTTCCAATGTCAGTTACAGTTTTTATGGGGTACACACTGATTTTCCCAAAATGGGCTGCACTTAATTTGATAGGGCAAAAAGCAGTAGTGCGCATTGAGAAAGTATACGAAAAGAACCCATCAAATTTGGCGAATGAGTCATTGACATTGCCATGCAAACGCTTTTCGACAAACGCAACTTTTCGCACCTAATTGAATACGGCCCTTAATCTCTCTCCAAGGTTTGATAAATCCCCCCTATATACACCGGACAAGATGCATCATTTGTGGGCAATTACAAATAAAAGTCACAAACCTGTACATATATTGTTATAACATATGTGTCATAAGGTTTGTAAGTTGTACACACAGGATTTGAAAGCATAAAGAACACAAAGCATAGCAGTAAGTAACCCCTTACAGGAGTTACAACTTCAATCAGCCATAGCTGCTGTCTTGTACTTCACTGCAGTTCAGCAGTGCCTGACCCAACTACCCACCCACTCACTGTTACTATCCCCCATGATGCTCAGTGTGTTCATATTTCATAACACACCTCACATATTACACACAAGATCAGCGTCATGTGACTGCTCGCTTCACACGTGACTGCGCCCCAGCCAGAGATCTCACCATAGGCAGCACGAAGCCGCCGTTATAGTCTGTGTGCTCCCCGATCAGATTCACCCTGCCGGGGGCGTACACTGCGATGTCCGGGGTAGCTCCTCCGAAGGTCTCTGCGAAGAGTAAACTGGCGTCATCCTCCGGAACAGCCATTGCTGTCAGTGCACACTACACAGTAACAGGGGACTTCCGGGTCTGCAGCAGTAACCACACCCCAATCTCCACACACACACACATGATGCTATGGCCTGTCCCTTCTGAAACCTGTGTTGAATGAAATAAAAGGCATATGTCTATGATAAGGCAGTGCGAACAATAGTTTTTTTTTTTTGCTAAAGAAATGCATAACTAATACTTAAACGTAATACATTTAATTCAGCCCAGGTTATTGCATGTGGGGAAGACAAGCATTATAATATCACACTGTGGAATGTCACTGGATGGCAATGTTGCCAAGGGGGACAGTCTTGGGATTTGCTGGCCACACACTACAACAATATCTTTCCAAATAGTTGGCTGGTTTGAATGATAATCGTCTAGTGTGTGGGAGTAAACGATTGCTCCCACACTCTGAAAAACGATTGTTCCAAGTAGTTGGGAAAATCAAACCGGTTCCAAAAATACCCTTGGTTTGTTTTTTTCCCTACATAGATAAGAATTATGCATTCTTAATAAATATATATAGAAAATATATGCTTTTGGGTGAGATGTACTAAGCCTTGGAGAGAGAAAGTGGAAAGAGATAAAGTACCAACCAATCGGCTCCTGTCAGTATTCAAACAGCCTGTAAAGTGACAGGAACTGATTGATCAGTACTTTATCTCTCTCTAAAGCTGGGTACACACTAGACGATATGTCGTTTGATCCTGCGGATCGGACCGACATATTGGGCACATTGACTCGTGTACTCACTATGCGTGCTCCCACAGGTTGTTCGTCTGGGTCATTCCGTCGGCCTGCATGCACAGCCGATGGAACGACCCAGCTACTGACGCCGGCAAGGTCAGTGGTGCCGAAAAGAAAGAAAATTTACATAATAGTGTAGTATTTATGATAAATTATTGACACCACTTGTGGCACAACACAGTCTTGATTCTTGGAAAAGTGAAAAACTATCCCTTATCAGGTATAAGATAATTATGGACCCTCTTTCCCAAGAAGCAGGGTAAAACACAACCATATACTTCAGGATGAACCCCTCAGACCCGGGGGCTGTATAAGGCCCGCGGAACCATTTGGTCTGGCCCTCTGAGCTTTTTTCTTCTAGCTTCATCTGGCTAGAAGGGTGCACCCTGCAGCCAGAATCTATGCAGTAGTGCTGAAGCGTCCTTAGGATGCTTGAGATGGTCACACCGCTGCCCTTACAGTTCACTGGAGCCTCCTCAGGATACTCCAGGCATTGCTGTAATCACCAGCGATTGTGGCCCCAACCCCGTGTGACGTCACATGGAGGAGGCGTGGCCTGCACCAGGCCCGCAAATAATGTTGTATATATCAAATGGCCCTCGGCAGAAAAAAGATTCCCTTCCCCTGCCTTAGGCCAATGGTTTACAAACTTTTTTTAAACAAGGCGCCCTAGATTATCAGCATTTTTTCCACAGCACCCCTCCCTAGGCTTATTAAGAAACTTGTCAAACATTAAGTAAATTTGTGCTTGTCAGCCTTAAGCTGGGTACACACTGGGTGATATATCGGCCAATATATCGCGAGCGAGATGGCAAGTGTGTACCCCCCATATGTCTGTGAACAACGTCGTTCACAGACATATCACATCTTCTGTGCAGTGCATCAGATGGCCGATATATATGCAGATATATCGGTGCATCTGCTGGTGTGTACAAACGACCTGCCGATCGCCCGTACACATGCTGAAGGGGCCCGGCAGTGAGTGACATCTCAACTAGGCGGGCAAATTAAAATGGAAAATAGAATTATCCCTGGCGCTTCAGTATGAGGATCGTAAAAAAAAAAAAAGAATCAGTAACCGTAAATAAAAATGTATATGAAATTTATTACACAATTAGATAATAGGGCATTCAAAAATTATAAGTAAATATATAAAACAGCTACTACTAGTAGACAACATATAAAGACATGTTTGGTAATACATGTTGGTTGAGTCTGAATTTGTGAACATTTTCCCAGTAATGGGGATTTATTATTTATTTTTTATTATATTATTTATTGCTTTTTCTGATCTACTTATATTATCTTTGGTAAAATAATTATTATTTATTATTTTTTTTGTGTTTTTTATATGTGCTTTTCAAATATTAGGATTGTTTTATATATATATATATATATATAGATATTTACTATTATTGCTTTCTTAGTTATTATGTTTGATAATTGTTATTATTATATTTGTGAGCTTATTTTTATGTTTAAATATTTTTAAATTTGAGTACTCCAGCCAAACGATAATATATATATTTTTTCACTAATAAAACAAATCAAAAAGTACTGATTCTTATATTGTATGGATAATGTGACAGTTATGTCTTTGATTTAAGTTTGATAATTGACTAATCATGTCAAGCTGGACATGGAAGTCTACTATTGGTAGCTGTGGATTTTTAATCCCTTCCTTGGGAAGGGGGGACTTATTCTGCCTTTTGAAAAAACCTCACAAAGTGAGGAGAAACGCGTCAAGGAACAGATCTTTCTATTGAACTGCTGTTGATGGTGAGAAAAGCAGCTGATTGCCGCTGGTAGGAGGAATAACACACCGGAGTGTGTACCACGTATTTCAGACTTTAGCGGATCCTGCTGCCTCACTGACCACTCTGCCGCTGACTGATTTCAGCTGATCCCAGGTGACGGGGTGCATTGCTGCACGCAGCCTCGCTGCATTCCATCGTGCAACCAGCCCGTGTCCAGAGACTCTGTGAGCGGAAAGGCTGTCACCCGCTGCCGGCTGTGCTCCGGCGAAACATCTTCCTGGCTGGGTTCCCATTGCCTACCTACATCTCCCCTTGCCGATTCCTGGCTTGCTCTGGATCCATTCACGATGGTGGTGAGTGGCAGCTTATTACAGAGGAGATACTAATATCCCAAGTAAGGGGAAAGAGCTATTTGCTATCTATTGAATCATCCATGATTATCATCTTATTTATGGAACTTCACCATTGATTGAGGAACCCACTATTTCCATTAGTGACTGTATTGTGCAGGTCATTTGGACTTTACATTGCTCCATGCCCTTATCAGTGTGCGGTTTAATTCTGTTTTATTGTTCATATTGTATGGATTAATATTGTTTTAGAACTGCAGTTCTTTAGGTTTATTGTTGCTATTTTAATAAATGGATTACATGATTAATTTTGGTTTGTTTTAATAGAACAGTGACCCCCGGCGCAGACACATTTATTTTGTTTGTTCAGGTTGATCTGGAGAATTTCAGGCAGTTATCCCCTTGTGTCAGCTGCCGGTAATTCACTGTTAATCTCTGTTGCAATAACAGCGCTACACTATTTTTCTACTAACATATAAAGACAAACCACATAAAACAAAAATTATGAGTTGCAGCCCTCAGTGGGTCGGTAATGAGGAAGTGCACTTATAGCGCTAAGTTCTTGGTCTCTCAGATAGTGTGTAACACCCTCCGGGGTGTATTGCTCCAATGTCTTATTGTAAAAGAAAGTCAATAAAAGCGGTACCTTAATCAGGGGCTAAACAGCCCAATGCCTTGCATGTCAGGGGTGTCTGTAGAGGTCGTTTGCCGGCAAACTTGTAAGGGTGGAGAACGTGTGAACCACGTCTCTGGATGTCCCTTACCTCACTTGATCTACGCGTTTCGCCTGCACCTCAGGCTTCGCTAAGTTCTTGGTCTCTCAGATAGTGTGTAACACCCTCCGGGGTGTATTGCTCTAATGTCTTATTGTAAAAGAAAGTCAATAAAACCGGTACCTTAATCAGGGGCTAAATGCCTTGTATGTCAGGGGGATCACATGAACTCTGGTGGGTACCGGGCGGAAGTGACCCCTATGTTACACGCACAGACAGCGCTTGTAGCAGATGATATCCGGCAGTGGAACCTTATAGGAAAACGGAAGTGACGCTTTTGAACTGGCATCATCCGCAAACCGGAAGTGACACTCCGCCGCCGGGCGGACGTGATGTATACTGAAGGACCCGGGCGGAAGTGACGACACCGGAAGCTACTGCACGGCAAACCGGCGGAAGTAAAGGGGAGGACCCACAGTCAGTGGGTACTTAAGGAGGAACAGAGGGACATTCTCACTATCCTGACGAAGCCCGAGGTGCGGGCGAAACGCGTAGATCAAGTGAGGTAAGGGACATCTAGAGACGTGGTTCACATGTTCTCCACCCTTACAAGTTTGCCAGCAAACAACCTCTACAGACACCCCTGACATACAAGGCATTGGGCTGTTTAGCCCCTGATTAAGGTACCGCTTTTATTGACTTTCTTTTACAATAAGACATTGGAGCAATACACCCTGGAGGGTGTTACACACTATCTGAGAGACCAAGAACTTAGCGCTATAAGTGCACTTCCTCATTACCGACCCACTGAGGGCTGCAACTCATAATTTTTGTTTTATGTGGTTTGTCTTTATATGTTGTCTACTAGTAGTAGCTGTTTTATATATTTACTTATAATTTTTGAATGCCCTTTTATCTAATTGTGTAGTAAATTTCATATACATTTTTATTTACGGTTACTGATTCTTTTTTCTTTTACGATCCTCATACTGAAGCGCCAGGGATAATTCTATTTTCCAACTAATTTATACAGGGAAGGTGAACCCCTGTTATTTCATCCCCAGGCAGCATCCCAGAGGCGTTTAGGAGTTATAGTGCAGCCATCTCAACCCCTATTTTTGTTCTCATTGGGCAAATTAAAATGCCCGTCCAGTTGTGACATCCGGTCCGACACATCGGGTGGACGATTGGTAAGTGTATATGCGCTTACCTGTCATCAGATAGGTCTGCGGGTCGTCCAAACATGTCAATAATTTTTCATACAAACTACATTATTATATACTTTTTCCCTTTCATGTTTATGAGAGGGAAAATGAAAAAAAAAGTGAAGATCTTTGCTGGAAAACACAAAAGTGCTTGACACTATTTTCTATATATGTTACAGTGTATTTTATGGTGATATTTAGTATTTGTTTTATTATTATTATCATCATTTATTTATATGGTGCCACAAGTGTTCTGCAGCGCCTTACAAAGTACATAAACAAATAGGTGACCAGTGACTCACAGTACAATACAATGCAATACAATGCAGGACAAGGACATGGATAATGATGATCGTGAATATGCGCAGGAGCCTGACCCACTCTGCACATGTGCAGAACGGGTCTGCGATGCCGCAGGCAGACTGACAGCAGACTGTCATTGATTGCTGTCGTTTGTGGGCAGGCAGGGGGCAGTGAAGGCCTCCGTTTCCCTAAGCGTGCAACTTAGCAATTGCGATCCATGCTGAATCAGGCCCAATATACAGTGCTACATTAGCGACCATAACACCCAGATAAGCAGCAGAGCATAAGCAACCAAGTGTTAGGTGCCCTAGTGTAGAGTAAGAAGTAGATGAAAGTAAAGTAGGGAGAAGCACAAGAGGGTAGAGGGCCCTGCTCGTAAGAGCTTACATTCTAAAAGGGAGAGGCAGACAAACAGGTGTGACAAAGATGGTGGTAGGCAATGAGGAAGGAGAATGTAGCAGCAAGTTAGGATGGTTTACTGATTTTTCCAGTGCTTTCAGTGTCACTATTTTTTTTAATTATCCAATATACGTTTATATTCTGGATCATAGGGTATGTAGAGTAAGTGGACCACATAGCAGTGTAATTTTTTGTAATTGTGTTGAATTATTACCCCTACTGTTACAATCTGAATAGGCAGTAAACTGGATTTGTTTACTGAGCTGCCTTCGGCAGGGCTACAGCTCATAAATGTGGGCCATACTTGCCTACTTTTGAAAAAGTATTTCAGGGAGAATGTGAAAGCAACACCTATGAGTGTGGTGGTAAAGTGGGCGTGTACTGCTGCATCTGAAAGGCGTGTCATATAATGGACTTACATCCAATTGTAAACGAGCCCAAAAGCAGTTAGTAAGATCGACTTGTTTGGGAAATCACACTGATACTTTTCAGAAAATGTGTTTGTAGCCATAGGGATCATTGTGCCTTATAACCAATACAGGGAAATTATACTAATGATCCCATTTGAATGTATATATCTCTGTTTATTTTTTTTTATACAACAGCTTCATAATGGGGGTAAGGTGCAATCAGGGAGATTGCTAGACTCATAATAAATAGTTATGCAAAGAGCAAAAACTAGAAAAAAGACAAATAAGCCTTTGTTGGGGCACTCTTAGAAAGGAAATGTAATGAAAATGAATGAACAGAATTATATGAAATTAAAACTTAACTTTTAATAAATGTTGCAATCAGCATACAATAAGAAAACAATTGTTAGTATATATATATGATATATGAGAGTGATTTACCTTGTATCACAAGTCATTGAATGGCAGCAGGGAACAAGATTATTTAGACCCTATATGTACCAAGTACATCAATCAGTGTAAATCCGCTGCCAGTAAGAATGATGTATAAACATGGATAAACAGCACAGATGTTACAATCAAGACTAAGGAAAGCACTCAGTTTATATACACTAGGATAAATTCAGTTAGGTAACTCACATGTAAAACAAATACATGTAGTGAACAAATGTAAACAACATAAATGTTGCAATCAGCATACAATAAGAAAACAATTGTTGGTATATATAATATAATATATGAGAGTGATTTACCTTGTATCACAAGTCATTGATTGAATGACAGCAGGGAACAAAAGTATTTAGACCCTATATGTACCAAATACATCAATCAGTGTAAATCTGCTGCCAGTGAGAATGATGTATAAACATGGATCAAAAGCACAGATGTTACAATCAAGACTAAGGAAAGCACTCAGTTTATATACACTAGGATAAATTATCTTCAATAAGATAACTCACATGTAAAACAAATACATATAGTGAACAAACGTAAACAACATGAATGTTGCAATCAGCATAAATAACAAAACAAATATTAGTATATGAGAGTGATTAACCTTGTATCACAAGTCATTGATTGAATAGCAGCAGGAAACAAGAGTATTTAAACCCTATATGTAGCAAATACATCAATCAGTGTAAATCCGCTGACAATAAGAATGATGTATAAACATGGGCAAAAAGCACAGATGTTGCAATCAGGACTAAGGAAAACACTCAGTTTATATATACATAAAACAATGTTTCACTTCACCTTTATCTTGCATAAAGGAGTGTTTAACAACATATATATTCTCATGTTAGATCTATAAAAGTAATTCTGCTGTTAATTATAGGCAAGGTGAAAAAAAGTCTATCCTAGTGTATATAAACTGAGTGCTTTCCTTAGTCTTGATTGATACATCTGTGCTCTTTATCCATGTTTATACATCATTCTTACTGGCAGCGGATTTACACTGTATATATACTATATGTACTTTGTACATATAGGGTCTACATATAGGGTCTAACTAATCTTGTTCCTTGCTGCCATTCAATCAATGACTTGTGATACAAGGTAAATCACTCTCATATTATATATACCAACAATTGTTTTCTTATTGTATGCTGATTGCAACATTTATGTTGTTGACGTTTGTTCACTATATGTATTTGTTTTACATGTGAGTTACCTAACTGAAGAGAATTTATCTTACCAAGTTCACTATTAAAGTTAAGTTTTAATTTCATATAATTATGTTCATTAATTTTCATTACATTTCCTTTCTAAGAGTGCCCCAACAAAGGCTTATTTGTCTTTTTTTCTAGCTTTTGCTCTTTGCATAACTATTTATTATATGTGTATTGCACAAATCCTATGGGTGCACCACCAACATTAGAGTCATCCAGAATTTTTTGTTAAAACGTGTGATAGATCATTACGTTGTTTTTTTCATTTTTGACCTAATCTAATTGTATTAGCCATTATTCACTACCATTTCTCTCACCACTAGTGCGGACTCCTCTGTTTATTCTATAGACTGCTAGACTCTTCAGGGTGTCAGGGAGATTGCTGCTATTTCAGGGAGTCTCTCTGACAATGAGGGAGAGTTGGCAAGTATGATGTGTGCAAGTTCATGGAGGCGCTGATTCAGCTTTGCACGTATGTGCAACACTGAACGCAGATTCCCAGTGCAGAAAGGGTCCTGCGTGATCACGCGAAGCCCCTCCTATGCCTCTGCCTGATTGACAGGCAGAGGCATTTAAGGGGCGGTGACGGACAGAGTTCCCGGAAATTAGGGCGTGGCAAGGTCCTTTTTCTTGGAGTGGCAAGGTCAGGGGCTGCGTCCACAGACGCAGTTTTCTGGCCTCGCAAGCCGGCCTGCGTAAGCTAAGGCTTACTCAGCTGGCCAGCGCTGTCCACCATCACGACTGATGGTCGCAATGGTTATCCCAGCCTGCGACCTATGTCACAGTGCTGGGATTGCAAAAGGTGTCAGACACCTCCTGCTATATTTGCATATTTGCAAAATCTGTACTTAAAACATTGCCGGCACTGCAATGTGAATGTTTCAATAGATAATTTTGACTAATGTACTTTAAGACTGTTTTATATGCAGTGAATTGGACTATTGTATTTACCGACAATTACATTGTTTCATGTGTTTGATATTTTATGTAATAATAATACATATAATTTAAATAGATTGTTTTAATAAACACAGATGTCTTTTTTTTTTAATTAATTGGCTGATTATTAAGTATACCAGCGCAGTTTATTTCTTACTAGTGTTTATTGTGTGGGGTCAGCAATACCTCTATTTGTAACCGCAGCAGGTACTGCCTCTATCATTTCTTGTGGCTCAGGTGCTTTGGAAGTCTTTGTTTTACTTTCCAATTGATCTAGCTCAGGGCTAGTGCTGGGGTCTCTGGAGAATAAATATAAATTTGAAATGTTACCGGCGTCAATAGACTCTGAGTCCACATGGAAAATGGAGCTGCAGTTTGGCGATGGGTATGTGTAAAGAAGTCCGAGAGAGTGAAGGGGGGTACTGTAGACCATGGCACACAATCCACTCATCACTCACTGGATCTTGTCTTCGCAAAAAACACATGCCCCACTAGCTGGTCCAGTGATCCTTCTGAAGTCTGACAACCCTCTTGCAAGTAGCCAGTTGAGCTTGTGTTAAATCTCATCTTGTACAGCAGGGGCTTCTGGGGACTTTAACTTTAATTGGCAGTTGCTGCAGCCAATGCCGGACATTTAACACCCAGGATTGAGTTACCGCCGGACTCCAGAGTCCGAACTAGGGATGGCCATCTGTGGGTTAACCTCGATAGTATGAAACAGCAAGCCAATCAGAGGTGGGGGCATGGATCGGATGGGGGAGAGGGGGGGGGGGGGCAGAGCTTGGCTCCATGTCTGTATGCCAGGGACAAAGAAAAAAAGAACACATTGTGGGGCTCTGTGCCATCAATGTCAGAGAGCCATTAGATCTATGCCATCGATGCAAAACTATCGACTATTGGTGGTTAACCATCGGTGGTTGTTTCCCATCGGCAGTCAATGGCCATCCCTAGTCCGAACAGATTTTGCAATTACTGGACTGTCCGGAGCACTACACCCCCATGCCTCGCTTACCACATTCTCCCAGCCCTGATCTAGCTCATATTTTCAAAACCACAAATGTCCCTATTTTTCATTATTTAAATAATGACAAAACCATTTGTCTTGTTCTGTATGTAAATAATGATTACCAGTCGTATTAACCTCTATGCTTTACAAGTACAGATTAAAGATAGGCGTTTAAAATTAAAAACGTATTCTATGTTTGAATAGGAGTCATGATAGGAGTTGTAGTGCACCGAGATCTGTCTATATAATGCCAGTGTGTAGAGTCACCTATTTGGGTGTAGTAGGTATTACCGCCGGGGTTCAAATCCCGACAGCGGCGGCCCGGCAAGGGTGAAGATCCCGATCGTCCCTAAGGTAAGTATCGCTAACCTAATTCTACCCCCTAACCCTCCCTTAGGGGTGCCTAACCCTAATCCCCCCTCTATGTGCCTAAACCTAACCCCCCCCTTCCCCGCTGCCTAAACCTAAGTCCCCCGGGGGGGTGCCTAACCCTAGCCTCCCCCCGGGGGTGCCTAACCCTAACCCCCCCTTCCCCTAGCCTAAACCTAAATCCTCCCGGGGGGTGCCTAAGTCCCACCGGGAGCCCTAAACCTAACCCTCGTCCGGCTTACCTTCGTTCGGTATGCCGGGCGTCAGGGAGATTGCTGCTATTTCAGGGAGTCTCTCTGACAATGAGGGAGAGTTGGCAAGTATGATGTGTGCAAGTTCATGGAGGCGCTGATTCAGCTTTGCACGTATGTGCAACACTGAACGCAGATTCCCAGTGCAGAAAGGGTCCTGCGTGATCACGCGAAGCCCCTCCTATGCCTCTGCCTGATTGACAGGCAGAGGCATTTAAGGGGCGGTGACGGACAGAGTTCCCGGAAATTAGGGCGTGGCAAGGTCCTTTTTCTTGGAGTGGCAAGGTCAGGGGCTGCGTCCACAGACGCAGTTTTCTGGCCTCGCAAGCCGGCCTGCGTAAGCTAAGGCTTACTCAGCTGGCCAGCGCTGTCCACCATCACGACTGATGGTCGCAATGGTTATCCCAGCCTGCGACCTATGTCACAGTGCTGGGATTGCAAAAGGTGTCAGACACCTCCTGCTATATTTGCATATTTGCAAAATCTGTACTTAAAACATTGCCGGCACTGCAATGTGAATGTTTCAATAGATAATTTTGACTAATGTACTTTAAGACTGTTTTATATGCAGTGAATTGGACTATTGTATTTACCGACAATTACATTGTTTCATGTGTTTGATATTTTATGTAATAATAATACATATAATTTAAATAGATTGTTTTAATAAACACAGATGTCTTTTTTTTTTAATTAATTGGCTGATTATTAAGTATACCAGCGCAGTTTATTTCTTACTAGTGTTTATTGTGTGGGGTCAGCAATACCTCTATTTGTAACCGCAGCAGGTACTGCCTCTATCATTTCTTGTGGCTCAGGTGCTTTGGAAGTCTTTGTTTTACTTTCCAATTGATCTAGCTCAGGGCTAGTGCTGGGGTCTCTGGAGAATAAATATAAATTTGAAATGTTACCGGCGTCAATAGACTCTGAGTCCACATGGAAAATGGAGCTGCAGTTTGGCGATGGGTATGTGTAAAGAAGTCCGAGAGAGTGAAGGGGGGTACTGTAGACCATGGCACACAATCCACTCATCACTCACTGGATCTTGTCTTCGCAAAAAACACATGCCCCACTAGCTGGTCCAGTGATCCTTCTGAAGTCTGACAACCCTCTTGCAAGTAGCCAGTTGAGCTTGTGTTAAATCTCATCTTGTACAGCAGGGGCTTCTGGGGACTTTAACTTTAATTGGCAGTTGCTGCAGCCAATGCCGGACATTTAACACCCAGGATTGAGTTACCGCCGGACTCCAGAGTCCGAACTAGGGATGGCCATCTGTGGGTTAACCTCGATAGTATGAAACAGCAAGCCAATCAGAGGTGGGGGCATGGATCGGATGGGGGAGAGGGGGGGGGGGGGGCAGAGCTTGGCTCCATGTCTGTATGCCAGGGACAAAGAAAAAAAGAACACATTGTGGGGCTCTGTGCCATCAATGTCAGAGAGCCATTAGATCTATGCCATCGATGCAAAACTATCGACTATTGGTGGTTAACCATCGGTGGTTGTTTCCCATCGGCAGTCAATGGCCATCCCTAGTCCGAACAGATTTTGCAATTACTGGACTGTCCGGAGCACTACACCCCCATGCCTCGCTTACCACATTCTCCCAGCCCTGATCTAGCTCATATTTTCAAAACCACAAATGTCCCTATTTTTCATTATTTAAATAATGACAAAACCATTTGTCTTGTTCTGTATGTAAATAATGATTACCAGTCGTATTAACCTCTATGCTTTACAAGTACAGATTAAAGATAGGCGTTTAAAATTAAAAACGTATTCTATGTTTGAATAGGAGTCATGATAGGAGTTGTAGTGCACCGAGATCTGTCTATATAATGCCAGTGTGTAGAGTCACCTATTTGGGTGTAGTAGGTATTACCGCCGGGGTTCAAATCCCGACAGCGGCGGCCCGGCAAGGGTGAAGATCCCGATCGTCCCTAAGGTAAGTATCGCTAACCTAATTCTACCCCCTAACCCTCCCTTAGGGGTGCCTAACCCTAATCCCCCCTCTATGTGCCTAAACCTAACCCCCCCCTTCCCCGCTGCCTAAACCTAAGTCCCCCGGGGGGGTGCCTAACCCTAGCCTCCCCCCGGGGGTGCCTAACCCTAACCCCCCCTTCCCCTAGCCTAAACCTAAATCCTCCCGGGGGGTGCCTAAGTCCCACCGGGAGCCCTAAACCTAACCCTCGTCCGGCTTACCTTCGTTCGGTATGCCGGGCGTCGGTCTTCCGGCATATGGTTAATGACAGCCGTCGAGTTTTCGACACCTGTCATTAGTACCACACCAGGATTAGAGTCTGGAAGCCGGCGGTCGGCATTTAGAGCGTTGGCTTCCAGACTACATCCCACCTATTTAGCCACAATGTGTCTCTGACTTTGGATTAAATATTAGTAACAATAAAAAAAGACATGTTAATACAAAAGGCGCACATCGCAGAATCGTGACAATGGATATTATCATTATTATTATTATTGCCAATTCCTACTAATAGTCCCGATCCTTGGTGCATACACACGATCAGATTTTTCCTTCAGATATGAACGATAACGATTTAAAAATCGTTCAGTCGTTCATATCTGAAGGAAAATCGTTCATATCTGACATGCCTGAACGATGGACGATCAACGATGCGCGTTCCCGATGGTCAGATAACGATTTCTGATATCTGATGTGTTTGCAGTCAGACTTGGACGATTCCATTCATTTTAATGCAGTCAAAAATCGTTCAATCGTTCAAATCGTTTAATCGTTCAAAACTTTGGTAAAATCGTTCAAATCGTTCAAATCGTTTAATCGTTCAATCGTTCATCTGACAAATCTGACAAGTCTGACAAATCTGACCGTGTGTACGCTCCATTAGACTCAAGAAAGGGGTACAACTAAGAATATGAACGATATTGGTTCTATCTGTGCATGGTTGTGCAGTCACTGATGGGACTTAACCCAAAGATGTATCAAACCTTGGAGAGAGATAAAGTACCAACCAATCATCTCCTGACATTTTACAAGCTGGGTCTGAAAATTGACATGAGCTGATTGGTTTGAACATTATTTCTCTCCAAGCCTTGATACATCTCCCCCAAAGTTTTTTTTTTCATAAATAGTGTGAGATGTAAAAGTAAATGCATTAAGCCTCTTTGGTTGTGTCTGTGAATATAGGAAACACAAAAGAGCGATTGTGCTTTTTATTTTTCCAGACGAAACATTTTTAGCCTTACAATGTGATGAAGGAAAGATCAATGCGATATTAAGATCTACAAAGGGTTAATCACAGAGTTATGCAGGAATGCAGCAGCAGCAGCACTCTGTCACACAGTCAGTCAGGGAAGGGCTGAGGGGCCAGCAGCAGTCACCGTACTAGGTGCTGTCACAATGAACACACCTCAGCTATTTACATTCCGCTTTACGCCACAGCCCTGCACCTCTCCGGAGAGCGGCTCGGTCCCTATGCCCACTGGTAATCAGCAGCTGTGTGTAGGAGTGTCTAGCTGCCCAGAAGTCCGGCTGCTGGCGGAACAAGTACCAGAAGGAGCATGGCAGGAAAGGAGCCTCTGTTGGGCACCCTGAAAGGTTGGTGGTGGCTGGTGGGAAGTGTCGTGGCTACAGGAGAGGGTGATGCAGAACATATAGCAAACAGATTAGCAACCTGTTGTGGAACTACGGGTCCCAGTATGCCCTATCAGCATATGGCTGGCTGGGCATACTGGGACTTGTAGTTTAACAACAGCTAGAGATACACAACACTGCCTAAAGCCTGACCCATAATAGACGTGGGCTTGGGAAGGACACCAAGGTAACACAGGCCGGTGGGACCAGGTAAAAGTAATGTGTTTAGTCATGGGACTCCTCAGGGTGACTGGAGTGCAGCCAGAGCACTTGGCACACTGTCAGGTTTGGGACAGGTAAAGGTAACTAACTTATATTACTGCTGTAATAATCCTAGGTTGGCTGCAAGAAGATAAGGAATCTAGACCTTTATTAGTAAACAAATAAATGTGTGACAATTTGCTAAGTAAAAATTAATAGATTGTGAACTCTTACATTTGGCTGCATCTTCTTACAGACATGGAATCGGCTTTCACCATAGGAAACGGATTATGAGCTGTGAGGAATCAAAAGTGAACTTCTTATAGTATCCTGGGGCAGTCTTGTGTGTGCACGATCTCTACTTTGTACACTCCCAATCTCTACCAGTAATGATTAAGTGCTTATTGTTTTATAGGTCCGTTTAGTATAGTGCATTTCTGTTTAGTGCCTGTACTGTGGCTATTAGTTCCTAATAGGTTTATAATATGCACAGTAAAGGGCCACAGATGAGCTATATATAAGGTATAAGTTGTGCCCAATTTACATCTACATTTCATCACCCTGGCAATTATAGAGCTATATTAACTAAGCTTCAGATTTTCAAAACCTGTCTCTTAGTAAATACAGTCAAAAATCAATGGCTTTGAAAACCCACTAAATATAGCCCATAGACTCAGTTGACTGTATAAGTGGAAATCATGTGACCTGAAAAGTGAATGACGTCATTCCTGTAAAAAGTGTTTTTTTCTGATGGTGAATACTGGCACGCAGTACTACCAGTTTTCTTTTTTTAAATAAAATAATAATTTGAACACTTGTCCAGAATGTGGAAGCTACTATAAATTTTGTAGCAACTTTTGGCTTCCTGTGAGTACAGGTACCTTTTTATGAGTATCATTACCTTTTATATAGATAAAATTATTTTTTTTTTGTGCCATAGCTCTAAGATGCAAGTGTTTTTTAAACTTTGGCATCATTTGAAGCTGTAAATTATGAAGACACCCTTAAATGCATAGGCCTTCTGTGCAAAGCATTGATCCAATCCACCATTGTAGTACCAAGTGACCACTCAAGGTCTCCCCTGTTAAAAAAAAAGAAGAGCAATAAGGCTCTTCTATTCAATTCTAATGTGATTGATACTCCTTTCAGACATGAATCGGGGCTCCAACATGGCTCCGACCCGGGTTTTTGAGCACGGCTTAAAACCGTGTCTCAGCTAGGGACCCCCTCCACACTACACCTTGTACCCAGGAAATTCACAGGTTGACCCTGTTCACACTGATCCCATGTCTGCCCTGGCATTCAGTGTGAGTTATTGAAAGGGGATGCTTTTTTTGGCTCAAAATAATGAGCTCATGAAGAGTGGTGACTTTGCTGCTGGGTGCCCCAAACAGCCAGTCAAGTATTTTTCAGAGCAACCTGGGTCTAAGTATTGTTTTACATTTAAAACCGATTAAATTAAGTAGTCCTCGGACTACTTAGATGAGGAGTTTGAAATTTAAAACAATACTTATCTGGGCTCACCATACTCATGATATCTAGGCAAAATACAATATTTAAGTAGTTTTCAAGGATTGTGCTATTTGCATAAAAGTGACTGTTAGAATTCAGAACTACCCTCGTCGTTGCTCTTAAATAGCATTCAAAAAATATGATTAGCTACTTGGCTAAATTATATGCAAATGATGACACATGAGTTTGCTATTTTAATTTGTGAAAATGGTAAAAATTGATAATTAAAACAAAGAAACAACTAGGGATGTGCAGGCTCGGATTAGTTCAGATTTTCCCGCCAAATTCGGATTTTTCCCGACAAAAATCGGGTCTCAAAAAGAGGCAAAACGTCATCTTTCATGGACAAACATCATCATTCCTAGACAAAAGTCCATGAAAGATGATGTTTGTCCATGAAAGATGATGATGTTTGTCCATGAAAGATGACGTTTTGCCTCTTTTTGAGACCCGATTTTTGGCGGGAAAAATCCTAATTTGGCTGGAAAATCCGAACTAATCCGAGCCTGCACATCCCTAGAAATACCATGCTCACTGATCACAAAGACTGTTATTATAGTCAAGTTAGAAATGAGGGTTGAGGGCGTGGCCTGACAGCCGAGTGAAGAGGACGTGTTTTAGACCAGCTTCTCTGAAACCCCACTAAAAGGGCAAAAACACCTGCTGTTCTGGTGGACTCAGGGGGCTTCATCGGTTGCCCTAAGCCTTTGCATACTCTGCTGAGCCCCGCTGGGTGTTTCTGGAGCGACCTCCGGGTCCGGCGTCGTTGCGGCCTTCCACACCTCAGGAGGCCGGGGACTAGATTTTGGAGTCTCGCGAATCGGAATCACCGCGCCGCCGCCGGACATCTCCACGGCCTCCCTGACCCTCCGCTGGGCTCTGCTGGGGACGTGGGGACAGGCGGTGGGTTAATTTAGACCCCCAAAGGCCGGAAAACGCCCGCGGTCGGAGCCGCATCTCGCGGGGAGCCGCCATCTTGAAAGCGGACCCCGGGACTTACCTGCATCGAGGACCAGGCCGGACTTCAGGGTGAGTGCCCTAGATGTTATCATCTGGTTCTCCTCTAGCTGAATAAGACCCATGGGCCTGCGCTGAAGAGTGCAAACTCCTGGACAACTCACCTATACTGCTGAGCCTCCTTTATATACAGCAGTTCCCCTCCATTATGTGCTGGTCACACTGGTCAGAAGGTTCCCCTTTGTAACCTGAGGAAAAACCTCAACTTGGGTCAGAAGTTCCCATAATTTTAAGTATCCTGCCTGTAATCCGGGAGAAATTTTCAATTATAGCAAGCATTTATCTTTGACAAAACTCCATAAGGAACTTTCCTGTGTGGTTTTTTCCTGCTGGGGTCTCCCTCTCGGCTGGACACTGAAACCTGCAGTAACACAGCCTGGCTACTTTTCTCTGAGGATGCTGTAGTTATAAACTGCGTTTGTAATATTGTTTGCTCTGACATAATCTATCACTGGATACCACATCACCTCCGGCCACATTAGACTGTTGTCTATCTCAAATCAAAAGAGTGAGTACAGTCATCATATACTAAAAACGTAATTATATAAAGAAAGTTACTGCTTAAATCTGGTGGGCGGTCCTATTTGAGTGACTGCTGGCTCATGGAGTCTATATTAAAACACAACTGCCTTATTAACGAGAGACGAGTGGTAAGAAAGTGGACGTTTATCACTAGCCTTTCCGTGGGGGTCCTGGTGAGAAGCAGTGGGCTTTCATCCTTTCCACACACTCCCAGAACACCAGAATCAGAGCCCAATAACAAGGGCAACAGACATTTACATCGATTGACTGTACCCAATTTCGTCATAGTCCTTACTATTAACAGTCAGATAGCGCTATGGATCGACATGTGGTCAAAACACCTAGAGGTCCTAGGGGACATCAGACGGGAAAGGGCAGGGGACGAGAAGTTCCTTCGGCCGCCTCCCCATCCTCTCCGACTTCTCAGAATGCTAGCCCGGGAAGTAGTCCTTGGGACCGGGAGTCGGATGCTGGAACCAACAGTATTGCTGGCCCTCTCACAACGCATGAGATTACCAACATCTTAGCTTCATTATTGGATCAAAAATTAGCCCCATTGAAAGACTCAACATGCTCAACGTATCTCAGAGGCTGAACAAAGAATTTCAGACCAGGAGGATGAGCTTGTTGTACTTAAAGCTGATTTATCAACCCAAGAAAAGGCAGCAGTCTCCATGCAAGATAAGTTGGAAGATCTTGAAAATAGAAATAGGAGGAACAACGTGCGCATAATTGGTCTCCCTGAGACTATCAAAAATGCTGAGTTGATGGCACTTGTTTCTGAATGGTTGCCTCGTGAATTAAAGAGTGTCCCTGACAAGCGAATGCTGATGGTGGAACGGGTCCATCGTATTGGTCCAGACAGACAAAATACCAGAAACAGACCACGACCTGTCATTATGAGAGTGTTGAATTATGCTGACAAAGCTCGACTAATGGAAGCATACAGAAAACAAACAGATCTAAGATATCAGAGAGCTAAGATACTCCTGTTCCAGGACTTCTCTTATATAGTTGCAACAAAGAGAAAGGAATACGCTCCCATCTGCAAAAGTTTATTTGAAAGGGGACAACGTTTCGCCTTATTATATTTAGCCAAGTTGAGAATTTCATATGAAGGAAAAATGTATTTCTTTGAAACACCACAAGCTGCAAAGAACTTTGTGGACTCACTTCCATCTATCGCTTCACCGCAGAGTTATGATTGACGGGACACAGATGCTTCACTATGTTCCAAGATTTCCCTATGAGTGAATTACATTCAGGTTCTATATGCTAAATGTTTTTTCTATTCGTCTGTCGATAATTGCATTTAATTATTTTATTATTATGGTACAGTTTTTTATGATTTATTATACCCAAGTGGTATTACCATTATTGTTATGGTGTTCTAGGTGGCCACAATGTGGACCATTAGAAAATCCCTTGCTAGTTTCTCTTCTAGTTTATCAATAGTTTTTATATCAAGAAAAATGTTTAGGCAATATAATCTTATTGTGTCTACAATGGTCTCATGACACCTATATAGGTATTATAATTCCTTTTTCTAAACGTTTTTTATTTTTTGTTATAAAAGTCGATTATTCCAATCGCAACATTGGGTTCTTAAAAATTCACAAATTATGTTATTTGTTACTTACATGGTTATATACGGAGATATATTTTCTCTTTATTATATTTTTCATGACGTGGTTCTTTGAAATGTATATTTTCTTACCCCGATACCTGCTCGCTGGGACGGGTGGGGGTTGCGCGAGTATTAAGATTATTTATCGTTCAGAACCTAGAGTAGGAATAGGTTGATATGGTTATAAAATCTTCAAACTCCACAAGGGTTAAGTCAGTACTTAAATTCATTTCGTGGAATGTGGAAGGATTGAATGCACCTGTCAAGAGAGACGTAAGGTCCTTAAACATTTAAAAAGCATGAAACTGGATGTGGCATTTTTGCAAGAATCGCATTGGAATTCTAGAGATCCCAATAAACTAAGAGACACATGGATAGGTGACTATAGAGCCGCCTCCTTCACGTCCAAACGTAGAGGAGTTTTGATTTTTTTTCGCAAAAATATCCCATATACTATTAAAGACACATTAATAGATCCTGAGGGTAGATATATCTTTGTAAAGATATCACTACATGATTCGATCTATACTTTGGTTACTATATACGTTCCTACTGACCCAAATAAGGTATTTTTCACAAATCTATATATTAGATTGAATGGCTGGATGGAAGGTGAACTGATTATAGGAGGTGACTTTAATTGTGTAATATCTCAAGGTTTGGATAGATCCAACATTCCAGGTAGAAATAGAGAGGCTTTGGTGTCCCCTATACAGTTGCTAGTAGATTCACTACAACTATGCGACCCGTGGAGATGTCAAAATCGCGTATCTCGTGAATATACTTTTTATTCACATCCACATCAAACTTTTTCAAGAATAGATTTTTGGTTAATATCTCGCTCTTTATATCAAAAGATAGACTCTTCAGGGATAACACCCATAGCAGTCTTAGATCATGCTCCGATATGGTTCACTCTTTCATTACAATCCCCTATTTATACTTCATATAATTGGAGAGTCCCGGCATATTTAAGTAAATCAACTGATTTTCGTACCCATTTAGAAGGAGCATTTTGTAATTATGCAAATTATAGTATTGAACATTTGGATGATATTAACTTATTTTGGGCTGCCTCAAAACCAGTGCTTCGAGGACAGATTATGGAGTATGTGACCAGGAGACGTAAGCTAAATTGGATACATCTAACAAACACCTGACTAAAACATATGACTCACTCATTTTGAACGAGACACCTGAGAATAGGCAGAGATATGTGGAAGCTAAAGATGAATATGATCTTTTGTGTGAAGAACGTGCCCAATATTCACATACTATTCAACGTAACAAATATTTTAGAGGATGCAATAAATCAGGTAGATTATTAGCAAACTCACAATACATCTGCGCATATTCTTCAACTACAGAATAATTTGGGTACTTGTGTTAAGGGTTTAGCCGATATTTCAGAACAGTTTCAACAATATTATAAACAATTATACACAGCCCCCCCCCCCCCCCCCCCGACTCTCCTGAGTTAGCTACAAGGTTTTTGAGGGAGGCAGGTTTACCATTGTTAACGGAGGAGGAAAGAGAATCTTTGGTACAACCGGTATCGGAGATAGAATTGCTACAGTTAATTAAAACATTAACTAAAGGCAAGACCCCAGGACCTGACGGCTTTGGAGCAGAATATTATCAGATTCTTTCCACCCAATTAATGCCGCATCTGTTATCCTTATTTAATGCTATTATTGGAGGGAAACCACCACCAACTGGCTTTAATGTAGCCAGAATTATAGTATTGCCAAAACCTGGAAAAGACCCATCTCACTATTGAACCAGGATTTAAAACTCTTCACTAAGTTACTAGTTCAGAGACTTCAAAATATTCTTCCTAGAATACTCCACCCAGCACAAAACGGATTTGTTAAAGGACGTACATCTATACATAATGTACGAATGTTGATAGCAGCTTTGACACGATCTAAACAAATAAATAATAGAGAGACTATAATAGTTAGTTGTGATGCCGATCGTGTCTCCTGGTCGCATATATCACGTATCTTACACCTTCAGCAATTTGGTACTGGTTTTATTAATATTTTTCGATTACTTTATACACGTCCCACTGCTTTTCTGACAATTAATGGATGGAATTCTTCTCCTTTTTATTTATCAAGAGGCACACGCCAGGGATGTCCTTTATCCCCATTGCTTTTTGATCTCGCTTTAGATCCTTTAATACGCACATTTATTAGAAATGATCTATGGAAAGGAGTCTTGCAAGGGAATTCTATGATTAAGGTGTCAGCTTTTGCAGATGATCTTCTTTTATATTTTAGTGAACCAAAGAACTTTTCCCTCATTATTGAGGATATGAAAAGCTTTTCATGATATCTCAGGTTTTCTGGTGAATTTTAGCAAAACTGAAGCTTTAGCACTATATACTGAGGCCAGATTGGCATGGGGAGACCAATTTCCCTTTCGCTGGGCCCAGGGTCATCTAACATATTTAGGATTAACATTTCCAAATAAGATAGAAAATATATATACAGCTAATATTACATCTTCTATTCAACAGATGCTACAAGATTTTGAAAGATGGAAACATCTGCCTTTATCTTTTCTAGGCAGATGCCAGTTATATAAAATGATCTCCTTCCCCAGATTATAATATCCACTCCAGATGCTTCCTTTTCTTTTAACAAAAAATGATGTTAAACTAATTAATGGAGCCTTATCTAAATTTATTTGGGCTAGGAAACGACCCAGAATTTCGCTATCAAAGCTACAACAACCATTATCACTGGGAGGGATAAATTTACCATTCGCACAGGATTATGCCATCGCAGCCAATTATAGATATGCCCTAGATTGGATAGGGAATAGCAGTTATTTTGCATATAAGGAATTAGATCAGGCTTTCAGCCCTGAGTGTAATTTTGTCAACTTATTACATAATCCGCCCTCACAAGTTGCTCCAGATATTAAATGTAATCCTCTGCTAAATACTCCTTGTTCTGCATGGCGACTATTAAGGAAACAACTTCATCTTTCACACACGGAGTCTTTGTTTAAAAAATTTTTTCTGATGTCACTCTACAAGATGATATATCTGTAAAGACTTTTAGGGACTGGAATCTTCGGGGACTTAGCTTGATCTACCAATTTTTAGATGAAGACTGTTCTACAATATTGTCTTTGTCTATACTTAAAGAGCGTTATCCTAATATTAATTTTCCAGTATTTGCATATTTTCAAGTAAGAAGCTATATTTTAAAAAAATTGTCGCATCTTGATCAATTGGATAGAGTCAATGTTCTAGACGCTGTAGTGACGAGTAGGAGGGGAGATCCATGGTCTACTTCATTACTCTATCATTATGTACGAAGACGATTGGATCTTGCTAAAGTTGATACAGGCTTAGCCAAATGGAAAAATACATTTCCGGAATTAACGCTCCAGTGTGTCATTACGTCCTGTATTACACTAAATAAGCAATTAGTTTCTTCTTCATATGCTGAGATGCACTATAAAATATTGCATAGAGCATATTACACACCAAAACTTAGACGTTTAAAAGGAATATCAGACAACTCTAATTGTTTTAAATGCTCAGCTCCCAATGCTGACATAGATCATTGCTTGTGGTCGTGTGAGATTGTTCAGATATTTTGGAAAGAAGTACAATCTTATATAAATAATATATTACATATTTCCTTTGAGACATCAATGGCATGGGCGCTATGGAACCATTATTCTAATGAGACCCAACCAGGACTAACAAAAGGAAAATGTTTATTATTAGCCAGAGTGGCGGGAACAGCAAAAAAAACTATCTTGTCACAGTGGATTGATCCTAATTCCATTCCTTTAACGCATATGCTACCAAGACTAATGTATCTCTATCAGATGGACTAGGTAGAAAGTTCACTTGATATTGAAAATAGTGCAAAAAACTTCTTTGAAATATGGCTCCCCTATATCAATAATTTATCTCCATCTATCAAAGAAAATATACGCAAGGTGGCAGTTACGACCACATGGTATAATACGGAGATACTAGAGGAAGGTCATCCACCATTCTGAGGGTAAACCATGTTATGCATAATCAACTAGGTTGTACGGGAATATTTTATACAATACTGTCATTAAATGGTCCATGCTTTGTTTTATATACTAATCCTTTAAGATACTGACTATGGAGTGGAGATTGCTTCTTTCTATCATTGTATGACACATGTTTTTGCTTTTTCTACATTACCATGTTATGGAAATGTTACAATTGTATGTTATATGGAGAAATATGCTCTCTGTCAAATTTTGTGTAATAATAATAAAAATATTATTCAAAAAAAGAAATGAGGGTTGAGGATTTAGGTTATTTTAGTATATATTTTCAATTTTAGATTTTAAATTAGTAAAAAAAAATGATTTACGCCCAACACCTTCAGTGTGTCAGCATACGAATGAAGCTTGTTCTCAGTAATAAAAAAATGGATGGTAGATATAATTTAACCAATGCTTTTTTTCACAGCTTGTGTCCTGGGAATGCAAGAAGCAGGTTCCGAAACTATCACAGATGACTCTCCCCATGTCATTCCACTTTGTGATATAATAGAAATGATTCTGCGCAAAGGACTTAGGAGTAAGTGGTGGTATTCAATTCCATTTACAGGTCAGAAGGAAACAGTAGATTATGGTGGTGATTCTGTGTCAGACCCAGGGACATGCTCCAATGTGCTGTTTTATATTTATCTGCCCAGTCTCCCAATCCAATAGAAGCACATACACACTGAGCTATTTGTAGCACAGTGTGTTTGGGGCTCACAGGGGTCAAGCTGGGGACGCAGTACTCGGCTGATCAGGAACGTTTACCCAATCAGCTGAGTGATCGCAAAGGTGTGTACCCATCTTAACCCTAATCCTCCCCTAGTGCCTAACCCTAACCGTCCCCTTCTGCAGCCTAACACTAATCCTTCCCCTGTTCCTATCCCTCATCCTAACCCTAAAAATCATGAAATATGATAAAAATGTGTTGACATTTCCGACGATTTGTGCATTGACCTTTTGTCCCTGTTGTCATTTTAACTATCGACTATTTGACCCTGCCAACGTTTTGTACCTGTCTACTTATTGGCTGTCGACCATTTGGTGTGGACCTCTTTCCTATCTATCTAGACAGAGTAGATAGTCCATCCACCCTTTTTAAGTATTATTTAACGATCTGCACTGTGCTTGGTGGGTGACGATAAACAGCAATAATGCCTAAGGGAACATTCTACACTATGGCAGCACCTACACTTAATACATAAGAAAACACAAACTGAGCAAGTAGAAAAATACCTTTAAAAGCGTATCCTATTCCTTCATCTAAAAGTCCAGCATTAGGACTGAACAAGTAGAAAAATACTTTTAAAAGCGTAACCAGATCCTTCACCTAAAAGTCCAGCAATAGGACTATCATTCAGTTTAGCCAAATCAAATAATATCTGGGCATTCTGTTTCTCTGATCATTTCCATCTTTATTGCAGTCTCTTGGTGTGGTCTGATGCCAATGTGTGTGTATTTTATTTATGTGGGAGCCAATGTGTATGTTTTTTCATTGGTCATGCACACTGTATCGCCGGATGGTGTGCCTTGGCAATTTTAAAATCTTGTGTAGTGTGCCTCGAGCTGAATAAGGTTGAAAATCCTGCTTTATACATTTGGTCTTTACATCGTGTGATGTTTATCAACCACAGCCTTTGATTCATTTAACACACTCTGAAAAACCCACTTATTTAATAGAGCTCTACTCTCTCCCACCTATAGTACTCACACTTATACCTCTCTTCCACCAAAAACCCAGGTCCGACCTGGGTTTTCAGACATGGTTCCAACCCAGGTCAGACAACATTTACACAGCACCATCGATCTGGGTTATTCTCAGGTCAGACCCGTTCACACTGAACTGGGGTCTGCCATGCTAAACTTGTGAGGTCATAAAAAGTGGCAGGTTACTGCTCCACAACCACCAAAAAGCTTTTTTTAGGCATGACCCAGGGTGGATAACCCAGGCTGTGCCATTTACACTGCACCATTACCTAATTCCATCCTGGATCTGACCCTGGTAGCTACCTGGGTTGGATTGCCGGGTCACTTGACCCAGGTTATTTTTTAGGGACCCTTTTACACTGAGCTGTGACCCAGGTAGACCCAGGACTAACCCAGGTTTTTGCTCTGGTGTAAAAGGGGTATAATACTCTCACAACTGCTCCAATCACTACCCTGAGCCGTTCTCGCTCCTTTTTGTTTCAGCTGTATCCTCTTCCACTTAAAGTGTAATCCTCTGTAGCTAACGTCTGCATTTATTTTGTCTACCTTGTAATATATATAGTTCAGACAAATATTGTCTTTACTTACTGTTTGACTTTAAGAGGGCGATTTGATTGGGAACTATGTTTGTGATGTACCATCACAGCAGTGTGGGAATGCTTGAAATGACAGCACTGTAAGTATCGGCAAGGAGTACGGCCGCACATTTCGATCCAACATTACTCCAAATTGAATGGCTCCTCAGAATGATTGCTAAAAACTATTTTGTTTATTTATAACTATTAAAAATTACAGAGTCCACTTGAAGTGTGTAAGCATACAGAAGTGTCCATGCAGCAAAGGAACAACAAAGACATATGACATATGTATTTTTTATGTTTGTCCTCCAGGTGGGGCATTAGGGTTGAAGAGAAGAGATTACTGGCACTGGATAGAGGAGCTTCCTCAACATGATTCCTGTGGCAGGTGTGAACCAAATATCAAGAAGCTTGGTGTTCATGAAGGGGCTTGTATATAAGACAAGTACAATGCAACTACAGGGATTTGTAGATCATCTTACTTAAATATAGGGAACTTCAATCTGATCATTCACTGGGCAGTGCCCATCCTGCTCCATATCAGTGCTCCTCACTAGTATAAAGTGCCTATATACAGCAGGAAGCTGGCCGGGTGTTCTACTGGGAGGGGTAGGGAGGAGAAAATTATTTGTTTACATAAACCTTTTCTGGCAGTATACTTCCAATAATAACCCTTATTCTCTTTGTGGCAATGTGTTATTGCACTTACATAACACTGCACATATTATTGGCTCTTATCCTGTTCATGCTTTGTTAAATACAGTATTTATTTTATAAAGTATTGTTTTTAATTACATTTTATATATGTGGGCTAATTAAGATTTAGGAGCAAATTCAGAAACTAGGTACAATATGTACAGATAAAAAAAATGCACCTGACTCTGACTTCTGCTTAATGATGCAGAGTCACTAAGAATACAGAACAGTTCATTTAAGAAATAAACAAGCTTTAGTTAATGTTTTAATAATTTCGTTTAGTATTTCTTTTGTGTGTGAACTTCTTTTCAATTTCCTCTTTTTCTTTCATTTTTGAAAGGGTACCACAACTATCTGTCTTGATAGAGAAGACCATGGCCTGTTCCAAGGTGTTAACTCCACAGGGGAAGGGACGATATTTTCTACGCTTGGCTCTCAATAGGAAATCTTTAGTGGTCGCATTCCAGCACTTGCAACATACACAGAAATTGCTTGAGGTGAGACATAGCAGAACAATGGGAAAGTTGTTCAATCAAATTGTAGCTTTATTGTTTGCTCTTATTGGGGTTTCACATGTCTCATTATAAATACATGCTGGGTTCTGAGTTCACTCTGGTGCCATCGGATGTACAACCTCTGTTTAAAATGACTGTAGGCTGTGCCAACTCTCTTCCTTGTTAGGCAAGCTTCCCACCATTAGAGGTCAATACTGTGAGGACATGTTTCCTCAATTAGGATGGCTAATACACATTCACTTGGAAGCCATCTTCTTCTTGTATGGTGCAGTTATAAAACTGGAAGCGTGGCCTGCCATGTGCTCTCACAAGGAGATGGATTGGGGTGATGCGGCCATATATATGCAGACAACTGAATGCAGACGGAGATCCACATCTGCGGCCGACTTGCATGCAACTCTCAAAACCAGCCCAGAACTTTCTTCACTACCTTCCTTGACCTTGGCTGTCCCTCTGTCTATGCAAGAAACACATCTGTTACGGCACTAATGCATGCCAAATTAAGCCTTTCTCTTCACATGTGCCACTCTTAGCCCCTTTCTTGTTGCTGTTGATGGCATGCATTATGTCTTCAGCTTTCTTCATTAATAAACCTACAAACATCACAAAGCCCTACACATTATAGCATGTTCCTAATCAGCTACAGCAGCATTTGACAAGCTACTACAAAAGTTAGGAACAAGGCCAAAAATAAAAAGCCAACAATTGTATAACATAAAATGTAATAGTCATTAAAAAAAATGTGTTGGTGGACCATACACATTAGTAGGTTCAATAAAATGACTGGCATAGTATATCAGTCATGAACATCCTGGGCATATTATACTAGACCTGTTCACTCATACACAACATATTAGCCCTATGATTTTACACACAAACACTCTAGTCAGGCTGTGATGGGTTTATCTTGCTAGAGAAGTCTAGAACTCCGATTTATGTTACCGACCTATCATTTTCTTTCCTTCCATATAATGTTTTGCTAAGGTCCGTGATTAGATGATAAGAATTCATTTAGAAAATAAAGAACTGTGTCAAAATTAAAATCAACCTCATGTTGGTAGGATATTTCATTTTTGTTATAAAAAAAATCTGTTCTCTAAAATATGCTCTTGCAGATATATTTTTTGATAAGCATGTAACTAGTTTGCTAAATATTATGTAGTACTTTACATATTAAAGAAAACTCAATGCAAAAAAAAGGAAATTATGTTTATACAGCTGATACATTCATCACCTTTTAAGAAACACACATTGTCATCTACAGTACCTACTTCCTGTCTGAAGTTCGAATTTTGTGTTGGTGCTGGCTCATCTTTGAATATTTTGGTTCTTAGTGTATCTTTGTAAGTTTTTAATTCTCCATGTGTCTTTGTCACCTAGTGTAGCGTTTATTACCATTATCCCAAAGCACAATATATATGTTATGGGTTATATTTTTATTTATACAAAGCTGCCATAGCTCAGTTTTGAACAAAAGATGGTTCTCTGGCTCCTGCTTTGATCTCCTCCAAAATGAATTATAGTTTAGGAGACGCTGGGCTGTCCTTGGCATCGCGTACCCAACCCGTTTATTTTGTCTAGGCACAAATATTGTACCCTTAGAACATGTTTCCCCTATTTTTCCCTTCTTTTTTTAGTACCTCCTCTAGGTTTTAAACAAATGAACAAAAAAAAACACACACACACACGTATATATATATATATATATATATATATATATAATATACATACATACATACATACATACACTTTCATTCTGACACACAGTGTTTATATGAAACAGTGGAGCAATTTGTCAAATTTACCATTTAACAATTTGGCTTGACCCCTGAAGAAGTCCAATGCTGGGGACGAAACGCATAGGGTCTGTTATGATGCGAAAATCCATTTATCATCAGTGAGGTTTCCTTCCATAGAGCTCACACCTTTAGGGGTGATGGTGTGAAGTTACATCTGCCCCACATAGGCCCTGAATATTGGTCACCAATTTATTGGATGTAAGCAAATTTAATTTACTGAAGAATTCTTTTTATCAAGAATAAACAAACTGGTATTTTTACTAACAAGGGGACGAATGTTTCGGGTGATTTCTTGGTGAGAGGGTCTAATTCCAGGAAATTCAACTAATCCATTGTTACGATCCTCTAGCAATTGCTAGGACCAAGATGGAGGTGTTGGAGATACGTGGCACATCGAAGAACAAACACAAGAAGTATGGTTAAATCATGGCAGTTTAGTAAATAAATGATATGATGGACCAGTGAAAACACAACATGTCAATGGTGCAATAAGGAGCTGAAACCATAGGACAGTCAATAGAATATACTGTAGGTTTACAGTCCAAACTAAAGTTGTTAAATGGCCAGGAGGCCTAGTAGACAGCAATGCTTGAAACGTGGTGAAGAAGCAGGATTGCTGGATGGCCTGGAGGGCCTAGCAGACAGCGATGCTTGAAACCTGGTATAGAAGCAGGATTGCAGTATGGCCTGGAGGGCCTAGCAGACAGCGATGCTTGAAACCTGGTGTAGAGGCAGGATTGCTGTATGGCCAGGAGGGCCTAGTAGACAGTGGTGCTTGAAACGTGGTGTTGAAGCAGGATTGCTGTATGGCCAGGAGGGCCTAGTAGACAGCGGTGCTTGAAACGTGGTGTTGAAGCAGGATAGCTGTATGGCCTGGAGGGCCTAGTAGACAGCGGTGCTTGAAACGTGGTGTTGAAGCAGGATTGCTGTATGGCCTGGAGGGCCTAGTAGACAGCGGTGCTTGAAACGTGGTGTTGAAGCAGGATTGCTGTATGGCCTGAAGGGCCTAGTAGACAGCGTAGCTAGAAAAGTGGTTTAGAAGCAGGATAGCTGTATGGCCTAGATGGCTCAGTAGACAGCGATGCTTGAACCGTGGTATAGAAGCAGGATAGCTGTATGGCCTGTAGGCTCTGTAGACAGCAATGCTTGAATCGTGGTATAGAAGCAGGATAGCTGTATGGCCTGGAGGGCTTAGTAGACAGCGATGCTTGAACCGTGGTATAGAAGCAGGATAGCTGTATGACCTGGATGCCCTGTAGACAGCGATGCTTGAACCGTGGTATAGAAGCAGGATAGCTGTATGGCCTGGAGGGCTCTGTAGACAGCGATGCTTGAACCGTGGTATAGAAGCAGGATAGCTGTATGGCCTGGAGGCTCTGTAGACAGCGATGCTTGAACAGTGGTATAGAAGCAGGATAGCTGTATGGCCTTTAGGGGCCTGCAGACAGCGTTACTTGAAACGTGGTATAGAAGCAGGATAGCTGTATGGCCTGGAGGGCCCTGGAGACAGCGTTGCTTGGACCCAGGGTACTTGGGTCACTTAAAGGCCGGTGAGCAGAATACACGCAGCATGTAGAAAATATAGCTGGAAGTCTGGATGCACAGAGAGCAGCTTGCATAACCAAAAGTTCCACATGAACTCTATAGCCGACAGGGCGGCGACAGTCCAGGAAGTTCAAATAGGATCATATGCCAATCAGGCAACACTAGGAGGAAACATGTGAAATCCTCTGACGTCTGGGTCTCCTAGCAACTGGCAACCTAGAAGCATGGTCAGGAGCAGGAGGAATACTGGCAGGAGACAAGTCCTGGACTGGACTTTTAACACCCATTTATGGGATGTCTTCAAAACTGATTCAAGCAAACCATTCCTATTGGTCCCAGGGACTAGAATTATTCAAAGAAAGACATGTTCACTATAACAAGAATTTAATGGATTAATCAAGTGTCAAAAAAACAGTGTCTACATTCACATTGTTCACACCTTTTTAGTGCCCGCAGATCTTTTTTATTGTATGTGCTTTTTTTGTGGCCCACTAACAGGGGTTCTGATTTGAGGAGCTGCTCAATCTTTTATCGCAAGATAAAGATATTGTGTATTGAGATATATATATAATATATACTAGCCGGGATACCAGGCATTGCCTGGGTTGAAGACTGGACTCTGAAGTACGCCTGCAGCCTTTATTTGTTTACATTGTCCTTGTCTATAACCACATTCCATTGATCCTGAAAAGAACCCCACTGTTTGCTAACATGCATGCAAACAGTGGCATAACTCCCGTGGGTGCAAGGGGTGCTATGGTGCCTGTGCAGCTTCTGTGGCCTCCCGCTCCCCTTGCATCCAGTCACGCACATAAGGTGGACCAATCCAATCAGGGTCATCGAGTGAGGCCCGGGGATGTTGATTTGGTTCCGGCCCGCCAGCTGGTCACAGCTGGTGCACTGGCAGGCAGTCATGGAGAGAGACTGCCACTTTGCGAGGCAATCAGAGCTCGTGGAGCAGCAGCCAATCAGCAGTGGCGGCTCCTGATTGGCTCGCGACCAGCCTTAGATTCATATCTCACCGTCACTGTCTGTCAATGTCTACTGCTGGCTGCCGGTGCACCAGCTGTAATTAGCTGGCAGCCCAGCCCCAAATCCACACACAGGGAGGGGAGTTGCTGGGGGGGGAATAATGTGTAAGAGGCACTACTATTGTGTGGAATAATGTGTTATATGGGGCACTACTACTATGTTGCATAATCTGTAAAGGTCATTACTGTGTGGCATAAAGTATAAGGGGCACTACAATTGTGTGGCATGATGTGTATAAGAGGTACTACTGTGTGACATAACCTGAACAGGCTCTGTGTGGCATAACCTGGATGGGGTTTGTGTGGCATAACATGAATGGGCTCTGTGTGGGGGCAAATGTATGTGTTCTTATTTTACCCCTGGAAGGGGGGGCCCTTTTAAGATCTTGCTGTGGCCCACAAAGTACTAGTTACACCCTTGCATGTAAACACAGCCTCTGGATTTAATATGAACTTGCACGAGTCATCAAGTTTGCTCAGACTGAGGTTAAAAGGATAGTTTTGTAGCTTTTGCACAGGTTTTTGGCAATCTGTCAGTTTCCACTGGAGCCAGCCCTGGAACCTGTGTAATTTAAGAGTGTCCCCATTTTTAGGGATTGTGTGACAGTGTGTAGACCTGACGAAGTTCAAATCTAGGCAAAAACCTAATCCTGGTCAAACTACACCACCATGCCAAATTTGGTGGAGCTAGGTCCAAAGCTCCGGGTGTGCATAAAGGACAAGCAGACAGACATACAGACACGCTTTCTTGCTTATTATATAGATATATAGTTCAGTAACATACGCAAAGTGGAATATTATTTATTCTTTAAATTCACTAACTTACATCCCTTTTATTGCAGTGGTACGATCCGTTGTTCTCTGTACTTGGAAATGAGGAACACTTTGGTAATTAGAATTTCTGTTTCCAATAATCCTATGTAATAATAATAATTACCTTTCCCTCTCCTTGCACTGTTACTTGTATTTGCTTATTAAATTGTTTTCTTTACGATTTAATGACTATCCTGCCCTCACAAAATTCCCTGCGACAATAATCTTTTAACCATCTCTTACCCCTACAGAGCCTTTCCTGTCTATGCTTCTAGTGGTCTCGCAAAGCAGTTTTGCATTAGATCTACAGGTACTGTATGCTAGTAGTTTTATTTATATATATATATATATATATATATATATATATATATATATATATATATATATATATATATATATATATATATATACACACACACATATATATATATATATATGTGTGTGTATATATATATATATATATATATATATATAGCTGCTTCATACAGAGGTGGGATATGGCTGTTGTAATTGTGACTTTTATGCTTGTCAACAGAATTCCAGTTTCCTGGATGAAAGCTGGCTTCTACCGGTAAAAATTGCTTTTCTTTTTGTCTGCATGAAAATATATGGTGTGTTAAATGATGCTATTACAATATATAGCTTACTTTATCCATTACAATAAGGATATGAGCGTTTTAGATATCAATGATAACTTTATGGGCTAATAGATCACTTACAAATTCTGTAAGCCTTTGATAAATATCCAAAGAAAATAACAAGAGGCTGCTGGTGCTAGAACAGTGGGGTCGATTCAGACCCGGACGCTAACCTGCAGTCTCTCGCAGCCAAAAGAGGCCGGGTATGCAATTTCCGTAATCGCATTATCTGATGTAAGGATGCCCTCTATGTCTTAGAGAGCGACGGCAGAGCGAATGCACGCCGGTCTAAAGATGCCCACTTTTCTTTCTTAACACACGTCATCTCCAGGAAGTGTATGATTAATCAGAACCATCGAGAGCCATCGGAGCTGCACGCAGCCCTTGAGGTTGACCCTACCCCGCCGCAAGCACTGTGATCACTGCAGGCTGAAATACAACTAAGTGACGTGTACAATGACGCCTCCATGCTAATTATGCACACCCATAAAACTCAGTTTTGACGCCCAGACACGCCTGCGTTCGCAGCACCACTCCCCCGTTCACAAGCACCTTCCCCTGTTGCCACCCACAAATGGCACGGTCACTCATATTAGCGTCCAGTCTGTGTACTACGAGCGCACAATTCCCGGGCGCAGTGAGTGATTCGCACATGCGCATATTGACGCATAAGCAGGTGCAGACGGGCAACTATCGGCCATAGCGTGCGTTCGCGGCTTAGCGTCTGGGTCTGAATCAGGCTTAGTCTTTTCAGTTTTTGTCACCTGATCCCTGAAATCTATCATTCACTAATCATAATGTAATTTCTCCTTCATCCACTAGGGACACTGGAGACTTCAAGACAGTGGGGTATAGATGTGTGCTAAGTGGGAGCTGGCACTTTCAATTTTAGAAGTGTGACTAGCTCCTCGCCCTCTATACCCCCCCTACAAGCCCAGTCTTAGTTTGTGCCCGAGGGGAGCTGGTAGTGTTTTTACACTTCTCCTCGGGGTCTTTGATTTAGCTTAGTAAGAGCGCTGCTGCGCAGAAGTAAAGAAAAATACATATGAGGAACAGACAGGCAGCAGCTGCAGTGCCTGTCTGCATCGTTGAAGCTGCTCGCAGTTCGCCTGGAGTCCCCGTCTACAGAGACCACTGTCTCTTATAGGGGGTTCCGCATGCCGCTGCTTGCAGCACACACAGAGGTCCCCCATTAGTCACACCAGCAGCGGAGTGGCTATTCCCTGGCTCCCCAACTAGCGGGGTAGCCAGACTAACATAAAAGGCGGTATTTTCAGCAGCAGGCTGCTCCGAGTAATGGGGCAGCCAAGCGGCATATACTCTGTGTGAGGTCTCCCTCACACAGCGCGCTTATAGACTCAAGTTAAGCGCCATAGGGGGGGGGGGGGGGGGGGAGTCCTGTTTCTTCCTCCCAGCGGCCTCAGCGCTTCTCTGCAAGTGTGCTGGCGGCCATTACACGGAGGGACACTGACTGCTGCATTAAGACAAAGCTGCTGCATGAAACAGTTAGCCTACCCTAGACTGTAAGTAAACAGTGAGAAACAAAGACAAGCTATTGTATTTCCAATTTCAGAAGAGCTGGATTCTCTTCTGATTTCAGCTTGGGAACTTCCGGATAAAAAATTTCAGATGTCCACCTCGGTTATTATCCTTTTCCTGCAGATAGCAGAAAATCTTGTGAGACTCCTCCTACAGTAGATCCGTCGGTGTCGCATCTGTCTAAGTAGACTACGCTACCGGTTCCTGGGGCCACGTCTTTGAAGGAGACATCGGACAGGAGATTGGAGAATACTCTCAAGTCCATTTATACAGCTGCAGGTGTGACTCTGCGTCCTGCGATTGTAAGCTGCTGGACTAACACAGCAGTTGAGCTTTGGTCAAGACAATTGGCTGACGGGATGAGATATCAGCTGCCGGTTTAGGAGCTTATTCCGTTAGCAGAGCATATAGGTGAAGCTGCGGCTTACCTTGGAGAGACGTCCAAAGACCTTTGCAATATCGCCTCCAGGACTTCGGCTCTGGCGATTTATGCACGCAGGGCACTTTGGCTTAAACAAACAATGGAAGGTGGATGCAGAAACAAAGAAAGCTGTGGAAGCACTTCCATTCATGGGAAGTGTATTATTTGGAGCGGAACTAGATAAATGGATTTCTCAGGCCACTGTGGGTAAATCCACATCTTCCGTTGTGGCCCCACCCCCTAGAAGATCTTACTCGGGAACCTTGTTTCGGTCCTTTTGTGCTCCGGGACGTTCCCGTGGTCACTTCAGAAGAGGACCAGCAACTTCCCGTGGTTCCAGAGTACGTGGCAGAGCCACAACAACATCTACACAACAGGAGGTTAAGTCCACTACCAAGCCTAGTGCATGACGGGCTTCCCTCTCACCGGGGGGACCCCAGAGTGGGAGTGCGTCTTCGGGACTTCAGAGAAGTATGGACGGAAGCTTGTACGGACGCTTGGGTCCGGGTACTTATCACTCTGGGATACAAGCTCGATTTTCAGTTTCAACCTCCACCTTGATTTTTTACCACAGGTTTACCAGTTTCCAACGACAGGAGTGTCTTATTACAAGAAGCAATAGACCAGTTTCTATCCACGAGAGTGGTGGTCCACGTTCCCAGAAATCAGACCGGAAAGGGTTTCTACTCCAGTCTCTTTGTGGTTCTGAAGCCGGACGGCTTGGTCAAACCTATTCTGAACTTGAAGGATCTCATTCCCTACCTGAGGATTTTCAAGTTCAAGATGGAGTCCCTTCAGTCGGTGATTGCGGGCCTGGAGGAAGGTGAATTCATGGTATGTCTAGATATCAAGGACGCCTACCTTCACATCCCTATCTGGCCGCCTCACCAGGCATTTGAGATTCGCAGTTCGGAACTCACATTTCCAGTTTCAGGCCTTACCCTTCGGCTTATCATCAGCCCCAGGGTATTCACAAAGGTCATGGCTGTGATGAGGAGTCTCCTTCGGGAACAAGGGATCACAATTATCCCTTACCTGGATGATCTCCTTCTGAAGGCTCATTCCAGGGACCAATTACTGCAGAACATCACAGCGACTCACAGGCTTCTCATTCGTCATGGCTGGACCCTGAACTTTTTCAAGTCTCATCTGCAGCTGATGCAGAGGCTACAGTTTCTGGGAATGATCATGGACACATTATGTCAGCGGGTGTTCCTCCCTCTGGAAAAGGCAACATCCATTCAGGAGATGGTGAGGACAGTCCTTCAACATCGTCAGGTATCGGTGCATGTCTGCATTCGACTTTTGGGGAAGATGGTTGCAGCATTTGAGGCCATTCCTTACATATGTTTTCACTCCAGGACGTTTCAGATAGACCTCCTCTCACAATTGACGGGATCCCATCTTTTCCTTCTCCAACGTGTAAGGTTAAGTCCCAGAACTCAGATATCCCTTCTCTGGTTGTTGAACTCGGCACACCTAATGGAGGGAAAGAGATTTAGAGTGTGGGATTGGACTCTCCTCACCACAGACGCGAGTCTGAAAGGTTGGGGGGCAGGGATTCGGGAACACAACTTCCAAGGCCGGTAGACATGACAAGAAGCGAGTCTGCCGATAAACATATTGGAACTGATATGGCGTTGACAGTACGTCCACTGCCACTGCCTTTGGGTCTCTCGTCCGAGTGCAGTATAGAGGCAGTTGATGATTTTGTCTGGATGCCATGAGGTTGACCTGCGGAAGACCCTACCATTGGACAAGCTGTTGAAAAACCTGAGGATGTAGCACCCATTCCTCTGGATGCACCTCCTGCCGGCTGAGGTAGAAGTGATTTAATATTTCTATACCCATTTGGCCTTCTGTTTAAATAGGTAATAAGGCCATGGGAGAATGGATGGACACAAATTGGGGGTAGTAATTTTCTTTTTGTAAGTTTGAGGGCATAGATCATGTAACATGAACAAATTTTTGTGTGAGTTGCTTTTGGTTTATTCACATATTCTACAGATTTTCCTCATATCTCTTGTTACTGCTTTGCTGAGAAATCTACCTAGGTAGTTTTTTAAATCTCACAGTCGGTCTAAAGGCGCACATCTACTAGCAGATATTAATGAGCGATTGCACGATTACGGCATCATAATCGTGCAATCACTCATTAATCGTGCAGAATTCATGCACTATAATGTCGGATACGACCAGCGATGCACGCTCCCGCTGGCCGTTTCCGACATCATTGGCTGAACATACCGGTCAATCTGCCGATAACGACAGATTGGCCATGTTCAGGGATGATGGAGAGTGCCTACACTGAACAACTAATTGTTCAGTGTAAGCACTGCAGGGGATGGGGAACAACTGTACGTTTACAATGTTGTAATCGTACTGTCGTTACCCCATCACCTAGTGCAGAAGTCTGCCATTACAGTCCACGTTTTAGGGATATCCAAGCTTGAGTCCAGATGGTTAAATCAAATGGATTGAGGTACTAATTAAGTCACCTGTGCTCAAGCATGGATATCGCTAAAAACGTGGACTGTAATGGCGGACTTTGGGCACCTCTGGCCTAGTGGATGTGCCCCTTTAGAGACGTTAAGTTGTGATCAAGATCCCTCATCAGGGCCGGTGCTAGGGTGTTCGGTGCCCAACTGCCAATTATCATTTGTGCCCTCCCTCACATTTTTTTATAAAAGGACATCGACGCAAAAGGGGCGTGGTCTCACAAGGAAGGGGTGTGGCCACACAAAATTACCCCAATTCAAATTATGCCACACACTAGCACAGTCATATTCAGAATACACAGCACATAGTGCCTCTGATTCAAATGACACCACATAGTAGTGTCCCTTATTCACGTTACGACACACAGTAGTTCCCCTTATTCACGTTACGTCACACAGTAGTGCCCCTAGTTCATGTTACGCTACACAGTAGTAAGGTGCCCCTCATACACAATGCCAGTGGTAGTGCCCCATACACACATAATGCCACAAAGTAATGCCCCTTACACACATAATGCCACACAGTAGTGCCCCTTATACACAATGCCCACAGTAGTGCCCATTATGCACATAATTCCAACAGTAGTAGTGTCTCTTATACACATAATGCCCACAGTAGTAGTGCCACTATTATTGTTCCAGATTAAATAGGAATAAAAACCAAAATGTTTCTTATTATTGAAAAATTAAAAGATACAAGAATTTTTTTTTATAACAAAGCATTTAGTTTTGTGTGCACACCCAACTAATGCTATCCTGAGATGGTGTTGTGGCTATTGGGGGACACAGCAGCGCAGTGGCGTAACTTCATCCCTGGTGTCCGGAGGCAAGATAAATGTTGGTGCCCCCCCCCCAAACTAAAATGTACCACCCCCCCAGCACCTATGCCAGCCCCAGCTGCCGCTGCCCCCCTTGTGCAGTTCCTTTTATATAATGCCCCCAGTAGTGGTCCCCCTATGCAGTGCCCGCCTATGTAGTGCCCCCCTGTAATGGTCCCCCTATGCAGTACCTCCAGTAGTGAGCCCCCGGTAGTTGCCCCCAGTAGTAAGCCCCCTGTAGTTGCCCCCTGTAGTAAGCCCCCTGTAGTTGCCCCCTGTAGTGAGCCCCCTGTAGTTGCCATCAGTAGTGAGGCCCCTGTAGTGAGCCCCCTGTAGTTGCCCCCTGTAGTGAGCCCCCTGTAGTTGCCCCCAGTAGTGAGCCCCCTGTAGTTGCCAGAAGTAGTGAGCCCCCTGTAGTTTCCCCCAGTAGTGAGGCCCCTGTAGTTTCCCCCAGTAGTGAGGGCCCCCCCCGCGCGTGCACACGCACACACACACACACACACAAAAACACTTACCTTTATCCCCGCTCCAGTGCTGCTGCTGTCCATCCCTGGCGTCCGCTCCTCGGCACTATGGGAGTGACGTCATTACGTCACTCCCATAGTGCACTGCGGGACCCGGAAGACGGAGCTCACTCCTGAGCTCCGTCCCTGGCGTCCGCTCCTCGGCACTATGGGAGTGACGTTATGACGTCACTCCCATAGTACACTGCGGGACCCGGAAAACTGAGGTTTAAATAGGAGCCGGGGCGCCCGCTGGTAACACACTCAGCGGGCGTCCGGCAAATGGAGGGTGCAGGGGGTGCGACCCCACCCCCTGCACCCTCCATAGTTACGCCAATGGAGGTGGAGCGCCAATCGCGGGGCTCCTCCATGCAGCTCCCGGGGACAATGGAGCCAGGTGCCCACTTCAGGGCTGGCGCCCGGCGGCAAATGACTCCGCTGTCTCTGGGAGTTCCGCCACTGCAGGAGCGCTTGGTGAATTTCAACCTGTTTTTTTTTTTTTTTTCTTCAAGCATCCCAGTTGCCAGTCCCCACACTCTGGTCCAATGCTTATCCAATGGGAATAAAGGGGAGGAGCCTTATGGCCCTTGGTGGGAGGCAGAATCACCCTCTCTGTATCTCCCAGGCTCAGGGATGCTATACAGTATTCAACAGTATTATATTGTATAACATTGTTAAAGTCCAGTTACTTTGTAATTAGAATTATTTTGTGTTCCCTTTTCAATATGTCTGACAAAAAAGAGGTCTATCAGATCTGCCTCTATTTGGGCATTTTTTTACATGTTGTTAATGTCATCTGAGTTACCCTATTGACAGTCTAGGGCAGACACACTTTGCCAGTCCTGTGACACTGATAGCTGTGTGCTAAGTTTGCCTTCAGGTGGTAGTGCTGGCCTTGTTACATCTTTAATATTAATTCAACAAGGGCAATATCCAAAATTGATCAATTAGTTAGCCCCCCTTCTGTACTATTTGATTAATATTTTACCTCTGTTCCTTATAAATGTCCTGATTTTGTACCTGGACCAACAGCAAATATTAGTTCGCTTTCCCGTTCTGCTTCCTATAGAGCCACCACCTTGGGCTCAGCTGGGCAAGCAGCATAGCTCTGCTTTAGTTCTGGATCCAGTATTTCCTCTCAGGTGATTTGGGGGGTGATTCAGAGTCGCATGCCATTTGTCTGCATTTGCACCAGCCTTATCTTTGAGATCCATATGCTCACTTTTGAATAGCCTTCAATTCCATCTACACGCTATGGTACACTTATCCTATGTGCAAATGCCTTGTTGCTGCCTAGTTACATCCACTCAGCCGTAAGTGGAGATGCGTCTAAGCGGCGTACCATCTCCGAATTGTCCAGGTGCATACGTAGTTGCTATATATTGTATGATCTGTCTGCAAACAGACTTAGCTGCCACTCTGAGTCAGCCCTTCATGTTTAAATGAATCTTGTGTCAGGAAGTGGCATGTTTTAATGATGTGCAGTTATGTGGACTTGGTAGTGGAATTAATGTGCAGAACACAGGAAAACATTCAGGAATGGTGCAGAGGGAAAGAATAATCTATATATTGAATGTTGTTTGAGTGTATCAGGTAGGTGTATATAAAGCACCTAAAATATATGTGTTTTTTAGGGCCCCAGTGTTTAAATATAGGAATGCATATTGATATTATGTGAGTGAGAAAATTGTGTGAAGCCTAGAACTAATCTTTAAGTATAATCGTGTTTATATTTCATTGCTAGTCTACAAGCAGATTAACAAAAGTGGGGTAACATTAGACCTTTGGGGCAAATACTAATGATTCATGTGTCACCCTAGGTGTGTGCCGTTTATGAAACTGTGCCATGCCGAGAACTAGGAATGGTGTTGAGGTGAGAAACTAAACGACTGTTTGCCCAACAACGCAGATGTATTGTGTGTGTCGTATTTACTGTACCGCATAATTTCTTGCATTATGACTATTTACCTTTTAACTGTGATGTGTTATAACCAATAGCAACAAATCACATCAACCTAAATTATTATATATATATATATATATATATATATATATATAGAAGCATGAAGGTGCAGCACTCCCCTCTCAATAAATCAAGCAGAGACCAAAGGATCAATAGAACATTTCAGTACTTTTAGTACTCTCTTCAACCATACTGAAACGTTCTATGATCCTTTGGTCTCTGCTTGATTTATCGAGAGGGGAGTGCTGCACCTTCATGCTTCTATTTATCCCTATGTGAGGGCACCCCTGCAGGATTTGGTTTATTATCTGGAGTGCCAGACCTGGAGACTTATATATATATATATATATATATGGTGCAGAGGTTCGGCACTCGGGTGAAACTGCAAAAAAACGGGGTGCCCTCCTAAATGGTTAATATATATAAACAACAATGATCCTCCTGTGTGAGGTACAAAGACCCCCCAGAATCTGAACAAAAAAGAGGAGGCACTCCCTTTTAAAGTAGAAAAAGTATCATATAATTATGACATGGTGAGAATTAGTACAGAGGCATGTCAACGTTTCAAGGTCCGCAGACCTTTTCGTCAGGACTGTACAACAAGCATCAATGGTACAGTGACAAGTGCTTACCTTAAAAAAGAAGCTGTGTACGTTAGAAGGTGCTGAAAGAACAGAGCGGCAGTGCCGGGCGTCCCGCTGCGAGGTTCAGCCTGGCAACCGGCGGAAGCAGGGATCTCCCAGAGGGTTTGCCTTGCAACACTGACGCTCGGCCTGTCACGTCATCGGGTGATCCAGCATAGCCGCAATGTGCAGTGGAATGTAAAGAAGAGTGTGCAGTGTGTAATGAAACAGCCACTGTACGCGGCTGTGAAGAAAAGAAAAGAAGTACCAGTTAAATGTTAAAATCATATGAAATATGAAAAGAAAACACAGTGTACCTAATGTGAATGATAAAGGAAACTACTGTAAACAAAGTGTAGAGCTGGATACAGAATAACAAAGACAGAGAAAGATAAATGTATTGCATGATGAAAAGTACTGAAATATAGATGTGTCACAGCTACATAATGAGCTATATATTCAAGATAAATACAAATGGTCAGGCAAAAATCAGGAGCATTAGAAATCCCAAAAATACTGCATTAGAACAAAAATAAAAAAGAAGGGAATAGGTCAGAGAAAATAATGATGTCAAAGATGTATAAGGATTGCTCGGAACGGACCTCCAATAGGGAGAGGAAAAAAAAGGGGAAGAGAGAAAGAAAAGGGGGGTGAGAATAAAGGGGAAAAGCAATAGTATAGAGAGGGAAGAGAAAAGAAATACAAAAGAAATGACAAAGTGAAAAGAATAGAAGGGAAGAAGAAAAGGAAGGAGAAAAGAAGAAAAGAAGGGGAAAAAAGTGGGGGGGGGAGTATACAGTCAGGTGCATAAATATTGGGACATTGACAGAATTGTCATATTTTGGCCTCTATTCACCACCACAATGGCTTTGAAATGAAACAAACGAGATGTGCTTTAACTGCAGACTTTCAGATTTAATTTGAGGGTAATTACATCCAAATCAGGTGAACGGTTTAGGAATTTCAATGGTTTCTATATGTGCCTCCCACTTTTTAAGGGGACAAAAGTAATGGGACAAACTAAACAATTCTAAATTTGGTGATGCTCTGCCAGGCCTCTACTTAAATGTCTTCAGTTCCTGCTTGTTCTTGGGGCATTTTCCCTTCAGTTTTGTCTTCATCAAGTGAAATGCATGCTCAATTAGATTCAGGTCAGGGGATTGACTTGGCCATTGCATAACATTCCACTTTTTAGCCTTAAAAAACTCTTTGGTTGCTTTTGCAGTATGCTTCGGGTCATTGTCCATCTGCACTGTGAAGCGCCGTCCAATGAGTTCGGAAGCATTTGACTGAATATGAGCATATAATATTGCCCAAAACACTTCAGAATTCATTCTGCTGCTTTTGTCAGCAGCCACATCATCAATAAATACAAGGGAACCAGTTCCATTGGCAGCCATACATGCCCACGCCATGACACTACCACCACCATGCTTCACTGATGAGGTGGTATGTTTTGGATTATGAGCAGTTCCTTTCCTTCTCCATACTCTTCTCTTCCCATCACTCTGGTACAAGTTGATCTTTGTCTCATCTGTCCATAGGATGTTGTTCCAGAACTGTAATGGCTTTTTTAGATGTTGTTTGGCAAACTCTAATCTGGTCTTCCTGTTTTTGTGGCTCACCAATGGTTTACATCTTGTGGTGAACCCTCTATATTCACTCTTGTGAAGTCTTCTCTTGATTGTTGACTTTGACATATATACACCTACCTCCTGGAGAGTGTTCTTGATTTGGCCAACTGTTGTGAAGGGGTTTTTCTTCACCAGGGAAATAATTCTTCTGTCAACCACCACAGTTGTTTTCCGTGGTCTTCTGGGTCTTTTGGTGTTGCTGAGCTCTCCGGTGCATTCTTTCTTTTTAAGACAGTAATTTGGCCACACCTAATAACTAAAAAATATATATTTTAAAAACATCATAGTCTCCCTATTCCTAATTGTGTGTGATATAAAGTGGTATTTAAGAAGGATTTGGTTCTAATAAATAAGTGTCGTAATATTCGTTCCTTGCAGGAGACATGGGTGAATGGGAAAACTTGGGGTCAACTAGTGATTTAGTTTAGCTGCCTGGGTGGAACAGAGCAGAAGGGAGGAGGGACAGCGCCAGGGGGAAGGTGGAACGGAGCAGGGCAGGCTGGTGACCAATACCATAGAATTAAAAAAAAAAAAAAAAGAATGCAACCCATACGGCGCCCCTGGCCAGCTGGCCAGGAGTAGGCGCCTGGATCACCATCTACGCCCCTGGCAACATGCACCGAATCTGATTTATTTCTATGATGTATGACTCAGAATCAGCCCCACTGCGTTCAGAATGAAAGTAAAAACGCAGGTGTGCCAGTGTGTTTGAACGCCGTTGCAGGGGAGTGCATAAATTATCCACTGTGTTGCCATACACAGCTTGGGCTTTCACTGCGAGCGCTGAGGTTAGCAATTTCTGAGTAAGGTCTGACCTTGTGCAAGTGTGCTTGAGGCTCCGATTGTACTTCATATTACTGATGGTTTTGCAGCCTTGCTAAACATTACGGATGTGTGTAAGGTAAGGTGAGCGTCCTTATGTTCTGCTGCGACAGATTAGCATATCATTGCAGTGAGACTGTGTGCGTTACCCCAGCCGCAATCGCAGTGGCGATCCAACCTGAATCACGCCAATAGTACCAATTAAATAACAATGGGGTATATGAATGATAGCGGCACTTAATGTGCCGCTATACCGCTTCCTGCTTCGCCTCTTTACGGAGGCAAAGCAGGAAGCACTACCAATGAGATGTAAGAACATCTCATCAGCCGGAGAGGGGGAGCGTTAACTCCCCCCTCCGGTGCTACCCGCTAGAGACAGCAGCGCATCAGCCTAGTGCTGATGCGCTGTGTCTCTGTCTCGGCCGGCTCCACTGAGCAGGCGCGGGATCTCGCAAGTATCGCGAGATCCCCGCGTGCAGCCCTGGAGCCGGCAGCAGCTCCAGCAGGGACAGCGCTGTCCCTGCTGTGGGGATAGGCTAGCGCCAGGCTGTAGCTGTCGATAACGACAGCTACAGCCGGCCGAACGGTCATGCGCTATGACCGTTCGTACATGGCCCTGCCGCTCAGCGCTAATAATGACAGGGGCGCATAGCGGGGAGAAGCGGTGATACCGCTTCTAGGCTTCGTACATCTACCCCAATATATTTTATCCTAAATGCACACTAAATACGTTCCCAAACTCAGTCTTCAGGGCATCCTAACAGTCCAGGTTTTAAGGATATCCATGCTTGACCACAGGTGACTTAATTAGTACCTCAGTTAATTTGATTTAAACACTTGTGCTCAACCTTAGATATCTCTAAAACCTGAACTGTTGGGGTGCCTTAAGGACCGCATTTGGGAGCCTCTGGCATACTACGAAAGTCCTACCTCCTCTGAAAAAAATAATTGAATTTGCTTACTTTGAAATAAAATATTTATTCCTGGAGAACCCAATACATTGTAATGTCCCTCCCGTCATTAAGCGGCAGACTAAGGGGCTCTTTTATCGACTAGTTTTATCATACGCAACGAGTTTTAAAACTCGTGTATGATAAATGTTGCTAAAGCCAATCCACTCCCAACTGTCATTTTTCAAACAGATGTTAGTTAGGAGCTGATTGGCTGGAGCACCATTATCATACGCAATGAGTTTTAAAACTCGTTGATAAATGGACCCCTAACTCATGAAGGGGTTATAATGTATATGCCCTAAAGTGCAGTTGTTGTGGTTTATTTTTAAGAGCTGCAAATTCTGAGTTCACTATGTAGGACACACCCCAATTAACTTTTATCGTTATCTGAGCTTATCTGTGGCCATTGCACAGAACTGTATTGGTTATGTCATATTAAAGGGTGTAACCAGGCTTGTACTCTGCAACACATCATAATGACCCCACCCTCCAACCTAGTACAACCACTGCTGAAACGTATACAGCCAACTCAGTAACTGGTTCTGCTAGTTCTCCACCATTCTGGCAAACCCTTACGTCTTTGTCTGACTTTAAGTGTGGATTATTTTTACATGTTGTAGACAGTACATGGCACATTTATATGTGTCTGACTATACAAACAGTGGAAGCTCTGCTTTATAAATAAGACTATGCTTTGTAAGATAAATAATAAAAAAAAAATAAATACAATATAAAATCCACGTTAAATAAAATAATACTTGGGTTTCCCAACTCCAGTCCTCAATAAACCCTAAAGCTGGCCACACACTAGACCAACTTACATCCAACCATCCAACTAGTTGTTTGGTTGGAATGAAAATCTGGTAAAGAATGAAAGCAAATGACAATCAGCAATTTGCTCCCAAATTCCGGAAAATGGACAAAACTGTTGTTTGAACAAATTGTTTAGATCAAACATTTAACAGAATTGTCTGAACGACCATTTTCATCTGTTTTCTGGCATTTAGGAGCAAATTGCTGATCATCATTTACTCCCATACGTTACCAGATTTTCATTCCAACCAATCAACAAGTTGGATGCAAGTTGGTCTAGTGTGTGGCCAGCTTAACAGTACATGCTTTTTATACTCCTAGCTGAAGCACAGGTGTATTCAATACTGACTGACACATTTTAAAAGATCCGCAGGTGGTAGTAATTATTTCACTTGTGATTCCCTAAGGAGATATGGAAAACATGTACTGTTCCCTGATGACTGGAGTTGGAAAATACTGCTCTAAACTGTAATGGTTATATTTACTAAAGTGTGGGTTTTCAGAAGTTTGGTTGCTATGGACAACAACTCCTCGGATTCTACTTACCATTTATCTAGCACCTTCTGGAATGTAAGAGCTAGAATCTGATTGGTTGCTATGGGCAACAACGTCACTTCTAAAAACCTGCACTTTAGTAAATATACCCCTTAGAGTTTCCAGTAAAATAAAGCTCTGTTCTAAAGGGGATTTGTTACCTGTATGCACAAAGTACTTGCTGTTCTTGTGAATTGTAGAGCCTGATGAAAACTTGAATGCTCACAGAAATCACTCAGGTCTGAGAATACAGGAGACTATCCCATGCAATAACAAAATAAATTACATTGCCTTCACTATAATAAATGTTTACATTACACTAATATTGTAATAGACAGACCTAAAAACCATAACAATATTGTCCTGTTATTGGCTTTAGCTCTGTGCCTGAAAGGAATGCATTTTATGTAAATTATTAATTCTGCATGCGAACCTTCCTGATATTTAAATCTTCCTTTTTTGGAAAGCAGTTCCTAATGTGGTATTAACTTAGATGTAAGGTATTGTAGTTACTCATATTCCTCTCTCTCCAGGTATCAGGAGGGCCGAGTGTTTGTGATAGAGGTACTGCCGGATAGCCAGACTGAAGTAGATGAAGTAGTTTTGGCAGGAGACATCATTGATGAAATAAATGGTGTTTCACTGAGAAATGCACCTAATGGACAGGTGGGAAATAATGGATTGGTTCAAATCTGTTAATCTAAACAGGGTTTACATGGCTGTTTTTTGAATTGTAATAATACATACATTCTGGGACACTGTGCACTCACTTAACTAACCTGAGAATAGGGAGATCATTTCATTTAACTTAAACCATTATGGTTGATATATGGTTTTCACTATTCAGGGGTGAAGTGTAATGTGTATGTGAAAGGTGAAAAGCCGGTGGTCTAATAACATGAGAATTGCCAGTGTTGTACTTTAAGGTGTAATCCTCTGCAATTTGAGATTTGGGGGCCTATGTATTAAAAATCGCGGCATTGTCGCGATTATTAATAGCCTGTATTGCGGCAGTTATTTTCTTTTTGAATGAAAATATCCACGATATGTACTAAACTGACCCCACAGGGACAGCGGTAGTTAATTTTAATAAGTCTTTTAATACCAAGATTCCACCAGGATTAAATGGTTTCACTCTGTGGCTTGGGGGTATAATTACTAAAGTGCAGGATTTTAGAAGTAGAGTTGTTGCCCATAGTAATCTATTATCTCCTAGCAGGTGCTAGATAAATAATAAGTAGAATCTGATTGGTTGCAACTTGCTATGGGCAACAGCTCCACCTCTAAAAAATCTGAATTTTAGTAATATACCCCTTGGAGTATTAGCCAATATATACTCGCAATCTGGACATTTTCAATCAGTCCCTTTGCTCTCATTATTTTTAAGGGGGGTATTTATCAAAGACTGGAGAGGTAGAAAATTGTGAGAGATAAAGCACTAACCAATCAGCTTCTAACTTACATTTTACAAACTGTATGAAAAATGACAGTTATGAGCTGATTGGTTAATACTTTTTCTCACACAAATTTATATCTCATGTAGCTTTGATACATAGGCCCTAAGTGTGAGGTTCATTGTTTATTTGCTCTGGAGTCTACTTTGTATCTTTTATATATTTGATGTGATTTCTATGAATTGATATTGTTATCGTATGCTATTATATTAATGAATAAATGAGCAATATATTTATATATAAATATATGTGACAGTTACTGCGGTCTTTAGGAGGATCTAGTTAGCCTTATTTTTGTTTGTGTTTGAGCAGATCAGAATTGTTCATTTAGGAGCAGCATATAATGTATAAGAGATCTTTGGATTCTAGTTTTTAAGCCTATTGCGCCCCATTAATTATTTTTCTATTTTGTATTAGTACATAGCAACAATTCATAAAATTATGCAAAAACTGCAGTTTCGAAATAATTTCAAAATGCTTCATAAATAGGCCCATCATCATTAGTGTTCTATAAAAGTGACATTTTATGTGTATACTGGGATGCAGTTGTAGTTTCCTGGATTGATGAGCCATGAAATTATAAATAGCAGTTAAGGGAAAGATTACATATAAGGGTTGAATAATTATATCTAATACAGGCAGAATTATAAAGTGCCATGTTGGTGACACTGAAAAAATATCATTAAATACCATTGTACAGGCTGGCATAGTACTAAATAAACTGAAAGGGGAACCACTGATATTCCGAATGATCCGCTGGCGCTGGAAGGATGGGGAAGTGTTTCGCCCACTCATACCATACTTCAAAGGCATCCAGGACAGGGTCCCTAACTTTCATCTTCAGCAGAAACCCAGAAGCCAGGACAACAGTCAGGAGTGTCCCCAACAGGACGGCAGGTGGGATCATAAAGCGGAGGGGGGGGGACCTGTAAATCCCAGCATCTAACGCTAATATTTATTTGTTCCACAGACTCATGTACTCTGTGCAGTATCTGGGAGAAGCAGATGTTGGAATGGTAAATAGCAAGAATTTTCAATTATTTATAACACAATATGTGCCAGAGATGCAGATATATTGTAATTACACATCACTTAACCCCTTCACTGCTGAGGGTTTTCTCACCCTTGTGCTGAAGCAATTTTTTTACGTTAGTGCTTGACACATTCCAAGAGCAATATCACCAATTTATTGGTGGTACCCACACATATGATCCCTTATTTTCTTCAGAAGACTGATTATTTTCAGAGAATACCATTAGTGTTTTTACTCATTCTAAAGCATCAACATTTTTTAACCCAAATGGGCCAAAAAAAAAGGAACCAAAAGCAAATGTGATTTTTTTTTTTTCTTATAGATACCACAAATAAATACTTTATGGTTTTTGTTTCGCCAATAATACAAAAAAGTAAAAAGTAGGAGTCTATGTGTAGGTTTTGGCAAAAAAAAAATCTGTACTTGATATAAAATTGATTTTTTCGCTCTCTCGTTTTAAAAGCTTACTATGTGTAGGAAGAATATGGTACCCTAACAAGGCCTACCATTTCATAAACTCGACAAGCTATTGCATTAAATTTATTTGACACAAGATGGTGTGTATATAGGGTTTAGATCCCAGACCAGACAACAACTACTAAGGGGCACATTGCTTGAAAGAAAAAACTCTCTCCATTTTCAAGACAGGGTTTCATCATGTGTGTGTAAGCCAGTATGGAGGAGATAGGTCTCAATGTGCCATACTTACCGACTAATTAATATTCCTCCCCGGGAGAAGCCCGGGGAGGTTAAGTAGGTAGGTGGAGTTGGAGGCGGGGCCGGCCGGGTTGCGTCGTTAAGCCATGCCCCTCGTGGTAATTCACATCAATTATGCATATTTAAACTAGAGGCGGGGCTAAATTACGCAACTCTCATAGAATTGCGTAATTAGCCCTCGCCCCCAACGTTCAGAACCGCCGATCCCCGCTAATATTCTCTCCATTTTGCCCACTTCACTAGGAAGTGGGCAGAATGCGGGAGAAGTGCCCGTCCGTCCTGGGGGGTTACCCGAAAAATCGAAAGCTGGGAGTTTAGGCATGTATGCAATGTGCCCTTCGCCCATCTATGAAAATCTATTTTTTCTGTAGCACTGGGCGATATTGTCAGGTGGTCACTGGTGATCTGCAGATAATTGGCCTAATTCAGAAGTGGACGCAGTGCCAATGTTTGCGCAGTTGAGCGGTTTGCTACTGTGCATATGCACAAAGTTCTCCAGCACATGCGTTCCCTGAGGATATACGGAGTCTGCTATTGTGTACTGATGCGCTGCCATTAGAACTGGTGAGGTAAAACCATGGGCATACCTGGGTAGTGTCTGTATAAAACAATAAAATGCTTTATCTGCCATTTACCCCAACATTAGTAGAATCTGTTTTCAGAACCAATACAGAACATTCACAGTGAAGACTGATTTTTGCATATAAGCGTTTATATAATTTTCTTCTTATATGGCACCTCAGGAAAAGTAAAAAAAAAATTGCCCTTTAAGAGACCTGGCTATTTAAGACTGTAATTTATAATCCTAAAGTGTCCTGACTATCTAGTTATTTTCTATTATTTGTTTTATTTATTTATTACAAGTTATATATATATGTGTGTGTAAGGGCGCAAAAAGATATTGTCTCACAAAATGTCTTTGTGGAACAACAAGTCCAAGGATCATTTGTTGGATGTAGTGGACCAATACAATCAGTCCAATTAGCCGTCCACTTGCACACACCCTTTAATATGTCTTCCACAGATTACCCAAATCCAGTCGGAAAAAGATATCTAAAATGAAAACAAATAAAGGGGGCGCCACATAGTGCATTAAAAGGAACAAAGTTTTATTCCAGCAATGTCCAGCATTACACAAACTCTCTCTCTGGATGTTGGCACACACGGACCATCACCTCATGAAGTCTTCATCAGAGGGCTTAGAGGGACGAAGACTTGAACTCATAACACGTAGTGAGAGTTGGTGTAATGCTGGACATTGCTTGACTTATACGAGAATACTCGCGGTGGTTATACCGCCATCATTGGTACACAAGTTATTCTATTTCTTCTGTGTAATTGTTGGAATAAAACTTTGATACTTGTAATGCACTATGTGGCGCCCCCTTTATTTGCTTTTAATTATATATATATATATATATATATATATACACACACACTGGTGGCCAAAATTGCGGACACAGGGCCTGATTCAGAGCCGGACGCTCTTGACAAGAGCGCTCGCTCTGAATCAGGGACCTCCTACCTCTTGTTGGAGCGGCCTCCTGGCCGCTCGCACAGCTGTGGGTGACCACCCACAGCTTATGCAAGCGGCCAAAAAGATGGTCGCTATGGTCATGACCATCGCGACCATCGGGCTTGCGACGAGACCCTGCGGTAGGGTCTCGCTGCCGCAAGCCCAGGAGTGCTTTTGGCTCTATCAGAGCCAAAAGCAAAGCACTCCCACTGACATCACTAGTGATGTCAGTGGGGCCGGACCAAGACGGTAGGCGTTCCCTTCTGGGCAGCCACGCCCCCGGCACGCCCACCAATCACCATCGACAGCACGCCCCCTTTGGTGCTAGACCCATAGCGACGGCTTGGCCGTCGCTATTCGGGTCTCGCGCATGCGCGCGATGGAGCTCCCTCCGTCGTGCGCATGCGCACTAGGGCACCATCGACCCGCTTGCGAGCGCTCAACGAATCAGGCCCATATTTTGAAATTTGAATGTTTTTCAACTTTGAATGCTTATAAAAACTGTTTCACTTCTCGCAGTGCAATGATTCATATATCAAATGAAAGGAAATTTTAATGCTGAATTCAACACAATAAACAGAGGTCAAATATTTGCATTACAAGGGAAGTTATGATACTTTCAGTCAGACAAAGAAGCACAGATGCGTGAGATTCAAGAAGCGGATTGTAGTAATAGCTACTACCAGCCAATCGGAATCATCGTTCTCAGGACCAATCAGCTGTCGTTTATGAGCAGGTGCAAGGTCATGTTCAAAGGTGGGAAAGGTCAGTTTGGCTGTTTCATTTTGCAGAATAAAGTTGGTTACTGAAGTGCAATTACGGATGGATGTTTGTGTGTATTGTTTAGTACTATTGGTGGTGTAAAAAATAAATACAACAATGTCGCCCGGGCAAAGTGGTGACTGGTCTCCCAGGAAGAGATCCAGGATTGTGGTGTTATGTGAAAATGGTCTTTCGTATGCAGCGATTGCGAGAGAAGTTGGTGGGACAACATCAAGAGTATGAAAGTTTTGTCTACGCTATCAGGAAACACAATCTATACAAAACAAAGAAGGAAAAGGCCGGAAAAAGTGCACAACAGCTGTTGATGATAGGAGAATAAAACAAATTTGCGTTAGGGACAGATGGATGTCATCTGCGGCCATTAGCAGTGAACTGAGTGCAACAGGTGTTTTGTCAGTGCAAGAGCGGTATGGAGAAGACTAACGGAGGTTGGCCTAAAAGGTAGGATTCCCCGAAAAAAGCCATTGCTGAATAAAAAGCAGCGGCAGAAACTATTACAGTGGGTAAAAGAACACATTGCGTGAACAGAAGGTCAGTAGAAACAAGTGATATGGAGTGACGAAACTAAGATATCGATATTTTGTAGTGATGGGAGAAAATATGTCAGACGTTGCATCGGGGAAGAGGTACATCCAGATTGCATTCAAGTGACAACAAAAAATCCTACAAGTGTTCTGATCTGGGCATGTATGACAGCAGATGCTGTAGGCCGCCTTTATGTCATAGATTGCACACTGAACAGCAGAAAGTACATTGACACCATCCTACAACCAAAACTTCTGCCTTCTATCAGGGATCTTTTTCCAGTTAATGCCCCATTTTTTTCCAGCAGGATTGAAAAATAAAGGAATACCCGAACGAAATACTGATAGGACAGTAACATCATAAGTACACAGAGATTTTCACCCTAAGTGTTGTTTTCACTGCATAACTTCCCGTGCAATGCAAATATTTGACCTTTGTTTATTGTGTTAAATTTAGCATTAAATTTCCTTTCATTTGATTTATGAATCATTGCACTTCATGAAGTGTAACAGTTTTTATAAGCATTCGAAGTTGAAAAACATTCAAAATTCAAAAAGTGTCCGCAATTCTGGCCACCAGTGTGTGTGTATGTATGTATATATATATATATATATATATATCCATAGTAGTAAATAAGGTGCACTCACCAGGGACTTTTGCAAAAGATATAAAGGCTTGTTTATTCCTTACTGCATAGTACAAGTCGTCACAAGTCAACATTTCGGTTAGTGAGGGTAACCTTCTTCAGGACAGACTCCCCAAACCACCAGGAAAGGCCCATGCTACACAGTGTGTTAAACCTCCCTAAATACCCTAAATACCCCCCATACATAATTGCTAGCCACACCCCCAGCCAAGTGGGTTAAAATCAATCCTCATCAAAATACATAATAACAAACCAGCCTACCTATTGGTTAACCTTAAAGAGGCATCCCAGCGCTATCGGGGCTTCATAGCAATCCATCAGGAGTGTAAAAACATGTTTTTACACTACAAACGGCCCAAAAAATCGCGGCACTTCCGGTTTGCGTTCCACCTCAACCGGAAGTTGTCAGAAAATGCGTACCACGCACCGGAAGTTCGTTCCACGCACCAGACGTCAGGTGTTTTTCACCTCAAAACCTCAGATCTATAGTAATCGTGTCAGTACAAAGTACAACTATATATAAAAAGTATTAACAAAGCTAACTATGTATACTCAAAGGCATCACTCACACATAAAGTACATGACATTAGAAGAATTGACTATTGCATTAGCCGGGATAGATGGGAGGCAGCACAACACTGTGTGAGTGTAGGAAAAAGAGCATTAAAATATTCCAACAAATGTGGACATAATGTGCATAATCAGAAATTACCTAGGGTAGGATAATAGTATACATTAACTAAACCAAAAACTAATTAAACATATTAATTAATAATCATAATAAAGAACAACAAACAATTCACAAAAAATTCACATTTAATTCACAGATCTATAGTAATCGTGTCAGTACAAAGTACAACTATATATAAAAAGTATTAACAAAGCTAACTATGTATACTCAAAGGCATCACTCACACATAAAGTGCATGACATTATAAGAATTGACTATTGCATTTCTTGTGGCAAAACAAGAGGTCTTTTCTATCAGACCCAAACACAATTCTCAGCCTAGCGGCTTGTACCACTGCAGCCCGGACTGCTCAGCATACCAAGAGGCACACGGACTACAACAGAGCCACACAGTACTTCCATAGACTGAAGCCGAGGTCACATCATCGATCCTGTGCGCCCGCTACAAGACCCGCTACACTCCAGTGCGGCGATCCACGAGCCGTACCCACAGCCCAAGGGCACACCAGTGAGCGTACAATCGGTACATTACATCAGCACACGAGTGTGTCTGCTCCATCTCCTTGGCAGAACACTATGGGTCAATATACTAGGTATACATCCAACGGGTGAACACACTCCTACTTGCCTAGACCACAATATAATATTATATGCCGGCCCAACACAACAACCCTGTAATTGCTGTCCTGCTGCAACATGCTAAGCAAAGTTGTCCTGCATAATCCAAACAAACGGACACAATTCATCTGAAACAGCTCTGCTTATATTTAAATAGTTAGAATCAATTGATTCTTTGTCTCATTTGTAATTGAATATCTAATTTAATATTCTACTTGACTGAATTGTATTGACTTGTATATTATCAATGCTTCAAATTCTTTTATGTACACTATAGGAAGTTTTATTGCACATGTGGTTTTAAGATTGTGATTAATTTATTATTATTATCTTTAATTGCCAGTTGATAACTAAGAAACACACTGTTGTTACCATTGAACAGAGGAGCTCATTCAGACCCGCTCGCTAGATGTGTACGCTCACACCCAGCGTATGCAAATTCGGCTAAGTGACGGCAAGGCATGCGATTGCACGGCATGGCATAAGCATGCCCACTATATCCTGGCGTGCGAACGCTCAGTGTATGCAGATGCTCACCAGTCTGTCTTAAGATGCCCACTTGCGCGCGTCATCTCCAGGAAATGTATGCAACCATCGGTACATCGGGTACAATCGGAAGCGAATGCAGCACTTGAGGTTGACTATACCCTGCGCAAGCACTGCGATCACTTCAGTGTGAAATACAACCAGGTGATGTGTACTACGACGCTGCCTGTTAATTATGCATGCCTCTGAAATGGCGTTGAGACGCTCAGGCACGCCTGCGTTCGCATGTCCACTCCCCCTTTCTAGCAGCCAGCCCCTGTCACCACCCACAAACGGCTTCTCCTGTCACTTACTCTGCTGGGCAGTCTATGCGCAACGATCGAACTCTTCTAAATCTCTTGCTCTGCTTTGCGCTCACGCACTGCTATGCGTACGCATATGCAGAGACCGACAATTGGCCAGCTACGAGCGAACGCATCCTAGCGAGGGGGTCTGAATCAGGTCCAGAGACCGATAACCAATTTTTATTAGTGCATACCCTACCTAGATGCATTATACTTACTATCATAGGTACCGAAATAGGAGGGGGGGGGGCTAAGGGGTTTATATCTTATTTTCCTCCCAACATAAAAACGTACTGACGCCCCTGCTTACTATGCTACGCTATACTTACTGACACTTTGAAGTTTATTTATCAAGCAGTGAAAAGCGTGGAGAAGTGAACCAGTGGAGAAGTTGACCATAGCAACCAATCAGCTCCTACCTATTATTTTATAGACTGTACTTGATAAATGCTACTTGAAAGCTGATTGGTTGCTATGGGCAACTTCTCAACTGGTCCACTTCTCCACACTTTTAACTGCTTGATAAATAGACCCCTATGCATCATCCACCCAGTAATCTTACTTTTCTGCCCATCTCTGCCATAATTTTATTTAATTTTTTTAATTATAGTTTGGAGGTAAAGAAATCTTGGATGTTGGCATCTCTAAGGTGCGAAAACTGAACTGTTCACCTAGGGTAAGCAAATTAATGTCCACAAACATGTCTTAAAATATGATACATATATATATATATATATATATATACATACATACAGAGTGACTTGTAAAAGTATTTAACGCTCTAAAAAGTCAATAGATTGCTCTGTATTATAGATCACACTTTTACCCCTCTTTTACTGCTGCAATAACCCAGGTTATTGCTGGGTTTTCCCAGGTAGCGGCTCTGTGGAAAAGAGTCTCTGAAAAATAACCCGGGTCAAGTGACCTGGGAATCCAACCCATGTAGCTACCAGGCTTGGACCCAGGATGGACCCGGGTAATGGTGCAGTGTAAATGGCGTGACCTGGGTTATCTGACCTGGGACATGCCTAAAATTAGCTGATTGGTGGCTGTGGAGCAGTCACCTCCCACTTTTTATGACCTCACAAGTTTAGCAGGGCAGACCCAGGTTAAGTGTGAACGGGGCTGACCCAGGAATAACCCAGATCGAAGGTGCAGTGTAAACGGGGTCTGACCTGGGTTGGAACCATGTCCAAAAACCCAGGTCAGACACGGGTTGTTGGTGGAAAATGCGTATTATACAGATTGTTACAGATATAATATTTTTATCGCAAACCAGTAGGCTTTTAAAGTAAATTTTCAAACTCCTTATTCATTGTTTGTCTGCAGATTTTTTCCAAAATAACAAATAAAAACTGAAAAATTCTGCTGGCATAAATATTCACCCTCTGCAGACTAGTACTTGGTAGAACCACCTTTTGCTGCAATAATAGCTTCAAGTCTATTGGTGTAAGTTACTACCAGGTTTGCACACTGTTTATTGCCCATTCTTCTTTGCAGATTTGCCCCAGGTTGTTGAGGTTGGTTGGATGACGATTGTGGCCTGCAATTTTTAAATAGTGTCACAGATTATCAATTGGATTGAGATCTGGAACATTCACCTTTTTGTTGTTGGACCACACCAGTGTTGCTTTGGCTTTGTGCTTGGGATCATTATCTTGCTGAAAGGTGAACTTTCTCCCAAGCTTTTATTATCTAGCAGACTGAAGCAGTTTGTCTTGCAGTGTATAAACATAGACGAAATATGCCCGCGTTCAGATTTACCCATATTGTACATGGTACCAGCTGTGTGCCAGTATTATTTAAGTTGCAGTCAAATGCACTCACCTCTCAGGTACACACAACTAGGCTTTTTATAGCCTTAATTGGAAGCAGCCATAATAGCACTAGACAAAATTTTGAAACAAAACAGAAAGAAAATATGCCCGCACTCAGTTCTACCCATATTGTACATTGTACCAGCTGCATGGCAGTATCAATGCCATATACAGTATGTATACAAAAGAGAAAGACTATCAACGCAAACAATAATATACTGCAAATCTGTATGTCTCTAGGAAATAGTAGCATTGGGAATTTGTTCATATTTTGATTAAAACATCCTGTGTCAAGATACCCCAATTATCTGCAAGTTCCTACTGTAGTATATGTGCCCAACTCACCACTAAATTGCATTTAAATGCACCCACTTCTCAGGTACAGAGGGTAACATCTAGACAAGGGCTAGATGTCAGCCATACCCAACTATGCTTTTCATAGGCTATTTGAGTTTGGCTCACAAGCCAGCTAAAACCTTATTCCACATTTTAGCTGGGTCACTATATTATCTGGAATACCCTAGATGTGCTTTTTTGTGGTTTTTCTTCATTAATTAATTATTTCTTGGCCATTAAATCTAGGGGGCATTGGATAACCATGGGTGTACACAGAACTGTTCCTGGAGCAGGCACAAGTGCAAACTTAACTTGTTTGTTTGCTGCCTCCTCCCCCTCTACATCCTATAGTGCTAAGCACCTCAGTATCTTTTTTTGTGCCCAAGGAGTGGATGCCATTTTAAGCGCTGCTGTAAGTTTACTTTCACTTTTTTTTTCTCATATCCTGGACTGCAGGTAATGACCTCCGCTGGTGGGGGCAGGTTAGGAGTACTTTTCCGTCCTCTGTCTATTGTGCCTTCCATTCATTATTGTTCTCTCGTAGCTAGGTAATCCAGTCTAGGCACCCTGGCAGGTAATGGGTGCCGGTATCGCACTTCCGGGTGCCAGCGGCAAGAGCACCTTTGCAGCCCCATGATTGAGATGGGGCTTGCAGCGGTCACTCCCCCACTGCTCAGTACTGTTCGTGGGATGTCCAGCTGGCAGGTAGGCACTTGGGAGAAGTCATAATGGCAATAATGTCTGGGATCGGCATTCAGAATGGCGCCATCCTGTCTGAGAATAAGTTAAAGGAACTGCCTCTCTGTATACCTGCCTGCTAAGCATGCCATATCTAGTCCCACCCCGTCAGTACAGAAGAAGTCTTTCTCACTGGAGGGCTGGCTTTTTTTCTTCTTCCACCAATAGGAGGCACAGGGATGACACTGGGGGTATAGCCTTGAGAGGAGAGTCTGGGCACCAAATAGTTAATTAAAATTACCCACAAGCCTAGGCTCCTCTCCTGTATACCCGCCCGTAGCCACTGGACCTCATGTTGAGTTTGGTGCCGGCACTCCGGCAGGAACTGGGCACCATTTTAGGGGGCTGCTTTAGGTGGGCCTCCGCATTTTACTTATTTTTTTAATTTAAGTGGGCAGTGTAAGGCGTCCTATAGGATGCCCCCACTGCCGCTCCACCAGCTCTGCGCCGGTGACCGCAGCACTAGCGACTGGATCAGAGACTTTGGATGCGGACCCCAGACCACCTGTAGACGCAAGTCACAGCCGGCGCTCAGCGGGAATCAGGGGAGACAGTTCCCTGTTGCACATCATTTCCTGGATGCTCTTTATTGTGAGTCCTGGTACTAGTGCAGGTCTCGTTAATTTTGAAGACTCTGCATTAGATCGATGGGATATCTATATCTCCCTAGGCCAGTGGCGGAACTCCCGGAGACAATGGAGTCATTTTGCCGCCGGGCGCCAGCCCTGAAGGGGGCACCTGGCTCCATTGTCCCCCGGCCGTTCCGGGCACTGCATGGAAAAGGAGCGCCGCTGATCGGTGCTCCACCTCCATTGGCGTAACTATGGGCGGTGCAGGGGGAGCAGTTGCACCCCCTGCACCCTCCATATGCCGGGCGCCCGCTGAGTGTGTTACCAGCGGGCGCCCGGCTCCTTCTCTCCCCCCCCCAGCGCCAGCTGGAGCTCACTCCTGAGCTCTGGCTGCCGGGTCCCGCAATGCACTATGGGAGTGACGTCATGATGTCACTCCTATAGTTCCGAGGAGCGGGCGCCGGGGACAGACTGTAGCGGCACTGGAGCGGGGTTCAAGGTAAGTATTGTTTTTTTTTTTGTGTATGTGTGTGCACGCGCGGGGGGTGCTCACTACAGGGGGGCACTACTGGGGCTTACTACAGGGGGCACTACTGGGGCTTACTACAGGGAGCACTACTGGGGCTTACTACAGGGAGCACTACTGGGGCTTACTACAGGGGGCACTACTGGGGCTTACTACAGGGAGGCATTACTACAAGTGGCACTACTGGGGGGCATTACTGGCACTACAGAGGGCATTACTGGTATTACTGGGGCATTACTATGGGGGGGCACTACTGGGGCTTACTACAGGGGGCATTACTGGGGGCACTACAGGGGCTTACTACTGGGGTCACTACAGGGGCTTACTACTTGGGGCACTACAGGGGGCTTACTACTGGGGGCATTACAGGGGCCTTACTACTGGGGGCACTATTGGGAGCACTACAACTGGGGGCACTTCAAGGGGCATTGCTACTGGGGCACTGCAGGGAGCATTACTACTGGGGGCACTACAAGGGCATTACAACTGGGGCACTACAGGGGCCCTTACTACCAGGGGCACTGCATGGGGGCACAACTACTGGAGGTACTGCATAGGTGGACCATTACTGGGGGCACTACATAGGCGGTCACTACATAGGGGGACCTCTACAGAGGGGACTGCATAGGTGGGTGACGGCAGCTGGGGCTGGCATAGGTGCTGGGGGGGATGGTTAATTTTAATATTTTTTGGGGGGGGGGGGCACCAACATTTATCTTGCCTCCCGGCACCTGGGATGAACTTACGCCACTGCCCTAGGCACTCTGTCAGGTTGCATGTGTACTTACATGAAACCAAATATAACATAGTCTGTATATATGTAAACATACCACACAAGAATAAAAGTGAGTGTGTGGATCCCATTACTTCCAGGTATCAGACCAGACCACCAACACTGGGTGAGATTCTTACTGATAATACACATAAGCAGTCATAGGTGGTAATACAGGCACTGGATTGCCTTACTTAATTTTCCTCCACACAATTTAATGAAACATTGTAAAACTCAACACCGTTTTTTTAATATTACAATCACAAAGCACTCACATGTAAACAAATTCCATAAGGCATATTAAACAAACACACATTTGTTTTATACCCAGTTTGCCATCACATTCGGTTACAGAACCTAGAAAATGAAAAGGTGCCATTTCAATTGGAATGTACATAAGGAGGTGAATGACGTAGTGCGTCTCTAAAGGGGCGTGCTTTTTAGCAGTATGACGGGTATGTAAGGACTCCATATGAATACAGTATGCCATCCGCTTTTCAAAAAAAGATGCAGTTTAAAACGCAAGCAGTACCTGTCTCATCTACTTCTGCTTTCGGATCTTTTCTTTCTATCTGCCAGGAAGGAGTTGCTATGAAAGGGGAAAACGAGTACCCGGAACTCCAATCCTTTGTCTGATATGCCTGCTTTATTTTTATATCTGGTAGGCAATCCTAATATAACGAGGAAAGATTTGTATTTATTTTATATGCTTTTTTAAATTTGTGAGTGCTATAGTGATTCTAATAGTAAAACAGATTTGCGTTACATCATACACCTTAGATATATGGGATTTCGCTAATCGACAACACTTCCAGCTAGTCATTCGTTTTAAGGGGCACGGGCACTAGGGGATATGTCTCTGCACTGTATGCAGAACTCATACATACACATTTCGAAGCATGGGATCAACATGAAATGGCATGGGAGACCGACCAGGGGGAACCCTTAAATATATATGCCAACATGGTGTCTAGTTCTATTTGTGTATGCATAAAAGAGAACGCTTATAAACATTTTAATAGATGGTACTATGTTCCCTCCAGGTTAAATAAAATGCACCCAGAAATCTCAAACTTGTGCTGGAGATGCGGATTGGACGTTGGAACTTTTATGTATACATGGTGGAGCTGTCCAAAACTTGTTTCCTTTTGGAATGAGATGAGAGCTCTTGCTAGCTCCATCATAAGCTTTTCTATACCTATTAAACCTAAACATTTAATTTTGCCATTGTGTGTCCCTGATGCCACTCATCAATATAAACTGTTTAGGCATTTGGTTCTAGCAGCCAGTTGTCAACTAGCAGCGTCTTGGAAAAAAATTGAGACTCCAACTCCCTGGTGATTTATGTAGACGACGGCGGTCACCTTGTCAGACTGTACCTTGACTGGACAACCTTGGAGGAGAGACTGCATCTGGCAAAACGCTCTGAACACTGCTCAGAGCTCCAGAACGTTGATAATCGACCCTCCTGAGACGTCCATAGATCCTGAAATGTCTGTCAACTAGAAAGTACTATATTCATTCACATGCACACAGTACCACTCAATGCACAGAAATAGTGGGCAAGTACTGCTCAACAATCCAGCCTTAGTAACAGGAAGGAGCTTTTAATATAACATGGCTGCTAGGTGCAAGGTATATGGGGAGACAGGAGCCCAACATCTCTCCTGGTGGTTTGCTGAGGCAGGCAATGCTGCAAATGGCTGTCCAGCATTTGAGGAGGTGGAGAGAATACCCGAGGAGGGCTGTCTGCAGGGAGGAAGCACGCTCAGGAGTGGGTGATGGACTAACAGGAGAAGCCTGTCTCTCCCGTCTGGTGTACCCCAGGGCAATGGCCATCACCAATGTAAGCAGTGTCCTATTCCAGAAGTGTGCTGGTGATCTAGAAAGTGGAGCGGAGACGACCGGAGCTCTCACTAACAGCACCACAGGTGGTCTCCCGCGCTTACCTGTCCCCGTCTAAAGTTGGCTGCAGCTGTGGCTCCTATCCACTGTGGTATTGTCACTGACCCCAGTTGCCAGTGCTGCGGCCATCGGCAATGGGGTTGGTGGAGTGGCAGTATAGGATGCCTTTCACTGCCCACTCAGTCTGAAAAAAGAAATGAGGGACTAGATAACACAGCCCAGGATGCTGGTGGCTGGGAAATAAATTTAACTATTTGGTGCCCAGACTTTCCTCTCCCCAGGCTATACCCATTGTCATCCCTGTGTCCCCTATGGAGTCGAAGAAAAGGATTTAACAGGTAAGAACATAACTCTCCTTATTTCTGCCCGGTTATGCTGTTCTACAATCTCTTAGCAGGCTAGCAGATACCCAGAAATGTCCAGTCCACTCCCCAACCCCATCTCTTTTGTGGGTAGCCACCTCTTAACTTCTACTTTTTTTCTTTTTTACAATTTCATATACTCTTTTTTTCTTTCTTATATTCTGCCATATATTATAAAATTGAATGAGACTATCTTGTTGTGTACACACAAATTCTAGACAGACCTGCTTTATTTCTCTCCATTTTGAATAATTCATGTTTTTTTATTGTTGTACCATATGTCTGTTTTGGACCTCTGTATAGGTCATGTGTCTGTTGTCTCTCATTCTTTAAATTTGGTTGGTTTCATTAGATAGTTTTTCTGTCATACAAATATTTCCTCATACATTAATCCTTAATACACCATGCGGCGCATCTTTTTTTGCATAGCAATGAAGCCCACAAAATACAGGCAGCAGTTTTGGTCCTGTTGTTTCTATGGAAGAATGTGGAGATCTACACCAAAAGGTTACTTCACAAGTAATTCTTAGTTCCAAAACCAGACTTCTCATTTCAACTCTTCTTGGGCCTTAAGACTCTCAACATACATCTGTTGGAGTCATTCCATATGGTCATCATTTCCATGGAGTGGAACGAGTTCGTTGCTTCCATGGATATAAAACACACGTACTTGCTTATCCCAATCTGGGAGGGACAAAATTGCTTCCTCAGAATTGCTGTGGGCACTGTCCATGACCAGTTCAGGGCTCTCCCATTTTTTTCTGGCCAGAACCCCACAAGTCTTCACCAAGATCATGGCAGTGCATTTGAAGTCTATGAAAGTGATGATCATCCCATATCTGGACGATTTCAGCAAGGTGAGCTCAGAAACTCTGATCCGGTTTCATCTGCAGATGGCAGTGGACACAATGGTACAGCATGATTAGTTGATCAACTTCCAGAAGTCCAACCTCGTCCCACCGCATGATCTTCCTAGGTCTCCTCATTGACAGCAGGTATGACAAGGTGTTCCTGCTGAAGGAAAATATCTGGGCCATCCAGAAGCAGGTTTTTTACCTGATTTCAGTCAAGTGGCTGTTAATTCTACTCTGTATGAACTTGCTGAGCAATATGGTATCTTACTTCATAGCAATTCCATTCATGTGCTTCCTCGTTAGTCTGCAGGGTTGAGGCGGGATGACACTGGTCCTTCATGTCCAAAAAAGTTTGGTCTCTGGCATTAGCAAGATTTCCCATAAACTTACTAGAGCTAAGGGATGTTCTTTTGATTTCCATTCAAGCACAGTCTTACCTCAATGGAAGACCACACAGAATCAAATTGGATAATGTCACGGCTTTGGCATACATCAACCACCAAGGAGGAACATGCAGCTCCGTGGCAATAGTGTAAACAGTAAAGATATTTTGCTGTGTGGAAAGGAATGCCCTGGTGATATCCGCAGTGTTGATAAAATTTATCCCAGAGAATGATCCCTGTATCAGGAGGTTCTATGTCCAACTCGTAGAATGATGGGGTCTCTTGATGAAACCACAAAGTACTACTCTAAGGAATACGCAGAGGGGCCTGTAAGCAGGCCTAGTGGATGCAATGATGGTTCTGCACTCCACTTGATATATCTGATCCCACTGTTTATACTACTGCCTCTAGAGCTAAAAAAGGCAAAAGCCGAGGGAGATTAAGTCATTTTAGTGGCCCTGAACTGACCAAAGCGATCAAGGTACACCAATATCCTTAGCATGGCGGTAGATATCCTTTGTAACTGCCCATCTAACCAGATCTGCTAGGTCAAGGACCGGGACAGGATTGGCTTTGACGGCATGACTGTTGAAGCCGTAATCCTTTGAGCCAAGGTCTTCTCTAATCAGGTAATTCAGACCATGATAGGGCAGGAAACCTTCTTTGCCTCAAATTACCATCACCTTTGGAAGACTTTCATCCTCTGGAATAAAAGGAAGAGGTCCATATGAATTTGTTCAACTTGGTTTGTCTGCTGACCTTGCAGTATGGCTTTGATAGTGGATTGAAACTCTCCTCTTTGAAGGTACAAGTTTTATCCCTTTCCATATTTTCCAATACAAATTAGTCACCACACCTGAAGTTTATACCTTTTGTTCAGGCTGTGCTTCATGTCCAACCACCCTTTGTACCCTGGGATCTCCATTTGGTCTTTTCAGTGCTTCAGAAGCCATCTTTTGGGATTTGGCGGAACTGAATTTTTTTAACCTGGAAGGTTTTCGTCTTAATGGCCATTTTGACGGGTCTCGGTTGATCATGGCAACCATCAGAGAAGCATACATTTTGAAAGAAGCCCCAATTCTAGATTGCTTGGTGGCCCATTCTACCGGATTGGTGAGCATCTCTTGTGCGCCATGCTCTTGGAGCAGTTATACAAAGCGGCCATCTTGTTTTCAATCCATACTTTCACTAAATTGTACATTTTATTTTTTTTGCAGCCAGACATGCCAGTTTTGGGCATAAGTTTTGTGTGCAACCATAGCTTAGTGTACCATCCCGTAGGGGGCATCTTTGGAATGTCCCCATTGTTAATCTGTGTAACCCAGATTAAATGTCAGAGAAAAGAGGTTATGGTAAAACTTACCTTGGTTAACTCTTTCTTCGAAGTCCAAAGGGTCCACAGGGAGACATTGGGGTGTAGATGGGACCTGGAGGACAGGACACCAACAGCAAAGCTTTTCAATCCCAGGATGCTCTGGTCCTTTTCCCTATACCCTGCCCACAGCCTTCAGTTTTGTTAACAAGCCCAAGGCAGGAGCAGGATAGGAGAGAAGGAAGACTGGTACACTGAGGAATCACACTCTCACACAGAGAAGGAAACCAGGAGAAGAAAATACATAGCAGCTAGGAGCATCAGGGCGGGTGCCCTGTGGACCCTAAAGAGAGTTAACCAAAGTAAGTTTTACCATAACTCTCCTTTTCTTCAGGGTCCATAGGGCTCAACAGGGAGACATTGGGGATGTCCCAAAGCAGTTGTTCAAGGGTAGGAATGCTCCTGAGCTGATAGGAGAACTCTACGCCCGAAGGAAGCATCCTGAGAGGCAAATGTATCAAAGGCTAGAGACCTAAGAAAGGTGTGGACAGAAGACCAGGTGACCTCTTTGCATAGCTGTTCAGCTGCGGCGCCACGCTGAGCTGCCCACGAGGGACCCACAGAGCGAATAGAATGAGCAGAGACTGCAGCTGGCACAGGAAGGCCCGTCTGCATGTAAGCCTGTGAGATAGTCATGCGAATCCATCTGGCCAGAATCTATTTGTTAGCTGGACATCCCTTCTTGTGGAATCCATAGAAGACAAAGAGGGAGTCCGATTTCCGGATGGAATCAGTACGGTCCTTGTAGATCTTTAGAGCACGAACCTCATCCAAAGAGGCCTCACCTGCCGAGAGGTCTGGTGAATTAAAGGCCGGAACCACAATTTCCTCATTCAGGTGGAAGCGAGAAATCACCTTGGGAAGGAAGCCTGGGCATGTTCGAAGAACAGCCCCGTCCTGATAAAATATTAAAAAGGGGAAGCGACATGAAAGCGCCCCTAAATCCTATACCCTACAGGCAGATGCTATAGCCAGAAGAAACAGAGACTTTGCAGTGAGCCATTTGACATCCACTGTTTCCTTCACCCTGCATGAAGGTGTGAACATCCGGTATAGGAGCAATTCTGCGCTGAAACCAGATAGACAAAGCAGAGACCTGCACTTTCAGAGATGCTAGGCGGAGGCCTAGATCCAATCTAGCTTATAGAAAGGCAGCATTCTAGAGGGTCATAGGGCCTGACTCAGACCCGGTCGCAAGCGCTTAGCGCTTGCAACCGGGTCGATGGTGGCCCAGAGCGCATGCGCACGACGGAGCCGGCTCCGTCGTGCGCATGCGCGAGACCCGGATAGCGACGGGCAATCCATCACTCCAGGTCTCGCACCAAAGGGGGCGTGCTATCGATGTTGAGTGACAGCACGCCCCCTTTGGTGGCCGGGTCGGGAGGGGTGGCTGCCCAGACGGAGGCGTTCCCATGGGAATGCCTACCATTTGGGGGCTGCCCCACTGACATCACAAGTGATGTCAGTGGGAGAGCATTCGGCTCTCTTTGAGCCGAAAGCTCTCTGGGGCTTGCGGCCACGAGACCCTACCACAAGGGTCTCGTCGTAAGTCGGATGGTCGCTATGGTCTTGACCATCGCGACCATCATATCCTGGCAGCTTGCATTAGCTGCGTGTGTGGCAACCCACAGCAATGGGAGCGGCCAGGAGGCCGCTCCATAAAAAAAAAAAAAAGACGCCCTGATTCAGAGCGAGCGCTCTGTCAAGAGCGTCCGGCTCTGAATTAGGGCCATAGTTTCTTGGAGCACACCATTGGAAATATGTATGCCATATTCTGTGGTAAATCCTGGTTGAGGCCGGTTTACGTGCTTTTAGCATCGTCTGGACCACAGAGCTGGAAAAACCCTTAGCCGTTAGGAGGGATGTCTCAAGAGCCAAGCCGTTAAAGACAGACGGGCTAGGTCCGGATGTAGACATGGACTCAGAAACAACAGGTCTACTCGTAGAAGAAGTTGAAGAGAAACGTCTATGGAGAGCCTGTGAAGATCCGAGTACCAGTGACGTCTGGGCCAGGACGGAGCTATTAACATGACTGTGCCTCCCTCCTGTCTGAACTTTCAAAACACTCGAGGAAGCAGGGATATTGGAGGGAAGATATATGCTAAATGGAAGTTCCATTTCACCGACAATGCGTCTATGAAGGCCGCATCAGGGTCCTTTGTTCTGGCTCCATAAATTGGAAGTTTGTTGTTGTGTCTTGAGGCCATGAGATCCACCTCTGGAAGACTCCATTTATCCACTAGAAGCTGAAAGACTTCTGGATGTAGAGACCGTTCTCCTGCATGCACAACGTGATGGAAATCCGCCTCCCAATTGAGAATCCCCACAATGAACACTGCGGAGATGGCTGGGAGATTGCGTTCAGCCCAGGTTAGAATGCGGGATACTACCATCATTGCTGACTGACTTCGAGTGCGCCTTTGGTGATTGTGGTAAGCCACAGCCGTGGCGTTGTCGGACTGTACTTATACTGGCCTGTTTTTTAGAATATTCTGAGCCAGAGTGAGAGCTCTGTAGATGGCTCGAAGTTCCAGGATGTTGTTTGGCAACACTGCATCGACTGGGGATCATCGGCCCTGGAAGGAGTACTGGACAGTTACTGCGCCCCACCCTCGGAGGCTTGCATCCATGGTGAGGAGAACCCAGTCCGGGATCTGAAAGGGACGACTCTAGTTCAATTGGAAAGTCTGTAACCACCAGGCTAGGGACAGGCAAACATCTGGGGGGAGGCTCATCGTCTGGGATTTGAGCAGATATGGTAGCCCATTCCACCTGGAGATGATCAGGTGTTGGAGGGGCCTGGAGTGAAACTGGGCAAACTCCACCATGTCGAAGGTGGACACAATTGATCCCAAGGCCTGCACTGCAGAGTGAATCGATACTCTGCGATTGTGAATCAGTCTGCGTAGTCTGTGCTGTAGTGCTGACATCTTGTCCGCTGTTAGCAAGATTCTCTGAACTCGAGAGTCCAAGAGGGCTCCCAAATGTACTATCCTTTGAGAGGGTGTCACGGAAAGTTTTTTCCAGTAGATCATCATGCATACATTTGTAGAAAGGCAATGGTTACCTGCAGATTGCTGTGAACAGTCTCTAGGGAGCTTGCCAACAGCATGAGGTAGTTTAAGTACGGGAGCAATCTGATCCCTTGACGACAAAGAGAGGCCACCACAACTGCAATGATCTTGGTAAACACCCGAGGGGCCGTTGAGAGGCCAAACGGCAGAGACTGGAATTGATAATGTTGCTGCAGTGTAGCAAACCGGAGATATTGTTGATGAGAAGGTGCTATAGGTACATGTAGGTAAGCATCCTGAATGTCTAGGAATACCATAAAATCTACAGGCGCCATAGGTAGGATAATAGAACGTTAACCACCAGGTCCTCAGGCCTTTATAATATGTCTCTGCGCTAGTTTTGTTATGCCCCGGTGGTCTAGTGTAGATGGAGCGGCAACACAGACATCCGGAGGACAGTCTGGTACTGCTCGTCCGTTTGGTAAAAAAAATTAAGTAAATTAAATCATAAAATGAAAGCTTGGGCTGCTTAATGCAGCCCTCTGTTACAATGGTGGTCCAGCTCCTGCTGGACACCAACGAAACTGAAGTGCCCTCAGGCTGTGGGCGGGGTATAGGGGGAAGGACTGGAGCATTCTGGGATTGAAAAGCTTTGCTGTTGGTGTCCGGTCCTCTAGGTTCCACCCACACCCCAATGTCTCCCTGTGGAGCAGGGGCGTATCTTCCTATTGGCAAGGATGGCACTTGCCAGGGGCGCCGGCCGGTGGGGGGCGCCGGTGGAGGCCCCCCCACCGGCCAATGCCCCTGGCAAATGCCATTCGCAGCTAAAACTTCCCCCTGATGAGTCCAATTATTTTTTTTTTTAGATGGAGACAGCTGTGTCTCCATCTCAATACAAGCGCCAAACACTGCCGCAATCACAGCTACGGAGAGCTCAGAATATCAGAGGGGAGTTGGGGAGCTGCTGCACATGCTCAGCCACAGCTGCTCCCTCTCCCTCCTCACAGTATGTAGTGCGGCTGCCGATTTCCTCCTCTCAGCCCCAGGTATGTGATTGTGTGTGTGTGTGTGTGTGTGTGGTGTGCCATGTACTTTAAGTGTGCTATGTACATGTAGGTGCAGTGCTAGGTATGTGTGTACAATGTGTTTGTGTGTGCTATATGTATATATATGCGCACTGCTAGGTATGTGTGTACACTATATGTGTGTGGTGTGCCATGTACAGTATGTGTGCTATGTATGTGCAGTGCCAGGTATGTGTGTACAATGTGTGTGTGTGCTATGTATGTGCAGTGCCAGGTATGTGTGTACACTATATGTGTGTGGTGTGCTATGTACAGTATGTGTGCTATGTATGTGCAGTGCTAGGTACAGTATATCTGTTTACTAACTGACAAGGGGGGGGGACCAGTCCCTTACTTGCCAGGGGCGCTCGGACCCCTAGATACACCCCTGCTGTGGAGCCCCTTTGGACCCTGAAGAAAATAGGATGTTTGGTACTTACCATTAAAAGTATTTCTATTAATACATCTGGGAGACACTGCATTTCCTCCCTTTCTGTGTTAGGGCTATTCAATGTTTTTTTACCGTTTAGTGGAACTTTAGTGGAAGATAAAAATAGATAAGGGCTTCCACACTACACGAAACAGCACGAACACAGCAGGGTCACTGGGTTTTTTTTCCACCCGGAGAAAACAGTGTGTGAAATAGCCCTTATCCTGTTCTCTCTTGTTTGAGTGCTGTTCTTGTTCGATGTGATATTTCTGTCTCCTATGAGCTTATTAAAGTACAAAATGAGGTTTTTACCATTATGGGATGCACAGCGGGGGGAGGGGTGGGTGGTAGACAGCCCACAAATAAGTTACGTTTTCACTTGTGCCTGGTCCTGGAACAGTGCCCTCTACACCCATTGTCCCAGTTTCCCATATCCAAATATTCCAAAATACAGAATTTTTTGAGCGTGACTGAGATAGTGAAACCTTGGCTTTTTGGTGGTTCAATGTAAACAAACGTTTAATTTACAAAATTATTAAAATTATAGTATAACATCATCTTCAGGCTGTGTATACAAGGTGTATATGAAACATAAATGCATTCTGTGTTTAGACTTGGGTCCCATCCCCAAGATACCTCATTATGGTATGCAAATATTCCACAATACGAAAAAATCTGATATCAAAAATACTTCTGGTCCCAAGAATTTTGGATGTGTAATAGAAATTGATTTATGATTTAACGGTGCAAACGAAAATCCTATTTTCTAGTCACCCTCTCATACAGGCCTGTTGTATGCAGAGATTTTAATATGGCACCTTCACTCCAGTCTCAGCCACTTGAGCTCAAAGTGATAGTTGGCCTCTCTGTGGCTTCCCTCACAAGTATCCTTGCTCTGATGTTGGGTTTTGAGGGTCAAAAAGCTTAATAATGGGTAAAATGATGTGGGACAGATATGTGAAGGTGTTTTAATGATGCAAAGTGTGTGCAGGTGTAAATGATGTGGGACAGGTATATGGAGGTGTATTGATGGGAATGAGGTTTTTGAATTTGCAGATGAGAGGTGTTTATTCCAACTTTCTACAAACTGGTATAAAATTACTATACCAACATTTTTCTGTACCCCAAAATGCTGGAAAGACTTCAATTTGCTGAAAAACGATTGCTTGCTATAATTTTTCAACTATTAAAAAGTACAAAAACCAGCCATATGACACCTTTTAACCACTTGCCTGGCATGGTCGTAATTTTCTGACACCAGGCAGTTCTCTATCTGTTCTGGTCACAGAATTTCAACCAGTCAGATAAACATGGGGGCGGCTGCAGGAAGAGAATCTTCCCGCAGCTGCTGCTCTCAGAGGGACCTTCCGGTCCCTCTGCTTGCCTGCACCTTCTCCCTGTGTCTGCTGTGCTGCCGATCACTGCTGATCGGTCAGCAAAGCAGGGGACCCCCACCCAGCGGCTGGAAAGATTAGCAGCTGCTAGGAAAAAGGAAATTAACCTCCCCCCTCACCTCCCTAGTGTGCCTGAAATTGAACATCGCGATGTTTAAAAATAATAATTTTTATTTACAAACCTTATATAAAAAAAATATATATTTTTTTTATATATCAATTTGGATAAGATAAAATGGATGTTCCTCACCTAATTCACTCATAAAAAAAAATCAACAATTTTGGAGCGGTTTTTAGAAAAAATTTTTAGCAGTTGTGGTTAAAAACCTCCAGTACTTCACATATGTCCACTATCAGCCACCTATTTGGTCCTGTTATCTCAGTTGTCACTTTTTTGGGTCCAGGATGGTTTCCCCACTTATTCATGCACTTCTCCCAGGTCGCATTTTGTAGAAAAGTCGCACACCTTCGCCGTTAGTACCACATTTTGGTACTTGTAATATCACATTTCTCGAGTGTGCGCATTCAGGGCCGGATTGAGGGCCACATGGGCCTGGAGCTGAAAATGACCAAGGGCCTATTATGAGAAGCAGAGGTGTGACCAGTGCTGTATAGGTGTGGCCAGTGCCATGTGGGCGTGCACACCTCTATACCCAATGGGGGTCATTCTGACCTGCCCGCGTAGGACGCTCGCAAGCGGGTCAATGTTGCCCCACTGCGCATGCGCACGACGGCGGGAGCTCCGTCATGCGCATGCGCGAGACCCGGATAGCGACGGGCTCTCCGTCGCTCCGGGTCTCGCACCAAAGGGGGCGTGCTGTCGATGTTGATTGACAGCACGCCCCCTTTGGTGGGCGTGGCTGCCAGACGGAGGCGTTCCCATGGGAACGCCTACCGTCTGAAGCCGGGCCCACTGACATCACTAGTGATGTCAGTGGGAGTGATTTTGGCTCTGATAGAGCCAAAATCACTCCAGGGCTTGCGGCAGCGAGACCCTATCGCAGGGTCTCCGTTGCAAGCCCGATGGTCGCGATGGTCTTGACCATCGTGACCATCATCATGGACGCTCGCTATAGCAGCTATGCGAGCATCCATGAGGGCGCTCCAAGTTGAGGGAGGAGGGCCCTGATTTAGAGCGAACTCTCTGATCAGAGCGTTCGGCTCTGAATCAGGCCCAATGTTTCCCTAAATATGTAAAAGAAAAAAATGCTTTGATTTTGTGAGGTAAATAGAAATACAATTTTACTACTTATGATTTATGGCTGACCGTGTGGAGAGCAGATGGCCAGTCAAAATCATGTCATGACAATGGGCCTATTTTTATGTGGAGGCCTGGAGCTGTAGCTCCATCCGCCCCATTGTTAATCTGGCCCTGTGCGCATTCATGCAGTGTCTGCGAGTTTCATACTCTCACCTGATAGGATTGAACCAGTTTGGTCTATGGCTGATTGTGTGACGCCGATTGCTGCAGAGAGGGGAGTGTGGAGGGTATATAGGTGGAAGGTCATGGACTGCAACTTGTACTATAATAAGGCCTGCCAATGTTGCAACATGACCCAGCACGTCTGCACTTTGCAGGGGTTTAAATTAGGGGTGTGGTTATTTAATTTGTCTGGAAAAATTATATTTGCAGTGACAAATTGGAGGGAAGGGGGTCCCAAACCAGTAACTTGCCTAGGGCCCCATGAGGTCTCAAACTCAGAATGCTGAAATGAACACACAAGTTGTATATTTGGGGCTGCTTTTCATTGATTTGTCCGGTTTGATAAAGTTAGGAAAGCAGCTGGCTTTGCACTGCATGATGGTTTCTGTAGTCCTAGAGTGTTGGTCAGTACACCAAAGCGATAAGCGCCTACGCCAAACTACAATTCCCGGAAGCACACTGGTAACCATTCTCATCCTCTCATGGCGCTAGTTGGATAACTTGTGCTATTGGCTACATGCGTTCCCAGAGCTGGGAAAGAGCAGATAGGCCAAATCAGCAAAAGCAAAGACTCATGTTTACGGATCTCTATCATCAGGTAAGTGGTGTGGCGGGTTACTCCATCTGCCCCTAAGGGGGTGACATTCAGCAATTTAGGGGTGCCAAAATGAAAATTGTGTCTTGTGTAATAAATTAATGGGCTCCTTTAATCTGCAAAGACTTAATGAGCGCTTTCCTTTCAATCCTTCATCTGCAGAATGTGTTGCTTGACATCAGAGAAACAGAAGTAGCTGTGAAGGACAAGGAGTTACAAGAGGTAAACAAAGATTAATAACTGGGTAGATTGTTATTTATAACTTTCATATCAAAGGTGGCGAGCTTTTAACTTTAGGCTAGGGACAGATAGCCAATGGTCTTGCCATCAATGGGATAGAGCTCAGCGATGTTTTTTTTTTTTTTTGCCTCTCTGGCGCCAGGACAAGGAGCACAGCCGTGCCCCCATATGTGATTGGTCCGCTGCCCCTTGAGTAAGAGAGCAGGTATGACCAACAATGGGTAAAACCATGGTACCATCAATGGTTTACTTACCAATGGCCATCCTTACTTTAGCTAAGTGTTACTAAAGATGTAGTTCAGCAACAGCTCCTAACCAATTCTAATAAATCAGTTTTGCTCCCACAGGTCCTATTTCACTATTCGTACCCAGAGATTTCCAGTGTGGGGCGAAGGGTGGATAATAGAAGAGTGTTTGCGTTATGTGTAGCGTGAGTATGACAGGTCTGAAGTCTCAATACAGACACTATATGTAGTAGTAAAGGTGGAATGTACAATATTTACCAGAGAATGGCCTAATACATTATAAAATGTGATTTCTTACAGTTTAGGCCAAGTTTTCCTTCGTTGGACAATATTTCTTCAAGAATTTCCAGTAGCTGTGCTTGGTGCAGTTTAAAGAATTTTAACAGTGCTGGCTATACAACTTCAAACATGATGCTTTACGATCATTTTTGAAGCTGTAATGCAGACACTGTTAAAATGCGGGATGTGGTGACATTACCAGAGGCTGGTATGCCGGCCATCGCAATCCCGACCCGGGACTAAAGATAGGCGTCGAAATCCCAACACCTATCTTTAACCCCACGTCGAAGTCCCGACAGCCTGCACGAAGGTAATTGGGGAATAGGTAGTGTTAGCTACGAGGGAGGGTTGTGTCAGGGTTAGGCACTACAAAAGGGAGGGTTACCCTACTTACCACCTCCGGTCGGGATCTTGAGCCTTTGCCACTGCGTTGATTACCTCCTCTCCTCTAGAACTTGTCATTCAGCCTGCATTGCTTCAAAAACCTGTTCCTCTAAGCCTATCTGCTCACCCATCTTTGTCTTAACCATTCTTCCCACTATACCCCTACTCCCAAACATCTAAGCTCACAAGTAGGGTCCTCTTCAAATTTCTCTCCTTGCACAATCCATGCCCCCAATCAAGGGCAAGGTGCCTTTCGGTCTGCTCATTCCAGGGTATTAAATGAAATGGTTTTATTATCATTTAGGTAGTTGTCTTGTACAAGTTCATTCCTTTGTGCATGATGTATTTTTTTTTTTTTAAGTTGTTGCATTTTCAATCTAACCATTTAGCAGCCACTTGGTTTTGCCATATAAAAAAATATATTTAATTATAATATACAAATTAAGGTGGCATTTTGAGGAGTACAAAAAGTCTGACTGCAGTTACTAGATCATCAAGTATACAGCAACATGTACAACAGTCTCCCTCCAAAATGTTTATTTTTTTAAATTTATAGATTTTATATTTAAGATATGTTATGATTCAGTTGTCTATATTGATGAAATAGAAGTAATTCTAATACACGTTTATTATTTTCTGAAAGTGCCACCTTAATTTGTATACTATTGTCTTTTTGGAGAGGGCTGACAATTACTCTTATTGTGGACAAACATACTGTGTGGTGCCAGGAATTTCATCTCAATTATTTAGATCATCATATCCAGAGGATAACATTTGGGATGGCCATTGACAGTTTGCAACCTTCGATAGTCTATGACCAGTGGCAAGTGGTTTTATCATCAATGGTGACTGTAGATCTTCAAAAAGCATCAGGGTGATGACACAATACTCAACCATCAATAGACAAAATGGTGTTAGAGTCTCCAAGTAGTTGTATATTTAAACATAAAAAAAAAGGTTCATCCCATGGTTAACCTCTGGCTGTGAGTGAGCTGTAACTCACCCACAATAGTAACAGACCAGATTAGTAGGAGGCCATTGGGAGCTGCAAGAACAAACTCTGTACATTTGCCACTTTAAGACATATGTAGAATATATTGTACTGCTAGCTTAGAGCTCTTAATATACATACCAGTGCTCTTTTATTGAGTGGTATTATAAATAGAAGATAGTGTACACAGCCCTCTTAGTATTTAGTACATTGCTTACTAATTGTTCACCATATCATAAAAGTTTGTGGCTAGTGGAAAAACCCACAATTACTGTGGGGTTCAAAAGTGAAACTCGAGTTTAAAATGACTTTCTTCCATGTTGCAGTGAGAGAGAAGAAGGCCTTGATATGACCTCTTTCAACTGTGTAGTGTTTGAGGCCCTTAACCACAAAGAGTGTGAGGAGATTATAAAGCGTATTGGTGAGTAGCCCTGATTTGTAGATGCCCATACTACACTCAAACCACACTTCCAAATTATGATATCCCATTTATGTATCAGAGCCACACTACAGTGGTGAAGTGCCACATACCTAAACTGCTACCCAATATATTTTATGGGTAGGCCCCATTTACTAAATTCCAGATTTAAAAGCAGTAGTGTAATTGTCACCTAAATTTCCATTGGAAATATCACAGGGATTTATCAAAAATCCTACAGGGACAGAACTTGCGATAAAGTACTGTCCGAGTCAGGTATCCTCATGTGCCTCCACCCCACCTAGGCCAGGTACACACTAGACCACAGGTTCTCAAACTCGTTCCTCAGGACCCCAAACAGTGCATGTTTTCCATGTCTCCACACTGAATCAAGTGAATTAGCTCCACCTGTGGACCTTTTAAAAAGGTGTCAGTGAGTAATGATTACACCTGCAAAACATGAACTGTGTGGGGTCAGTTAGGGCAGTTTGAGAACCATTGCACTAGACTATATATCATCTGACCCACCAGATCGGACGACATATCGTCCACATCAGCCGGTGTGTACCAGCTATGTTGCCAAGGATGCACACTCCCATGCATTGTTAGCGGCATCCAGGTCCGATGGGCAAAAGTCAGCATGACCCCCACATTCACTCCCAGCATTGGCAAGGGTGTATGCACTTGCTGATGCCTGGACCCCTGCCAGATCCAGTCATTAGAGATTGTGTACCTAGCATTACATTTACCTCAGTGCTCTGGTCAGCAGGTCTCCCATCAACTGACCAGTACCCTGGTCAGCTACTCTATGCAGCAGCTGACCAGCATCACCATGCAGGAGATCCAGATGATTGGAGGCCTAGAGTGCATCCCCAGATCAGTTTTTTGTTTACAGTAATCAGCTTGTGGTCTATTCAGACCACACAGCTGATCACAGGGGGCCAGCTCCACCTGTCAGAGCACACGCCAGGGGAGACCCTGGATAATGTCATTGCCACAGGGCTTCCCTGATATTTTAATATATTTTTATTAAATCTCAGGCAGGTCACATACTTGTCACAGGACATGTAGTCTTCATATTAAAAATATGCAAATTAAAAAGTATTTCATTACTCTTTAATAAATTTGTGATACTAAAATGTACAAGCTTTTTTTAAATAAAAATATAGGGCCCTTAATCAGTAGTTGCTACATAGTTTTAGGAATTGGTGCCATGTGCCAATAGTCTAATGTGTGAGACTCCAATGAAGACTGCAGAAGGTAAATTGGCACTACAAACTTGATTCCAATTAATACAGTCTGACCATTATGTACAAAGGCGTTCAACACTAGGTTTACCCCAGTATATGAAGGTAAATTTAATCCTGAAAGTAGTAGGCACTCACAGGAGAGAGGGGGGGGGGGGGAATTATCCCTCTCCCACAACCTACAATGGAGTCTCGCAAGTGTGAAAGACTCCTTTAATATGCCAGGAATGCAACTTGCAGGGACTGTGGCTAGCCCTACTCATGTCCTTGCGAGTTACTTAAGAGAAAAAAAAAAATGCTCAGGTATGTACTAATAAAGAAAAGAGTTGAACTGTGGCCTGATCACAGCACAGGTCCCTAGGTCTTTTGCACTGACCACCACTCCTATATTATATAGTATTGCTGCTAAGCTGTTTAAGTGGCACATTACACCCTGCCCAACTTGCAGTTGCAAAATGCCCCCTGCCCTTATGGCACCACCCTACTGAAACAGCCATCCCCATTTGCAGCCTGCATTGTACAGTGGGGTGAATAGATTCTGCACAGCCTCTATTCACATTGCAGGGAGGGAATGGGTATGATATGCCGCATGGCCAGCAGTTCGATGCCCGACAGGAGCAGAGCGTGACGCAGCAGAAGCCCGACAGTGCTGGAAATCCCGATCATGGATAGGTAAGTATTCACTAACCTAACCCTCCTTAGGGGTGCCTAACCCTAAGACCCCCCCCCCCAGGAGCCCTAAACCTCCCACCCGCAGCTGTCCGCTCGCAGCATCACTACGATAGTGATGCCGGGCGTCTACATCTAGATGCCTGGCATTTCACCCTTGCCGGAATAAGACAGTCAGGAAGCCGGTATATAGGCAGTCGGCTTCCCATACGGAGAGCTTGGTGCAGCCCAGCATCTGAGGGCACACCCCCTACAGTGATGGATTGGGCATGTTGAGACATGCCCCTTTTCTGGCATGCACAGGAGCACCCTACATGTATAGCCACCTTGCCCCAGCACAAAGCTAAAGCACTACACATCTTTAAGTCCAGCTCTAGTCAAACTCAGCCTTGCATAAAACAGTATGAGAAAGTATTACAACTGTCATTAAGCTCATATCATGTAACTCTTTTCAGCTACAGGTTTCAAGCATACAGAATGGTTTGTTTGAGGCTGAAGTCATGTTACACTTGCAAAATAGTCTCACTGAAAGTTACTGAACCAGCTATATCCAGAGAACCCTTCTTCTACAAAGTACTTTACTAAAATGTTTGTGTAAATAAAGAACTTTTATAGATAATGTGCTTTTACTCAACACACCATAAGGACAACATTGAATGTAAAACATTTAATTTAAAATATGGACACTACAATATATAAAATAGCTCTCATAAATGCACATTGTGTTCTGTAGCTGCCTTAACACATCAATCTGCACTTCAGAAGCACCAAGAAATCCTCACGATGAGCCAGCAGCAATAAGCTTGCCAGCTCTGAGTTACATGAAACAATGGAACAAAACTTCAGCAATACCAAACTAACAGTCCCAACATTTTAGCATGGTCAAATTCTAGGCAGGATACTCACAACAGAATAACCCTGTTAGTCTTGCACATAACTTGAATACAAGGTGAATGTCAGGTATATGCAGTTATAGCATGGTTGTAACGCTGGAGGAATTATAACTGACAAGTTATTGCATTGGTTGCAACACAGAACAGGGTCAGAGTCATGCAAAAGCAGTAAAAGCACCTACTGCCCAATGTCAGTCTCCAATTGGAGCCAATGGCAAGAGGGCAGCCATGATAAGCAGTCACCCTGAGTGGCAGATGGAATGGATTGCAAAGGTACAAAAGGAGACAGAATATAAACAAATGAAAAACAAAGTATTTTACAGGATTTACTATAAAAATTAGTCACAAGTGACTATGCACGTTCTCCTCGTATCCTGCGAGCAAGTTGGATGTCCTTGGGCATAATAGTAACCCTTTTGGCATGGATGGCACAGAGATTGGTGTCTTCAAACAGACCAACAAGATATGCTTCACTGGCCTCCTGCAGGAAAAACATAGCATTAGCACTATAACCAATACATACAAAGGTGATTTTCAAACAGATAGCACTGCTGTATCATATTATGCCATCCCTGGACAGTACTAGAGAAGCATTGAACTGTCTGAGCACAGATATTAATAGAAAGCTAGCCACTTCAGTGTAACAAGTATCTGAGAAGCCACCGGCTACACAGGAACACCTCCTGTTCTAGCTGGTAGAAAAGCAGGTCTATTTTTTTATGGGGGGGGGGGGGGCCACGACAAGTGTGAAGCTGGGTACACACTACACAATATATTGGACGATTTGTTTTGGGGTGAAATGAGAAGTAGTCATGTGTCTACGCACTACTGCATGCTCCTGTGCAGATGAACAACTCCATGTGGCCGGGGAGACATCTGGCAATCATGCACCAGATAGTGTAAACAGACCGCCCAATATATTGGGCCACTGCATCATCTAGTGTATCCAGCATTAGAAATGTACTGCTTCTCTTTTCCACACTTCATTGTAATACCATCTTGCTCACTAACACACCAAGACTACAAACAATTGTTTACCCCCTTTAGTGGCTCAGCCCACCAACAAGTTAATTGACTGCTGGGTAAAAACAGACCCTAGAATTTGTAGTAGCGGATACAGCAGGGTTACTCTAGTTCAGAACACCTAACACTGCATGTTTTCCAGAGCACATTATGGACAGATCATGGCCTGTCCAGAGTGCCTATTTTGAGAAACTAATGTAGCCTAAGCTTTAAAGTGACTGAAGTAAAAGATTTGTACAGAACTACACAATATATACAAAGTATACAATCAATCTAGAATAAGCTTAACATTCATGGGTATAACATCACACAAGTGTTTGCTGTATGTACCTGCAGTGCTCCAATAGCAGCACTCTGGAATCGCAGATCAGTCTTGAAGTCCTGCGCAATTTCTCTCACCAGGCGCTGAAAAGGGAGCTTACGGATCAGCAGCTCTGTTGATTTCTGGTAACGACGGATCTCACGGAGAGCAACAGTTCCAGGCCTAGAATTAAATAAATTGTATATCAGATAGCGTTTTGTACCAAAACCTTGAGAAAGTAGTGCCACTACAGATTCTCATGGTGAACAATGGAAAAGGTTTTAAACCTCTTAAAGAGTAGAGAAGTTACCATATGAAACCAAATAGCTTGTATATGGAGATATAGTTTGGGGTACCTGAAAATGGGTACTAGTATATTTATTTTGGTGTCACTAAAATGGTTTAAGAAAAAAAAAAATTAAATAAAATACACCAGATTCCTGCAATCTAAACACCACCTGTCTCACCCTTATAACCCCCCAAAATGCCTGGCCCCTACATTTTTCAACACAAACATGACATTTGGGGTGAATTAAATAATTGTTTTAGACTAAATCGTAATGAAGGGGTGACCAAAGGGTTCTGAACCAAGCCCCCACATTTGTACCCCAAACTATGGATTTTGCACTTTCCTCCTGGGTTTTGCTGGAGAAAAACCTGTTTTTGCCCATGCAGTTCTCGCCTAGACAAACACTGGGGAATGGAGTATGGAGATACTTTAAAAAAACAGGCAAAGTGTGCAAATCGGCAAAGACTGCTGATCGCGGCTTTTTACCTCTAATTGAGTCGGCCCTTAATCAGTTAACGGCACACAGCATTACACGGGAGCACTGCAGCCAGATACACACCTGTACCGATGGGGCTTCTTAACACCGCCAGTAGATGGCGCACTTTTCCGGGCTGCCTTTGTTGCCAGCTGCTTACGGGGGGCCTTCCCTCCAGTTGATTTACGAGCGGTCTGCTTTGTACGGGCCATGTTTTATCCTACACAGAGAAACGAGTTGCAGTTAACAGTACTCACTCCGCCTCACACAACCCAAAAGGGCGGAGACCTTGCAAACGGTCGGTTCTACTGAGGCTCGGTTAACAGTACACAAAGTGATGAGCGATATGGCCTGTGCCCAGAGCTCGTCGTGTCCGGCTATGCACCATGAACCCGGCGGCGGGCTGCACTGTCCGATCGGCCACCGCCTAGCTATACGAGAGAGCAGCAGCCAGATTATTATTATAGTTAACAGTGAAGACGAACACGTGATGCACAACAGCCTTCCTATTGGCCGTCGTCTGTGGGGGTGGCTCAGCCGTTACACAAGGAGTCTCCCCCCGCCGATGCAGAGTTACGTCACAATAGCCAGCAACGGCCAGCGCGTTCAGTTGTAGTCACGTGGGTACAGGCAACCAACCACGGCGCAGAGTCCTCAGCTCCCAACAAACCGTTGAATGCCCCTTCCCCGGGTGCAGCCTCCCTCACCGAGCGCCGGTATCGCAGCCACGTCACAGCACAGAGCCCAATCAGCTACATAGCTATCCCGGTGAAACAGCGTGATCAGTCAGCATTCACATGGCCTATAGCGCCGCTCCGAGGAACACACAAATAAACCTACCGAGCGCTCTCCTCTGTCCGTGCATAGCCCTAGCCGCCGTCGAAGAGCATGGCACACCGTCACTCAGCACCGGCGGCTGGCCTGAAACACTTACCTCAAGCGTTGTCTAGATAGTGCTCACGCTTCCGTCACCGAAGTTCGTCTATATGTAAAGCAGCCGTGTACGCGCTTATATAGCCAGGCAACGTCCAACGTCAGAGGTCCTATTCGTTGCGTCACAACCATTAATACGTGTGAGCGCTTTCTGATTGGCTGGAGTACCAGGCGTAATACTGAGTCACTGGCGCCAGCTCCGCCCTAAAACTCTTGTACGCTGATTGGTGGGATTTACTGCTTGTGATTGGTTCTAAACGTTACATTATAATTGGTCCCCTGGAAACAGGAATGGACCAATCAAAACAGGAAATTTTCTTATACCCTGATTGGACGAATTCGAGCACAATTCTATCCTGTTTTTGTTTCAAAGCTCGACATAGTGCTATTGCTAGCAGCACTGGGGACTGTGTGGGTTAGGAAGCAAGCAGTACTCTACAACAGCAGCTGGTGGGGGTAGTGAGGAGGGGACGCACAAGCACAGCCACTATTGCAGGATCAGACTGGCAGGATAATGTATGCACTTCATTTAAACAGACACATATTAGATAATTCATATATATCACAGTGTATAGGGAAACAGTGGTGTATGACCACAATAGATTGAATTACCACAATAATTTAGGTGTTGTCTTTTAAATGTCTTAATAATGTAAACTGCAAGGATTGTGTTTTTCTTTTTTTTTTTTAAATGTAATCTGTTTTTATTGAAATCGAAAATAGCACAGTACATATATGGCCTACAGCGGCTTACATAAACACCAAATAAGTACAAATAACAATACAAATTCAATGGACAAATATAGTCACAAAACATGGAGTAAAAAAGCGAAAAAGAAAAAGTCCCAGGTCGCCTAGTATTTAATCGTGCTTTCGAACATTGCTAATTAAAATAAAATAAAAGAGCAAAAACAAACATAACTAATAAAATAAGATATACAAAAATTAAAAAAGAAAAGTATATATAAAGAAAGAAAAATAAAGGGGAAAGGAAGAATGTCGCTATATCCTAAGAGGCATTAGAGTATTTATTTTGTACTTAGCAGACTCTTTAAAATTCAGCCAGCAATGCCAAGTGCTTGTAAAATCTGAGGAAGATGATTTCGATGAGGAGAGATCTTCCATACACATATACTGATCTATTCTCTGAAACCATCGTGAGATAGGAGGACAAATCGAATATCTCCAATAACATGGTACAGTAGCTTTCGCAGCATTCACCAGATGACGCAACAAGGATTTTTTATATATGGATATAGGAAGGTCTGATAGATTTAGTAACCAAAACTCAGGTTTATCAGATAAAGGAAGACCAGTGATCAATTCCGATAATTGTCGAACCTTCCCCCAAAAGTCAGCTATTATTAGGCATTGCCACCAAATATGGAGAGGAGTGCCCACTGCTTGATTACAACGCCAGCATAGATTAGATAAATTTGGGAACATCCGGTGAATGTGAACAGGGCACCTGTACCACCTAGCCAAGATCTTGTATTGGGTTTCCAAAACTTGGAGTGAAGAGGAACTAGCAAAGGTAAAATCAAATATTTGTGACCACTGATCCTCTGTTAGTTCCCTTCCCAGTTCATCATGCCAAGCAGAAACATAAGAGGGTATAGATGGATTAGAGCACTCAAGACATAATTGATATATTGAAGAAATAAGGTGCCTTGGTGGATCTTCTGTCATACATAAAACTTCAAACTTAGTCGGGGTCCAGCGAGGACCACCAGCATTATGAGAATTAATATAGTGTCTTAATTGGAGATACACCCAAAAGGAACGGGTTGGGAGTTTATACAATTGCTGGAGATCTGTAAAGGATCGCATTCCACTAGGCGTAACTAGGTGGGATATACGTGTAATACCCTTTGTGGACCAACCAGATAAATTAGACGCCATGAGACCTGGGGGAAAATCCAGGTTGCCTACCAGCGGAGTAGGTAATGAGGCGCATGGGCTAAACAAAGGGGAGTTCCTAAATTTGTTCCAACAACGGAGAGTGGGACCTTGTGTCTGGTGAGATAAAGACGGACATTTGACAATCCAAGGGAGTACATGGGATGGCTTACCGACTGTGTGACACACTACAAGCGTCCATTGTTTAATTTCAGTTTATCTAGACATTTCAACAATCCTAGACAGGTGGACTGCATAGTAATAAGTAAGGAAGTGAGGTAGCTGAAGACCACCTTTTGAGCGACTTTGGGTTAATACAACTTGTGACAGTCTGGGTCTACCTGAACCCCAAACAAAATGACCCACCAGACTTTGTAATTCCTTAAAAAAAGAGACTGGTATTGTAATAGGCAACACTTGCATCAAATATAAGACCTTAGGTAAAATAGACATCTTAACCGTATTAATTTTACCCAACCAGGATAGCTTCAATAGAGACCATCTTTGAAAATCTGTCTTAAATTGTTTAATAAGAGGGGGAAAATTTAGTTGGTACAAATTACTATTTGAAAGGAATAGAAGAACACCCAAATATTTAAGACTAGAAGAAGTCCAAATAAAGGGAAATGCGCTACTAAGACCTGTCACAGTATTGTCAGGGGATGATATATTCATGGCAACAGATTTGGAATAATTGATTTTAAAATGAGAGATCCCACTGAATCTATCAAACTCATGCATGAGGGCAGGGAGAGAGGTCACCGGTGAAGAGATGGTAGCAAGGAGATGGTCGGCAAATAATGCCAATTTGTATTCATGGTCTCCAATCTGCACACCCTTAATATCCTTGTTACACCGGATAGCCCTCGCCAACGCCTCCATGCAAAGCACGAATATAAGGGGAGACAGTGGGCATCCTTGACGTGTGCCGTCGTTGATCGGGAAAGGATCTGAGAGGGCCCCATTGATCCGCACTCTGGCCATGGGAAAATTATAAAGGGCCAAAATACGATGAAGACAGTGAGAGCCTAACCCCATATATCGAAGTAGACCCTCCATGAACTGTCAATCAATCCTGTCAAAAGCCTTCTCTGCATCTGTTGAGAGAAGGATAACAGGGGACCCAGTACCTTTAACATAATGGATTATATCAATGATCTTAGAGGTATTGTCTTTAGCCTCCCTACCTCGAACAAATCCCACTTGGTCTTCGTGTATCAAGCCAGGGAGAAGAAGACTCAACCTATTTGCCAGAATTTTAGCATATAATTTTAAGTCATTATTTAATAAAGAGATAGGCCTATAGCTTGCACATTGGGCAGGGTCCATCCCCTCTTTGGGGATTATTGAAATATGGGCTTCAAGTGTCTGAGGGAAAAAACCTACCCTATTGGACACTTCGTTACAAGCTTTCAAAAAAGTGGAAAAAGTATAGATCGAAACGTCTTATAATAGCTCACAGGAAAACCATCTGGGCCAGTGCTTTTTCCAAGTGGGGTATTTGACAGAGCTACATCTAGTTCCTCATAGGTAAAGGGGTGATCAAGAGAAGTCAGATTACTCTCCTCAATTTGTGGAAAGTCGACCGAGGAAAGATAATTTCTGATCGCCTCCTGATGTGTTAAGGGATGAGTAGGTGATTGTTCCTTTCGTAAATTATAAAGTTTCATGTAATAATTTTGAAAGGCAGCTGCAATTTGGGGAAAGGTATGGACAGTGTTCCCCCCAGAGTCCCGGGGGGAGATTGTAGCCTCTGAGTTTTTAGGGCTCTGGCAAGCATTTTGCCAGGCTTGTTTCCCCATTGATAAAATTTATGTCTGCATTTCTGTAAATCTAATTTAATTTTGTCTTGGAGAAGCATATTAAGAGCCTGTCTCGCTTCAGTAAGTTCTCGCAATGTAGATTCATCTAAAGAAGATTTATGGGATGTTTCCAGGGACTTAATACGGGCCAAGAGTTGTTGCCGTTGAGCCATCTTTTCCTTTTTTAGTCTGGAACCTAACTGAATACCATGTCCTCTAATCACGCATTTATGTGCCTCCCACACCATTATTTTAGATACATCTGGAGCGTCATTAATGTCGACATATTCAGTAATGGCTTTAAAAAGATAATTTTTAGTACGAGGATCACTAATTAAAAGCTCATTAAAGCGCCATGTCCATGGTCTAGGAGTCAAGTTAGGAAAACATATATTTGCAAAAATTGGGGCATGGTCAGACCATGTGATATGACCTATTTGACTATGAGGAAAATATTGAAGGTTTCTATGATCTACAAGAAAGTAGTCAATACGTGAGTATACAGAATGTGGGTTAGAATAAAACGTATAATCTTTAACCGTTGGGTGTTGAGTCCTCCATAAGTCTATCAATTGATATTCAGAAAAAAGTTGGCGTACTCTACGGTGGTCTCGTAATGAGACTCGGGGTGATCCCAAAGAACAATCTAACACAGGGTCTAAAGACCAATTGAAATCCCCACCTAGTATTACACACCCCTCCTTCAATGGCTCCAAAAGTTTTAAGACCTTATTAAAAAATTGCCTCTGTTTTTGATTAGGGGAATAGACGTTCACAATAGTATAAGTTTGACTATATATCTTGCATTTCAATATCTGACATCTGCCCTCCACTAGAATATGATGAGATATGTCTGAGACGGCAAGCCGACGAGAAAGGAGTATAGCCACTCCCAGGGACTTACTCTGAGAGTTATTACTGCAAAACACATGAGGATAATAATAATTCCCAAGCTAAGGGGCAACTAATTGTTTAAAATGTGTTTCTTGCACAAAAGCCACATCTACCTTCTCTAAATGAAGTTCTCTTAGTAAGGTGGAACGTTTCTCAGGAATATTAAGACCCTTAACATTAAAGGAGCATCATTTTATATTTTCTGGTTTAAGGGGGGCCACGGGAGTGGCTATGTGAAAGGTTAATCATATATAGAGAGGAAAGCATTATATGACTCTTATGAGGATGTACAAGGGCAGTAGGGACATAGCGACTAGAAAGGGAAAAAAAAAAAAAATAGTAAAACAAAGACAAACAAATAATCTTGTTAGAATAAACAGAAAAATATATCCATGAGAAAAGATTACCGCTGTTGGAGCAGGCAGAAGACAACAGTCGACCCATGCTCCAAGGTCGAAATGCGTAACGACCCAATTGGGGTAAGGCAGCTATAACCACCCCCCGGGATTAAAGAAATAACGTATATCCAGCAAACGTCAATATCAAAAAATCGTCTAGATAATAAGAATAATAATTCCATTTACATCGTCATCATAAATGTAAGAGGCATATCTATAAAACAATTTTAGAAAAATTTTGTTAAAAACTTACACAACCTTACAAAATCTGCTGTGTGTATAGGACAAAAAAAAACATAAGTACATTTTTTCCTTTTGTGTAAATGACAGATATACAGCAATAAACTGTTAGGCAAGAACAAGAACAATTATAGCAATCTATAATTAGCAAATGATCAGCGAACGAGCTAACGTGTTTTTCTTTTTAAAAGGATAATTCCACCCAAACTGCATAGTCTGGTTTCGGTGGACTATCCTAAATATAGCCTTGTTACAGAAGGGAACTTACTTGTGGCATGCTATTCAGCATGTCTGAGAAGCTTATAAATGTCTCTCATGTATCAGCCACTGCTATTCTTGCTCTGCAATGCTCTAGAGATGCTCTGCCTCATTAAAACCCAGGCAGGTAGCTCCTTGGCCTTTGGCAACACAGTGCCCTGAGGAGCATAGCGGGCATAAATGATGTTGGGAGAACCACTGGGTCAACAGGTTATAATTACTAGATTCCACACAAAAATAACTGTTATTCCTCCTCAGATTTTTATAAATATCTCCAATTATGTAATTGGTTAATGCTCACAATCGCTAATAGTCACTCCAAAATATATTCTTATGAGATTTACCTAGTTTGGGTATAGGGGGGTATTATCCTGGCGATATAGTTTAAAGGGTATACGTTTAGAAAGGCGGCCGTCGCAATGCCGATAGCCGGCTTCCCAACTACTTAATCCCGGCGAGGGTTAAATGACAGGCATCTAAATCTAGACGCCTGTCATTTTACCGACGCCGGGAGACCGGCGCCCGGCCTCCCCAATCGAAGTGATGCCGGACGCGGATAGACGCGGGGGGGGTTTAGGTTAGGGGCTCCCGGGGGGACTTAGAGTTAGGCTAGGGGGAGGGAGGGTTAGGCACACTTGTGGGGAGGTTAGGAATAGGCCCCCCCCCCGGGTGACTTGGGTTTAGGCGGCGGGGAAGGGGGGCTTAGGTTTAGGCACTTAGAGGGGGGATTAGGGTTAGGCACCCTAAAAGAGGGTTAGGGGGTAGAATTAGATTAGTTTATACTTACCTTTAGGACGATCTGGATTTCCTCCTCTGTTGGGCTGACGTTGCCGGGATTTGAACTGCCGACTGCGTTTAAAGGTAGAGGCCAATAAACCTTCAGAATATTCCGCCCAATTGAAATGGGAAGTTGACCCCTGAATGGTGTTATTTTTGAAACCTGCTTTCATTTATCTAGGTGTATCTTTCATGCTGAAATGTTCTTAAAACTTTTACATAGACTGTATTTGACCCTTTTAAGCTCCATAAAATTTGGCCACCTTTCTAATCACTGCCGGCCAGACTGACGGCCTGATTCACCAGTGCACTACTGAACGCAGATTCCCGATGTTCGGCAATCTGCGCAGGCGCATGACCCATTTTGCACATGTGCAGAACGTGTCTGCGAGGCCACACATAAACTGGCAGCAGACTGTCAGTGATTGACAGTCTGCTGCCGTCTGTGGACAGGGAGGGGGCATCGACGGATGTGATATAAGAGATAGACAGTAATTAGTTAGACAATGTCTAGATAGACACCAGATGTTAGTTAATAGTTAGACAAGGATAAAAGTTAGACTCAGACACACTAAAGTTAGACATGTAAAAAGTTTGACAGGTACAAAAGGTCAACAGGGTCAATAGTTTGACATGAAAATGGTCGACACAAAAATGGTCGACAATTTTTTAAGTTTTATTTTAGCCCTAATCTTCACCCTAACCCTCCCCTTGGTGCCTAATCCTAACCATCTGGGTAAGTGCCTAACCCTAACCGTCCAGTAAGTGCCTAACCCTAAACCTAACCCTAATCTTAAAAAAAAAAGGAAAAAAATGTCGACAATTTTTGTTTTTTAGCCCTAATCTTTACCCTAACCCTCCCCATGGTGCCTAACCCTCCCTCCTGGTGCCTAACCCTAACCGTCTGGGTAAGTGCCTAACCCTAACCGTGGGTTAAGTGCCTAACTCTCCAGTAAGTGCCTAACACTAAACCTAACCCTATAAAAAAAAAAAAAAATGTGTCGATCATTTTCATGTCGAACTGTTGACCCTGTTGACCTTTTGTACATGTCGAACGTTTTACATGTCTAACTTTAGTATGTCTGACTTTTGTCTGTGTCGAACTTTTATCCTTGTCTAACTATTAACTGTCTAACATCTGGTACCTATCTAGACATTGTCTAACTAATTACTGTCTATAGTCACCGTGTCACCGCCGTTGGGGGAAGGGAAGAGGCCAGGATCTCCGTTGGCTGACGGAGATTTCCTGGCCTCTTCCTCTAAACTGCTGCGGCCAACTACGTGACCCCATGGGTCACCTTAGCCGGCCGATGGTATGCAGTTTACCTGATGCTGCGTTGGACAACGCAGCTCGGATAAGTAATGCACATGAGTCGTGATGCTTCCTGCTGCATTACCATATCTGCAAGGATCGCAATTGCAAAGCTGCCTGCGTGCAGCTTTGCAATTATGATCCATGCAGAATCAGGCCCTGAGGACACGCTTGTCCAATTCTAGTCCCATTGTGGAGCAATGTGTTTGCATTGATCCCTAGAGTTACTCGGATCAAAGTAGCCCTGGATCCTCTTCTGGCACTGTTTCATGTATACCATTGGACTATCACCCCTCGCAATAGGTATGTTAAGGGACATATTTTAATAGTGACAAAAAACAGGGGCATATTAACACCCAAGGGGGCCTATATTCAGCATGCCCCCTCCTCTGAGCAGCAGAGCCCCCATCCCCACATTTTACCTTGTTCCAGCAAGTGAAGTGGTTCCCTCCTCCTCTGCTATGCCATCTTCCCATTGATATTAGGGAAGGTGGCGCATCCGCACCAGAGAGCAAAGGCTCTGGCATGTAATTTGTCTGCTGATTGAACAACATATCGCACAGTGTGTACCCAGCCTCACCTGCATATGTACTAAGCCAGAGGTTCTTAAACGCCACCATTACTGTCCAGGTTTTAAGGATATTCATGCTTGAGCACAGGTGACTTAATTAGTACCTCTATCAATGTGATTTAGCCATCTGGACTGAAGCATGGATATCCTTAAAACCTGTACTGTAAAGGCAGAGTTTGGGAAACTCTGTACTAAGCATATGCGTTTTGCATTTAATATTATTGCCATTTTAAATCCAGAGGACAGAAAAGCTTAGAAATATACCTTAGTACATAGATTTTCAACATTTTCTTACTCACTGTAGAATGAACAAAATGCTAAATTGTCAAGGCACAGTATCAGATTTTATAATCGTGTTTAAAAGTGCAATAGATACAATTTTAGTATTTGTGTTTTTTCAAAACAATATTGATCATAGATTTCAAAATATTTAACCACTTGCCTGGCGTGGTCACATCAGATGCGTCCATGCAAGGCTGGGCTTTCCCTGACTTGGTCTCATCTGATGCAACCAGTCAGAAACACCCTCTGGACGGCTCCTAGAAGATTATCTTACAGTAGCCGCCCATCTCATAGCAAACCCCGCATCCTGTTATTGTGCGCCGATCAGCACCCACCACCTGGCGCCTCTGCAGCCGCCTGGTGGTGGGGTATTCCTGCATTGCCTGACCCCACTATGCAATACTCCCAGTGGCTGCAGAGAGGAGCAGCCACCGGGAGATCCAGCACTGTCTGCCCCACTATGTACTACTCCCGGCGGCTGCAGAGAGAAGGTCGCTGGGAGATCCAGAGCGGTCTGCCCCACCTGACACTAAACCCGGTGGCTGCAGAGATGAGCAGCCACCAGGAGATACAACTCTGCCTTGCCTCACTGTGCACTATTTTGGCGGCTGCAGAGAGGAGCAGCTGCCGGGAGATATAGTGCTGCCTTCTTCACTGTACACTACACTGCAAAGAGGAGCAGCTGCTGAGGACATCCATCGCTGCCCTTACACCACTGTGATATTACTATCGATTGCAACCATTGATGGGTTTAAACCATTGGCCATCGATTTCTGTACCATCAATGGGCAAGTACACAACAGTATACCATAAAACGGAATGGGTATGAAGCCCGACGCCGGCAGCCTGAAGGGAGAAGATCCCAACAGGGCAGGTAAGTACCATATCCCTACCCCTCTCCCCCCCCTATCCATCCCTTAGTACCCTAACCTCCCCCCCCAGTGCCTAATCCTAACCCCCCCCCCTTAGTGGACCCTAACACTCCCTGGGGGGGTGCTTGGCCCTAACCCTCCCCCTTAAGGGTGCTTGACCCTAACCTTCCCCCCCTAAAAACCTAACCCCGCTACGCTCTCTAAACCTAACCCTCCTCCACCCCGTGCGGCTAATGCTAAAGGGGCCCCAGACTTACCTCGCCTATCTTAAGTCCCTTGTCGGGATTCAGATGTCGGTATTGAGACCGGCGGTCTCATAACTACATCCCCCATTAAACATGCTATTTTTATGGTATACTGTGCTTAAAAAATTATATCTAGTATATATATATATATTTTTTTTTTTGCTTAAATAAATGTGTTCTATAAGTTATAAATAGATGTCCTTGACCTAGGCCCTGATTCAGAGCCGGACGCTCTGACCAGAGCGCTCGCTCTGAATCAGGGCCCACCTCCATTAATATGGAGCGTCCTCCTGGACGCTCGTATAGCTGTGGGTCACCACCCACAGCATATACGAGCGTGCAGGATGATGGTCGCGATGGTCTTGACCATCACGACCATCGATACTGCGAGCAGAAGTCTGCGGTTGAGTTTTTCAACCGCAAGGCCAGGAGTGATTTGGCTCTATCAGAGCCAAAATCACTCCCACTGACATCACTAGTGATGTCAGTGGGGCCGGCTTCTGACGGTAGACGTTCCCTTGGGAACGCCTCCGTCTGGCAGGCACGCCCCCGTCAACATCGACAGCACGCCCCCTTTGATGAGACACTACGAGCGAAGGAAAGTCCTTCGCTCGTCGCGTCTCGCGCATGCGCACGACGGAGCTCCCTCTGTCGTGCGCATGCGCAGTGCAGACCATCGACCCACTTGCGAGCGGACAGCCGCTCGCGAGTGGGTCTGAATGAGGGCCCTAATTCGGTGATAAAAAACAATAACTATTTCTGAGCAGTTTTTGGGACATTATTAGCCAGTTAAGTGGTTAAAAAAATAAGGTGAAATATTCTATGAATTTTTCTCTGGTGATTTCACATCTTTGTATATATTATAGTGCCACCTCCCCCTCCCTATGGGCCGTATTAAATTAGGCTGCGAAAAGTCGGAATCGGCAGTAGATTTTCACCGATGATGTCATTTTTGCATGTTTCAATTATCCCCGTATTCAATTTCAAAGGCTTTTCGTCAGTGCAAAAAGTCTTTGAAAAAAAAACGGGGATAAGTTTTCAACATGTTTTACAACATGTTTTACATGGCGAAAAAAAGTGCAGAATTGTCGTTTACATGGCAAAAAAATGTGCAGAATTGTCGTTTAGGGGTGCAGGCTTTAAAAAACAAGAAGAATTTTCAAAATGCACCTTAGGTACTTAAAAATAGGCTTGCACCCATATTCATGTACCCCAAAATTGTAAAAAAAAAACCCTAAGTGCTCTTCTTCACCCCTTCTTCCCTGTCAGTAAAAAACACCTGCCGCGGCTATTTAAAAAACATATTTACCTTCTGCAGGCCAAAATAGGGGTACCCATAATGATCCCCCATGTCAGGACATCATTAGGGGGTCCCTCGATGCTTTCCCGAAAATTCCCGAATTTTTGCCAATACTCACCTTTCCGCCGGGTCCCGTTTTCGCAGCTTTCAAATTGAATACGGGGATAAAGCGGGCGCGGGCCCAATACTTTATCCCCTGAAAACCTCCGATGTGGAGCGAAAAGTCCAGCATGGACTTTTTGCTCCCTAATTGAATACGGGCCTATATGTGCTGTGCCACCCCATTCTTCCTCTTTACTATTGAGCCACTGTATCGACTACACCCTCTATATGTGTGCCATGGCACAGCAGTTGAAAAGTTGTACTATCTGCTCTTGCTCTATTGCACAAACAAATACACAGTATCTATATACAAATTAGCACATTTCCAGAAACTGTTTAAACAAAAGGAGTTGTTTGTTAAAATAAAACCACTTTTGTTTGTACATACAGGCAATAGCATTTTAAATCTATATCAATGTGTACTGTTTTAAGCAATTCATTTTTATTTAAATTGCTCTTAGAAATACAGGTAAATGTGTTATTGTTTCACTGTTTTGTAGAATATCACAACCCATCTTTTGTTTTTTTTTCTGTAATTTGTATGTGTAGTCTGCCAAGGTGTGTCCACACATCTATAGATGCAAACAAAAGTGAGTCTGTTTACACTAATACATGTCACTTTGTGTCCATTGGAAATTATGCATGGGGTAAATTTACTGAGATGGGAGTTCTGTTTAAAGAAGTGATGTTGCCCATAGCAATCAATCAGATTCTACTTCTCATTTATCTAGCACCTTCTAGAAGATTATACCTGGAATCTGATTGGTTGCTATGGGCAACATCACTTCTTAAATAGAACTCCCATCTTAGTAAATGTACCCCATGGTGTGAAATACATATACTGCAAACAATGCTAAACACAACAGCCATAGCATTTCTATTGGTAGTGTATGCTAGGAACCATGGCCCTCATTCAGAGCCGTACGCTCTGAGCAGAGCGCACGCTCTGAATGAGGGCCGGGCTCCATTTTCATGGAGCGTCCTCCTGGACGCTCGTATAGCTGTGGGTCACCACCCACAGGCTATACGAGCGTGCATTGTGATGGTCGCGATGGTCGAGACCATCGCGACCATCGAATTTGCGAGCCGGAGCCTGCGGTTGAGGTTTTCAACCGCAAGCTCCGGAGTGATTTTGGCTCTATCAGAGCCAAAATCACTCCCACTGACATCACTAGTGATGTCAGTGGGCCGGCTTTTGACGGGAGGCGTTCCCGTGGGAACGCCCCCGTCAGGGAGGCACGCCCCTGGCACGCCCACCAAAGGGGCGTGCTGTCAATCAACATTGACAGCACGCCCCCTTTGATCGGACACAACGAGCGAAGGACTTTCCTTCGCTCGTCGCGTCTGGCGCATGCGCACGACGGAGCTCCCTCCGTCGTGCGCATGCTCAGTCCATAACATCGACCCACTTGCGAGCGGACAGCCGCTCGCGAGTGGGTCTGAATCAGGCCCCATATCTCTTAACATTTGTAATAATGGATATTGCAGAGTCAGAATGGAAGCAGACCCAGCCCTTGTGCATTCAGAGGCACAGCTGTACACCAGAGGGAGGGCTGATACTAGTATTAGCATAAAGTCACAGACGCGACTACAGCAAAAGACACTAATGTGGAGTTGCCTACCCTCCCGATTTTAGCGGGAAGCTCACGGTTTTTAATGATACCTCCCGCTCCTCCGCAACGCCCGTTTTTTAGAAGCAATGGGACTGCGCATGCGCGAAAACAGAACTGCGTCATATATATACAGTAAATGATGGTGGCTGGGTGATGAGTGTCACAGGCATTATTAACTGCACTTTGAAAGAGCACTCACTGACAGCCAATAAATGGATGGCTGTCAGTGAGTGCCCTTTCAGAGTGCAGTTAATGCCTGTGACCAGGGCCGGCCTTAGCCCAAATTTTTTGGTAAGCGAGTAGGTTTTTTGGCGCCCCCCCTATGCAATGCCCGCGGTAGTGGTCCCCCTGTGCAGTGCCCCTTGTGCCCCCATTAGTAAGCTTATATAGTGCCCCCAGTTGTAGTCCCCCTATGCAGTGCCCCCAGTAGTAGTCCTCCCCCCATGCAGTGCCCCCAGTAGTGGTCCCCCCTTGTAGTGCCCCTAGTAGTAATCCCCCCTCTTGTAGTGCCCCTAGTAGTCCCCCCTTGTAGTAGTCCCCCCATTGTTGTGCCCCCAGTAGTAGTCCTCCCCAGTAGTAATCCTTCCTTCAAGTGCCCCCAGTAGTAGCCCCAATTCTAGTGCCCCCAGTATTAGCCCTCCTTCAAGTGCCCCCAATAGTAATCCCCCCTTCTAGTGCCCCCAGTAGTAATCCCCCCTTCAAGTGCCCCCAGTAGTAATCCCCCCTTGTAGCCCCCCCAGTAGAGACATACGTAATAAAAAAAAAAACCACTTACCTGAACCCCCCGCTCCTGCTCCCGCCGCCGATATCAGCTACTCCCGACCATTCTCCAGGGCCGCTTTGCATTATGGGAGAGACGTCGTCATGACGACGTCTCTCCCATTACCCACTGCGGGAGCCGGAAGATGGCGGCTCCCGCAGTGGGAGCTGCAGCAGCCGATGAGAGTCTGACAGACTCTCATCAGCTGCTGAAACAAACACACAGCTGCCGGCACCGGCGGCTGTGTGTTTGGCACTGTGTAGCGCTGACCGAACTCTGTCCGGTCAGCGCTACACGCGCGGTGCAGCTGTGTCACAGAGACACAGTCTGCACCGCGGTAAGCCACTGAAATCTGCACCGCGCCCTTCACTATGTGGCGCCTTACGCGGCCGCGTACCATGAGTAACCATAGAACCGGCCCTGCCTGTGACTGACAGGATATATCAATATATCAAAATAAGGGAGCTCTAAAAATACAGCTGCCCCCTCTGAACACATTTATTCAAACAGTAAACATTGACTACTATTACTAACTGCTTTGGGGCTCATTTACATTTCAATGTAAGTGATTTTTAAAACGTACCCAACTCGCTTTTATAAATAAAATATTTTTTAAACACCGCATACCATAAAAATAGCAATTGTTATGGTATACGGTAATGATGGCCATTGACAGCTGTGCCATCGATGGGCGATGGATTCAACCATCAATAGAAACCATCGACTGTTTGAGGCCACAGCCACCAATGTTTCCTTAACATCGGTTTGCAAACCATTGATGTTCGGCGCCCATCCCTAGTATATTATATAGTATACCATCCCTAATCACAGGCCACGTATCGAGTCTTGATCGTACAGGATCGCCATAATAAAAATAAAATGACCTATAACATCAATGTTAATTAAACCAGAATATTTTGAATGTTGTCATGACCTCACTGTCCAATGACTGCCAGAGTGGGAATGGCTTTGCAGCCATTCTCTCACCAGCTATTTCTCTTCCACAGCGCCGGAGCCCCCTGCGGATGCCATTGGACCCTCCCACACCCCAGCCGTACCCCTTCGCACCCCACTGCTGATGCACCTGGACCCCCACAATGCAAGTCAGGCCCCCACACACCCCTGCCAGACCCCCAGGTATTCTAAATACTGATAAAATCTTATGACCAATATGCTCCTGGTCCTGAGCATTTTGGATATGGGAGACTTGACTTGTACACATACACACACACATATATATATATATATATATATATATATATATATATATATAATAAGGGGTGTGCACCGGCCACTTTTCGTGTTTTGTGTTTTGGTTTTGGATCTGGATCTTTCTTCGTGTTTTGGATCTGGATTGGTTTTGCCAAAACCACCCTTCCGTGTTTTGGGTTCTGGGTTTTGTGTTTTGGATCTGCATTTTTTTGAAAAAAAGCATAAAAACAGCTAAAATCACAGAATTTGTAGGTTTTTCTGCTCCTATGCTATTATTAACTTCAATAACCTTAATTTCCACTCATTTCCAGTCTATTCTGAACACCTCACACCTCACAATAGTGTTTTTATGTCCAAAAGGTTGCACCGAGTTAGCTGGATGACTATGCTAAGCGACACGAGTGGGCGGCACAAACACGTGACCCATCTAGGCATGATACTGCAGTGGCAGACAGGATGGCAGTTTGAAAAACTAGGCCCCAAACTGTACATAATGCAAAGAAAAAAAGAGGTGCAAGATGGAATTGTCCTTGGGCCCTCCCACCCACCCTTATATTGTATAAACAGGACATGCACACTTTAACAAACCAATCATTTCAGCCCCAGGGTCTGCCACACAACTGTGGCTGAAATGATTGGTTCGTTTGGGCCCCCACAAAACAAGCTGGCAATTAATCTGTCCCTGCACAAACTGGCTCTACAGAGGCAAGATGTCATCCTCATCCTCCTCATCCACCGATTCCTCACCCTCTTCAGTGTGTACATCCTCATCCTCACAAAGTATTAACTCATCCCCACTTGAATCCACCACCACAGGTCCCTCTGTACGTTCTGGAGGCTGGTCTCCCTGGAAGAGCTGATAATTCATTTTGATGAACATCATCTTCTCCACATTCTGTGGAAGCAACCTCCTACGCCTTTCGCTGACAAGGTTCCCGGCTGCACTAAACACTCTTTCGGAGTACACACTGGAGGGGGGGCAACTCAGGTAAAATAGAGCCAGTTTGTACAGCGGCCTCCAAATTGCCTCTTTTTCCTGCCAGTACAGGTATGGACTGTCTGACATGCCTACGTGGATGTGTTTTGGTTTGGACTGGAGTGTACTTTGGGGGTTACAGCACCCTTTAACGGTCAAGCCAGCCGGCCCTTTACTTATGACACAGGCGCACGCTTGGCACTACTTTGTTGATGCACGTGCGGCTACTGCGCACACAATTCACAAACACAGAAAATAATTTTTTTTTGGTTTGGACTGGAGTGTACTTTGGGGGTTACAGCACCCTTTAACGGTCAAGCCAGCCGGCCCTTTACTTATGACACAGGCGCACGCTTGGCACTACTTTGTTGATGCACGTGCGCTACTGCGCACACAATTCACAAACACAAAAAAAATATTATTTTTTTAGCACTTGGGGGGAGCACCCCTGATGGACAGAGCACCCCCTGGACAACACTACAGCACCTTTAGGACTGGGACACTGCACAGGACTTTGGAGTGGACACAGCCCCTATGGACAACTGACTGCACAACACAGTCCAGCCAGCCCCTATGGACTTTGAAGTAGTGGACACAGCCCCTATTAACAACAGCAGCACAGCACAACACAGCCAGCCCCTATGGACTTTGAAGTAGTGGACAACAGCAGCACAGCGCAGCACAGCACAGCACAACACAACCGAGTGAGAAAATGGCGCCGACGCGGGTACCTTATATAGGATCCAAAACCCGCGAGACTCGGAAGGCGGGAAGATGACGTTTTGCCTCGATTTCAGAATCCGAGTCAGGCGGGAAAAGTCGAGCCTGACTCGGATCGGACTCGGATCGGGGGGGCTCGGATTTCAGAAATCCGAACCCGCTCACCCCTAATATATATATATATATATGTATATATTAGGAGTGTGCACCGGCCACTTTTCGTGTTTTGTGTTTTGGTTTTGGATCTGGATCTTTCTTCGTGTTTTGGATCTGGATTGGTTTTGCCAAAACCACCCTTCCGTGTTTTGGATCTGTATTTAAAAAAAAAAAGAAAAAGATTAATATCAGCTAAAAACACAGAATGTGTTGGTTTATCTGCTCCTATGCTATTATTAACCTCAATAACCTTAATTTCCACTAATTTCCAGTCTATTCTGAACACCTCACACCTCACAATAGTGTTTTTATGTCCAAAAAGCTATGCTAAGCGACACGAGTGGGCGGCACAAACACGTGGCCCATCTAGGAGTGGCACTGCAGTGGCAGACAGGATGGCAGTTTGAAAAACTAGGCCCCAAACAGTACATAATGCAAAGAAAAAAAAAGGTGCAAGATGGAATTGTCCTTGAGCCCTCCCACTCACCCTTATGTTGTATAAACAGGACATGTACACTTTAACAAACCAATCATTTCAGCGCCAGGGTCTCCCACACGACTGTGGCTGAAATGATTGATTCGTTTGGGCCCCCACAAAACAAGCTGGCAATTAATCTGTCCCTGCACAAACTGGCTCTACAGAGGCAAGATGTCGTCCTCATCCTCCTCATCCACCGATTCCTCACCCTCTTCAGTGTTGTGTACATCCTAATCCTTACAGACTATTAACTCGTCCCCGCTGGAATCCACCACTACAGGTCCCTCTGTACGTTCTGGACGCTGGTTTCCCTGGAAGAGTTGATAATTCATTTTTATGAACATCATCTTCTCCACATTTTGTGGAAGCAACCTCCTACGCCTTTCGCTGACAAGGTTCCCGGCTGCACTAAACACTCTTTCGGAGTACACACTGGAGGGGGGCAACTCAGGTAAAATAGAGCCAGTTTGTACAGGGGCCTCCAAATTGCCTCTTTTTCCTGCTAGTACAGGTACGGACTGTCTGACATGCCTACTTGGATGCTGTCACCGATGTAATCCTCCACCATTCTGTCAATGGTGACAGTATCATATGCAGTGACAGTAGACATGTCAGAAATTGTTGCCAGGTCCTTCAGTCCGGACCAGATGTCCAAACTTGGTCCTGCCTGCCCTGCATCACTGCCAGCGGGTTGCTTAGGATACCTAAGTTTTTTCCTGGCAGCCCCAGTTGCGGGAGAAAATGAAGAAGGAGCTGTTGATGTGTCACGTTCCACTTCAGCTGACAGTGTGTTCACCAGCAGGTCTTTGCACCTCTGCAGGCTTGTGTCGGCCGGAAAGAGAGACACCACATAGGCTTTAAACCTAGGATCGAGCACGGTGGCCAAAATGTAGTGGTCTGATTTCAACAGATTGACTACCCTGGAATCCTGGCAAAGCGAATGAAGGGCTTCATCCACAAGTCCCACATGCCGAGCGGAATCGCTCCGTCTTAGCTCCTCCTTCACTTTCTCCAGCTGCTTCTGCAAAAGCCTGATGAGGGGAATGACCTGACTCAAGCTGGCAGTGTCTGAACTGACTTCACATGTGGCAAGTTCGAAGGGCTGGAGAACCTTGCACAACACGGAAATCATTCTCCACTGCGCTTGAGTCAGGTGCATACCCCCTCCTTTGCCTATGTCATAGGTGGATGTATAGGCTTGTATGGCCTTTTGCTGCTCCTCCATCCTCTGAAGCATATAGAGGGTTGAGTTCCACCGCGTCACAACCTCTTGCTTCAGGTGATGGCGGGGCAGGTTCAAGAGTGTTTGCTGGCGCTCCAGTCTTCGGCACGCAGTCGCTGAATGGTGAAAGTGGCCAGAAATTTTTCGGGCCACCCAAAGCGTCTCCTGCACGCCCCTGTCGCTTTTCAGAAAATTCTGCACCACCAAGTTTATTGTGTGAGCAAAACATGGGACGTGCTGGAATTTGCCCAGATGTAATGCCCGCACAATATTGGTGGCATTGTCAGATATCACAAATCCCCAGGAGAGTCTAAGTGGTGTTAGCCACTGGGCGATGATTTCCCTCAGTTTCTCTAAGAGGTTGTCGGCGGTGTGCCTCTTACTGAAACCGGTGATACACAGCGTAGCCTGCCTTGGAACGAGCTGGCGTTTCTGAGATGCTGCTACTGGTGACGCTGCTGCTGTTGCTGCATAAGGTGATACATCTACCCAGTGGGCTGTCACAGTCATATAGTCCTTAGTCTGCCCTGTTCCACTTGTCCACATGTCCGTGGTTAAGTGGACATTGTGTACAACGGCATTTTTCAGGACACTGAGGACACTTTTTCTGACGTTTCTGTACAGTCTCGGTATCGTCTGCCTAGTGAAGTGGAATCTAGACGGGATTTGGAACCGGGGACACACTACCTCCATCAATTGTCTAAATCCCACTGCACTAATGGCGGATACCGGACGCACATCTAACACCAACATAGCAGTCAAGGCCTCAGTTATACGTTTTGCTTCAGGATGACTGCTGTCGTGCTTCATCCTCCTCGCTAAGGACTGTTGGAGGGTCAATTGTTTAGTAAAAGTAGTGGTGTTCCTACTTCCTCTCTGGGATGATGAACGACTCCCAGCAGCAGCAACAGCAGCAGCGGCAGCAGTAGGCGTAGCAATGCAGGATCCTCCGGAGGAATCCCGGATAGGAGAGTCAGTCATGCCAGTGACATGGCCTGCAGGACTACTTCCGATCCTGACTAAGGAAGAAATTGACGAGGAGGGAGTTGACGGTGTGGTTTGCAGGCGCTTGGATACAACAGGACAACGGGATTTAGGTGTCCCTGGACAGCTTACGGTCTTAGCCAAAGTTTCTGAACTTGACAGTAACTTTTTATGAACGCGCTGCAGGTGCCGTATAAGGGAGGATGTTTCTAGGTGGTTAACGTCCCTACCCCTACTTATTTCACCTTTACATATGGTACATATGGCAAGACAGTTGTTGTCCGGATTTGGATAGAAATATTGCCAGACCAAAGAGGTGGAATGTTTGGTCTTCTGCCCAGGCATGACCGTGATGGGCTTTTTCATCCTACGGACAACAACTGTCTCCCCCGGAGCCTGATTTAAACAAACCACATCATCATCAGAATCCTCCTCGCCAACTTCCTCCTCAGCGCCAGCTACACCAGTATCCTCATCCTGTTGTATTTCAACAGTGACATCTTCAATTGGCATATCAGCAAGTGGACTGTGGGTGCTCCTTTCAGCACTTGCAGGGGGCGTGCAAATGGTGGAAAGAGCCACCTCTTCCCGTCCAGTGCTGGGAAGGTCAGGCATCGGAACCGCCACCACACTTGGACTCTCCTTGGGGATTTGTGATATCTTCTTAGAAAGCACAGTTCTTCGCTGTGCTTTTGCCAGCTTAAATCTTTAGATTTTTTTAGTGGGAGGAGGGCTTCCATCGTCATGTGAAGCTGAACCACTAGTAATGAACATACTAGGGATCGACCTTAGCCGTTCCTTGCCACTCCGTGTCGTAAATGGCATATTGGCAAGTTTACGTTTCTCTTCAGATGATTTAAATGTTTTTTTCAAGGTCAATTTCCTAAACTTTGTCATTTGGGATTGTATGTGCCCTCTATTATGACATTGGGCATCGGCCTTGGCAGACGACGTTGATGGCATCGTCTATGTCATGACTAGTGGCAGCAGCTTCAGCACTAGGAGGAAGTGGTTCTTGATCTTTCCCTATTTTATTTTTATTGGAGAAAGGTTGGTCCTCCATTTATGTTATATTGATATATACGTGCGGCTAAGGCGCACACAAAATAATTTTTTATTTTTCTTAGAGACTAGTGCACTTTGTGGGTTACACCACCCTTTAAGAAATGAGCCAGCCGGCTCTTTAGTTATGGGACACAGGCGCACGCTTGGTGCTGCTCCTTTGTTGATGCACGTGCAGCTACAGCCCACACAATTCACAAAAAAAAGATTTTTTTATTCTTTGTGGAGCGCACTTTTGGGGTTACACCACCTTTTAACAGACAGACGCACGCTTGGCGCTGCTGCTTTGAGGATGCACGTACAGTGCAGACAATTCACAAACACAGAAGAAAATGTTTTATTTTTGTTGGAGTGCACTTTGGGGGTTACACCACCCTTTAACAGACAGACACACGCTTGGCGCTGCTCTTTTGTTGATGCACGTGCAGCCACAGTGCACACAATTCACAAACACAGAAAATATTTTTTTATTTTGTTTGGAGTGCACTTTGGGGGTTACAGCACCCTTTAATGGTCAAGCCAGCCGGCCCTTTACTTATGACACAGGCGCACGCTTGGCACTACTTTGTTGATGCACGTGCGGCTACTGCGCACACAATTCACAAACACAAAAAAATATATTTTTTTATTTTTTTTGGAGTGCACTTGGGGGTTACAGCACCCTTTAACGGTCAAGCCAGCTGGCCCTTTACCTATGACACAGGCGCACGCTTGGCGCTACTTTGTTGATGCACGTGCGGCTACTGCGCACACAATTCACAAACACAAAAAAATATATTTTTTTATTTTGTTTGGAGTGCCCTTTGGGGGTTACAGCACCCTTTAATGGACAAGCCAGCCGGCCCTTTACTTATGGTACACAGGCGCACGCTTGGCGCTGCTCCTTTGTTGATGCACGTGCAGCCACAGTGCACACAATTCACAAACACAGAAAATATTTTTTTATTTTGTTTGGAGTGCACTTTGGGGGTTACAGCACCCTTTAACGGTCAAGCCAGCCGGCCCTTTACTTATGACACAGGCGCACGCTTGGCACTACTTTGTTGATGCACATGTGGCTACTGCGCACACAATTCACAAACACAGAAAAAATATTTATTTTTTTTGCACTTGGGGGGAGCACCCCTGATGGACAGAGCACCCCCTGGACAACACTACAGCACCCCTTTAGGACTTGGACACTGCACAGGACTTTGGAGTGGACACAGCCCCTATGGACAACTGACTACACAACACAGTCCAGCCAGCCCCTATGGACTTTGGAGGAGTGGACACAGCCCATATGGACCACAGCAGCACAGCACAACACAGCCAGCCCCTATGGACTTTGGAGGAGTGGACACAGCCCCTATGGACAACAGCAGCACAGCACAACACAGCCAGCCCCTATGGACTTTGGAGGAGTGGACACAGCCCCTATGGACAACAGCAGCACAGCACAACACAGCCAGCCCCTATGGACTTTGGAGGAGTGGACACAGCCCCTATGGACAACAGCAGCACAGCACAGCACAACACAGCCAGCCCCTATGGACTTTGGAGGAGTGGACACAGCCCCTATGGACAACAGCAGCACCGTGCAGCACAGCACAACACTACACAGCCCAGCCAGCCCTAACTCCCACCCTCCCTCTTCACTGTCCACAGCCGAGTGAGAAAATGGCGCCAATGCAGGTACCTTATATAGAATCCAAAACCCGCGAGACCCGCGGATGATGATGTTTTGCCTCAATTTCATATGCGAGTCAGGCGGGAAAAGTCGAGCCTGACTCAGATCGGCCTCGGATCGGGGGGGCTCGGATTTCAGAAATCCGAACCCGCTCACCCCTAGTATATATATATATATATATCCACTCAATGAAAACAATATATTACATTAGTGCCCTCCTGGGAACCTGTCGGATCCATACAATATCCACCAAACGTCGGCGGCACTCAACTAAAACATCGAGTGTATAGTCAGCGTTTTAGATGCCTTTTTAATACATCTTTCGTCAGGATATAAATCACAATACAACTTACCTTCTTTATATCACCCAGTGCACACTTAAGGTCCAGTCTGTCCTAACCTTGCTACTGGAAGTCACATGCGCATCATAACGTCACACGGAAAGCGGGGGAGATTAAACGGGTACAATAATTTCATGTCTTGTACAGACCCATATATTAGAGCTTTTCAAATAAATAAATAAGCACTATAATAAAATACATCACAATTAGTATATTAAAAAAGGCTTCTGCGGCTTATCTGATATAATGGTAGTAAGTTCATGAAAGGTAAGAGGAGCATCCAACGCGTTTCATCTGCCAATCAGACTTCTTCAAGGTTTATTTATGCACAGCACTTTGTTTAGCACATAGGCGCTTTTAAACAGATCCAATTTTTACACTTTTTTATACTACATATATATATATATATATATTATATATATATATATATATATATATATATATAAAACGACCAGCACTCCACTCAATGAAAACAATATATTACAGTAGTGCCCTCCTGGGAACCTGTCGGATCCATACAATATCCACCAAACGTTGGCGGCACTCAATATAAATTCACTAAAACACCTAGTGTATAGTCAGCATTTTAGATGCCTTTTTAATACATCTTTCATCAGGATATAAATCACAATACAACTTACCTTCTTTATATCACCCAGTGCACACTTAAGGTCCGGTCTGTCCTAACCCTGCTACCGGAAGTCACATGCGCGTCATAACGTCACACGGAAAGCGGGGGAGATCAAACGGGTAACCATAGTGACAATATAAACCACGACCATCAGCACACATACATGCCGACAATTACCAGAGACATATTATTCCAATGCTGCCCATCCACTAGGCGATTAAACCTAGCGATTGAGTGATAACGACCGTCATTATTGCTCAATCGCTTGGAAATCGCCCACAAATCGGGCAGTAAAATGTAAACGACCAGCGATGCGCGATCACGCTGATAGTTTGCATTGTCCTGTTTTGCCCGTCAATTAGTCGTTATTGGACATCGTTATCATGCAATCGTTCATGCATAGGTCCACGTTTTCAAAGCCGGAACAACCAACGACCGGATGCGCCATAGCCACTCCCTGTTCTCCATTTTAGATCATTCCTCAGCGTGGTGCAGAGTAGTACAGATGCAGAAGCGGGGACAGAGCAGGAAAACTTCAATTAAAGGTAAGTATAGTAAAAAAAAAAAGGGCCCCACTGTCCACCAATGACCTCCACTGTACACCAACGTCCCACACTGTCCACCAATGATTGATAGGTGCCTGCAACTGCCCCCCTTATTGAAATCAAATAATAAATATAAATATATATATCTATATACACGTGTATATATATATATATATATATATACACATGTGTGTGTGTGTATAAATATACAGTATTTTTGTGTATGTATTCTCTCGCTTGCTCTCTCTTTCTCTCTTATTTCTAAATATACAGGGTCACCAGGTGACCTCCATATGGGAGATTAAAGTCATAACTTTATAGTGTAGATAGGCGGCACTTAAAAAAAAAAAACAGTGGCTTACTGTTTTGTGTATGTTAGGGGCGCCTGTGTATACCATACTATATATGTATATATACATATACATTGGTAGGAATTCAATTCAACGCAAATTAAATAGCGCCGGGAGGGAGCTCCCGGAGCTATTCAATTCAGTGCGCTGTTATGCCGGAGAATGTTGTTTCTTGCTATTTAACAAGGGTGTCAGGCGCGTTAACCATCATTCTCTGACTAAAGTGGCGGGCGCACGGCTGTTAATACCGCGCTAAGCAGTAAATCAGCTGCGTGCCTGCCACTTTGGTCGGATTTCTCCTCGCATCCCCAGGGGGGTGCGAGAAGAAATCCTTAGGCCGGCCTCACAGCGCGGTGTATTGAATAGCTGCAGGAGCTCCCTCCTGTGGCCATTCTACATCGCACTGAATTGAATTCCACCCATTGTTACTTATATGTATTAAATCAATCTATCGTATATTATTTTACATTATTTTTGTTCTATTTTCTTTTCTTCCCCAGAAATGGCTGGACTTAATCGTGCATTCTGGACACGATTCATTGAAATTTACCAGGCCAATGAATGCCTGTGAAAGTCGGTACCAAGGACTATTCGAATCGTGATAAAAATAATCAGGCATTCAACGAAGAGTGAAAGTGATGCCCACATCACCTGCGTCAAGCAAAGGATCCAGAATCTCCGAACAGTGTTCCTCAAACAGCACAATAAGTATCTGGAGTTGCAACGTTCTGGAGCAGGGGTGGACGAGATCCGGAACCCAAATTTTGGTACTATGACCTACTGAAGTTTGTGCTGGAGAAGGAGCCGAAGAGACGGTCACGGTGCTCGCTGGAGCCAGAGGCGGCTGAGGACCTCACTGAAGACTTTTTGAGTCAGGATCCGGTAATGTATTTTGTTTTTAAAAAAGCAAATCAGTTTTCCCTATTTTTTTAAATCAAATGTTATCTTTGTGTTATTGTTAATTAATGGTAAGTATGTGTAAAATTTCTTTCCTTAAAATTGTTTTTTTTTTTAAATTTTAGTCCATGGTGCTGGACATTGATCCTGACCCTGCCTCCAGCGAGCCCACAGAGGTTTCAGAGTCCCCGATTGAGCCACCGTCTTCCCATGTTTCCGCCACAAAGAGGAAGAGGGCATCCAGGACTCCTGCCTCTGGACCGTCGAGGAGTAAGCAATTTTTGCAACAGGCGGAGGAGGTTCTTCAGAAGCCCCCGGACGCAGATATGGCTTTTGGCATTAACATTGCTCATGAAATGAAGGCCATGGCCCCTGGCCAGAAACTTCATTTCAAGAGGATAGTGTATAATGCTATGGTTAGTGGTCTTGAGGGGTGATTTGGAAAAAGTCACTAACATAGGATTATGCCCTAGGCCTCAGCCCACGCCCTCAGCCACTTTCCCAGATCCTGGACACAGACAGTCGTATCCCCATATGCAAATTCCTCCTCCGTCAGTCCCCCACACTTATGAAGCGTTGTGTAGCTCAGCGCCAACACATCCCTATCCCAGTACCTCCACGAGTGGTATGGATTCTGTTTGGCAGAGTGCACAGACCACTCTCAGGGCATTGTTAATTTTTAGAATTTGTGATTTTTTTTTAAATTTTTTTACATTGTTGCAAAAATTAGTTCATTCCTTTTACTTTGGTTTCCTTCACCAGAATGAACTTCAGTGGGGTCATAATGTCATTGGAGGACTTTTTGACTTCATTTACCCCTGCATTCAGAAAGTTGTGACTTCTTTGTCCTTCTTGTGCTGTTTTTTTGAGACTCGCTCGCTCTGAACCAGGGCGTTTTATTTTATTTTTTTGTTTCAGCCTCCTGGCCGCTCGCATAGCTGTGGGTGACAACCCACAGCTTTTGCAAGCGGCCAGGTGATGGTCGCGATCATCTAGACCATAGCGGCTTGCATCGAGACCCTTTGTCGTAGGGTCTCGTTCCCGCAAGCCCCAGTGAGCTTCCAGCTCTAAATAGAGCCGGAAGCTCACCACTGACATCACTGGTGATGTCAGTGGTTCCTCCAACAAACGGCAGGCGTTCCTTCGGGAACGCCTCCGTTTGTGCAGCCACCCCCCCTGCCCGCCTCCAAAATGGGGCAAGCTGGCAATCACAATCGAGCCCGTCGCTGGCCGGGTCTCGCGCATGCGCAGGGGGAAAACAATGACCTGCTTGCGAGCGCATGAGAGCGGGTCTGAATCAGCCCCACAGTTCAGACATTCTGGGTCAGTCCCTTAACACTGTTGATGTTGGCATCACTAAAATGGTCCTTACTGTATGTGACCAATTGTTTGAAGTGCCTGATTCGATCTCGATTTGAATGGTCCTTGGTATCGAGTCCCTCATTGGCCTGGTAAAGTTTAAATCGTGTCCAGAGAAATAAGTTTTAATAATATAAAATGTTTAAAATAAAACAACATGTGTGGTCTCCTTATTTAATGTTTTGGGGGAATTTTGCAAATAAAATTACATGAAAAGGTAGGTAGGGCTTAGGGTTTGCTTAATGTTTGATTCCAGGGGTTTATGTTTTTTGTTTAGGATGGCAATGTTTTTTTATTTTCAAACTTTTTTTTTATGATTATAAAATTTGCATAAAGGCAGATTGTCTAGCCCATAACTAAATAAATGAACGATAACAATAGTTATCATTCAATTGTTCACTATATTGTCTAGTCAGTATGCCAAAAAGCAGCATTGCATTTGCCCACCTTGGTCCACGCATGCCGGTCAACCTGTTGAAATCGATCGTTGAATGCATGTTCAGGTATGAAGGCGAGTGCCTACACTGAACAACATAACGTTCAGTGTGTACACTCCACTAGCCAACACACACAACATGAATGCTATATGTATTTGGGGGCTATGCATTACATGACACAGTGAACAAAAATGATATTGTCATGTGTAAGTGCAGTGTATGCACTGAACGATAAATTGATCAGTGCATACTGAACGATAAATCGATCAGTGCATGCAGCGACCCCCCAGGTATACCGTCATGTGGAAACTCTACCACTCTTGTGTGTACAAACAGTGGGCCGGATTCAGACCCAGCCGCAAGCGCTCGCAACCGGGTCGATGGTGGCCCAGAACGCATGTCCACGACAGAGCCGGCTCCGTCGTGCGCATGCACTAGACTCCGAATCTCGCACCAAAGGGGGCGTGCTGTCGATGTTGAGTGACAGCATGCCTCCTTTGGTGGGCGGGCCGGGGGGTGGCAGCCCAGACGGAGGCATTCCCATGAGAACGCCTACCGTCTTGGGGCGGCCCCACTGACATCACAAGTGATGTCAGTGGGAGAGCTTTCGGCTCTGTTTGAGCCGAAAGCTCTCTGGGGCTTGCACCCACGAGACCCTACCATAAGGGTCTCATCGCAAGCCCGATGGTCTTGACCATTGCAACCATCATCATGGCCGCTGACCGTCCCTGATTCAGAGCGAGTGCTCTGTCAGAGCGTCCGGCTCTAAATCAGGGCCAGTGTTCGCTATCATAGGGAGCATTAGCTTTATCAGAAAGTTGTGCTACAGTAGTTTCACAGTGGGATATGGACCATACAGGCTAGCCTGTACTCCTGAATGGGGTGTGGGATCACAACGGTCATAATACCGAAAGTCAGGATTCCAAAATCAGACGGAGAGTACTCCAAACACTTCTTGGTGCCTGAATCTAACTAACCACATTCCCTACTACCTAAACCTAATCTCCTCCTCCCTGCACCCAAAACTTAATCCACAACAACCTGGTGCCAAACCCACCATATAGTACCTAGCCCCTGATACTTCAGTTTTTGATGGCCGCGGTTGTGATTCTGTAGCATGGATTCTGACTGCTGACAGGATTCCGGCTTTTGAATTTTGATCTTTGGCATCCCATTTGCCATGATGCTGAGTATCTCCCTTCTCTCCCCACACACAGCAATGAACCCCAGGTGTTCATTATCCATTGCCGACTTCAAAAGTTATCCTTACTAGAACCACATTTGTAAGGTATTAACAGCTGCATACCGGGAACAACCCACAAGACCTGCTAAATTGAAAATGCACCAGCCCAGTCATCTACACATCACAATCTGGCCATTGTAAAAGGGCGCTACTTTTGGGGAACTACTGCTAGGGGCATGCATAGGGGCAATTACTACTGGGGGGACTCATAGGGGAAAAGGGGTTCCACTTTATATAGGGTATTGCATGGAGGGACCACTAAGAGTACATATTTATAAATGTATCCTACATACTCTATATAGTTCTTTTGTAATTTCTATTTTTACAGCCCAATCACCGTGACCAGCAGTGATAGGCCACATGTGGGATGGTTTTGTCGTTTTTTTTAAAGGGGGGTGCCCATGCGCCGGACAGGTAGGTGACCACGGCGACCAGGTGGGTTGGAGGTTCAGACGGCCACCCGATCACTGCTGGCCACAGCGATTGGCACACAGAAAGCCATGCCTAACAAAAGCTGTCTGCAGCTTATATATAGGTAGCGGCTGCTATTGCAGCCACAATAGGAGGGGGTGATGCTGCCGGGTCATGATCACTATGGCCAGCAGTGTTTAGGACCCAAAGGAGGGATAGGCGCGGGTGTAGAGGGATCAGCAGGTCCTTCTGACATAGGTGGCAGTGGGAAGATTACCTTCCCGCAGCTGCCTAGTTGGCGTTGTTGACTGGTTGGCTACCTGACAACCATGTCAGTTCAACATAAGCTTGCTGTGGGGGCTACCTGACAACCATGTCAGTTCAACATAAGCTTGCTGTGGGGGCTACCTGACAACCATGTCAGTTCCACCTAAGGTTGTTGTGGGCGTATCTGATACCATGCCAGGCAAGTGGTTAATAACTAATTTCATATGGTTAGTCAAGGGTTTGAAAACTCCCTTTCAAAATCCTGCATTTGACACGGCTGAGGCCTTTCCTGAGGGAATTTACATGTGGGGAGGGGGATTCTCCCATCGCTAGGGGCATTCCATAGGGGGGCCAGGGGAGCAGCCGACACTGATGCTGTCACTACATATATTGTTAGGGTGTTGGGGGCCCTGCGGCTAGCACTACACATATGGTGTAGCCAAAGACTTAAGACACAATTATTGCAAAAATTCATTAAAAAACACAGTAACATATTTGTAGATTTTTTTTACTTTTAACACATTTGTATGTTAGTTTTTACTTTTAATTCTAATGTGGTGTATTTCGCCATAAAGGAATATAACAAATTTTGAACGGAATTAGTTGAGAAACTGGTGCTCTCTATCCCTAAATGGACTAATGATCGGTGTGGAAGTACCAACAACTCTCATTAGCCCTACAGTGAATGTATGACTACTCGTTGGTATACTTGCTTGGGGATTGGGGTTTGGGCCCCCCTGGGGGACAAAGGTTTAAGCAACCATTTTAGGGTAGGGAAAAGGGGGGGGGTTTGTTTTGGGCCTGCCTGTAGACAGTTTAGGTTTGGTACTAGGAAGGGAAGTTAGGGTAACGAACCTAAAAGGGAGGGGAAGGGTAGGGAGAGGGGAACTTTTGGATACTTACCGACACTGAAGGGAAATCATCTGTCTGCCAATTCAGTGTTTGGTGAATCATAGCTATTCCTATTTGAACACTGGATCTGGCAAACTGCACTTATGAAACCTGTTTAATTACCTTCATCTACTGTATATATCAGTGTATTAGAATAGTACTTACAGTACTTTCATGTTTAGGAGCATATATATATTATTAACCTATTTTTGGGAAAAAAAAACAGGGTTGTTTCGTGCAATCACGTGATTTTTATTAATAGGATCCAAAAACTATAAGGGAAAATGGGCATTAGAAAAAGCAATTTCCCTGCCAAGGTACCACTCCCTCGCCATTGAAGTAGGCCATGTATTAGTTCCTCACTTCCTTGGCTCTTTCAGAGTGTGGTGTTGGAACCCGTGTGCAGGTTAAGAGACGCCCACATTCCACATGCGACTCTCCTCCGTTAGGTCACAGTCACTCAGGGAGTTTGATACACTTTGTTGCGTTGCTTTTTTACGCAGCATATTATGAAGGGCACGATGCCAGCACAATCCACTCTATTTTCGGCACCTGTAAGTTTATAGCAGTGGGGAAAATCCTGAAGCGATGGCTCAATATTCCAAACGCATTTTCGACAGTACGTCTAGCCCAGGAAAGTCTATAATTAAAAATGCATTTTCTCTACACAGCCCTTTTTGAGGGAAGGGCTTCATCAAATTTTCAGGAAGGGGAAAGGCCTCATCAGCCACAAAATTTAAATTATGTTTGCACTGAGACAGGGGGGGGGGGGGGGGGTGTAAGTGCAGCTGGCCTGATATGAATCTTTCATAAAAGACAGTGTCCTTGACTGAGCCCCCATCTGTGGAACGTCCTTTTCTCCCTACATCGACATACAGGAACTCGTAATTGGCATTTACTACTGATGAAGTCCAGCTGAAAGTGTGTTAGTGACGAAACACATTGAGGGTGGTGACACTGCTGATGCCCTGATCCAGCCATTTGATGCTCTAGATAAGCTTTCTTTTAACCTTTTAAATGTAATTTAATTTTTTTGGTTATATGATATATATTAAAAATTACTACACAATGAGAGTGTCCATTTCTCTCCTCTCGGATTCTAAATTCTGAGACCCACGTCTAGAGACTGTTGAATTGTGAGCGAACAAAGTACATGCAAATATACTTACTACTTGCCTGCTTACATATCATTTTGGGGTACACATATTGGATTATTCTTTATATATACAAAAGGTTCTCATAAATTACTACACCATAAGGCGCTTGTTCTCTCACCTTTTGTTAAAATATATATATATATTTTAAGTGAGTTTTACAATATACAATGCCCGATCACTGTGTTCAGCAGTGATCGGGACACGGGGGGGACAGAGGCGGAGCTGAGCCTGGCAGTCGCACCAGGAGTGGGTGAGCGCTCCGCTGGATGCCCGGGCCGGGGACAGAGCAGCAGCGCCGGGGGCGGAGTGGAACAGCCATACCGGGGGAGAAGGGGGTGGGTGTGCCGGCAACTGTTCAGGCTAGGGACACAGTAGCCACGCCAGGAGGGAGAGGGGACAAGAAGGCTGCCCGATCACTGATGCCCACAGTGATCAGGACACAGCAGCAGCTACTGCTTCTATTGAAAACACAGCTGCTTGCAGCACCGCAGGGAAGGGGTCCTGTTGGGTGCCCGATCACTGTGGCCAGCAGTGACTGGGACACACTGGAGGGGAATCCGAGGGTACGCAGGGACCAGCAGGTCCCTCTGATATAGGTCTAGTGGTCATTTCTGGCTGGTCGCATCAGATGCGACCATGTAAGGGAAAGCACAATCTGGTGTGGTTGCATCTGATGTGACCATGCCAGGCAAGTGGTTAACATTCAAAAACTCAATTGCCATAGGTCAAGAGAATAAAAAAATCCAAATACAAAGCAAGTGAAATATCCAAATGGAAAAAACCTAGTCAAAGTAAATCCTGAGCAGTGGTGGCTCCAGAGCTGTGGCTGCAGTACAGTCCAATATTCAAATAGGGGAGCCACACCAACTGCCATCAAACATCACTGACAGGTTCATGTTTCTAGGTCCTTGGGTTTGGGCAGAGTGTTGATGAGACAGTCAGGCAGGATACTGAACAGGGGGAGGAAACATTTTAGCACTTTTCACCCCTTAGGAATTGAATTTTGACAAATCAAGATTTAAAACTATTTGGATGGAGCTACAAAAAGGAAATCAGATATTCCTGTTTAGAAATGGCCATTGAAGATTTATAATCATCGATGGTTTATGGCTGATGTGGAATGTTTTCCCCATTGATGGGGGAGAGCCAGATTGTCTCCCTCCATCGATAGAAGAACATAACCAAATTGTTTTTTTTCAAGGTGCAGGGACACGTAGCATAGCTCCGCCCCCGCGGTTCTGATTGCCCGCGGGCCAGTCATGAAACAGGGATGACCATCGGTTAGAGAAGCCAGCCATTGCATAGTTGGTTACCATCGATGGCCACTTTCTATTTTGTCATTGATGCCAACCATACCGACGGACATCCCTATTCCTGTTTGATAATGGCGTCAGACACGGAGAACAATCTGGGGATGCCAAAGAGAAAAAAAAAAGTTCCAATACCACTTCCACAGACAGTGTATAGAGGTAGAGGTATGAACCGCCGATATGGGCGGTTCACGGGCCTGTTTGATAATGGTGACACCCACGGGTCAGACACGGAGAACAATCTGGGGATGCGAAAGAGAAAAGAAAAAGAGATATGGTAAGAACTTACCTTTGTTATCTCTGTTTCTATGAAGTCCTTAGGGTCCACAGGGATACCTTGGGGTATATGCATGTGCTTGTCCATGGGCACTACACAGTTAAAGCGATCATCAGAGGATGCACCGGACCCCCTACTATACCCCTCCCCCACCAGGCCAAGGCACCTCTTTTTAGTAGCAAGCCATAGGCCGGAGGAGAAAAAGGAAGAAAGCCTGGAACACACAAGATTCACATTCTCACTGAAAAGCAGACAGAAACTGGCGACAAGAATAACACCCTACAGAAGCACAGGGCGGGCACCCTGTGCACCCTAAGGAGATAAAGGTAAGTTCTTACCATATCTCTTGTTTTCTACTCCAGGGTTCTTAGGGATCCACAGCGATACCTTGGGGATGTCCCAAAGCAGTATCCTTCAAGGGAGGGGACGCTCCTGTGTAGAAAGGAGAACCCGCCGCCCGAAGGAAGCATCCTGAGAAGCAAATGTGTCAAATGCATAATGCCTGACAAAAGTATGGACAGAGGACTATGTAGTCGCCTTGCAAAGCTGAACAGCCAGGTCGCCACGGAGGACCCACAGACCTCTTAGAATGAGCATTCACAGAGGGTGACAGTGGAAGACCCTCATGATCGTAAGACTCAGAAATCGCCATGCAAATCCACCATGCCAAAGTTTGCTTATTGGCAGGCCGACCCCTCTTGTGAAATCCATACAGGACAAACAAAGAGTCTGATACTCGTAAAGAACTGGTAAGATCCACATAAATCCGCAGAGCCCGTACCACATCCAAGGAGGCCTCACCAGCCGAGAGATCTGATGAAATAAAGGCTGGAACTACAATTTCCTCGTTAATGTGGAAACTAGACATCACCTTAGGAAGGAAACCAGGGTGGGTCCGAAGTACCGCCCTGTCCGAATGAAAAATCAGGAAGGGGGGGTGACAGGAGAGAGCCCCCAAAACTGACTCTTCTGGCCAAAGCAATAGCCAGAAGGAACAGTGGGCCTGATTCAGAGCCGGACGCTCTTTAAGAGCGCTCGCTCTGAATCAGGGTGTTTTTTTTTTTTTGTTTCGGCCTCCTGGCCGCTCGCAAAGCTGTTTGTGACCATTCACAGCTTTTGCGGGCGGCCAGGTGATGGTCGCGACGAGACCCTTGTGGTAGGGTCTTGTCCGTCGCAAGCCCCAGAGAGCTTCCTGCTCTAACAGAGCAGGAAGCTCTCCACTGACATCACTGATGATGTCAGTGGTGCCTCTCACAAACGGCAGGCGTTCCTTCGGGAACGCCTCCGTTTGTGTAGCCACCCCCCCCCGCCTACAAAACGGGGCGAGCTGTCGATCAATATCGACAGCCGCCCCTTTTGTAGTGAGTCCCGGAGTGAGAGAATTTCTCTTGCTCCGGGGCTTGCGCGTGCGCAGTACCCCACCATCGACCCGCTATGTCTTTGTCATAAGCCATTTAAAATCCACTGAACCCAAGGGTTCAAATGGAGGACCTTGGAGCGATCTTAGAACCACAGCCAAATCCCAAGGAGCCACCGGAGGGATAAAGGGAGGCTGGATTCAAAGGACCACCTGCATAAAGGTGCGGATATCAGGAAGCGGAGCAATCCTACGCTGAAACCACACAGACACAGCAGAGACCTAGATCCAAGCCCACCTGTAGGAAAGCCAGCACTCTGGATAACAGAAACATCTAGGGTGACACAACTCAATATAAGTATGCCACACCCTGTGGTATATTCTAGCCAAAGCAGGTTTCCGAGCTCGGAGCATGGTATTCCCCACAGATCTGGAGAAACCCTTAGACCTTAAGAGGGAAGTCTCAAGAGCCACGCCGTCAAAGACAGACGACTCAGGTCTGGGTAAAAGCAAGGACCCTGAGACAACAGATCCGGAAGTTGAGGCAACAGCAACGGAGTGTCGATGGAGAGACACTGAAGATCAGAGTACCAATGCCGTCTGGGCCATGCAGGAGAGACTAGAAGGATTTTGCCGCCTTCTTGCTTGAACTTCTGAAGTACTGGAAGAACGGAGGAAACAGGTACGCAAACTGGAAGGTCCACCGTACCGACAGAGTGGTAGGAACTGAGTTTGTTGTGGACCCGGGGTAGTAACAGGAGCAGGCACCTGAACAGACAAACTGAGAAGTGTTTTTTTTTTAATGGGTGAACTTGAAGACATGTACACTAATATAAAGTCCAGAATATAGATGGGGAGGTGATGACTTGAAACTTAAGTGAAGCAAGAGTGGGTAATGTCCAGGTAGTGGCACAAATAAAAAGTATTTGTAATCCAAATGGTTACTGCGAGGCTGCAGACAGGATATCAGGTTACAAATTGATACGGGTGTGATGAAATCCAGAGAGGTTATGGAGTAGTTGAATAACCAATGAGTAGCACGGAGTTGGCTCAGTGTAGAAACAGGATAGCTGCAGAGAGCTAGGTAACTGGAGGCAGTGTAGGGACAGGGTTAATTGCACACTCAGATCTTTAGGCAGGGAGAGGGTTAATGGAAGGTGCAGGGTGGTTCCAGCAGGAGACTGGGAGCAGGCAGAGCAGCTTGGAAGTTGGGATCCAGCAAGAGCACATAACAGACAGGTCTCAGGAACTCTCTCACAGTATATGCTGTGAAACATGTTTCACTGGCAACTATGGGGAGCTCTGAACTCCCTTAAGTACTCTGTGCAGGATCGTGAATGGTCGGAGAGCATGTCACATGCCAGAATTGGAGCAACTAAGTCACATGATCAGAAACAAGATGGCGGCGCCCATACCAGAACGGAAACACCACCAGGCTTACCCCAGCCAGAATGACAGAGTGCCTGCGGAACACCTCGCACAGCCAATACCTGCCGCCAGCTCCATCACAGGTAATACCCATCGTCCCCTATGCCGGGAAACCCTGGTCGTGACAGTGTCTACCAGGAGAGCCTCTGCGTCTCTTGTTCTGGAACTGTATGCCTGCAGCTTGCGGTTGTGTCTGGAGGCCATGAGGTCTAATTCGGGAAGGCCCCACTTGTCCACTAGGAGTTGAAATACCTCCTGGAGACCACTCCCTCGGATGTACATCGTGACGGCTGAGGAAGTCTGCTTCCCACTTGAGTACTCCCGGAATGCACACTACCGAGATGGCTGGGAGATTGCCTTCCGCCCAAGTCAGAATGCGGGATAACTCCTTTAGGGCCGCCTGACTTCGAGTTCCTCCTTGACGGTTTATGTAAGCCACCGTGCAGGATGAGTCTTGCCTGTTGCAGCGCTCTGAACACTGCCCGAAGTTCCAATATATTGATCAGCAGGGCAGATTCCTCTGAAGTCCACCGTCCCTGGAAGACCTGTGGGCCTGTCACAGCGCCCCAGCCCCGAAAGGCAGGCATCCGTTGTAAGGACCCAATCCGAAATCCAAAACAGACGTCCCCTGTTGAGATGAGACTTCTGTAGCCAAGTCAGAGACAGGCGCACCTTCGGAGTGAGCAGGATCCTCTGTGTCTTTATCTGACGGGGAATTCCGTCCCATCTGGAGAGGATCAACATCTGCAGAGGCCTGAAATGGAACTGGGCATACTCCACCATGTCGAACATTGACACCATGGAACCCAGTAACCTCAATGCCGAGTGAAGAGACACTTGGTGACTCTGTAGGTAATTGCGTATCCTGAACTGCAACAGGGCTATCTTTTCTTCCGTCAAGAAGATCCTCTGCTGCTGAGAGTAAAACAATGCTCCCAAATGGACCATCCTCTGAGAAGGAATTAGCGAGGATTTCTGCCAGTTCACTAGCCAGATGTGAGCCTACAACACCGATATTGCAAGTTGCAGATGGTTGCAAAGCACTTACGGCGACCCCGCCAACAGAAGGTGTAAAAGATAACAGGCGAACCCCCTGCAACCGCAGGTGTGCCACCATTACCATTGTAAACACCCGAGGAGCCGTGGAAAGGCTAAACGGCAGAGCCTGAAACTGGTAATGGTGATCTAACATCGCAAATCTGAGGTAACGCTGATGAGCCCTGGCAATGGGGATATGCAGTTAGGCATCCGGAATATCCAGACACCATAAAATCCCCAGGCTCCATAGCTAAAATAATAGAACGCAGAGTCTCCATTCGGAACCAAGGGACCCTTAGAAACTTGTTAAGGGACTTGAGGATAGGTCGGTATGACTCATTTGTTTTTTGAACCAGAAAGAGGTTGGAGTAATAACCTGTCCCCCTTAGGGGTAATGGAACAGGCACTATGACTCCCGTATGGAGCATAGAGTGCACCACCACCTCCTGGATCACTAGAGCCTTCTCTGGATCTGAAGGAAGGCCTGCTGCAAAGAACTGATGAGGAGGCCTTCTGCGGAAGGAGAGGGCATATCCCCAAGATATCACTTCCCTTACCCTATTGTCTGTGGTGGTCTGGTACCAACACTGGGCATATTGCAGAAGTCAGCCTCCCTCCTTGGGATCCCCCAAGGGGAGGCCCAGCCCGTCAGGCTGAGGGTTTGTCGTCCGGCTTTGTGGCCGGACGTCTGGTACTCCAAGCCTGTTTCTTGGGCTTGGCGGTCTTTTTGGGACCTGAAGGTCTCGGAAAGGACTGCACCTTAGGTTTGCCATGTAGGCGATAGGGCCGAAAGGACGGGTTCTTAAACCCAGATGGAGTCGGCGCTGAAGGTAGATATGCAGATTTGGCTGCCGCCAGTGTCCACTATCTTGTCCAAAGCGGGCCAGAACAGGACCTGACCATTGTAAGGTAAGCATTCCAAGCCCTTCTTGGATTCGGCATCCGCCCTCCAAGAATGTAACCACAAGGAGCGGCAAGCCAACACGGCCGCCGCTCCTAGAAGGCTAAAATCCAAGGCCGCTTCGTTAATGTACGTAGCGGAAACCCGGAGATTACCCACTAAAACAACCTGTTCACTGGTAACCTTCGAAGCAAATGATACCAATGCGTCCGCCCATCTTTCCATAGCCTGGTCCACCCAGCAGATTGCCATAGCTGGCCTGACTGCTCCTCCAGCGAGGGAATAGATAGATTTAAGGCACACTTCCACCTTACGGTCTGTAGTGTCCGTCAGAGAAGACATGGACGGCATAGGTAGAGTTGCGCTCTTTACTAAGCGCGTCACATGAGAATCCACCTGAGGGGGAGATTCCCATTTAGTGAAATAATCTTCCGCAAAGGGGTATGCACGGGCCAGACGTTTTTGAGGTTGAAATCTTTTTCCAGATTTCCATGCCTCCTCCAAGTGATCCACTAGCTGACCAGATAGGGGAAAAACTGCTGCAGCACTCCTAACCTCCTTAAAATAAGCATGTGTAGGTGTTGCAGGTAGGTTGTCGTCAGTAATCACCATGGCTGTATGGACTGCCCGTATGAGACCTGGTATATTTTAGATTTTACCTCCGCCCCTAATTGAGTGTCAGACAAATCCAAAATCTCACCATCATCAGACAACCCGTCATCCTCATCATATTGTGTAGATGGAAATAACAATAACTGTCTTTTAGCAGGTCTTGGTGTATCTTGCTGTAATATTCTGCACGGTGGCAGACACAGAATTCACCCAAACAGGGTCTGCCTGATAAAGAACCTGTTGAGGGGGGCACTGCGCCACCATCTGTCCAGGAACCCCTAGTACGGGGACGGGACAACCGCCTGCTGTGCGAACCCCAATTGGGGAAACGCAGGGTGGGCTGTCAACCTATTCACAAGGACATGCAAAGCTTGTGCAAAACAAGCCCATGGAGGTTCCTGTGAGGTGCTGGGAACAGCAGAGGTATCAAGAATGGCTAAGCATGTAGTACATACACCATCCTGAAGTACCACCCCCTCCCCCACACCTGCTTACACCTGGAGCAGGAAAACAGGAGAGGTGCACCAACAGACACAGAATCCTCACTTGACATATTGGTATGTGACCCTCCCCACAGTAAAAAACACTTTAAACTGTGAGGCAAATTCCCACCCTGAAGCACTGGCACCGAGAGGGCTGAACAGGAAGAAATATGGATAATAAAATGGCTGACAGGAGAGAAATCAGACACACAGCGCTAGCATAAGTCACATACAATGCAGAAATTGCCTGCACTAATTGCACCATCCACTACACAGACCAGCAGCCTGGTAGTGATAGCGCTACATACACTGACCTGGAATTATGGAGGAGAGATATGTAAGGGGGACCCAGGCTCCACACCCCGACACCAGCGTCTGAGCTCATCTAAAATGGCCGCCGAAGGAATCAAGGGAGGCGGGCCCGGGGGAGGAGCGTTACTTCAGCCCGCCAAACTTCAGTGGAAGGCGCTGAGAGCAGCTGGAGGAGGGACTTCCTGTACTGAACAGGGAAGGCGCCCTCCGCTGGCAGGCCATTAACCCCCGGGATGCTGGAACGCTTCCATAACGTTCCAGCCCCGTATCCCTGGTGGTCTAGTGTGAGCGCAGGCTCAGTGCCTGGCTCACTATACTGCCATCCCCAGGGAGCTCCCAGCCCTGGGGACACTAGACTGTGTAACAGCGGGCACCTACCACAGACGCCCGCTGCTTACCTTTTGTTGTCCCTCGCAAGTCCGGCCACAGCCCAAGGCCCCCGGGGGTTCCGCTAGCTGGAACCCCCAAGAGCCCAAGTTCTCCGGATCGCTACCGGCGAGGGTGTCGGAGCCGTAGCACGGACGTCCGCTGGACTGTCCGTGCTACCACTCTTAAAGTTCTTCAGGGGCTGTGTAATACAGCCCCCCAGTGAAGAGACCCGACTCCGGCCGGGCACCTACCGATACTGAGGTGCCTTGGCCTGTGAGCGGGGTATAGGAGGGGGCCAGGTGCATCCTGGGATGACAGCTTTAACTGTGTGGTGCCTATACCCCAAGGTATCCCTAAGGACCCTGGAGTAGAAAAGTGCCAATACCACTTCCAGTGTGTCTAGAGGAAGATGTATGAACTGCCGATATGGGCGAGGAGTGGTATCCCGTCATTATCGGCACTGCTATCTACAAGATAGCAGTGCTGATGTGCTGGGCTATGTATGAACAATCAGGGGCACTGACTATTCCGACAGCTGCAGCTATCATTGCCCTATCACCACATCAGGGACAACACTTCATGAGATCTCATGATTTTTGCGAGATCCCATGCATGCCCATTGGAGCCAGCAAGGAAGGGAGACACAACACATCAGCACTAGGCTGATGCACTGTGTGCTCAGACAGGAATCGCCGGAGGGGGGAGTTTTCACTCTCCCACTCCGGCAAATGAGATGTTTGGCGGAAAGTTCCAGGAGCAGCCCAAAAAGCCTCAGCACATGTAAAAAAAAACAAAAAAAAACCATGTTCATACATCTCGTCAGTGCTTCCTGCATCACCTGTGTAATGAGGCACGATCTATGCCGCATCTATAATAGGTGCGGGGTGTGCGGGGCACATGGGCCCCTGCACCCGTAGTATACTTAACCTCTCCGGAAACCCATGTCGGCGCGTGTGCGGGGGTCACTGTAAAACGGCTGCCACAGCCATTTTCCCATTATTTGCGCATTCACAGTACAGGGAAAATGGCCACCACGGCCATTTCCCCAGTGACTTGTGCATGCGATATAGACTACGGGCACACTCTAGTGCCCAGAGTAAGTGCGGCACTAGCCGTGGACAGTTCAGGGCGCTGCCGGACGTAGAGTAGGGGGCCCCTGTTGGAGACTGCACACGGGCCCCCTCCTCTGTCGAAACGCCCCTGGCTGCTATAATACAACCCAACAAGCCAGATTTCGAAAACTTTTGCTTTAAATCCTGTCACAAAACAACAACAGATTTTGACAAAAATCAGCTCATGAAATAACCCCTTGAGATCGTCAGTGCTGAAGACACTAAACATAGGGATCACTGGTCCATGTACAAGGCATCATTTCAGAAGTATCCATTATTCAATATGGGAGTGAGAAGTGCTCGCACCGCATCAATAGCATTTCTACTACCAGCCAGGGGCACGGGGAACTGTTCCTGCCGTATTTCACTCCTCTCCCCCAGCTATATAACACACCGCCAGCAAAAACTGAAGCATGAAGACAGACTACAGCTCCCAGGGTGCAGTGCGGCACACAAAGTACTCGGATGATGGGGGGAGGGGGATGGTTATTGGCTTCTCTCTGGTTTCGTAGCTCGGCATCGGACTATGCCGTCGCCGCGCCCTCTAGCGGCCCCTCCGCGTACAGCGCGCCGCATCCTTTGTGCCTCGGAAGCACTTCTCTCATTTCCTTTCATGGCGTCGGCGCAAGCGCGCTCGCCCCCCACCGCGGCGTTCCGCGTAGACCCAGCAATAAAAGGAACGGAGGAGGGAGACTCCAGGATGTCTAAGGGCCCTGTCCCAAGCTCCCCGTCCGCTTCCTCTGCATCTCCGGCAGCAGCGGCCGGCGGAGCGCTCCAGGCGCAGCCCGAGAAGCCTCAGCACTACACGTACGTAAAAAAAACACGGCACTAGACGACTGACGTCAGCGGGAGGCGTGAGTCACGCGCAGTGCCCCGCGCCCAGGCTGGCGGGAACCGGTCCGAGCCGGATTGAGCTGGGGAAGTGGGCGGGGTCAGGACTGGGGTGGTGCGAGGACCGCCTGGGCGCCATCTGGTCTGAAGTTGGATGGACCCCTGGGGGCCACTCACGGTAAAACATTAATTTGACAATAATAAGTGGCCATTACACGTGCAGCCGCTGACCAGCCTGGCACTAGGCCCAGCAGGAGGCCACCACTCCCTGACACCAATACCTTCTTTACAGCAGCTGCACATAGAGGTGTCTGTATTCGACATACTGGTCCCATATGCTATTTATGATACTATATAGTTTTACACCTTTTACCTAGCAACCTGTATATGTCCACCTATTAAAGTGCAACTTTCATCCTGTAACCACTATTGTCTGCACTACTATTTTACTAGATACTTCCGTATCTTTACGGCCCCCTGGTTACGCTACTTACGTATCTTCACTATTCAGTGAAGATACGCAAGTAGCGTAAACTTGAGGAAATACCATTCGGCCCCTTGCGGGCTTGCCACGCTGCGGGCACGGTGGCTTGCTTAGCTCGCCACTTGGATTTATTCCCCCCTACATGCCCACTTGGATGGTAGGGAATGACTTTGGACATTAGCGTAAAGATGAGCCAGTGTCCAACATCATTCCCTACCATCCAATGTCATTCCCTACCATCGAAGTTGGCATGGCAGGGGAATAAATCCATGTGACGAGCGAAGTGAGCCACCGTGCCCGCAAGGGGCCGAATAGTATTTCCTGGTTACGCTACTTACGTAGCGTAACCAGGGGGCCGCAAAGATTCGGAAGTAACTTTTACTATTATTATTATGCAGAGCACATTAGTTAAAAAATTTATTTTCCACAATACCACTAAGGTCACCATTTGATGGCATTGCCATTAGACATTAATCATAGCTGGGCAGGTAATTATCAATGTGAAATGACCAGCCCAGCACTTGACACCCACCCTAGCAAGTTTTGCAAACACAGAAGTGAGAAACTGATGAAAGAAATGAGTGTAGAACCTTTTTCAATTAGTTCAGCTCTGATCTCTATTCCTGGCAAGATGGCACTTCGGTGAGACAGGCACATAGGTTGTTTATGTTGCTTCCATTAGACGTCCACTAGTATTGTGGTCATTTGTTGGACAGACATGTAGCGTACGTGTCTTCTGCACCTTTGCCCTGGGTGGCATAGATCAGAGATGAGCTGATTGGGGAGAATTCTGTGTCTGCATAAGCCTAGTAATTGGCTATTTTGTCTTTAGAATAGAATACTGACTTTGAAAGTCTGGCTACCCCTTCTTTAAGTGATAAGTAGATTCATTTCAATATATAGTGCTTCCTCTTCATAATAACTTGGCAGATTGGGTGGGCGATATATCGTTCAGTGGGTGCATCCAGAAGCATGGGGTCGTATATGATATCTTCTGATTGAACGTGCAGAATGGCCTACCAGAAGATGTCACATACAACCCACTGAAGTGCACAAATGGGTGTGCACACTGTGCCAATTTACCTGGAAAGTACATATCGAAATAATATTGCTCTGTGTACCCAGCCTAAGGTCCATAACTATTGTGCATGATGGTAATGTCTTCTTCAGTTGGTGTTCAGTATGTCGTAGGGATGGCCATCAGTGGTATTACAATCTATGGCGATATAGTAAGTTACCATTGATGGTTACCAACTATCGATGGTATCACCAACCGATGGTCATCCCTGTTCTTTGACTGACTGGCCCGTGGGCCAATCAGTACTTGGGACCGGGGCTTCGCGGGTACCGGGGGAGGAGCTATGTTCCGTGTCCCAGTACCTTGTAAAAAAAACAAAAACACTCAGATACTGTACCATCGATGGAGGGAAATAATCTGATTCTCCCTCATCGATGGTAAAAGCATTCAACATTGGCCATAAGCAATTGATAATTATGAATCATCGATGATCAATGGCCATACCTAGTATATCGTTTGAAAAGAGTATAATAGAATCTGCAGTGTTCATGTCATACTGAGGACATATGTATGTATGTATGTATATAGTGTAGTGTTCCCACTATGCTTTTTTAGAAAGGCACCGCACCCTGCCCAATTTTTAAAAGGTAAAATGCGACCTGCGATTTTAGCGGCACCCCGCTAAAACAGTCTGCCCTGAACCTTCCCCACACGATGTCCGGCGAGTGGGAAAAGTTTGGTGACCGGTCACCGCCCGGTGTTTAGACGCTGTGCACGTGCACATGACATCTATTCACCGTGAGGGGAGAGCTTAGGAGAAGCCCAGCACCTCCGTAAATGACATGCCCCCTCCCTGATTGGCCACGCCCCCTTTTCGGGAGCACGCACTCCTTAGGCCGGCAACCCCAGTGCCCTGCCTGCTTTCTAGTGGGAACACTGTAGTGTAACATTATTGTAATCATGAAGCTTAGCGAATAGATAATTTTGGGAAGTGTTCCATTTCATATCTGTTTATATTGTAATAACAATGCAATATGTTAATTTACCGTGATGATATATGGTATTGTCTGCAGTTTTATCAGAATATTGTTTAGTGGTTAAATTACGCCGGTCGTGATCATGTGCACTGGTGTAGTGTTACGGTGTCCGTTTAGTGTGTTTATAAAACTTTTATTAAGATCATGTAAAGTTTTTATGTCATGTTTGGTAGAGTCTAAAGTCTGTATAAAGCAGAGGTGGGGAACTTTTTTTTCTGCCGAGGGCCATATTGATATGTATAACATTATTTGTGGGCCCCGGTGCAGACCACGCTCCCTCTCCGTGTGATGTCAGACGGGGGCTACAATCGTCGGTGATTACAGCAATGCCCGGAACATCCTCAGGATGCTCCGGGGAGCTGTAAGGACAGCGGTGTGACCGTCTGAAGTGTCCTAAGGATGCTCCAGGTGGTACTGCTGCATAGATTCTGGCTGCAGGGTGCCATTCTAGGCCAGATGAGGCTAGCAGCAAAAAGCTCAGAGAGCCAGAACAAATGATTCCTGGGCCTTATATGGTCCCCGGGCCTAAGGTTCCCCATCCCTGGTATAAAGCATAACATACTTAAATGAGAATTGTATGATAATTTTCCGTGGACAGATCATGTTAGTCAGAGCCTTGTGTCTGTAGAGCGTTTAATAGAATTGTGTTATGGTTATGTCTAGTGATCAGATTATGCAGTATTATAGAAATTAATTACAATGCCATTTAGTGATCAGGTGTAGTGTAGTGCCATATGTCAGTGCATGGCTCGACAAATCACAGTCGGCAGGACGCCATGGCGAGTAAGATTTTACACCTGGCAACCGGATTTGCAGAGACCGAAGGCCTGTCAGTGATGACAGTAATGGTGCGTACACACTGGGCGATTAAAGTGAACGACTGAACGATAACGTTATCGTTCAGTCGTCCACTTTATCGTCCATTTTTAACACAAAAAAGATGAACGATGACGACGCGCATTCCCGCGGGTCGTTCGTCATCATCGTTCATCGCGCTGACATGCAGGCCAACCTGACGACCTCGTCAGGTTGCTGCATGTCAGGGAATGGGTGAGAGAGCCCGGCGCTGAACGATATCGCTAATGATATCGTTCAGCGGCTGTGCTCAATGTCATGAACGACATTGAGCACAGCCTGCCGGGGACACACTAGACGATATCGCTCAGGGGGCATATCGTCTAGTGTGTATGCACCTTAACAAACAGGGAGCCATGCATTGATAGTCCCTCAGCACTTCACTGGCCAGCGGCTCAGATCACCAGCAACCCTGGAGCCTTGGTGGCAGTGTCATTGCACTGAAGAGCTCCACAGCGTCACTGCAGCTAGCGGGTGAGAGTGCACAGCACGCCGGTGAGCAAGATAAAGGACCTGCGGCACATTACCATTTTTATGCAGCATAAGATGAATCTTGCCAGCAGTGGGAATAGACCCCAGGACTATGGACACTAACACTACAGCTGCAGTAACCCCCCCTGGCTAAAGACACACAGAAGCAACCCCGGGGAGAAGGGCCGCTGTGTCACTGTCACTCTGACATGCTGCTGGGTGCTCTTCATCACTTGCTGGGCAGCGTAGGCTGGTTTGGCTGTCCGGGCTGGTCGTACTCCATGGGCTCTTCCTGCAGAGCACAAATGTACACTTGCCAGCAACAACGAGGGCAGAGTGGACCAGGGCTTCTTGATAGACCTTGTCAGACAGCTTCACCATGATTAGCTCCACATGATCTCCACCCTAGTGTTCCTGCAGCTGCTCAGCTACAAGTTAGTCAGATACTTGCCCACCTATCATTCTGCTGGTGTCTCAGATCATATCCCAGGCAGTAGATGCAGGGACAACAGCCTTGCCTCCCTGTACACATTAAATTATAAACATTGCCACATTGAGGCATACTATGTATTGTGGGAACTGTGGTGGCGCAGACTATGTATTGGGGGCACTGTGGTGGGGCATACTATGTATTGGGGGCACTGTGTTGGGGCATACTATGTATTGTGGGAACTGTGGTGGTGCAGACTATGTATTGGGGACACTGCAGTGGGGCATACTATGTATTGTGGGCACTGTGGTGGTGCAGGCTAAATTGGCATACTATGAATCGGACACCGGAGATGGGCATGTATCACAAACTAATGGAATGTGGGGAAGCCTGAGGACCACATTGAAGGGGCATGGTTGGTGTTCTATAGATTTTATATATTTTGGTAGCGGATAATAGTCTGGCTCCTAACTTTTTAATCTGGCTCCTAGATTTTCCAAAAATTTGTCAAGCCCTGAGATAGTGGACAACATGTTGTTTTGCAAAGGCCTACAAGGGTCCATTAGTCACTGATTGGTGCACAACTTAATTTTGAGGAGAAACATCAGATAACATTCTATAGATTGTAAGCTTGCGAGCAGGGCTCTCTTACCCTTATGTATGTCATGTATGTATGTCTTTTACAACCCAGTATAATGTTAATCTTGATTCAAATTGAAAAGCGCAACGGAATTTGCTGCGCTATATAAGAAACTGTTAATAAATAAATAATAACATTATTAGATCAATTAAATAATCATTCAACCATATGGCCTAATTTAGAGATGTACAGAATTCCGATGTTCATGCGCAGAAGCCAGACTGCGCATGTGCAGATCTCATCTTGCGACATCTCTAACAGTGCCCTTTCAACGCAGATTTACTGTCATCGGCAGCGTAGATGAGGTGGTCATTCTGAGTAGCCTTCGGCTCACTGAGATGGCCGTTGTTGTGACCAATGGTCGCATTGTAGATCTAATGCTGCATCTTCGGATGCAGCCCTAGGACCTGTGATGCTGTCAGTAAGCGTCTTTTTACACTAGACACCTCCTGCGTCATTGGCATAACCTCACAGCGACTGCTGCAAAAGCGTCCATCTCTGAAACTAACAATTTAATCGCCCCAAGAAACTGATATTTCAGAAAACTAGATTGATGTGGCAATGATTGTATTCAAAGTTATTTCCCACACTTTTAATTTTACCATTTACATAATAACTGAGTTGATAATTATATTTTGTGCAATTTGTGACTCCAATTGTAACAAAAATATAAATGTTTATCATAAAAATGTACAAAGCTATGCAAACTAAATCCTCCTTGGGACTGCGTATGAACTATGGAGACAAAAAAATGTTTGTTCGCTCCGGCATCACACAAATAATTACGGGATGAATTTGGATTGCGTTTTCAATATTGTATAGCTTAGTCATCTATAAAGAAACTGAGGTATGTATTATCTCGATGTGACAGGGTGAGGAGCAATAAAGGAAAAAACAGATGCTTGACTATCGGCACGTGCAATGTGCGGGTTTCTCAAGCCAAAAATGACTAGATGTATATAAATAGAATTCTTTGAGGATAAATATATTTTAAGGGACTGTTTATGAACTATGGAGACAAAAAATGTTTTATCGGGATATGCACAAGGTCCTCAAGTCCAAAATGACATATATATATATATATTCAGTGGTCTGTTCGTCTGTCCGGTTATGATTTCTAGCACCCCTGCACCGATTGGGATGAATCCAACACAAGGTGGTCCAGTTGGATCCTGGCCAGGTTTTAGGGGGGTTAGGGTCCTAGTCGGACCTCCCGTTGGTGTGCACTGGGCAGAACTTTGACCCAGGTAGCCTGTTCTGAGCCTTCTACTGGATGGATTTGCACAAAAACTTCACAGAGTGGTAACATTAGATCAGACATACTATGGGTTGAGGTCCCAGTCGGACCTCCCATTGGTGTACACTGGGCAGAACTTTGACCCGGGGAGCCCGTTCTGGGCTTTCCTCTGGATGGATTTGAATGAAAACTTCAGAGGGGTGGCAATTGGTCTGGGATGCCTAACTTAATAGCTTGAAAATTAGGTCCCAGTCGGACCTCCTGTTGGTGTATCTTGGGCAGAACTTTGACCCGGGGAGCGTATTCTGTGCTTTCCACTGGATGGTTTTTGGATGAATACTTCACAGAGGGATGGCAATTGGTCTGGGATGCATAACTTACTAACTTGAAGATTTAAACCCAGGCAACGCCGGGTACTTCAGCTAGTGTATACATATATTGCACACCCTGAACGCAAACCGTTATATATGTATGCATATAGAAATCCATAGATATCTATATATATCTCAAGATCTATTTTGCAGAAAAATCCAACTATACATTAAGCCTTACTCAGGCATCTTATCTTGACACGGGAAGTTGCAGTACACACGTCAGTCCAGTAGATGGTGCACCAAAACAAATACTAAGGGGTACATTTATTGAGATTCGAGTTTGGTCGAGGTGACAATCGGGTGAGTTTAGACATGTTTTTCATCTCACAAATTTACTAAAGGCAAAGTCGGGTGAGTTACAGAGAGATTTCTCTAATCTCACTCGTAAAACTCGGGCGAGTTAGCAAACTCGAATCTTATCACCATCGGCCAAAATCTGAAGTACATTTCACCTAAAAAATACGTCTCGCAAATTTACCAAGAATCGAGATTAGAATCTCGGGTGAGATGCCTGCAAACTCACTGCCAAATTGATGTTTTAAACACTCACCTCGAGATCATCGAGTTTTACTAAAACATACACAAATCATTTCTTTTTTTCTATTTTTACTTGTTAGTTTTTATTGAATTTTGTGGAAAAAAAAATGACTTGAGCCCCCCCATCCCCCCCCCCAAAAAAAAAAGACTAACCAGCCCCGGACTTGCCAGCCTGTCCTGGTTCTTGAATTTACAGGGAAAAAAATGTGAAGGGTTCCACTGTAAATTAAGAACCAGCCCCAGGCAGCAGGGACAGAGCTGGTTTTAAATATACGTAGAAAAAAATTGACGTCAGGTTCCCCGTATACTTAAAACCAGCCCTGGACCCTTTCTAGCCCTTTCACCGAAGCCTCCAGCCGCAGCATCAGTCCTCACCGCTAGTCAGGCCAGTCCGGCCCGCCAGCCAATCAGCGGCGGCTTCCATTAGCGGCCACTCTTTGGCTGGGACCCACGTGAGCTTAGCCAATGAGCGGCTCCTCCACGTGGGTCCCAGCCAATGAGCGTCCGCTAATGGAAGCCGCAGCTGATTGGCTTGCGGCCCGGACTCTAAAGTCCGGGCCGCAAGCTGATGCATGTTGCACTGCAATCTCGGGTGAGTAATCTCATCTTCACTTGCATCTCAGATGAGTTATGTCTTCTTCACTTGCAACTCGGGGGAGAAATCTCGATTTGCTTCACCATCGAAAAGTTCACTTTAAGCTAAACTCGCTTCTTAGTAAATTTGCAAACCAAAAAAAAAACAACTCACACGAGTTTTGGCGATGCAAATCGAGTTAAAAAAAAAAACACAACTCGACCAAACTCGATTCTTAGTAAATTTACCCCTAAATTTCAAAAAGTTGCTGCTCATGTTACTTGCAACCTTTCAGAGTTACTGTAGGTTAAGTAGCCTTGATGTGGCTTGCTCACGAGTTAGTAGTCCAAGCATCTTTTGTATTAATCCCTGAAGGAAAAACTGCAAATATTGATTACAAAGACATTATGGGAGAATTGAATAGCATCGGGAGGGAACTCCCGCAGTTATTCAATTCACCGTGATGTTTACTCCGACGGGAAGCAGTTAAGTCTGAGAATGCTGGTTCTCGCGACTTAACCTGGGTGTTCAGTCGCAAGAACCGGCATTCTCCGACTAAAGTGCCGGTCGCGAGGCTGTTACCGCCGCACTAAGCCGGAAAACAGCCTCGTGCCCGCTACATTAGTCGGATTTCCAAAAAAAGGGGGAAAGGCCACTAGAAAATGGGCGTGTCTTTAAGACACGGCCCCTTTCTATCATTCGGGGGGCGTGCCCGGCACTTACGGAAAGGCCGGACTGACCCCAGGTTTTCCTGTCTCTTTGAATAGATGCCGGGCGCATGCGCTTGGCATCTATTCACCGGTGGTGATCGCTTAACCACTATTTTTCCCACCCGTGGGACACTGCGGCCCGCAACACCCGGCAGGTTATTTTGGTGGGGCGATGCCAAAAGGGCAGTACGCAATCTGCCCTTTTGAAATCGGGCAGGGCACGGCGCCCGCTAAAACAAAATCGGGCAGGGCACAGCGTCCCGCTAAAACAGCCTAGCAGGAAAACTAATGATCATGTCAAAGATTTTCATCTAGTAAATTGTATTTTGATCTTGTACAATGCTCCCATTATGTTGGGTAGGTGTAGTGTACTATGGGACTGATTCAGATTTGGGAATAGAGTAAGATAGAGCAAGTAACCAGGCATTAGTGGATTTAGGAGTTCATTCAGACCTGCTCGCAAGATGTGGCCGCTCGCTGGCAAAAAGGTGCCAGATATTTAAATAAAATGCTCGCACTGCATGGCGTAAGGACTCCCACTATGTCTTAGCGAGCTACGGCACTGAGCGATCGCAAGTGTATAAAGACGCCCCCTTTCCCATCGCAACACACGTCATCTCCTGGATTTGTATGATTAATCGCCAACATCGAGAGCCATCGGAGCTGCTCGCAGCCCTTGAGGTAGCCTTATCCTGCCGTAATTACTGCGATCAGTGCCAGCTGAAATACATGCAGGTGACGTGTACAATGACGCTACTTTGCTTATTATGCACGCCCTTTAAACAGCGTTTTGTGTGCCTGACACGCCTGCGTTCGCAACACCACTCCCCCGTTTACAGGCACCTTCCCCTGTTACCACGCACAAACAGCACTATATGTCACTCAAAGTAGCGGGCAGTCTGTGTGCTACGAGCGCACGATTCCCCAATGCTGAGACTGGCTTGCGCACACGCACTGCAAATTATATGCATGCGCACTGAGCAACAATCGCCCGGCAGCGAGCGATCACCCCTTAGCGACCGGGTCTGAATCAGGTCCTTAGGATTGGGGGTAGAGAAGATAAGGTAGCTCTATATGCTGACGACTTGTTGCTTTTTTCATTGATTATTCTACATCTATGCCGGTTGTCCTTCAGCTGATGCCAACATTTGCAATTTCTACTTCAGGGTCCATAGGGTATCCACAGGATACCTTGGGGTATAGGTGTGACGTCAGTCGCAGGGCACCAAAGAGTTAAGCTTTCAGCCTCCCAGGATGCACTAGGTCCCCCTCCTATACCCCGCCCCCGGGCCAAGGCACCTCAGTTTAGTTTGGTGCCCGGCCGGCGTCGGGTGCACCTGTCGGAGTGGGGGCTAGAAGAGCCCCTGAAGCTTTCTTCAGTGCAGCTGTGGCTGCACATCTGGATGTACAGCATGGACAGTCAGTCCTGACGTCCATGCTGTCTTCCCTACACCCCTGCCGGTACCAGAACGCCGGTACCGATCCGGGGATGCTGGTGAGCATCTGGGGTCACAGCTAGCGGTGACCCCAGATGTTCCGGACCATGGCCGGATCCAAGGGGGACAAAGGTAAGCAGCGGGGTCCCGCGGTGGGTCCCCGCTGGTCACATGGTCCTAAGTCCCCAGGCAGGGGGCTCCCTGGGGACTGGCTGCAGCGTGGAGCCAGGTACTGAACCTGCGCTTTCCACTACCCCCTGGGACAGCGGACCGCAGCAGAGCGGTAGCGCTGCGGCGTCCCAGGGGTTAAATGCATGCCAGGGGAGCGCGCCTTCCCTGTCTCACAGCCGGCGCCTCCCCCGCTGCACACAGCCCTCTCTGCACTGTGCTGACTGGTCCTGTGTCAGCGCTCCTCCCCCAGGCCAGCTTCTCTCTGCTCCTCGGCGGCCATCTTCTCTGCAACGCATGGTGAACGCTGCTGGAAGCCTGGAAGGAAGCATCGTGGTCTGGGTCCCCCCGCATACCTCTCCTCCGCTGTGGCTCAGGTCTGTGTATGCAGCGCTGTGTCCTACCAGGCCCTGTGTCTGTGTAGTTGAGTGATCAGCGCTGTTAGTGCAGGAATTGTTATTTCTCTGCATTGTATGTGACTGTGCTAGCGCTGCTGCCTGTAACTTTATCTTCTCAAAACTGTCAGCTTTATTACTGTCCCTGTTCTTTCTGCTAAAGCCCTTGCAGTGCGGTGCTGCAGGGTGGTCTCTCGCCTATTTAATACTTAATTGGTGAGAGAGGTCACATACGTGGTGCCATCATGTCTGAAAGTGATTTTCCCCTCCGGCTACAGTGTACCACGTGCAAAGTACCGTTAGCGGAGGGGGAGGGTAGCGCGGAGGGCCTTTGCCGGCAGTGTTTGTCCATGGCGCGGCCTATTACGGTTACAGCACCGGTACAGGAGCCGCCCTGGGCTTGTTTCGCTCAGGCGTTAACAGCTTTAGTGGGCCAGTTAGCTCCGCAGCCCGCGTTTACTCCGATGGGTTTGTCCCAGCAGTCTGTGGTGTCGTCACCCATGCAGGGGTTCCCACGACAATTGGTGGTACCCCACAGTCTCCCTATTTCCCCGCTCCCGGGTTCTCAGGAGCCAGCGTGGGTTAACTCCCTGACGAGTTCTGTACAGCACTTGTCGGATGTGTTGCAAGGGGAGTCTGTGATGCGGCCTCATAAAAGGCCGGTGGCGTCTCTGTCCGCTCCTTATGAGGATGACGAAGGGACGTCTGATGATGGGGAGATTCTGGATCCTTACAATCAGGAACCTCTCCATACTAAGGACGCTGATGCTAAGTCCAAAGTATATATTCCTGGACTTATTCGGGCGGTCCGCACAGCCTTGGTGATTGAGGACGAAGTTCCCCCAGCGGCTAAATCTAAGTATGCCTTTTTCAAAGATGTGAAGGGCGATGCCACAGTCTTTCCTCTTTCGGGTCAGTTGGTGGACCATTTAGAGGAGGCGTGGAAACAACCTGGCAAAAGATACCAGCCGCAGAGACGCCTGGCGGTGGCTTATCCGTTCGCGGATAATTATTTTGCTAAGTGGGAATCCCCTCCACAGGTGGATTCTCACGTGACCCGTCTTGTCCGTAGTGCCACATTGCCGATGCCATCCATGTCCTCCCTTAAGGATGCTACGGACCGCAAGGTAGAAATCTGCCTGAAGTCCGCTTATTCCCTTGCAGGGGGGGCAGCACGGCCGGCTATGGCCATTTGCTGGGTTGCCAGAGCGATGGAGCGCTGGGCGGATTCATTAGAGGCTTCTTTTGAATCCGACTGTCCGGCCGAACAGGCGGAGTTGATTGGCAATCTCCGTGATTCGGCCACCTACATCAACGAGGCGGCTCTAGACATTAGTACTCTGGTGTCTAGAATTTCTTCAGCAGCGGTAGCTGCTCGTCGCACCTTGTGGCTGCGATCCTGGAAGGCGGACGCAGATTCCAAGAAAGGTCTGGAAGCGTTGCCGTTTACCTGAGAAGTTCTCTTCGGTCCGGATCTAGATAAGATTGTGGCCACGCTGGCGGCAGCCAAATCTGCTTGTCTCCCGTCGGCCGCTGCTCCTTCTGGTTCTGGACCATCGTCCTTTCGGTCATCTAGGGCCCAGGGCAGGCCCAAACCACAGTCGTTTCCTCGACAGGCTGGCCCTAAGAAATCGGTCAAGCCCCGGAAACAGGCATGGAGTACCAGACGTCCGGCCCCCAAGCCATATGACAAGCCTGCGGCCTGACGGTCCGGGCCTCCCTTTGGGGGATCCCAGGGTGGGAGGCCGCCTGCTGCAGTTCTCCCGGTGTTGGTCGTTCACTACGACAGACACTTGGGTTCTGGAGGTGGTCTCCCACGGGTACGCCCTCTCCTTCCGGCACAGACCCCCGGCTCGATTCTTCACCACGGGTCTACCATCAGACCGGAACAAGGCTACGGAGCTGCGGAAGGTATTGCACACTATGCTCCAGGCTGGAGTTATAGTGCCTGTTTCATTCTTCCAGAGGGGCCAGGGTTTCTATTCAAATCTATTTTTGGTACAGAAACCCAATGGGTCATATCGTCCGATTCTCAACCTCAAAGCAAGTCTTTGCGGGTCCCGAAGTTTCGGATGGAGACCCTACGGTCCATCATTCTGGCGCTGGAACCTGGGGACTACATGGTGTCATTGGACATACAGGACGCTTACCTGCATGTCCCTATTCTTTTGCGCCATCAAGAGTTCCTTCGGTTTGCAATCCGCAGCGACCACTTCCAGTTTCGGGCGTTACCTTTTGGCCTGGCGACAGCACCACGTGTTTTCACCAAGGTGATGGCGGTCATGGCGGCTTCTCTGCGGCTGCAAGGAGTCCGCATGTTGCCGTACTTCGACGACCTGTTATTGGTGGCAGGATCTCCAGAGCTCCTGTTACACCACTTGGACCTGACCATTGCACTGCTGCAACGGCACGGCTGGCTAATCAACTGTCAGAAGTCCACTCTAATCCCGTCTCGGAGGATTCTGCATCTTGGAGCCTTATTGGACTCGGGACAGCAAAGGATCTTCGTGATGGAGGACAAGATCTCTGCTTTACAGTCAAGGGTGCGCAGTTGTCTGCACAGCCGCCGTGTGTCCTTACACTCGGCGATGAGGTTACTGGGCTCCATGGTGTCGGTGTTCGACATGGTGGAATACACCCAGTTTCACTCCAGACCTCTGCAGCACCTGATCCTGTCCAAGTGGAACGGGCTGCCTCAGTCTCTGAAGTTCCAGACGATTATGCTCACCCCGGAGGTTCGCCTGTCCCTTGCGTGGTGGTTAAAGACGACCCACCTCAACAAGGGACGTCCGTTCTGGGTTCCAAATTGGGTCCTGTTGACAACGGACGCCAGTCTTCGGGGCTGGGGAGCAGTTTCGGGTCCACACTTGTTCCAGGGCAGGTGGACGCCGACAGAAGCGGAGCTTCCAATAAATATCTTGGAACTCCGTGCGGTCTTCAATGCTCTCCTGCAGGCACAGCGGTTTCTCCAGGGTCACCCGGTGCAGGTCCAGTCGGACAACGCTACCACCGTGGCCTACATAAACAGGCAAGGAGGAACTCGCAGTCGGGCGGCTCTCGTAGAGGTCTCTCGGATCCTGGTTTGGGCGGAGCGCAATCTTCCGGCCATATCAGCGGTCTTCATCCCGGGAGTGCTAAATTGGGAGGCGGACTTTCTAAGTCGCCAGGACGTTCATCCAGGGGAATGGTCCCTGCACCCGGACGTTTTTCAACTACTGGTGGACAGGTGGGGTCTTCCAGAAATCGACCTCATGGCGTCCCGGCACAACAACAAGTTGCCGGTGTACGGGTCTCGCACAAGAGACGAAGGGGCGTCTCTGGTGGATGCTCTGTCCGTCCGGTGGACGTTCCGGTTCGCATACCTGTTCCCTCCGGTCTCCCTTCTTCCACGGGTAATCCGGAAATTCAAACAGGAAGGAGGGACGCTCCTGTTGATAGCTCCCGCGTGGCCCAGACGGCACTGGTTCTCAGACCTTCAGGGTCTGTCCGTGGACAGTCCTCTGCGGTTGCCGCTACGACCGGACCTTCTCTCTCAGGGTCCTTGCCTTCACCCGGACCTGACTCGGCTGTCTTTGACGGCGTGGCTGTTGAGACGGCCATGCTGAGGTCCCGGGGGTTTTCCAGCTCTGTGGTGCGTACCATGTTACGAGCTCGGAAACCGTCTTCCGCGAGGATATACCATCGCGTGTGGCATACGTTCTTCCAGTGGTGTTGACCGAGAGGTTATGCACCGCGGGAGTTTCGTCTGTCTCGGATTCTCGCCTTCCTGCAAGCGGGACTAGATCATGGGCTTCGCCTTGCTTCTTTGAAGGTACAGGTTTCGGCCCTATCTGTCTGGTTTCACCGTAGGATTGCTACAATCCCGGATGTGCGCACCTTTATGCAAGGTGTTCTCCGTATTCAGCCGCCCTTTGTTCCACCTGTGGCGCCTTGGGATTTGGCTGTGGTCCTGAGGGCTCTCCAAAGACCGCCGTTTGAACCACTGGGCTCAGTGGATATTAAATGGCTGACAGCTAAGACTGTTTTCCTTCTGGCCATTGCTTCGGCCAGACGTGTTTCTGAGTTAGGGGCTCTTTCTTGTAGACCCCCTTTCTTGGTTTTTCATGGGAACAGGGCAGTGCTCCGCACTCGGCCCGAGTTTCTTCCCAAAGTTGTTTCCCAGTTTCATGTTAACGAGGAAATAGTTGTTCCGGCCTTTAACTCACCGGGTCTTTCCGTGGGTAAGGCCTCTTTGGATGTTGTGCGGGCCTTAAGGACTTATGTTGACCGCACTTCTTCGTTTAGGAAGTTGGACGCTTTGTTTGTCCTCTATGGCTTCCGTAAAAAGGGTTGGCCTGCTTCAAAGCAAACTTTGGCAGCCTGGATCCGTATGGCTATTTCTGAAGCTTATCTTCATGAAGGCCTACCGGTCCCTCCTTCTCTGAAGGCTCATTCCACTAGGTCTGTGGGTCCTTCGTGGGCAGCTCGACGTGGTGCCTCGGCAGTTCAGATCTGCAAGGCTGCTACGTGGTCTTCTGTCCATACCTTCGTGATGTATTACAGGTTTGACACCTTCGCCTCTCAGGATGCTTCCTTCGGGCGGCGGATTCTCCTTTCTGCACAGGAGCGTTCCCACCCTTAAAGGATACTGCTTTGGGACATCCCCAAGGTATCCTGTGGATACCCTATGGACCCTGAAGTAGAAAATATGAGATATGGTAAGAACTTACCCTTGTTATCTCTATTTCTACGAAGTCCATAGGGTTCCACAGGACTCCCGCCCTGTCGCACCTGTGCTGCAGATGGGCTTTGCTCTGGTCACCGGTTTTCCGTCTCCCTCTGGTGAGAATGTGATTCTTGTATGTGTCCAGATCTTTGTTCTCTCTCTTCCTTCTCCTCCTCCGGCCTATGGCTTGGTAACTAACTGAGGTGCCTTGGCCCGGGGGCGGGGTATAGGAGGGGGACCTAGTGCATCCTGGGAGGCTGAAAGCTTAACTCTTTGGTGCCCTGCGACTGACGTCACACCTATACCCCAAGGTATCCTGTGGAACCCTATGGACTTCGTAGAAATAGAGATAACAAGGGTAAGTTCTTACCATATCTCATATTTTTTTCTGGCCTGACCACAAACTGGGAGAAATCACATATCCTTACCCTTCAAAGGATCCTGCCCAGATAGCACTTTAATAACTTTGCCTCTTAGTTGGGTGGATAAATTTAAGTATTTCGGAGTTTGGATTAGCAACTCCTCATCAGATTATACTGCCCTAAATATCCAGTCACAGTTGACATACTTAAAGGAAAGGCCAAAATTCTATCTTTTAGTAAATTACCCCTTACATTAACTGGTAGAGTCAACCTCGTTAAGATGTGATCCAGCCTAAGCTTCTATATATTTTTCTCCAGTCCCCTGTTTATCTTCCAATATCAATTTTCAAAAAAACAACAACATGGGGAATTCTCAGAGCTATTCAATTCAACGCGCTGTTTACTTTTGTTGGGAAGCAGTAAAGTCGGAGGAATGCTGGTTCTCGTGAATTATCCTGGGTGTTTAGTCCCGAGAACTGGAATTCTCTGACTAAACTGCCAGACAGCAAGATTGTTAGCACCGCACTAAGCTGAAAAACAGCCTTGCAGCTGGCACTTTAGTCGGATTTCTCCTCGCACCCTCAGTAGGGTCAACAGCACAGTCAATTCAACAGCTCCTGGAGCTCCCTCCGTAACCTATTCAACATTGCGTTGAATTGAAACGCCCACTTTATGTTGGGTAGGTGTAGTGACTACATCTAGTGCCGTATAAGGCCCGCGTAATCATTTGGTCTGGCCCTCTGAGCTTTTTTGTGCTAGCCTCATCTGGCTAGCAGGGGGCCTAAAATGGCACCCTGCAGCCAGAATCTATGCAGCAGTGCTGCCTGGAGCATCCTTAGGATGCTTCAGACGGTCACAGCGCTGCCCTGTGGATGCTCCGGGCATTGCTGTAATCACGATTGTGCCCCGCCCCCATGTGACATCACACGGAGGGCCTTCACCAGGCCAGCAAATAATGTTATATATATCAGGATGGCCCACGGCAGAAAAAAGTTTCCCCACCCCTGATCTAGAGTAACAGAATTGTATTATAATCATGTCCAGTGTTCACATTATGGGGATGTGTTTGAGTCGCACAGATCTCTCTTAACTGACACAAATGGTGGGTTTTTGCATACAGCGCATGTGCAGATGTGAATTTATGCAATTTTGCTTATGTCCATATTATTCTGAGTGAGACACAACTTGGCCAGATCTGTTTTTCTGTGAAATAGGGCGTTTCTTGGCGTAGAATGGGCATTGACAATGCAATCTCATATGACCACATTGACTTTTAGCATTGTCATGGGAGGATTGTGTTTCGGTGAAACAATCACGGCAACTCGGACGAGTGAATAGATGCACAGCAGCTCCCTCTCTGTTCCCACTTCCTGCAGTGCAGTGGCCGCCAGTCTCTTCCTTTTAGCTCCGGGTATGTGTGTATATGTGTGTGGGGGGGGAGGTGTGCAATGTATAGGCCTATATATGTGTGTAGTAGTATATGTAGAAGTGTACTATATCTGCGTCTGGTGTATCAGAATTGTATTCCTATCATCTACAATCTTCCTAATATATTGAGTAGGTGTAGTGTACTATGGCCCTTATTTAGCAGTGCACGATGGACGGGAATCTGCGCAGGCACCTGACCTGTACTGTGCATGTACAGTAAAGGTCCTATATGATTGCACGCAGATCGGCAGCAGACTTTCAGTGATTGACAGTCTGCTGCCGTTTGTGGACTGGAGAGGGTGGCAATGGCCTCAGTTTCCCAAAACTGAGGCATTCCGTCACCGTTAAGGGTGGTCTTTTTCTCTCATCTGTGGCGGCCGGCTTGCGTGACCCCGTGGGTCACTTAGACGGCCGATGTTCACATAGATTATCCGATGCTGTGTTGTAATGCAGCAGGAGGCGTGATTACCATACCTGCAAGGACAGAATTTCAAAGCTGCTGGCATGCAGCTTTGCAATTCCATTCGGTACTGAGGGCCTGATTCACTACGGAACGCAACTGCGAATGCAGTTCAACTGCGATAGTATGCTAATCCATTGCGATCGCAATGTCGCCGCTGCACAAGGACGCCCACATTTGACCGTAATGTTTAGCAAGACTGCGAGAACATCCATACAATTGAGTTCCATCGCAGCCTCACACAAACTTGCACAAGCTCTCACCTTACTCAGAAACTGCTAACTTCCACGCACGCTATCAGGCCTCAGATTGCATAGGGCATGGCAGTGGATCATTTATGGACGCCCCTGCATCGACGTTCAAACGCACTGGCACGCCTGCGTTCGGCCGACCACCCCTCCCCCCGTCACCACCCACAAACAGCACTTCCAGTCAATCATTCTGCGATGGGTCTGTGTAGTCACTGCGATCGCAGTTCAGATTGCAATGGCTAGTTCGCACACTGCGATGCATGCGCAGTACCCCACAATCGTCCGATTGTGTGCGTATTAGGAACTGCATTCCTTGCTGAATCAGCCCCTATGTCTACATCCACTGTACATGATTAAATTAAAACCAATTCAGTTACAATGTTCCTTTTATTTGTCCTACGTCTGTATCTAGTATTGTATTATGAGCATGTACAGTGTTCCCATTATGTTGGGTAGGTGTAGTGATCTGTTTCTGCATCTTGTGTAACTGAATTGTTTTGTGATCCATGATCAGTGTTGACCTTCACATGATGGGGGGATTCAGAGGTGGACACAGTTGCAATAGAGACTACGACTCTTTGTGCTGATGCCACGGCCAAAGGGCGTCCTATTGTGATGTCCACTAGCTGTGACGCGAATCTGCCGTTGTGCGAATAAAGACGCATGATCGGTGCACCATCGGACATTGCACCTGCCTATGCGCCGGTGTCAGTGCAACTGCGTCTTTAGATGCACTCACAGATACCGACACGCTTGCGACTGTGAGCCACTTCCCCAGTTACCGCCCAGAAACTGCCATCGAAATTACATAGATCTCAATGAAATTTTAATCTGCATCGATTGACATTGGGAGGCATGCACAGAGAGCCTGATGCTTTACCTGCGTCCTCCTCTCTGAATTACCCCTCTGTTGATTAGGTGTAATGTTCTATGTCGGCAACTAGTGTAACTATTGTATTATAAAGGTATTCAGTGTTTAGACTGTTGGGTTGGTGTAATGCTCTACAGTATATCTACAGTAGAACAGGTGGGGGAATATTGTGTAGGATTCAGGAGTCATTATGAGAAGTCCCTAAATCAGTAGGGGCTTTATCACGGTAGACATTCCTCAGAAGAGTTATGTGCCAGCAGTCCTTTTTTCTAAGCACTTTGGTTACCTGGCTGCTGGACTTTACCCATCCTTTCTATAACAGCGTATAATAGAACCGTACATATAACATCTACAGATTTACTTACTCAACATGTTCCTTCTGCTTAAAATTTTCAAGAGGTATGTACCTCATCAAGTGCAGGCCTTTTCAAATGGGTGAATAATAATGTATCACAGACAAATATTCTGTCCAGTGATCTCCCCAGGATCAATTTCATGGGCACTCTACCAGGCTTTGTTTTACATGCTATCCAGCACTATACTGCTCCAGGGGTCTGACGGCCAAATCAGAATTGTGCTTTGCTTACGTTACTGTGACAAGCACATCTTTTAGAGGCAGGGTGCGGTTTGGAGAACGGGAAAATTTCAAAAAGCTTAAGTAGAGAGTGCAGATCTGCACTGTATCTCAGCGTGCATTGCTGGACACGATTATATCTTTGTCAAACCAGCAAGTGGGTAATATCACCAACAGTCTTTAAAAATTATAGATATATTTAATTCAAAATTGATAATCTAGTTCAAATCATTGAAATCAATATAAGAATTTTTCATTATTGCAATATATTATACTGCCCCCACCGGCTACTTCCTATTGCCAAATGGCTGGAAAAATGTTCTCATAAGAACAATGCTGTCTTTGGAGATTAGGTCAATGAAGTCTTATCTCCTCCCCCTCTATATTCATAGCCTGGAGTACATCAGTTGGTTCTTAGTGCCCCAGAAATATGGTGCTTCTTAGTGATGATGCATATTCATTCTTAACTTTGTTTTAAATAAACTAAAAAAAGTTGCTAGATTGTGTCATTAGGAGGAGGAGCTTGTGCTCAAAATATAATTTCTTCTTCAGGATCCACAGAGCTCCACAGGGAGACAATGGGGTGTAGGTGGTACTTGGGGGACCGAACACCAACAGCAAAGCTTTTTTCTATCTTGGCATGCTCCGGCCCTTCCCCCTATACCCCGCCCACAGCCTGAAGGCAACTCTGTTTCGTTGGTGTCCAGCAGGAGCTGGATCACCGTCAGAACAGTAGGGCTGCTTTTAAGCAGCCCGAGCTTTATTTTATGATTTATTTTTATGTTCCATTTTAACTACAGAGCAAGCAGTGTTAGATAGTCCCCTGGATGTCTGCACTGCTGCTCCATCACCCCTCCGCGACTCCAGACATCGGCTAGGTGATCTTGGCGGGGCTCCGGGGGGACCTAGCTAGCAGGGCTCCTCGGACCCCAGACTGCAGCCTGGACTCAAGGGGACAGGTAAGGCGGAACCACATTCGCAGGGATTTGCCTCTATGCGCAATCTTACCTCCGGTCTCAGGAGATAGACCAGAGGCGCTGATGTGGACACCGGTTCATCCGGGACTCCACTAGACCACCAGGGCATAACATATACTGGCACAGGGGACAGCTAAGACCAGGGACCCGGTGGCTGATGTCAGCATAGGGGAGAAGGTCCTCTACCTGCGGCCCCTCCCCCAGCTCAGGGCGCCATTCCACTGTGGTCTTGCTGTCCCTGAGCTGCTCCTCCCTCACCCTCTGCCCTATTTTTCTCAACTGTCAGCTTATACCTTTCCATTTCATTCATTATAACCCTGGAATACTGAGGTATAGGGGGTTCACTGTACCTCACATCTACCTGTATTTGTGAGGACTATCATATACTGTATATCTGTTGCGCGCTACACTATGCCATATTGTACAGATATCTGGGTTTCTCACTGCTCTGTGCCAGATTGTGTGCTATATTAACCTTGCAGCTATGTCTAGCAAAGGCAATAATAACAAGCAGCCTGCTGCTCCCACTCTGGTTTCTTGTAAGTCCTGTTTAGCAGGCATAGCTTCAGAGGAACTCATTCAAGATGGTCTTTGTGCATCTTGTTATACGGCATCTGGCCCATCAGCCCCTGCATCCTCTCCTCAGGACCCCCCGGACCACCTAGCATTCCCTGTGGTAGCTCCCCCTATGGGATGGCCACAGTAGGTACTCCATACAGTTCCTTTGCCTCCCCATGGGTAGATGTACTTTCTACCTCAGTGCAGGGTCTGGCGGCTACCTCTACAGCCTTTCAACAAATGTTGCAAAAGGAGAGACCTTTAAACCTACTAAGTGTGCTGTGTTATCTTCCCAGTCCACCCAGCTATCAGATTCTGAGTTATCATCTGGGGAGGCAGAAGACACAGACCTCTCTAACTCTGACTCTCGCTTGGGAGAGGAAGAGCTCCCCTCTAAATTGAATATACCTGCACTTGTGAAAGCTGTAAAATCTATTCTTCAAATAGAAAGGTAGAACCCACTCCTAAGGCAAAAGTGCCCCAGGTGCATGAGAGCTGAAATGTGCGAAAAGTGACCTGTTTGGGCGCCCAAACATCACTTTTCGCTGTCGCGCCCAGCACTTTGGTCGGGTTTAGCTGCTTTATGTGGCTAAACCTAACCTCTATGGGCGCGATCAGCGTGAAAAACGGCATCAATTGAATAGTGGCTCGCGATCTCCTGTCACTTTAGACGGGAGATCCGGAACGCGTAATCAATTGAATTCCGCCCTTTAAGTGACAGAAGGTAGTTTTGCCAGAGTTTCCTCACTCTGATCAGCTATCTGATCTAATGAGTGAAGCATGGAATATGCCAAATAAAAGTTTTCAGCTGCCTAAAAGCTTGATTTCTTTTTACCCTCTTCCAGATACTGATTGCACTAAATGGGAAGTTCCCCCTGCAGTGAATTCCCACGTGACACGCCTGGTTAATAACGCTACCTTACCTATCTATACAGCAACCACCTTAAAGGAGACTACGGATAGAAAGATTGAAGCTTGCCTGAAGTCTGTATACTCTCTTACAGGAGCTGTTACTTGTCCTCCCAGGGCTACGGCCTGGGTGGCAAAAACCATTGAGAGTTGGGCAGAGGCCCTAGAAGATGCATTTTCCTCTGATGCTTCGGGGGAACAGCTGTCCTACATCTCTCACATTAGGGATGCAGCCTCCTATTTAGGAGAAGTGGCTTTGTATACTGGTCTCCTAGCTTCCAAGGCGTCTGCTACTTCCGTGGTAGCCCACCATATCATTTGGCTTCACTCATGGAAGGCAGACTTGGACTCTAAAAAGGCTTTGGAGTCTCTGCCTTACTCTGGGGAGATCCTGTTTGGCCCAGAATTGGACAAGATTGTGACTACCTTGGCAGTTTCTAAGACTGCGTTCTTGCCCTCTGCATCTACTACGAAGCATTGGATGTCATCCTTTCGGTCCTTTCATCCTCAGGGGAAAGCTAAGGTCAGTCCTTTCCACAGCAGTCGGCATCCACAAAGGCCTCCAAGCCTAAGACCAAACAGGCCTGGGTTATTAGATGTCCACCTATCAAATCTGAGGATAAGCCTTCAGCCTGACAGGGTGGGTCTCTCCCGGGGGGCTCCCAGGGTGGGAGGCTGACTTCAGTTTGCCAAGTTCTGGCGTCAGACCACCACAGAAGAAGTGGTCTCCCATGATTACGCCCCCTCTTTCCTGAGGCGGCTCCCCCAGCAGTTATTTTGCACAGGACTACCATCGGACCCAAGCAAAGCCCTTGTCCTCCAGAAGGCCATTCAGTCCTTGCTCTCGGGGGTAATAATTCTGGTCCCCTCATAACAGCGAGGGACAGGTTATTATTCTACCCTTTTCTTGGTTAAAAGCCCAAAGGGTCTCATCGGCCTATCCTCAGGTCTCTGAACAAGTTTATCAGGGTGCCCAGGTTTCGTATGGAAACCCTAAGCTCTATTGTCCTGGCTATGGAGCCAGGGGACTTTATGGTGTCTCCGGACATTCAGGACACTTACCTACATGTACCTATAGCGCCATCTCATCAGCAGTATCTCCGGTTTGCTGTCTTACAGCAACACTACCAATTTCAAGCACTGCCTTTCGGGCTTTCTACAGCTCTTCGGGTCTTTACCAAGATCATGGCAGTTATGGGGGCCTATCTTCGTCGTCCCATACTCCCATACTTGGACAACTCGTGCTCTTAGCAAGCTCCACAGAGATTCTTCACCACCATCTACAAGTAATCATTGCCTTTCTACAAACGCACGGTTGGCTGATCAACTGGAAAAAGTGTTCCTTGACCCCTTCTCAAAGAATGGCACATCTGGGAGCCTTCCTGGACTCTCAGGCTCAGAGAATCTTCCTGACAGCAGACAAAATATCTGCACTACAGCACCGAGTGCGCAGGTTACTCCACAGTCGCCGAGTGTCAATTCACTCTGCAATGCAGACCTTGGGATCCATGGTGTCCACCTTTGACATGGTGGAGTTTGCTCAGTTCCACTCCAGGCCCCTACAACACCTGATCCTCTCCAGGTGGAATGGGCTACCCCATCTGCTCAGATCCTAGACGATGGGCCTCTTTCCGGAGGTTCGTCTGTCCCTATCCTGGTGGCTACAGATGTCACACTTAAACAAGGGTCGCCCCTTTTGGATCCCGGACTGGGCACTCTTCACCACGGACGCAAGCCTCCGCGGGTGGGACGCAGTGACGGCCAGCACTGTTTCCAAGGATGCTGGATTCCAGCCGAGGCGATCTTACCATTCAACGTACTGGAACTCCGAGCCGTCTACAACGCCCTCTCTCTGGCTCAGGATATTATTCAGAGCAGGCCAGTACAAGTACAGTACAACAACGCCACGGCAGTGGCCTACCTCAATCACCAAGGAGGCACTCGAAGTCGGTCAGCGATGGCAGAAGTGTCCCGCATTCTCACATGGGCCCAAAGCCATTTCCCAGCCATCTCTGCAGTGTTCATCCCCGGGATTGTCAGTTGGTAAGCGGATCTCCTCAGCCGTCACAATGTGCATGCAGGTGAGTGGTCTCTACATCCAGAAGTCTTTCAGCTCCTGGTGGATATATGGGGGTCTACTGGAAGTGGTCCTCATGGTCTCACAAAACAACCACAAGCTTACAGTGTACAGGGCCAAGTCAAGGGACCATGACGCAACCTTCGTGGACGCAGGCAAAGACACACAGCCATGGCTATAATATCTGCTACCCAAAGGGATGTTATAGAGGGTGCTTTCATTTGTATTTTATTGTATTCCGTGGTGTATTTTCATTGTTGTATTTCACTTTTCCAATGATTCGATTCTATACAAGTTCACTTTTTGTCTCCTATCCTATAATGTCAGATAAAAGTAGTAGTGCTAGAACAGTGGTCGCCAACCTTAATTGAGGTGTGAGCTACTTTTAGTAAAATGAAAACCTCCTGTAGAGCTACTAAAATTGTAGAAAAAGAATTTAGCTAATCACCGAAAAATTGAAGGTCATTTAAGGAACATTTTAAAAATGTTTAATAGAAAACAACAATGCATTTCATTATTACAGTGATATTATTGTAGTTTGTAAATAAAAAGTAAGCACAGGCACATTTCACTGTTAATTACCGGCTCCAAGGCGGTACGTGCAGTAGAGGAGCAAAAGATATTGTATAGTCAGGGCTGCTGTGTGATTTTCTGGCAGGGCTTGGTGTAGACGCCGTGGGTGGAACCACAGGAAAGCACAGCTTTGGCAATCACCTGACATACTTCCCTGTGGCTCCACCCATGGGTCGACACCACGGGGGAGCACGCGTCAGAGATCACTTCCTCTTAAGGGGCCTATCCATTAGGCGTCCTGAAAAACTGAACGACTACGGTTCAGTCCTTCAGGTCGCCCAGGTGCGGTGCCCGCACTGAACGGCGTTCTCTGAACATCATTTAGTGCTGGAGACCGACCTCCTATCTGCGAATACGTGGAACCTGACGATCATCGTCAGGTTGACGAGCATGTTCCACATAGAGTCGGCAAGGACCCAGCGTGCACGCGCATTGCTGGTCCTTGCCGGCTATCCATTAGACGACTTTCTGAACGTTCTGACCAAAACCTCCTGGTTTTGGTCGGATTGTTCAAAAAGTCGTCTAATGGATAGGCCCCTTTAGTTTACTCGGCAGTGCTACAGCTAGGTGAGCTACCAAAATTAAGACCGCAAGCTACCGGTAGCTCGTGAGCTACAGGTTGGAGATCACTGTGCTAGAGCTTCTCGTGGGGCAGTCTGGGTTGAACTCACTTTGCCTATGTTGTGTAGCGAAGGCTATTCCAAACCTGACAGAACCTGTTTGTGCGAAAGCATAAGCCAAATTCATGACTGAGTTAGGAGAATATCCACACTGTCCCCCCTTTTAAGATTCCGATAAAGGTGGGAACCCTAAGTCGGGCTTCCCGACGGGCTTCCTTAGGAGAATTGCCCTGGGTCCACAGTCAAGCGGGTTTAGCGAAAGATCCTTTTGTATTTAGGACCCTCCTATTCTTCTGCTAGTCAGAATTCTGCTGTACACCAGACTTGGAAATTTCTGAAGTCTACCTCTTCTCTCAGTAGTAATGTAAGTGTTATGAGAGTGTCTTAATGAATGGAAAAGTGTCTCACCAGAAAAGGCAGGAAAACTTGGCTTGTAGGGAAGCCTGCCAGAAGGGCAGGATAACTTGGCTAGATGAGTTGCCTGCCAGGAGGGCAGGATATCTTGGCTAGATGAGTTGCCTGCCAGGAGGGCAGCATAACTTGGCTAGATGAGTTGCCTGCCAGGAGTGCAGGATACAACAGGCTGAAAATAGTACAGGTGTAAATGTACAGTTTGATTACACACAGTAGGGCTGAGAAAGCTGTAGCTGCTGATTACACAGAGGAAGCACGGACCCAAAGGCTTGAGCCTGCATACACTGAGCACGGCAATCAGAGCAGAGTGGAACAACAGTCTGAATAACTGAGCTACCTGCTGAAGCCTGGAAGGCAGCGTGGAGGGAGACAGAGAGTGGTAAACAGAAGCAGCGGCTGAAGTGTAGACAATCACAGAGGATAGCTGGAAAAACCAGACCGAGCTGTAGGAGAAAACTCTATAACCGGCGAGGGGGAATGAATCTGGAAGCTACAAATAGGAGGGGCAGCCAATCAGCAGCATATGGGAGTATGAGTCACTCTCTGCAGCATCCCCGGTGCTTGGTAATCAGCGGAACCGGATTCTGAATATTGTGAGTCAGTGTAGGTCCCGAGCCGGTGGGAAACAAGCCGCTGCCATGGCTTGTGACAGTGAGGTAGCAGATGATTCAGACTTAAAGGAAACTTATTTTGAGTAGGGTTCCTCTAAAACAGTGATTGATGACTAGGTGAGGGCTGTGCATCTCAATATTCAGGGCACAAAGTACCCTGTGTCTCCTAAAGTTTCTTTGTTTAAAACACAATATGAATATTAGGTGAATGAGTTGTTGGGTCAAACGTTGACCAAATCCATTAAAATGTTTTGGTTTTAATGCAAGCTTTTATTTTTTTACTTTCCAGCAGAGGATAGAGAAAAATGCATCAGGTGCATGCCCTTATAATATGGTTGTCTAAAACCGCAACAATGGAGGAAAGGGAGTTTCAAGTGTCCATGAACATCAGGGAGCATATTTACATGTTTCAGATTGAGAAAGTCACCTGTGCCTTTTAAGGTTCGCAGTCTGATCTCAGCACTATCAGCTTTACCATCTTCTTTTCAGCCTAGCGATTGCGTCAAGGGTCTTTACAAATTCCATGCTGGCTTAATTGGGAACCAGAGGTGTGACAATTACAGGGATGACTTTCTAACCAACTCTGGATCTTCTTCATTTTTCTGGGCCCTACACAGAAAAGTGCACAAATTTGACAGTCTCATTGAAGGATGCCTACTTGAGGAATCCCATTTGAAGAAGTTCAAATAGAATTACTATTCAAATGGAAGTAATCTCAACCATCACATTATCCATTAAATTCATCAAGCTAACCAAAAGGTTTCGCTTATCTTTACTTTGATGCCTCAAGAACAACAATCTCAAGAGGTTGTCCATTCACAAATTGGGGTTGGATAATATGGATGCCTGTCTACGGAGTTGCTTAGCAATTAACCCTTTAATGCCACTTGCACGGGCTATGTTCCAGACAAATAAAGGAAGCAATAAATGTTCTGGAACCTAAGGGCTGTCTTAAATGGTTTTGTCAAAGCTCAAGCCAGTAGAAGTGTGATCTGACAGTGGCATACATCAGTCATCAGGGAGGCTAGGATGAAATGCTGTGTGAGACAGAATGTTCTAGTATTTTTTCTGGGGTTAGAAAACTGGAAAGCAGAGTTTTTCAGCAGAAATAATCTCTATCCCAGTCTAGTTCCTTCAGACGGATTTATTGCAACAGATAGTCAAAAAGTAGGTTCAACCAGAACTACATGTTGTCACATCGTTTGAACCACAGATTTGAACACTCAAAAGCATCTCTAATAGACCTCATGGGGCTGACTCATATTGATAATACGGTGTTCTGGCTTTGTACAATACAAATCAGTGAAAATGTATGTGGAAGCCCATCCTGCCCACTGTTCTTACTTCTGCAGCTGCAGGTGTCATTAACATCTAGACTTATACCAGCCCCATAACTTAGAAAAAGGTGTGGCGCTACTGACACTTGGAAAACTCATCTAATATATGTTAGACATGTAAAATCTATAAATCAGTGGACGTATTTCATATATAAGTAAACTTCTGCAGCTGTAATCTGGAGGCCTTTACCAGTACCAAGGCTGATATACACAAAACTAAATAAATGACTACTAGCACTGAAGTGAAACATTTGGAAATTATATAGGACACACAATCTGTTACAAAATATTAATTACATGTAATAACCATAGTAAAACCAGGAAAATAAAACCACTTAATAAAAAAATCCTCTGGCTGTGATATATTCTTTGAGCAGATTAGACCCAGATTGACACAAATGTATCTCTGCAAGCACTTTATTGTGAAAGTATGTATCCTTTATTTTGATACAATAAAGTCCAGTTTCGTAAAAGACAGTGGGGGAGATGTATGAACGGGTGTTAGGAGGATTAGTGGTATCAGTGGACGTTGTGTGCGCAGATGCTGCTTCTCCCCCATTTATTAATGTAGGGTTGGGTGGTAAATGACAGGGGCTCTGCCATCTACAAGATAACGCGCCGATGTGCCACCCATTGTATGAACGATCAGTGCCACTGACCGTTCTGACATCTGCAGCTGTCGTTTCCCTATCACCACAGCAGGGACAGCCGTGCGCTGGGCTGCACGTGAGATCTCGCGAGCCAGCCAGGAGGAGAGAGACAGAGCATCAGCACTAGGCTGATATGCTGTGGGCTCTGGCGGGATCACCAGAGGGGGGGAGTTTTTCATTTGGCTAGTTGTGGCCAGTGAGCCATGTGGCAGCCATGAAAGCTGGTATAACTTGGCTGGAAGCAGCCCGTGGGCTGGAGAATATGAAGCGGCCTCCGGCCGTGCAGCAGCCTTGGGGGCTAGTATAACTTGGCCAGATGCAGCCAGTGGGCTGTGTGGCCGCCTTGAGGGCCGGAGCAACTTGGCTAGATGCAGCAGAACCCGGAAATAACAGAAGCAAAGTCACTGGTGTAGAAGCGAGGGGCTGCGCATTGATGTTGCTAGAGTGTGACCTATGCCGCCGGGTTGACACAAGCAGCTGACGCTGTAGTGCGGCCGGTGCCACCGGGTTGACGCAAGCAGCTGACGCTGTAGTGTGGCCTGTGCTGCCGGGTTGACACAAGCAGCTGACGCTACAGTGCGGCCTGGATGACACAAACGGCAGGTAGATGGTTTGCAGGACTGTGCCACCTGGATGACACAAACAGCAGGTAGATAATATGCAGGACTGTGCCGCCTGGATGACACAAATGGCAGAACAACAATATACTATAGGATGCAGGAATACTGGAGCTCAACTGGAAGACAGGAGACAAAGCCAGAACTGGAAACAAGAAAACTATCACCAGCATGGAGTGAAGGGCTGGCTGTAATTTAACAGATACAAGGTCCAATGAGAGGAAGCCCTGCAAGCCTCCCTAATGACAGACCAGTGTTCAGCTGATCTGTGCACACTGACAAGACAATTAACTAGTGAGCAGCTGATACTGCACACAGGCAGACAGTTAATTACTGAACACGTGATCAGCACACAGACAGACAGGATTAAATGCAAAGTTCTAGTAGCAGCTAAGACTGGGAACTACAACCAAAATGATCTGCTAACCGTAGATCCTAACACCAAATGGTTAGGCTGCTATTAGAAAAGCTGCTGTAATGTCACTGCAGATGCATGGTCTCCAGTGACTGTGCAGTGCTTGTGCACTGTTGCTGTTTTAGGCACCAGTAACTGAACACCGGCGGCAGTGGATCAAAAGATACCGGTGTAACCATACCAGTCACTAAAGTGTTGAACTAACTGGAGGGAGGAGGAGCTCGTTGATGCGTTTCGTCCACGTGACTGGAATTTCTCAGTGTGTGCTCCTGAACAGAACTGCTCCTCCTCTTATAGCTTGGTGTTCGGAATTTAAAATTAGGAATGCATATTCCCGCTGCAATTTAACTAGTTTAGTTCTTCTACTCTGGCATTTGCGGATAAATGCAATTCTTTACTTATATATACAATAATCCCAAAAGAGTTTTTGCTTCCATTGATCATTAAAAAATCTTGGTAATTGCAATCATCACTTCTTTACAGGATATTTGTCTTTTATTCAAATAAGCAAAAGATAAATATATAAATGAATAAACAGATAAAAATGTTTTGATATCGCCTCATATTTTTCTTCCCATGTTTTACTTTATATGTATTACTAGCGACCCGCCCCGGCTTCGCACGAGACGAATTTCATCTCGCCACAGCCTTCTAAATCTCATAACAACCTACGCCATGTCACAACAGTTCCCTGCTTCTTACCACAGCCCCCTTTTCTTAAGCTGGCCACACATCTAAAGATTATCTGTCCAACCAGCCAACTAGTTGATTGGTTGGAATGAAAATCTGGTAAGATATGAAAGCAAACGACAATCAGCAATTTGCTCCCAAACGCTGGAAAATTGACAAAAACTGTTGTTTGAACAAATTGTTTAGATCAAACATTTAACTAACTTGTTTGAACGTCCATTTTCATCTGTTTTCTGGCATTTAGGAGCAAATTGCTGATCATCATTTACTCCTATATGTTACCAGATTTTCATTACAACCAATCAACTAGTTGGCTGGTTGGACAGATAATCTTTAGAGATGTGGCCAACTTTACGCCCCCCTCACCAGCTGGCGAATATGGTAATGAGCAAAGTCCTCTTTTGTACAATGTACCCTGTATTTCCTGGTCTTCTTGTTGAGCTTCCTCGCCGCGCTCCCCTGTCCGAGAACAGCGCTGACTTCTGTGGGAGGTCACCGAGGTGTGTGGCTGAGCGGGAGCATCACACTGGAGAGGGAGCACTTCACTGTGAGGGAGTGTTGGCCGGAGTCCACCTGCAGGTTCAGCATAGGGATGCAAATCAGAATCCGATGGTTACTAGCCATCGATGTTTGTTTGTTTTCTGACGGTAGTGTTTATACCATTTTATGGTGGCTGTCTGATGTTTGCCACAATCGAAAGGAAATTATTTGATGGTGTTCTGATGGTTTTGTTTTTATTCAATTCCAGATAGCTATGCCTCCCCTGCGTCCTTCTTCCTACTGTAACTGCATCAGGGCATCTTCATTGGTTCGTTGGAGTCTCTCACTCTCTGGGCCTAATTTATGTTTGGGAATACAGGGCCCGATTCAGACCCGCTCGCTAGGATGCGTTCGCACGCAGGCAGCCGATGTTTGCATTGTGCGCATACGTACGCAATCGCAGTGCGCGTACGCGAACCAGTCCATGCGATCGCCCCTTCAGCATACACGGCTCCCTAGAGTGAATGACAGAATAACCCGTTTGTGGGTGGTAACAGGTTGGTCGATGGAAACGGGGGAGTAGTGGTGTGAACGCAGGTGTGTCTGAGCGTCTTAACGCTGTTTAAGATGCGTGCATAATTGTTACGGAGCATCATAGTACACGTCACTTGGTTGAATTTCACACTGAAGCACTCGCAGTGTTTGCGGTAGGGTATGGTCATCCACAAGTGCAGCGTTCGCATCCGATGGTACTCGATGTTACCGATTGTTGCATACACTTCCTGGAGATGACGTGCATAAGTGGGCGTCTTAAGACAGGCTAGTGGGTGTCTAAATACACACCGCGATCGCACGCCAAGACATAGTGGGCGTGCTAATGCCTTGCTGTGCGATCGAGGGATTTGCATACGCTGGCTACGTGCGAAAGCATCTAGCGAACGGGTCTGAATCGGGCCCACAATAAGATAGTGCAAGTTATGCCGCACATCCACTAGGCGACAGCGGCACGACAGTACGATTACAACATTGTAATCGTACCGTCGTTGCTGTACTCCTGCAGTGCCTGCACTGAACGATTGATCGTTCAGTGTAGGCACATCAATCATCTCTGAACATGGACAATCTGTCATTATCGGCAGATTGACCAGCATGCTCAGTAGATAATTGATGTCTGAAACGACCAGCGGGAGCGCGCATTGCTGGTCGTTTCCAACATAATAGTGCCCAATTTGTGCCCGATTACTGCGCAATTGCACGATTACGATGTCGTAATCATGCAATCGCTCAGTAACATCGCATAGTGGATACGTGGCTTAACTTTGTACCTGGACAAACCATGTTGCAATGCAAGGGGTGCAGATACATGCTTTTTTTTGCATGTCGGGTAATTGCCTGCTATTCTATGTAGCCCAGATGTAAAAAGTTATATCTCATATATATATATATATATATATATATATATATATATATATATATATATATATATATATTGAGAGACTTGAAAGAATTTCTATAAATTATATTAACTCTATGATAATGGATCTGTAAGATAACAGATTCAAAATGTTACACTTCAATCTTTGTCCATACCTTAGTTCTAATCTGTCTGGTCTCACTTATGATATATGGTCCCCCTCGGACTTTAAATTTTATGCATGGTTCTGTCGGGTGCTTCTGTTATGATCCACATCTCCGGTGGACTCCGGCTGATTTGGTACTCTGTACGATCAGCAGGTGGAGGAAATATAGACCAAGGGTTACCAAGGACAATATGAGGGAAAGTAGTATGGGCCTACAAAGGAAATAGAAGGAGGACCATAGAACCATAAAATATGTAAGAGATCAGTTAATGGTACCAGTCATTCAATTCTAAACTGTCATTTAGACCCTCTGGAATGAGATCCACATAACTTTGGCTCTATGTAATAGTCTGAATCTATTGCTGGCCATAACTAGTACGACCAGCATAAGATTCGATTCATCATACGGTTTCCCTTGAACCCCCTGGCAGTTCCGGCCGCACGATTTGGTGCTTTTTTTCACGCACGATGAACATACGATCTGACGTACGACCACTCGCCCAAATACGACTGGCCGTGATACGATCGATCACCAAAAACATGCGATTATAATAGATTTAAATGACGCCGCTCGGATGCACGATGCATCACATGCGCAAAAATACGGCACGATCTGCATATGATCACGACGGCTAATATGGGCTGCATGTCAGATCATAAGATATGATAGAACAGCTGCATGAGTGCGCATCTGATCGTATTCCTACCTAAATACTACACGATTTTCACACACTTCATCGTACGATGCGTCTAAATTCGTGTAGTCGGCCCGAAATTGCGCTATGTGTATGGCCAGCATAACCCTGCCTCACTGCTGGTTAATATTCCTTTTTCTATATTTCTTTTTATGTTCCCTAAAGCGTTCTTTCAGACTTCTAGTAGAGAAGCCTACATAATGGAGGCCACATTTGCATTATGATATAGATACTTTCGCAATTAATAAATTGCTTCATAGCATAGCTCTTCCCTGTTTTATTTGATTTAATAGTATTTTGTCTGTTAGTCATAGGAGCTGACTGTAGAATAGAGGTGGGCAATAAGCGGCCCCCCAGCTGTTGTAGAACTACACACACATCCCAGCATGCCCTGCCACAGTTTTGCTATTTAGCCATGCTAAAACTGTTGCAAGGCATGCTGGGATTTGTAGTTCAACAACAGCTGGAGGGCCGCTTATTGCCCACCCCTGCTGTAGAAGATCTGTCTGAAACAGACGCACACTGCAAATGGGCACTGAAGTCACCCAAAGCTCCTATGAGATGGATTAGTTCTGTGTGATCACATAGTCGCCACCCAGTTACCGGACAGAAAAATACCCATTTCATGGATGGCGTAGTCCGCCAACAGATGGATCAATCTGTATGCACTATCAAACTCAGTCCATGTGCTTAAGTCTGATTTGGTGCATAATCAGTCACCAATTTATTTCTTTGGCGCATGTGCAGTAAGCTGAAATCTGCGAGACCGTCCGTATTTCCCTTGCCATCTGACTCTGAATCAGCTCCCATGTCAGTTTTTCTATTGTTACTATGTTACCAAGGGTTCTCAAACAGTTAAAAAGGGATGGTCTATAGTGACTCTTCTAGCTCCGGATTGGCCTAGAAATTGTCTGCCTATAGATGGCCTGTCATAGCGTATCTCATTAACACAAGACTTATTGAACTGCATCAGTATTTACTTCAAATAGGTATAATGGTGTGACTGATGGTATAAAGGTTTATCTGACTTCATGGTGGATACCATGCAAAAAGCTAGAAAACTATCTTTGGCTAAAAATTACCATGGAAAATGAATATCTCATGTTGTGAGCAAAAGGGAATTTCCACTTCTTCCTTTAATCTGTGTAGGTTGCTTAAATAGTTCTATACACAGGCTTGAAGCTTACTTTCTTTAAAGGTTAGGTTTCGGGGCATTCAGAGAATATTGGCTTTGGTACCAGAGGTTTTTACATCTCCAGCCTTCTTGTATTCTTCCTGTGGTAGCATACTTTTGACAACATTTGAAAATCCTATGAATTTAAACTAAAGCTGCATACACACACAACAATTTAGTAAATGAACGATTTTAGTAAACAATTTTCGTTCATATTTTCAAGGGAAAAATGAACGAAAATCGTTTACTAAAATCGTTCATTGACTAAATGACAACTACAAATGTGAACGCGCATGAACGATAATCATTCATCGTTTTAACTCAGAAAGTGAACAATTTTTTCAACGATTGAACGATAAACGATATCGGTATCGATAATCGTTTCAAAAATCGTTGTCTGTGTGTGTATGCACCTTTAGGGGTTGGATTTACTAAAGCTTCTAAAAATTAGACAAAGGTCGAATTTCAATTGTATTCGCGGCCCGCATCTCCCGTCTAAAGTGACAGGAGATCGCGGGCCGCTATACAATTGTCCAAGATGTTCGCGCTGATCGCGCCCATAGAGGTCAGGTTTAGCCACGTAAAGCAGCTAAACCCGACCAAAGTGCTGGGCGCGATGGCGAAAAGTGATGTTAGGGCGCCCAAACATGTCACTTTTCGCACATTTCAGCTCTCATCCCCCAGGGGCTGCGAGCTGAAATGTATCGCTGGCAGCTCATCGTGCCCGACAGGAGCAAGAATTGAATAGCTCCGTCGGGTGCGATAGCGGCTAGAAAGAATTGAATTCAGCCCATAGAAGGTGTTGCCCATAGGGTCATTCCATGCCAAATCATCACAGCATCCAACCCGACCATCTCAGATTTTCATGAACTTTGGAAGGGTGATAGATGGCGTAAAGTAACTTTCATATGTAAAATTTTAGCCCTCAGTGATACACAGTGGGCCTGATTCAGAGCCGGACGCTCCGACCAGAGCGCTCGCTCTGAATCAGTGCCCTCCTACCTTAAAATGGAGTGGCCTCCAGGCCGCTCGCATAGCTGTGGGTGACCACCCACAGCATATTCGAGCGGCCAAAAAGATGGTCGCGATGGTCAAGACCATCGCGACCATCGGGCTTGCGACGAGACCCTTGTGGTAGGGTCTCGTTGCCGCAAGCCCTGGTGTGATTTTGGCTCCATCAGAGCCAAAATCACTCCCACTGACATCACTAGTGATGTCAGTGGGACCGGACTCATGGGGACTCCCATGGGAACGCCTCCGTCTGGCAACCACGCCCCCGGCACGCCCACTAAAGGGGGCGTGCTGTCAGTCACCATCGACAGCACGCCCCCTTTAGTGCAAGATCCATAACGACGGCTTGGCCGTCGTTATTCGGGTCTCGCGCATGCGCACGATGGAGCTCCCTCCATCGTGCGCATACGCATTGGGGGAACATCGACCCGCTTGCAAGCGTCCTGCGCTCGCGAGCGGGTCTGAATGACCCCCAGTGTTCATGCTATAGGGTTGCAAACATGACAAAAAATGTAAAATTTATACTTGCAAGGTCAACTAAAAGGAATCATAACTTTGCTTCTAATTGTGGTAGAACTTTCATGTTGGTCTTATTTTGAAGCTAAGGGACCATAGTTTTCATAAAAATTTTGTTTTATATTTAAATATTGTCTTTTACATTTCAAGGTAACATGATGTGTCATTTGACCTTGAATATCTAAAAAAGTGTATGTTTAATTTTTTTTGTACATAAAGTATGTTATACACTTAAATACAATCTCTCTTTGGTATAAGTTTCATTTTGGAAAGCCTTTGGGAACAGGAGTAAAAAAAATATTAAGGGCCCGATTCAGACCTGGACGCTAGGCCGAGGACGCACGCTAATGGCGATTGTCGCCCGTCTGCGTCAAAATACTCATGCGCGAACCAGTCACTGCGTCCGGGAATTGTGCGCTCATAGTACACAGACTGGACGCTACTTTGAGTGACAGTGCCGTTTGTGGATGGTCACAGGGGAAGCTGCTTGCGAACGGGGGAGTGGTGGTGCGAACGCAGGTGTGTCTGGGCGTCAAAACTGAGTTTAATGGGCGTGCATAATTAGCATGGAGGCGTCATTGTACACGTCACTTGGTTGTATTTCAGCCTGCAGTGATCTCAGTGCTTTGCGGAAGGGTAGGGTCTACCTCAAGCGCTGCGTGCAGCTCCGATGGCTCTCGATGTTACTGATTAATCATACACTTCCTGGAGATGTCGTGTTCTAAGAAAGAAAAGTGGGCGTCTTTAGACCGGCGTGCGCTCACTCTGCTATCGCTCTCTAAAACATAGAGGGCGTTCTTAAGCCAGACAGTGCAATCACGGAATTCGCATACCCGCCCCTGACAGCAGCGAGAGCGCAGCTTTGCATCCGGGTCTGAATGAGCTCCTAAGTACGGTAGTTGAACCCTTCTTGAACTAACCATGCAACTGGTAAGTTCAGACTGTAGTATCTCTCTCTCTGTTCTAGGGATGGCCATTGGTGGTTTTCCATTGACGGTCACCATCGATGGCACCACCAATGATGATAATCTATGGTACAATAACAATCTATGGTGAACCATTGATGGTTTGCACCACTCGATGGCCACCGCTGCCGGGTGTCTGGCAAGCTGCAGGCTAATAAAAAAACGGGACAGGGCTTAGCAGCTAGCCAGGGGGCGGGGCTAAGTTCTATGCCTAATCAATATTCCATTCAAAGCAGAATATAGTAATTCCTAGGCTAACTCTACAATGTTCGTTTAGATGTTGTCAGGGCTTTAAAAAGGTATCTTGATAGGACTACCAGTATCCAGTAGACAGATGATCTTTTTAGTCGAATAAGATACACAAAACTAGATGTTGGCCAGCAACAAAACAACACAATTGCTGGATAGGTAGTTTGGCAGGTATATTAGAGGAGGGCCTTCTTGTTCCTTAAAACGTAAGTGCACATTTCACCAGGTCAGTTTCTCCTGGGTGGTTTCCTGGAGGAGTTGTGCCATCTGGTCATCTGTCCATACATTTACAAAATTATACAACTTCACGTTTTTTGTATCCAAAGATGCTAGTGTTGGTTGGAAAGTATTTTTGCTCAGCAACTTCTGAAAATTCCTCCGCAGAGACGCTGCTGTGGATACTCTGCATGGATCCAAATTCTCCCAGTGGATGCAAAAGAAAATGAGTTACAGAAAAAGTTCTCCCAGCTAGGGGGTATAAAAGGGGAGGAGCTAAGACTTTCTTGACCATTTCAAGTGCTTCAGTTCTTTCATGCACCTCTGTACCCATGATTCCAGTGTAACTACAATAATCCCATTTTTACTATTCTAAATAAAATGTGTTTTATGGACAGTATGGTTACACACTTTGAATAGGTATACATTGTATTATTTCTGTCATTAAATTCTGTAACCATCATTGTTTCCCCAGGTACCTGAAAGAGTTCCGGACTGAGCAGTGTCCACTCTTTGTGCAGCACAAGTGTACTCAGCATAGGCCCTATACCTGTTTTCATTGGCACTTTGTCAACCAGCGAAGGCGGAGATCAGTAAGACGTAGAGATGGGACATTTAACTACAGCCCAGATATCTACTGCACAAAGTATGATGAAACATCAGGCCTGTGCCCTGAGGGAGATGAGTAAGTAGCTTCTTATTTAGTATCATGTGTATCCTGTATCTATTAGTATAATGTAAAAATGTAAAAAAGTTTAACAAAATTTAAATAATTGGCATGTTAATTGTTGTCAAATCTGTGTGCAAATCGCCTAGAGGACTGTGGACCTGATTCAGAGCGCTCGCTCTGAATCAGGGCCGGCCTTCTTGTTTTTTAGAGCGGCCTCCTGGCCGCTCGCATAGCTGTGGGTGACCACCCACAGCTCTAGCAAGCGGCCAGGAAGATGGTCGCGATGGTCAAGACCTTTGCGACCATCGGGCTTGCGACGAGACCCTTGTGGTAGGGTCTCATTGCCGCAAGCGCCAGAGAGATTTCGTCTCTCACAGACCTCCGTTTGGGCAGCCACTCCCCCGGTCCGTCCACCAAAGGGGGCGTGCTGTCACTCAACATCGACAGCACGCCCCCTTTGGTACGAGACCCGGAGCGACGGTTTGCCTGTCGCTATCCGGGTCTCGCGCATGCGCACGACGGAGCCGGATCCGTCGTGCGCATGTGCACTGGGCCACCATCGACCCGCTTGCGAGCGCATAGCGCTCGCGAGCTGGTCTGAATCAGGCCCTGTTTGCACAACCTGCGGCCCACAAGCTACTGTTAGTACCCCCAATAACATGTTTAGCTGGCCAGACAAATTAAACCATGTATACTTACAGTCTGAACTGCTGTCCGGCAGCCCTTCACCATTGCTTCAACTGTTGTGCCCAGCAGGATTGAGTAAGAGATACAGCAGGCCACGTGACCACTATCTGCTTACTATTCATTTTAGTGCTGCCAACCAATAAACTTTCAAGGAAGTTTATGTAGTGTCAGCAGACCAAGTTTGCAGAAGAGCCACCTGGTTGCCCCTTATATTTTTTTGCAAGGTGGACATTCTTCAGGAAAGTCCTACAAATGGCAGTTCATTCTTAGGAACTGTCTATTCCTCCCTACATACTCAGTGGTAGACATTTAAGTACAAAAGAATCTACTTTTCTCAGGCAGCCTTTTTTGCAGGAAATTGGAGAAATCATGGGATACAGTGTGCGGCGCAGAGATCCTGGGCACTTTAAAATTTACAAAAAGCTGAGGCTCCTCCCCTTTATACCACGGTGGCAGAATGGGATCTTCATAATGGGAGTATCATGCCTAGTTTGTAGGTTTAGTGCTCTGTGTTGTTCTAACGATATGTCATCATCAACTGAACCAATATATTCCCCGTACATTGTCGTGGAAAGTATGTGCTGACATAAAAATAAAATATACTAATAATTCGTAAGCCAGGATCGCCTCAGGGGGAGTTTCGGCCACTGTTGACACAAGTAGTGCACACGACCATCCAGGCTAAGAACAGCTCTAAACCACAAACAGGAGGCACAGCTTGGAGGTAATTGACTTCCCAAGCCCCAAAGAGAGTCGGATACTAGCCGCAGTTCATCAACTTCACAGGTTAGGTAAGTGCAGGATACACGGTACCAGTGGAGGTCATATAGGCGCTTTTGTCATGACAGCTCCACACATTAGGATGGCCAAGGGAGATGTCATTTGGATGTCTGTCAAGTGGTGATGTGATTGGGGGTGCTTTTCTGTGGACACTGTCTCTGACATGTTTTCTTGCAGCTCCATATCTTCCTGGATGGTGCATCTGCATTTGTACTAACTTTCTCTCTCCTCACTTCTCTATGCCTGGGAAGTAGAGTAGGAAACGACATTAACAGCTCAGCCTGGAGGATGGACAGTGGCAAAGATTGGCAACGATTTTTGCCTATTACAGTTGCCTTGTTTCCACTCCAGGGTGGATGCCCTGGGCATGTGAGGTAGAGGACCAGTGGCTGTGGTTGCCTTTCAGTGCATCCCTGAGATGGTGGAGCCAGCTTAAGCTAAACTGTTTTGGGCCAAGCTATTACAGATCTCTTGTAGCTTAGTGCTATTGGGTGCAGAGCAGGAATTTTCTTTTTTCTGCTCACGCAGAATTTGACTTACTGGAAACAACATTGATCCCCCTGGGGAGCATGATGCTCTACCTTTTGGTCTCCACTTCATTAGTTCCTGTGGCTAACTGGTTCTCAGGCGATGACGTGGTCTTCTACAACTCTCCTCTTAGAGAGGGCTTTGACAGCCACCACTTCTTTTAGATCATGGATACTGCAGCTGCTGGTGCTTCCCCAGCCCTAGGAGGAAAGTAAGGAGGCATACCGTTTTGATCCAGGCTATTCCCCTAGATTGCTGGGAGTAGAGATCTAGCACACTAGAAATGAAGACAAGGATGAAGCAGAGATTTGTGAGGTTTCTGTTTAAACGTAGGCCTAAGAAGTAACTATTAATTCCTTTTCCTTCTTCTGCTCAGTTAGAGCACCTGTTTGTTGAAATGTGGTCCACACCTTTATGTAGATTTCAGGAATCCCGCAGATTACAGTGCCTCTATCATCTCATATCAAAATGGGAAAATATGCCTAAGGTGGGTGACCCCATAGCATATCTCTCTAAAATCACCATCATTCTGATTCCGAACACTGGCTAATAGAAAAACTGAGGCCTCCCTTGAAACAGACTCATCTTAGCTTTGGTTAGGGTAAATAATGCCATGGGGAGGTGGGGTTCCATTGCTATGGAACTTCTGGATACAAGGATCTCCGCTTTAGTGGTCTTGGCATTGTATTTAGGAGACAGACAATTAATCTAAGGAAGGTCCTGTTTGGTCGCACACTGAAAACTATTATCTAGCTGCTAGGGAAAGAGTTCTCTTTTCCTTGCCAAGATTTCTGGAATTCAGTCTTCTGCTTTGCATGGTGGTCTGCAAATAGGTAGAGAGGCTTGGGCAGTTAGAAGAACAGCTAGCAAGTGCTCTGACAAGCTATTGGACAAGCTTGCAGCCCACCATAGTATTCCTTTGGCTGGGGTCTTTATTTATTTATTTATTACCAGTTATTTATATAGCGCACACATATTCCGCAGCACTTTACAGCGAATATATGGCCATTCACATCAGTCCCTGCCCCAGTGCAGCTTACAATATATATTCCCTATCACATGCTCACACATACCCACATGGGTTAATTTTGTTGGGAGCCAATTAGCCGGCCAAGATATTTTTGGAGTGTGGGAGGAAACTGGAGTACACGGAGGAAACCCACGCAAACACAGGGAGAATATACAAACTCCACACAGTTAGGGCCGTGGTGGGAATCGAAGCCACGACCTCAGTGCTGTGAGGCAGTAATGCTAACCATTACACCGTCTGTGCTGCTCAGGGTTCTTCTGCATCTGGATAATATAGTGACTAATAAATATTTTCTGGCTTCTATGGACTTATGTTATGAAGCCAACTCTGACCTTGAAGGCTGCCATTTCCAAGGACAAACCATTGTGATCCAGTTTGAAAATGCCATAACCGTGGCTTACATAAATCACCAAAGAGCCACCAAGAGTGCCCTGGCTATGAGCGTGACAAACAGGATTATGCATTGGATGGAGCAAAACATACCAGCTATAACAACTATTTTCATTCCTGGAGTAGATAACTGAAAAACTGAATTCCTTAGCAAGCAACCCCTTCACCATAATATGGAGTGACCCCTCCATGTGTAGGTATTTATTTTTCATTTATTTATTACCAGTTATTTAGATAACACACACACATTCTGCAGCGCTTTACAGAGAGTTTTTGGGCAGTCCCTGTCTTGGTGGAGCTTACAATCTATATTCCCTACCACATGTACTTACACAAACACACTAAGTTTAATTTTATCAGAAGCCAATTAACCTATCAGTAAGTTTTTGAATTGTGGGAGGAAATCGGAGTACCCAGAGTAAACCCACGCAAGCACGGGGAGAACATACATCTCAGTGTTGTGAGAAAGTAATGCTAACCACTACATCATCACAATGTCTGTTCCTTAGAGCTTCCATCTGGTTTATCTGTTCCCTTTAGTGACAGTGTTTCTGTAGGTCCTCAAAAAGGTAAAAGGTGAAGGCATTCTGTTGATTCTAGTAGCATTGGAATGACCCAGACAGTCTTGGTACACATACGTTCTCAACAAGACAGAGGGACCTGCTTCTAATGGTGGGTACACACTACACGATATGCTCCCTGAGCGATATCGTGTAGTGTTGTCCCCGGCAGGCTGTGCTCAATGTCGTTCATGACATTGAGCACAGCCGCTGAACGATATCATTAACGATATCGTTCAGCGCCGGGTTCTCTCCCCCATTCCCTGACATGCAGCAACCTGACGAGATCATCAGGTTGGCCTGCATGTCAGCCCGATGAACGATAATGACGAACGACCCGCGGGAACGCGCGTCGTCGTTATCGTTCATCTTTCTCCTTCATCCACTAGGGGACACTGGAGTTCAAGACAGTGGGGTATAGACGGTGGTAGAGTAGAGCCTGGCACCTTAAATAATTTAGAAGTGTGACTGGCTCCTCCCCCTCTATGCCCCATCAGCCCCAGTTTTTAGAATGTGCCCGAGAGAGCCGGTCGCACATCGGGCTGTCTCCAGCCTTTTTCATATTTTTTTATTTTTATAACACTGAGGACAGGCAGGCTGCTTGCTGTGGCAGTCTGCCTGCTACGTGGGAGCCGCCGGGAAGGGCACCACACGGCTACTGCAGCCTGTGTCCGGTGACCCTGAGGAGGGGGCACACACAAAGGAGTCATCGGACCCCGAGAAGACCCGCCACTGCTGACACCGGCATGTGTCCGGGTTCCTCTCCGCCCCCTCAGCCCAGCATCCCGGCCGCAGCAGCTGTAAGTATGACCACTGCTCCTGATTAGCAGGAGCAGTGGAAGTATAGCTGGGCTCAGTGACACTGTCACTGTTAGGAGGGCCCGACTTTCCCCTGCCCCCGCACCACTCTCTCCCCGACTTCGGATACCAGGTCAAGGGGGTCACCAGGTGCAGTAGTCACGAGGGCGCAGATTACAGCCCCAGTCGTCGCTGGGGCTGCTGGAGGCGCGTCATGCAATCTAGCGGCGCCTATTATAGCCGGGCTCCCTCCTCACTGCCGCGCTGTGTGCACCACGCGGCTGTCGGCGCTGCTGCATAGGAGAGCTCGTTAGCAGCGCCGATCGCGCTTGCCCTCCTCACACAAGGCGGGCTGCTGTGGCTAATAAGTCCCGCTGTCTTAATCAGCGCACGGACCCGGCGTCGAGACCCGCCCTAAACAAACACTTATGGCGCGTCCTGCAACAGCGGCGCCATTTGTAAGGGTTCTCCCCCTTATTGCTCCGCAGCAGCAATAGCCGGCAAGCACAGCGCTGAGTCATTTCACTGGAGCAGTGGACATCAGCTGACGCTCTCCTCTCCTGCTTAGCAGGAGAGGTGTCCTTTTAAGAGTATGCAGCGCGGACCAGCGCCTGCAAGGGAGCGCGCTTCCCTCTTAAGGAGAGGGGACAGCTTACAATATAAACAACTCCCCCTTTTATTAAGAGGGGTCCGTTGTGTAGCACAGCGCTGACTCACTCCTGCTCGGGGAAGAAAAGGGTCCCGCCGCCGGCTGAGTCCGGGTCTCCTGCCCCTCCCCCCACAAGGGGGAGATGTGTATTGAAGCTCTGTTAACTGTAGGTCAGGTAAGTGACAGACGGCTGACTGCGCTATCACTTACAAAAAGCGCTGGAGCTCTCACAGTAGGTACAGCGCCAGTCGCACTGAGGCAGCCTGTATATATTTAACAGGGCAGCACAGACTGTGTAATGGTTAGCATTGCTGCCTCACAGCACTGAGGTCATGGGTTCGTTTCCCACTATGACCCTGTGTGGAGTTTGTATATTCTCCCTGTGCTTGTGTGTGTTTTATAACAGCGTAGCTGTTAGCCTGCTGAGGCGGTGCTTTAATGTATAAGCTCCGGCGCTAGCTACTTCGGGGCACTTGTGTTTAAGCCGCTTCGGCGCCCTCCACAGCAGTATAGCTCATTGCCCTAACACCTGCTGCTCTGATGGATATGTCTAGCCTTTTGCTGCCCCTCCCTCAACCTTGCGCTTAGCAGGTGCACTATGACTCTGCTTTATGCGGTTCTGTTGAGGGGACAGCTTATGTTAGCCGGGACTCTTCCAGGCTAGCATGGACATTTTGCGCACACAGCGCGGTATAACTTTACCCTAGCGCAGTGTAAGAGTCATCTCTGTCACTTCTGCAGATCGCTCCCCGTGTCCCGGCGCCTACAATGTACGTGTTGTGTGTGTATGTAGATGTATATGTAATCCCATATAGGGATGTATGTATATATGTGTGTATGTATATATATATGTATATATATATATATATATATATATATATAGTGTATGTATGTGTATACCTTTTTTCTACTCTGCTAATCGGGTGGTCTATGGACAAGCCTTATTCCAGAGAGGTTAATTAGCACGCTGCGCAAGGTTGACAAGCGTTCCAGTGCACGCTTTGGCAGCACATATACAAAAATATTGAAACGATATCTGTGGGTGAGGAGAACTCTCCATTGGGTTGGGTCTCAACCCAGCGTTGGCTGAGGGGGCAGGCCTTGGGTCAGGTCCTCCCGAATCATCCATTCTCAGGAATGAGAATCCCATATTGGGCTTACCATCCCTGTGGCCCAGCATTAGAGGCCGGGACGGCCACTTCTTTAGCTGTGTTAATAACAACAGCAGGCCTTTATCCCCTGTTTAGATGGGGGGATTGCGCTGTGGCTTTTCCCAAGGGACAGGTCTCCCTTTTAATATGTTGGGAAGGCTCTGTTAGAATACAGCTCACTTTTTGGGGACAGTAATCCCTTAAGTTTGTGGATTGTTACTCTTCTGCACACATATATAGCTCAACTGATTAAGGCGAGCACTCCAGTAACAGAAGGGTCCCAGGTTCGATACCAGTCTGGGACAGCACGCTGATAAAATATCCTGCCCATTACACCGTAGCAGGCTGATGACTACACGCAACACTTGAGCAGTCTCCCTGCGTTGAGGTAAGCCACATGTAATTATACTAAGCCCTGCTATAGAACATATACGTGTATTGCTCATGTTCTGATTTTAAATATTGTCGTCACCTACTAATCTTGTATGTAGGTATGCATATGTGGAGATATATATATCGCTTCTTATCCTTATAAGGCAGAGGTAGGATCTGTTATCAGTTTTATGTCTGGTACCTAGCTTATTTAAAAGAAGGATTCTGCAATTGAAGTCTGGACTCTCCTCATCCAGTAGTTGGTATTTGTATGTGGGTGTGTGTACGTACCTATATTTCCACGGATGGGAAGCCGCCTGCGATTACCAAAGCTGTCAGCTTATCCATGTGTGTGTGTGTATATATATTAAATGGTGGCTCTGTAGACTAGAGTCATGTTCTGCAGCTTACATAGTGATAGACATTGCTTCTATTATGAACCCTATACATGACTGGGGCCTTCTTGTATATAAAGATATGTACTTACATCCTCCTGGGGTTATAGTTCCTTCTTGTTAGTCCCTATCTATGGCGCCCCCCTTTAGGGTGATCTATGATTATTTTAACTTTGCACTTGGTAGCAAACTTATAAGACACTGAGAATGGAGGATATAGCAGGACATATATAAATATAGCATGCTGATCTCCCGGTGCAGGAGTCTGACAAGTTAACTTGCTATGTTGGCACTACTCTTCCTTTCAAAGAGATGGCCTTCTTATGCAACTATGTTTATCTGTATGTACGGTGTATATATACTGATATATTCCCATTCCTTGTATGCATATTTTCTAATAATTGGCAAAACCTGGTTTTTAACCCTATTGGTTATCACTACAGATATGTCCCTTCCTTTCTCGGGATAACTAATGCACTCTGTCTATGTACAGGTACCCTTCTCAGTATAGATTCCGGTACTCCATATTATTGTCTTGTCACATATCTCAATAACATGAGTCTCTAAAGGGCCCCTAGGTACATTCTATCTGTACATAGAGAATCCAGGTTCTATTCTGTAATCAGGGATTCATTTGTTAAATTACATGAAGGCCTAGGGCCCCCGCCGATATAGGCAGGGTCAGGCCTGGATTTTATTAGATTGATGGGCGTAATACACACTTCTCAATTATAAGTGTTAATGTACTGATACTTAAACTAGTAGACCGTTTTGTGGTATAGGTATAATGTCTATATGGATACACATCCCTAATATAACAAGCTCAGGTATAGAGTCCTGTTGAACGACCTTCCTGCCTCCACTAACATTTTGCTAGTTTATACAGTGTTTTCTACTGCAACATCTCCAGACTGAAGTCCGTGCTGTAGAGCATTGGGTCTTAGCCCACTGAAGCTATTCCCTATACCTGACGGGGCAGGTTACTGTGAGATGAAAAAGGTCAGTGACATTCTACATAGCGTCCAGAGGGCTTTTGGCCGCTCACAGGTAAGCGGGCTTACCCCACTAATGCTCAACCTGTCATTGCATAGCCGCTTTCTCCCTTATGCACCCTAGCTGCGGTCCTAGCAGCCATCTGCTCTTTTAATCAGTTGGCTCTACACTTTAGAGCTTCCCTGGTGCATAGTTTCAACATTGAGATTAGTGACACTCTTCTACTAGATCTGTTGGGATTATGGACTGAAGCGCTTTGAGGGTCTAGTGCACATCTTTACATTAAAGTGTGACAGTCAATATGTCCTACGCAGGGCGCCTGGTGAATTTCCTGTTCAGTCTCTGTGGATGTTTTCATCACATTGACGGGTACCTGACTGGTACCTTCAGGGTTGTCCTAGTGCTCTAGCCTTGTGGTATGGAATGCTTCCCTATATTGGTAGCTTCCTGCGTGGCTGTTGCATCCGTGCTCTATAACTACTAGGGTATCCTGGTTGTTCACCCTATGTTCAGGCCAGCGGTTGGTACTGCCTACGCACTTCCATCATGTTGGAAGTTGTCTGTTGTTTTGGAGTTTGTGGCTGTGATTTGCTTTTCGACTGCAGGTGTTCAGTCGCTGTTTTCTACTCTGTTTTCAGAATGGGTTGTTCTGCTGTCTGACCCTCTGACAGGTATTGTAATCTCAATCCTCTCGAAGCTGCCTCGGCCTCATTCCCAGTGTGATCTCCACTCGTTGGAGACTTCTATGGTCTCTCCCTTCCGCTGGTTTACAACTTTGTAGTAGTTGGGCTTCCAGAATGGTTCATGGTGACTGTTCGGTCTTGACTTTTACCTCTCTGCATACTCTGTTAGGAGTCTGTGGACAGGATCAGCTCTGTTTCTGTAGATTGGTATCGTTATACTTGTATCTTTATGACTATGTCCAACAGTGCTGGTATTCTGCTATCTGCGACTGTTGCAGCTTTCTGTTTCTGAATCTGGTACGGTTTTCTCGAGTTTTGTTCTCGGGTTACTGCCCTTCTCATATGGATTCGGGTTTGAGTTCTCTGCTCCCAACAGTCCGGCTTGGTCTGTTTTCAGCTGAGCTTACAGCGTTAGGATGCTTCTCACCTGAGGGTGTTTTCTCGCTAGCCGCTTATTCCATTCTATTTACGCTGTAAGTTGTGGTATTTCTGTGTCTGTTCCGCAGGGAGTTCTGATTGTCTCCTGGCTCACGACATTTGATCCTCAGCTCTTGCCTTTCCGTTGAACCTCTGGTTCTTGGCGGTCCCTGTTCGGTTGGCCAAAGGGTTGGCATGTTCTCAGCGCTTCCCACCCAGGAGGTTGGCTTTGGGACGTCCCCACTGTCTTGAACTCCAGTGTCCCCTAGTGGATGAAGGAGAAAACAGGATTTTGGTACTTACCGATAAATCCCTTTCTCCGATTCCACAGGGGACACTGGACGCCCGCCCAGCGCTGCATACCTGCCAGTTGTTTCGTTCCTTCTATGGTTGTGTGACTGCATGATTCCCTGCAGTGGTTTCCTCTGTTCTCCTTCAGTAGGTCTTGTTCCGTTCTGTGGTCTTCTCCTTCTCCTCGTTTTCCTGTTGTCCTCCGTCTCTTCTCGGGCTCAGTTCTTAAACTGGGGCTGATGGGGCATAGAGGGGGAGGAGCCAGTCACACTTCTAAATTATTTAAGGTGCCAGGCTATACTCTACCACCGTCTATACCCCACTGTCTTGAACTCCAGTGTCCCCTGTGGAATCGGAGAAAGGGATTTATCGGTAAGTACCAAAATCCTGTTTTTTGGGGTTAAAAATGGACGATAAAGTGGATGACTGAACGATAACAGTATCGTTATCGTTCAGTCGTCCACTTTATCGCCCAGTGTGTACGCACCATAAGGCTTGATTGCTTAAATCAGGGTCCTTTTGATCACCAGAGACTACCTCATCTGGCTTTAACAGCAAGGCTATAGAGACCATATTCTTTAAAACTTAGGGTTTTTCAGACAGTGTGGTTCATACCATGCTCAAGGTTACCACAAGGTTTGGATGAATTACATCACCTGGTGTGAAACAAAAAGGGTTCCTGACCCTTTTTTTCACTTGGACTGAATACTAATGTTTGTAGGGGTGGCCTGGAAGATAATTTAAGCTTCAGCTCTTGCAGGGTTCAGGTCTTAACACTTTTGGTTTTATTTAATTGAAAACTGTCTCTCTTGTCTGAAATGACCTGTCCTTTGTGGCTTGTTAGAGAAACCTGAAGTTCCCAGGCATCCACCAGGGTATAAATGGGGAAGAATCTGAGGTTTTTGTAGTATGTAGGATCCCTGTATTGCACTCTATAACCCATGTTTTTTCCTATGTCTTCCAACAGACAAAGGAGTCTTTTCACTGGCCCATTTATCAACCTGTTTTATCATATGCAACGAGTATTAAAACGTGTATGATAAATGGTGCTCCAGTCACTCAGCTCCCAACTGTAATTTTTCCAATAGATGACATTTAGGAGCTGATTAGCTGGAGCACCATTATCATACGCAAGGAGTTTTAAAACTTGTTGCGTATGATAAAACTCATTGATAGATGAGCCCTTTCTTAGCTATGGAAAGAGATAAAGTACCAACCAATTTGCTCCTAACTAATTTTTCAAACACAGTCTGTAAAGTGACAGCTAGGAGCTGATTAGTTGGTACTTTATCTCTCTCCACTTTTTCTCTCTCCACGACTAGTATTTTATCTCTCTCTACTTTTTCTCCAAGACTGGTATTTTATCGCTCTCCACTTTTTCTCTCTCCAAGGGGTAAATTTACTAAGATGGGAGTTCTATTTAAGAAGTGATGTTGCCCATAGCAACCAATCAGATTCTACTTATCATTTATCTAGCACCTTCTAGAATATCATACCTGGTATCTGCTTGGTTTGTTTGGGCAATATCACTTCTTAATAGAACTCCCATCTTAGTAAATTTACCCCCAAGACTTAGTGAATAGACCCAAAGTGGAAAGAATTTTATGTAAATATAAAAATCCCATTTTCTGATGTCACTGGTAATCCAAACATCCAGCATACAAATCTATAGGAGCTTGGGGTTCATAGGCTAAGTAAAGTCAGAAGAATGGCTTTGCAGGTAACGCAGTCCGTTCTTCCATGCTTATGCAGTTCAAAGTTTCCAAAGTAAACAGAGACGGATGGCGATCTTTTACGGTGGGTACAGATCGAGTGATATATCTGTAGATGATGGTCGTTCATATACACTGAACGATCATCATCTTCCAGGGACCCACTGGCCGGGGGGCGAGTCCGCCCCCATCCGCGCATCTGCCGCAGCATGTATACAGGCGGTTGCCGATGGACAGATATATCTGTCCATTAGCTGTGCAGCACAGCCGATGCGATATGTCTGCGAACGATGTCGTTCACAGACATATCGCTGGTACACACTGGCCGACGGGCACCAGATATATTGAACAATCCATTGATCGACCAATATATCTGTCAGTGTGTACCCAGCTTTATACATATTATTGTGGATTGTATTTAGCCTAGACCAAGTGGTCAATTGTTAAATATTTGTTTTATGTAATTTGGAATTGTCCTCAAAGGCACAATCTTATACAACCGTAAACATGCAGCTTTTTTTCAATAACACTTCCTGACATTGTACTTGTTCTATTGAAAAAGAATTGGAAAGATTCACAGGATTTGTCCTGTTTTGATCATTTCAGATTTGAAGGTAATGATCATGATATAAAATGTTAAAACAGTTGTTTAATATTGATGTAATGTTGGTTGCTTTACATCAAAAGCATTTACAAATGCAAAATATTTGCTTAATAAGAGTCTTTGTCTTTGATCTTTTGGATCACCTCTGATCCCAAATTTTTCCTTCCTATGTATTTTCCCAGTTGCCCCTTCCTACATAGAACAACAGGTGACACAGAAAGAAGATACCACCTGCGATATTACAAAACAGGCATTTGCATTCATGAGACTGATTCTAAGGGTCATTGCACCAAGAACGGGCAGCATTGTGCCTTTGCCCACGGACCCCATGATCTACGCTCCCCAGTGTATGATATAAGGTAGGAAACACACACCTATACCATCTGTTTAATAATCTTGACCATACTAATTTCTAATTTGTTTTCTTCTTTTTTGTGGGTTTTCACCAGTGATGTGTACTTTACCTTTCCTTAACTCATATGATATGAGAAATTCGTTGTTAACATTACCCAAGCTATCTCCGAATATCATATAAACTTAGCAATGCTCATGCAAAGTTGAATGTACGAGTTGCATGAATTCGCAAAGCTCATATGAGATTGTAGAATCAAAAATATTGATAATGGTATTCAATCAGGAAACCGGCTGATGTAAGCCCGACAGCCGGCTTCCCGGTTGCTTTATCCCGGCGAGGGTTAAATGACAGGCGTCCAAATCTAGACGCCTGTCATTTTTCCGACGCCAGGAGCCCGGGGGGTTGCCCAACCCTAAGTCCCCCCCGGGTGCCCTAAGCCTCACCCTACCGCCCTCCCCCCCCCCCCCCCCCCGGCTGTCCGCTCGCAGCCCCTGGCATCTCTTCGATTGGGATGCCGGGCGCCGCGAGCGGACACCCGCCGGGGCGGGGGGGGGGGGGTATGGTTAGGTTTAGGGCACCCGGGGGGGACTTAGGGTTAGGCTAGGGGAAGGGGGGTTTAGGGTTAGGCACCCCTAAGGAGGGTTAGGGTTAGGGGGGTTAGGTTAGTTTGTACTTACCTAGGGACTATCAGGATTTCCAGTGCTGTCGGGCTGCCGCTGCCGGGATCTCTGCATCTGTCGGACTGACGCTACAGGGAATCGAACTGCCGGCCATGCGTCAGCCGGTATTTCATACCGATTCCATGATAATATCTATACTTATGCAGTGTCCTCCCCAGAAAATTTTTCCAGCCTGGTGGCATCAAGAAGTAGCTGGATGGATTTTAAATCCTGACCTTATAATGATTTAACCTTGGGGCACTCTCCCCGGCGCTGCAATGCGAAATGATGGGCACTCGCACCCTGCAGCACAAACAATTGAATCGTTCCTGGCCACTTTAGACTAATTGAATTCCCCCTCAAATAGTTTTATTAGTTAGTAGAGTATCTAAACTATTTGAATGCCTTTGCATATCCTTTCCTAGCTAATTCAGTAGGTGGAATAGGTCCAATCTGCAGCAGCTGACCAGTCCATGTGGGTCTGTGGAGTGACAGGCATAGAATGTGTCATCCATGTGCTAATGCTTTTTAGCTCTCCACTTAGGAGCAGATAGTTGCTGTACCTCTTGGAAATGCACTAATGCATTGACTCCATTACTGGCTGCTCCTCCCATTATATGCAGATTACAGTATATATTGGGGGTGGAGAACATTTATTAGATGTTCTTTTACTGGAGAAAGAATTGTCTCAGTAACCTACCTGTTAATGAACCAATGCAACTCCCTCCCGCCCCAATGCGCCTCATCCCGTCGTCCAGAACCCTCACGAACGTGTCCTTATCGCCGAAGGACACAGATGCCAGGCGGACTGTGATGTGACGTTGGCGCAGCTCGCCGTCACATCCGGCATCTGTGTCCGTGGCAACAAGGACACGTTATGAGTGACCGGGCAACAGGGGATGCGGCACATTGGGGCGGGAGGGAATGCCAGGCAGTAAGTTGTACAGGGACACGGTGCATTCGGGCGAGGGGAATTGCCGGGAGGTAGGCTGTTTCTGCCGGGCGATGGGTCCGCATAATACAGCTTGGGGATAACACTGTTTATGACAAAGGCAGAACGACAGTGTGAAGAGGTTCTAACATTTGCAAAGTTCAGTGAGTTTGTGTTCCTGCAAATGCAGACCAGCACTTACATGTCTGTTACAAGGTGTATCTTTTACACCTAATACAGGTCAGGGTGCACATTGATGATGATGATTACTTGTAGTAAAGCATTCGCATATGCTGCAGATTTAGCGATGTACGCATACCGAGATGGCTACAGCTTTGCATATGTGCGTGGTTTTTCCATGCATTTTTTTTTTCTTTTGCGTAATGTACAGCCATTTTACTCTCCATCATGTGTTGTGCAGATATGCGCAATGTACCGCATTATTATATTGTTTGTTTGTGAGGGTTGTTTTTACTGTTCTTGTGCAGGGAGCTTCAGGCTATGGAGGCCCTGCAGAATGGACAGCCAACCCTTGATGGCAGCCTGGAAGGGCAGACTGCAGTGGCAGCGAGCCATGCCATGATAGAAAAGATTTTGGGAGAGGAACCACGCTGGCAAGGTGAGACACAGGGCAAAAAGTGAAACAAAAATCTATTCAAATTTGAATACAGATGCCAGCAAAGGCAATAGAGTGGAACTGTCAGGCTGAACGTTTATTAGAATTACATTTTGGAATCACATGAACAAGTAATCTTGCAAGTGCAATATATTTGCGGTTTACAAAAGTGTAACCTGTGGAAGTATTGCGGAACGCTCAGCATTTTGCATTCTCTGTGCACACATCTTGATCTAGTAATACCAGCACATGTTGAGTTGTGTTAGGAAGCCCTTATGTGCAGGATCTACCTTCAATCTCTATTCCACATTGGTAATTGCTATGCGCATACAGTAAGCATGTGTGGTATTTCCTTGGGGGGGGGGGGCCTGGGCAGGTTTGGTAATCCCCTTTTGTTAGCCACTCAGCAAAAGGTCACCAAGAGGAACCTCACAGTAGTGAAATTGGGGGACTGGACAATAAGGTAATAATAAGTCAAACTTGCACTGAATACCTTATGCTAGGTTTACTATTGCTATGATTGGCCACATTATTGCTAACTAACAGGTCCACATTATTTTTGCATAGACTTAGTAGTTGCTTGTGACACAGATGTTAGTTCTTAGATAGAGTAGCCAGTATCTTTAGTTTTGTGTATGCATCCATGTTTTTACATGATGACACTTTGACACATATTTTCGAAGTAAAGAACACATTCTTTTGATGAAGTATATGTGAATTTTCCTTTGTCTGCGGCTGTTAAATGTATAGCCCAGCAGTGTACAAGCATTTACATAAAGTCTGTTATAGACATGTCCTAACTACATACTCTGGATATATAAATTAGATCATATTATTGTCAGTGGAGGTTTTCAAGGAAATTGGAAGCCCACAAAAGAATGCCATGCATTGTTACATACAGAATCAGTTGTCCAGCCCTGAAATATTTACAGTTGGAGGGGGCTGCCCGCTGTACGGCGTTCCGGAAGTGCCTATGTTGCGCCGCCTGCCAGGTCCACTGAGTGTGCGTAATGGATCTGGCAGGCATTGGGACCCGCGCATACCCACAAGTACCGGTTTCTAGGTACTGCATCAGCTGCAGCCCATGGAAGTCTGGTAAGTCTGGCTGCAATTCCAGACTGGCAGTCCCGGGGGGTGAAAACACCTGCCCCTGTGACTGCCTGGCCTGTGTGTGAATAGCAGATAGTGCCTCCCCTGGGAAGTCACTGTCAGTGCAGCCAATGCGCGGAATCCAAATTTCTCACTAGAGGTAGCAGATTTTGTTGGGGGGGCTGTAGTTCTTAGAGAGCATTATAGTAATAATGTTTTGGCGTGCTTAGCTGATGAGTCTCAGCACATCACTCTTTATATTGCCTACACCAACCTTGCTGCATCCACATTTACTATGAACTTATATTTACTTGGTTTTAATTAATTTGTATTTATTAATTTTTTAGAATATTCAATCTCAGTCATTACTAACTTATAATGGCCAGAGAATAAGAATAGACAGTGTGCTCTAACATCAGCATCCTGAATAGAGGCATTTCATTGTATTAGAAGGTCATAAGTGAAATGTATTTTAAGGAACACATCTTTAAACACATCTTTATAACCTGGCAGTTTCCCTTGCATTAGTTATAGTTGGCAAATATGTAAGTGACAGGGTCATACTCAACGTTTTAATCATGTCTCACATATACAGACACCACGTATGTCCTTGGACACTACAAGACAGAGCAGTGCAAAAAGCCCCCCCGACTGTGCCGTCAGGGTTACGCATGTCCTTATTACCACAATAGCAAGGACCGGAGGAGGAGCCCACGCCAAAACAAATACAGGTATGACTGCCCAAATCAACGTAAAGTATATGATATGATTGTTATAGGCCTCAATCAAAAGTCCAAACTTTTTTTCTTGAAGTGCCGTATTAAGGAAATTACTTTGAACAGAGGGACACAAAGTATTTTTACTCAGTTATCCTCCCAGAAATTAGGTAAGGGGTCTTTGCTGAGTAAATCATTGTCTAAGAAACACTAAAAGTAATAAAAATATATTTAAAGGTATTTTTAATGATTTTTGATTGCAGTTTTAAAATAAAGCTGTCCCAATTCTATATTCTCAGATACTGTCCCTCAGAATAACTGTGGTCTATATTATGCTCAGTTTATGGTATCTCTCTTCCTCAGATACTGTTCAGGTCCCTATTCCCTTTAGATAATGGCTTTATCTAAACTCTCTCCTCCTTAAATTATGCTCCCTGCCCCCATCCTCCTGATATACAGTCACAGTGCCTGTCCTTCATCTGATAATAGCCCCAATCATTGCACAGTCCCTATTCTCCTCAGAAGCAGCCTCTGGTCCCTATCCGTCCAATGTCTTGACTCTGTGGCTGGATGGGAGGCCTGGGGCTAAGTTGGGGGACAACTTAGGGGCAGGATACCTGGGCAGGCTGCTGCTTCTACTCAGGGGGTGTTGCCTCATTCTGCCTGGCTTTCACAGAGGTGCAGGGGTCTATCGGTGGATCAGAGACTCCTAACTGCAGGTGTAGGGCCACTTTTACTTTGGAAACCCCTGGTCTAAATGGTCATTTTATAAGGGTTTCATAAATAACTTAATCTAAGTGAATTGGCCCTTAATGCTTATTTTATGTCAATGCAAAGCTACAGCATGCTGATTTTATGTGCAACTTGTGGTAAAAACTGAACTCTAAACTCACAAACCATAAAAGTGAAACTTTGTTTGTACCGTGTGTAGTGTGAGCACTAGAGAATTACAGACAATTACTTTCTAAGAATAATTTGTTACACGGGCGTTACACTCTTTTAACCTGTCTTTCACATGCATTTCTATAACAGGTCTTCCCCATGTCCAAGTGTGAAACATGGAGATGAGTGGGGCGACCCCAGTAAATGTGAGAGCGGGGACTCCTGTCAGTACTGTCACACAAGGACAGAGCAGCAGTTCCATCCAGAGGTAAAGGTCTTTATTTGTTTATTACTTGTTTGGTCATGTCGCTGCAACCTTGTTTGATTTTCATTCCCTCTTTTACAGATCTACAAGTCCACAAAATGCAATGACATGCAGCAGTCCGGAAGCTGTCCACGTGGGCCCTTTTGCGCCTTTGCACATGTTGAGCGTATGTTGCTTTCCATCAACAGCCTCTATACACAACTAATGCCTTGAACTAAATTAGAATTGAAAAATAGAAAGATTGTATTGTACTGTAATGTAATCAGTATTGGGGTGACAATTTATTACATGCTCTTGTTTTCCTTTTATACATACATTCTGTTTCCGATGAATTGACCTGACATATATAGAATCTCGTTAATAGTTTACCTATCTGGTTCCAGAGTCTCTTCTATGTGACGACCTGCAGTCTCCTTCATCTGTGTCAAGCCCTACACAAGCTGGACCTGTTATGTATATGCCGTCTGCGGCAGGAGACTCTGTGCCTGTGAGCCCTTCAAGTCCACATGCGCCAGACTTCAGCAGTGTACGTGACTCCGCTGTGTTTTGTTGCGTGCAGTGATCTACCCAGTACTGCCTAATCTTTGCCACTATGTAATATGGGCCTGATTCAGACCCGGACGCTAGATGCGGACGCTCGCTCCCAGCGTATGCAAATTCAGCTAAGTGACGTCAAGGCAGGCAAGGCATAAGCACGACCGCTATGTTTTGGTGTGCGATCACTTTGTGTATGCAGACGCCCACCAGCCTGTCTTTAGCCGCCCACTAGCAAACGTCATCTCCAGGAAGTGTATCCAACCATCTGTATATCGGGTTCCATCGGAACTGACTGCAGCGCTTGCGGTTGACTGTACCCTACCGCAAGCACTGCGAGCACTTCAGTGTATAATTCAACCAGGTGACGTGTACTATGACGCTGCCTGTTAATTATGCACGCCTCTGAAACGGCGTTAAGATGCTCGGGCACGCCTGCGTTCGCACCTCCACTCCCCCGTTTCCAGTGGCCTGCCCCTGTTACCACCCACAAACGGCTTGATCTGTCACTCATTCAGCTGGGCTGTCTCTGCTGGGCGAGCGATTGCTTCCCGATCACTCGGACTAGTTTGTGCACTGCGATGCATGCGCACTTTGCAAAACATTGTTCGCTCCGAGCGATCGCTTGCTAGCGAACGGGTCTGAATCAGGCCCTATGTTTTCCTGGAATTTCATTATCTCACTGCAAATGACTGAGAGACTTGAATTAAAGGTTTAAAGTAGCACTGACGCAAAACTGATTACTAGCCATAAACTGTTGTTCCACACCACAGTCTAGGGGAACCATCCTCATGGGTTTTTTTTCTTCCTATTTTTTAGGTATGGGGCAAAATGAGCCATCTCCCCACCAGTCCAACATCAGCAACAGTAAGTAGCATTTTTTACCTGTGTTTGAGCGTGGACAGTCTCAGTGTTTGGAATTCTACTGCACCGTTGATGTTTCTTTGTTTGTTAAATCAATGCATATTAACCCCAAACTTCTTAACAAAGATTGGAACAGTCCAGTACTATATGTCATACAGCTATACAATTGATAAACAACAAAGTAAATGTTAAAGTATTTCTCCTATGAAGATGAGGGTACATGATGTGATTTTGCTATGAATAGCGTCTTCACTTCCACTCCCTCACTGACCAAATGCTGTAAATCATGCATTACAGCGCAGGGATGGATGGAGATATTCCATAGCATCACGCCCCGCCCCTCTCCGATGGTTCCATTTTTTAAAATTAATATATGGTGTGGCATTTATCCCTGTAATGCTGCCCATCCACGACAGGTGATTGCACGATAATGACGTCATTATCGTGCAATCGCCTGCAAATCATCCGCAAATCAGCAGTAAAATGTTAAAAACGACCAGCGATGCGCGCGCCCGCTGGTCGTTGTTAACATCTTAGATTGTCCGAATATGACGGTCAACCTGACGACCGCCGTCAGGTTGCCATGTTCGGGGATGATTGATCTGCATACACTGAACGCTCAGTGTATGCACTTCACCCCTAGGGGGACGACTGCATGATTATGATGTCGTAATCGTGCCATCGTCCCCGCATCTTGTAGTGGATGGGCAGCTTAAGCATACTTTTGCTAATTTAATTTGAATCCAAATTGCCATTATTGGTTTTGTTTTGGGGTTTTGCTATAATCAGGGATGCTATTAGATTGGCATTTTTGATTTTGTGACCATATATCCCGCAGATGCTATGTGCCAGCATAGGAAGCCCAACCAATCCTTGTGGATCTCCTCCTGGATCTCTTGGAAAACCTCATAGTCTAGATAACCTTGGTTTCCACAGTGACCTGTCAGGCAGCTATAAAAAAGCCCCAGGGTGTGAGAGGGAAGACTCAGTGGTAACAGATTATCTCAAGAACTTTAAAAGCCAGGTCAGTATGTGCAGTAATTGTCATTATGGTCTCTCTTCTCGTCATTGGCATTTCCTCTGACTGATTGCTGTGGTTACTTTATGTACTCTCGCTGTTTCAGAACTGTGTGGATTAACCATTAGGAATACAAAAATTCAAACCTCTCTCAATCTCCTTTTTCTTGTTGCTTTTATCAAGGCAAAGTTAAAATCACACTCGATGGACCATAGAAGCCAAGAACAGCCACATCTGCAGTCAAAGCAGGTAAGGCAGATTGGAAAATACAGGAGATGTTCCCAGCGAGTGCTCTCATTCATAATGCTTCCACTTCATTGTTATCTTGTAATAACTGCCATTTGTATTGAGCTGTATTGTAGGTTAATTACCATATAAACATTTCATATTTTCACTATTTTAAGTCCCTGTTAATTGTTAGACACGCAGAATAATAGTATGCCTTATGGGGCATTCCTAAAGATTTACTGTTACATGCTGCATATTTTCTTTTACCTTTTTTTTGTGCATTGCCAGGTTCACTGACATCCCTTAAATACATTCTTCAATTTTTGCAGTTGCTCTTTTGTTAAATAAACATTTCAATTTATATGGTTCTGTCCACTGGTTAAAATGAGGATTTGTTATTGGAAACAGCCTTGTGTCAGTCATTGCACATGTATATTAGTATTAGATCAGGACATTGACTTGTGTATATTTATCACACTGCACAAAAGCTTTGCACAGTATTATTTTACTAGACCTTTTACATAGATTATGAATCTCCTGTAGTTTTCAAGGTGAACATTTCCACGTTGAGCATTATTAGTTCCCAGTACATACTTGCTGCTTATGCAGATTAGCCAAAGATGGTGCAGGGTAAGAGATCAGTAATTCATGTAACACGTTAAAATATTATTTGTGCAGTGTGTGCAAGTATAAGGTGTAGCCTGTAAGATAGGCTTACCTCTATTATTTAGGTCCACTTCAACATATTACACATTGCACATCTTATTTTGATATATCTCCCTTTGTTAATGACCCTTAAAATGTTCAAGTTCCCTGAATTAGTATGGCTTTGTTATTATTGCTGTTCTAGGATGCACTAGGAATCCTGCCTATGGGGAGCCCGTTAACCTCAAGCATTTCCTCTAGTATCACATCTAGTCTGGCGGCCACGCCTCCCAGCCCTGCAGCTATAAGCGGCATACCTGGTATGAACGCCAATGCTCTTCCCTTCTATCCAACCAGTGACACAGTAGAATCCGTAATAGGTAAGGTTTCCAGTTCCTCTTCAGAAACTCAGACCAGTAGGCTTATTAAATTAACTTATTTTAATTCTAGATAAAGACTTTTAATATATTACAGTCTGTGTCAATAGAATTGAGTATTTATTGATCTATCATTGATCTGCCAGAATTATAAATAATATTTATTGTTAAGTCCAGCAAGTTTTCAGGGATATATATATATTAGGGGTGAGCGGGTTCGGTTTTACTCGGATCTTTAAACGGCATTTTATTGGCTATTGCCTATCATGTGTTTTGGATAGCCAATATAATAAATCCGAATTTGCGGTAAAGTGGCGATAAGAACCGAGTAAAACCGAGCCTGCACATCCCTAATAAATATATATATATATATATATATATATATATATATATATATATAAAAATATATATATATAAGGAAGAACTGCAGATCCATGTTTTCCAGTCCTTGATATAACACTGTTTTAGTGAATGGGTGAAGAAAGTGTAGGAAACAGTTTGCACTAGACTAGAACTATTCAGGGTGTACGGTGTGACGAAAGAAAGGGCTACAGCTGTAGAGAAAACAGTGTAGGTAAAACTAAAGTTTCTACTTCAGGGTCCATAGGGGGTCCACAGGGTTGACCTTGGGGTATAGCTGGATCTGGATCCATGGGCACCACGCAGTTAAAGCTTTAGCTGCTCCCAGGATGCACTTGGGTCCGTCCTCCTCTATACCCCGCCCCCGGCCACAGCACCTCAGTTTGAGTTGGTGCCCGGCCGGAGTCGGGTCACCTGCGCAGGGGGGCTGCAGGAGCCTTCTATTTTTATTTAAAAAAAAAAAAGAGCCTGTTAGATTTTTATTTTAAAACAGAGGCTCTAGTGTGGCAGCGACGGGCTGTCTATGCAGACGCCCACGCTGCCGCTCTCCTTCCCCGCTGGCGCCGCAACGCCACTACTGCACTGGGGATCGCGGCGGGAGGCCAGAGTCCGTACTAGCCGGACTCTGGGTCCCTCCCTGGACTGCTGCCGGAGTCGCCGGGGACAAGGTAAGCCGCGAGTCGCCGATTAGCGGCGGCTCGCGGGTATTGCCTGCACATGCAGTCCTTTGCCCCCGGTCCTAGGGGACAGACCGGGGGCCGCTAGCGGTGGCGGCGGGCTCCCCCTCTGAGGAGGAATAACCCGTGGGACCACTAGACCACCAGGGATATATGGCAAGCGGGATGCCGGCAAGCCCTGGGGTTAATATGCTAGCCAGGGGAGGAAGCCTTCCCTGTCAGCGGCTCCTCAGCTCAGTGCGCCTTTCAGCACGCAGTCTGGCGTCGCTGAGCTGCAGATACTCGGCCACTCCTCCTCTGAGGTCTCCAGCGGCCATTTTCTACAAGTGGCAGCGCAGATCTTCATGGAGCACGCGGACCGGTCCCCCTGTGTACCTCTCCCCCGATATAAGGACAGTGTACACAGCACTATAGCCCTCCCAGACACTGAATCTGGGCAGGTTGATTGTAGTGTAAAGGTGCAGTGAGTATTACTTCTGCATGGTATGTGACTTTTGCTAGTGCTGCCTGTCTGTGCTTATTTTCCGCTTACTGTCAGCTTATACCTATCCCTTTACTTCTCCTACAAGCCCTACAGGTGTGTGGGGGAGGGGCGTTTCTGCAGACCTCACCTATATAAATCACGTATTTGTAAGGTCCGTCACATACAGTTGTGTGCTACACAGTGCCGTATTGTGGGCTGTTGTTTAGCACACCGGTGAGTGCGTTTTCTTCTGCCCTGTTGCCAGATATATTTTTTGACTATATAATATATTCTGTCATGTCAGACGAGGAGGTTGAGCGCTCAGTGGCTCCGGTGTTGGCCTCCTGCGGACGCTGTTTTGCAGGAGTAGATAGGGAGGATTTGTCACAGGATGGCCTGTGTAGTCGATGCCAGGTGGCTCCTGGCCCATCCAGACCTTCTCTGGCACAGGAACCACCGTGGGCGATGTTTTCTCAAGTGCTGGTGTCTATTGCGGACCGTCTGTCGGTCCCGACTGCTCTCCCTACTAGGGCGTTGCCCCAGCCGACCATCCCCCATTCCCCGGGTGTCCCGCAGTTATTGCGGAGTCCTCCTGGGTCTCAATCAGTAGGTCCCTATGCGGGGTTGCCTTTGTATATACAGGCTTCCCCTGTGCCGCAGCAGCCTGTGGTACCTTTTCAGGCCCCTATGGCGACTCCTCCACCATGGGTGGATGTGCTCTCCAACTCCGTGCAAAATTTGGCGGCCGCTTCCTCGGCTTTTCAGTCAATGTTGCAGACTGACATGCCTTCTAGGATTTCAAAACGCCCACTCATGACACGGGCTGCTCAGGTATCGGACTCAGAGGGTTCCTCAGATGATGGGGAGGTCCCTGATGACACTGACTCGGACGCCTCGGTTCAGGAAATGGATACCAAGTCGTCCATTAATGTGCGAGCACTAGTTAGTGCGGTGCGAGCTATTCTTCTTATAGAGGATGAGGCACCGGTTCCTAAGTCGAAGTTTCCTAGTTTCAAAAAAACTAAGGTGGCTTCTGCGGTGTTTCCCCTGTCGGATCAGTTGACGGATCATATGGCGGTAGCTTGGCAGGCGCCCAGTAAGAGATTCCTTCCTCAGAAGCGGTTGGCTTCTAATTACCCCTTCCCTGAGGCACATTGTAAAAAATGGGAAACTCCACCGGCGGTGGATTCCCATGTCACCCGTTTAACTCGGGGCGCCACCTTACCATTACCGTCGATATCCTCGCTGAAGGATCCCACGGACAGGAAAGTTGAGACTTGCTTAAAGTCTATTTACTCCCTCTCCGGGGCGGTGGCCCGACCGTCCATGGCCATCTCCTGGGTGGCCAAGGCCATTGAGGGGTGGGCCAATGCATTGGAAGATACCTTCCCGGACGACGCTCCGGATGTCCAGCGGGCGTTGTTGGGACAAATGAGGGACGCTGCTTCTTACATTGGAGAAGCTTCTTTAGATGCTAGTCTGCTGACCTCGCGGGTATCGGCTGCAGCGGTGTCTGCCCGCCGATCCTTATGGTTGCGGTCCTGGAGAGCGGACTCTGATTCAAAGAAAGGTCTGGAGGCCTTACCTTTCAATGGGGAATTACTATTTGGTCCGGACTTGGACAAAATAGTGGACACCCTGGCTAAATCCAAGTCGGCCTTCCTCCCTTCGGCGGCACTGCCTGCTAAGGTTCGGAGTTCGGCTTTTCGTTCCTTTCGGGTTCAGGGTAAGGCGAAAGGTCAGTCCTTTCCGAGACAGTCTGCGAGTAAGACGGCCTCTAAACCCAAGAAGCAAGCCTGGAGTGCTCGGCGCCCTTCTTCCAAGCAGGAAGATAAACCTGCGGCCTGATGGGACGGGCCTCCCTCTGGGGGACCTCAGAGTGGGAGGCCGACTTCTTCTATTTGCCCAGTGCTGGCACAATACCACCACGGATGCCTGGGTTCGAGAAGTGGTCTCCCAGGGGTACGCCCTGTCTTTTCGGCACAGACCACCCCACCAGTTTTTCTGCACAAGTCCTTCTCAGAACAAGACCAAGGCGTTACAGGTTCAGGAGGCTATAGAGTCCTTGCTGAAAGCAGGGGTCATTGTTCCCGTTCCTCTATCACAACGAGGGACGGGGTATTATTCGTCTCTGTTTCTGGTGCAGAAACCCAATGGTTCTCATCGCCCTATCCTCAACTTGAAGTCTCTGAACAAATTCCTCAGAGTTCCCAAGTTCAGGATGGAAACGTTACGTTCCATCATTCTGGCGATGGAACCGGGGGATTACATGGTGTCCCTGGACATCCAGGACGCCTACCTCCATGTTCCGATAGCATCTTCACACCAGCGGTATCTGAGGTTCGCTATCCTTCAACACCACTATCAGTTCCAGGCGCTACCCTTTGGTCTCTCCACGGCACCGAGGGTGTTCACGAAGATTATGGCGGTCATGGCCGCACATCTTCGGAACCAGAATGTACGGCTGCTGCCGTATCTGGACGACCTCCTGTTGCTGGCGAGCTCCCCGGAGGTACTGCTTCAACATCTCCACCTGACGATCGCTTGCCTGCAAGCACAAGGGTGGTTGATAAATTGGAAAAAGTCCTCCCTGATTCCATCACAGCGGATGGTTCATTTGGGAGCCCTGCTGGATTCGCGTCAGCAAAGGATCTTCCTGACTTCGGAGAAGGTCGCCTCCCTACAGCTGCGGATACGCAGTTGCCTGAGCCGTTGCCGCCTGTCGGTCCATTCGGCTATGAGAGTTCTGGGGTCCATGGTGTCGACATTCGACATGGTGGAATTTGCCCAGTTCCATTCCCGCCCCTGCAGGGGCTGATTCTATCAGAATGGAACGGGTTACCTCACCGGATCCGCTCTCAGGTGCTGGTGTTGTCTCCGGATGTTCGCCAATCTTTGGATTGGTGGTTTCAGACAGCTCATCTGGTCGAGGGGCGCCCATTTTGGATCCCGGACTGGGTCCTGCTCACGACGGATGCCAGTCTCCGGGGTTGGGGGGCAGTGACCGGCTCTTTGTCGCTTCAGGGTCGTTGGTCAGCGGAAGAAGCACTTCTCCCCATCAACATCCTGGAACTGCGGGCAGTATACAGGGCCCTGCAGTCATCCGGCCCCGCTCTTCACGGAAGGGCGGTACAGGTGCAGTCCGACAACGCCACCACGGTGGCGTATATCAACCACCAAGGCGGAACTCGCAGTCAGGCAGCGATGTCGGAGGTGTCTCGTATCCTGACTTGGGCGGAGGGTCACATTCCAGCGATCTCGGCGGTCTTCATCCCCGGAGTCCTCAATTGGGAGGCGGACTTCCTCAGCCGTCACGACGTGCATCCCGGGGAATGGTCGCTTCACCCAGAGGTGTTTCAGCTACTCGTGGACAGGTGGGGACTGCCAGAGCTGGACTTGATGGCCTCCCGTCACAATCACAAGTTGCCCGTTTACGGGTCAAGGACAAGAGACGCAGGCGCAAGTCTGGTGGACGCGCTGTCGGTGAAATGGTCGTTTCACCTGGCGTATCTGTTTCCTCCGATATCCCTGCTTCCTCGGGTTCTGCGGAAATTCAAGCAGGACGGCGGCATGCTCGTGCTGGTAGCTCCGGCGTGGCCCAGACGTCCTTGGTACTCCGATCTCAGGAGCCTCTCCATCGACGCTCCGTACCTTCTTCCTCAGCGTCGGGACCTGTTGTCTCAGGGGCCCTGCCTTTACCCGGATCTGGGTCGGCTGTCTTTGACGGCGTGGCTCTTGAGACAGCCGTCTTGAGGTCTCGGGGCTTCTCCAGTTCGGTTATTGGTACCATGTTCAGGGCACGCAAGCCTGCTTCAGCACGGATTTATCACAGAGTGTGGCACACTTACTTTCAGTGGTGTGAGTCCAGACATTATGATCCTCAGGTGTTCCGAGTTTCTAGGATCTTGGAATTTCTTCAGTCAGGATTGGATCTCGGCTTACACCTTGCATCTCTGAAGGTTCATGTGTCCGCCTTGTCCGTGTGGTTTCAACGGCGGATTGCAATACTACCAGACGTTCACACCTTTTTCCAAGGTGTTCTCAGGATCCAGCCTCCCTTTGTGCCTCCTGTGGCTCCTTGGGACTTGGCGGTGGTGCTACGGGTCCTGCAGGGTCCTCCGTTTGAGCCTCTGGAGGCGGTGGAGCTCAAGTGGCTGACATTTAAGACGGTTTTTCTCCTGGCAATTGCTTCGGCCAGGAGGGTGTCTGAATTGGGGGCGCTTTCCTGTCGCCCTCCTTTCCTGATTTTTCACCAGGACAGAGCGGTGCTCCGCACTCGTCCTGAGTTTTTGCCCAAAGTGGTCTCGAAGTTCCACATTAATCAGGAACTTGTTGTGCCAGCTTTTCAGTCCCCTGATCTTTCAGCTGGTGAGACTTCCTTAGATGTGGTCCGGGCGCTTAGAATTTATGTAGACCGGACGGCTTCGGTTAGGAAGTCTGATTCCTTGTTTATCCTCTTTGGTTTTCACAAGAGGGGTTGGCCTGCCAACAAACAAACGTTAGCCCGTTGGCTTCGTTCCGTTATTTGTGAGGCTTATGCACAGGAGGGCTTACCTGTGCCAGCCTCTGTTAAGGCTCATTCCACTCGTTCTGTGGGTCCCTCTTGGGCTGCTAGACGTGGCGCTTCTGCTGTTCAGCTGTGTAAAGCGGCTACTTGGTCTTCAATTCAAACGTTTTTGAGGTTCTATGCGTTTGACACCTTTGCCTCTCAGGATGCATCCTTTGGGCGCCGGGTACTCCTTTCAGCACAGGAGCGTCCCCGCCCTTAGTTGTACTGCTTTGGGACATCCCCAAGGTCAACCCTGTGGACCCCCTATGGACCCTGAAGTAGAAAACAAGAGATATGGTAAGAACTTACCTTTGTTATCTCTGTTTCTACGAAGTCCATAGGGTCCACAGGGCGCCCGCCCTGACGCACCTGGCTTCAAATGGGCTGTGTGGCTGGTCACCGGTTTTCCGTCTCCCGTTTCTGTGAGTATGGTTTCTTGTGTGTTCCAGTCTTCCTTCTCTCTGTTTAGTCTCCTCCTCCGGCCTTGGCTGCTTACCAACTGAGGTGCTGTGGCCGGGGGCGGGGTATAGAGGAGGACGGACCCAAGTGCATCCTGGGAGCAGCTAAAGCTTTAACTGCGTGGTGCCCATGGATCCAGATCCAGCTATACCCCAAGGTCAACCCTGTGGACCCTATGGACTTCGTAGAAACAGAGATAACAAAGGTAAGTTCTTACCATATCTCTTGTTATTTTATTAGAAGACGACCAAGATGAAAAAAGAGGAGAAAGTACAGGTTGTTGGCAGTGACACACAGTGTAAGAGAGGTGCAATAGTCTGCATGATGGGACAGTTTGCACATAGGGCCTGATTCAGGATCGCTCGCCATTCCACCTGCATATGGATTCTCGTTATTTTTAGCAGAATGTGCATGCGTACGTAACTTAGAACATATATATACGGCCGATTTAGATTTGTACGCATCTCCACTTGTGATTGAGTGGGTGTAAGTGGCCTGCGGATAGGAAAAGTGGATAGGGGAGTGGCGGAAGCAAAGATGCGGCTTACTTTGAATACAGGTGTAAATACTTTCATTTTCAAATGTGTAAAGCAGCCACAATGTGCACCTCTGAATCAGACTTACAAAGTTCAAGTTTTCACTCCATAATCCATGAAATTACAGACACTGATGATGGTGATATGGAGCCCCAGCTGGGAGTTTGGCACTTGCTTCCAAATCTGCATAATGATTGAAGCTTCTCCCCTTCTATATAAATAATACAGTCTAGTCTATTGTGTTTTACAGATCGCAGCTCATTTCAGGGGGATGAGCAAGGGTACTCTTACCTTCCACTTCCGCTGTCCTCAGTAAATGACCCTCTTCTCTACGAGTGCTTTTCCAGTGTTCTGGGACCCATATTTACATTTACCGTCTGTGCAGGCCCTAGTAAACTTTTCAGTCAAAGGAGGGATCAGATTCAGAATTTTCCTCTCATGAGGATGGTGAAGTGTCCAAGAATTCAGAATTGGAGCTAAGTTTTGGTTTCTGCTTTCTCAGCAAATGCAGAGTCCACAGGGAACCTGTCCCTAACTTTTTTTTGGCAATGTTTTTTTGGGGGCCAGAACTGGATACAAAAAGCCTCCCCATGGGAGCAAATAGTTATTTTCTATCTATTAATCCACCAAAATTTAGGAGTCCTAGGCCTTTCGAGCTGCAGGAAGAACAAGCAGTCCATTGTCAAGAGGACAATATTCTGCTCACCGTGAAGGAAATATGAGAGGGAAGCTGGCTTGGTCATCAATGCAACAAGCTCATATAAAGATTCAAGATGGCTGGTCGTCATCATCACCATGAAGCAGAACGAGTTACTAGTCTTCATGAAACTCAAGGATGTGTACCTATATGTTCTGATCTGGGAAAGTCACCAATGCTTTCTCAGATTTGCAGTTTACGAGATCATTTCCTGGAATTTGACAGAATTCTGCACTGTATGGGACAAAATGTCACTGCATTTTCAGCAGTGTTCATAACAGGGTTGGAGAACTGGTAAGAAGACTATCTACGCAGGGTATGCATTCGGGAAGCCGGCGGACCTAATCCCGACAGCCGGCTTCCCGACTGTCATATCCCGGCAAGGGTCTAAAGACAGGCGTCGATATGCCGACGCGTGTCATTAGACATACGCCGGGAGCCCGACGCCCGGCATCCCGATCGAAGGGACGCTGAGCGCGGATAGCCGCGAGGGGGGGAGGGTTAGGGTTCCCGGGGGGACTTAGGGTTAGGCACCCCCCCGGGGGACTTAGGTTTAGGCGGCGGGGAAGGTGGGGTTAGGTTTAGGCACTTAGAGGGGGGATTAGGGTTAGGCACCCCTAAGGGAGGGTTAGGGTTAGGGGGTAGAAATAGGTTAGTATATACCTTTGACGATCGGGATTTCCTCCTCTGCCGGGATGCCGCTGTCAGGATTCCAACTGCCGGGCATGGGTCCGGCGAAAAATCATACAGATTCCCTACGCAGACATGCTTAACACCCCTGAGAATGGTCTCTGCATCCGGAGATTGTGGTCGGCCAGATGTCAACGGTATCGTGGTTAGAACATATGGCTTAGCATTTCTGCTCAAGGACAAAGGAACCAAGTATGTTTTTGGTAGACACTCAGTTGGTCCCATGGAAATTTTATCTGATTTACCTTCTTTCTCCAATAGCAAAGCACATTCTCAATAAAATGAAAACAGAAGGGATTCAGATGATTCTCTCAAATAGGTAGCAGATCCGTCATGGTTTCTTCCTCTAAGACAGGGCCTGTTAGTGATTAGTGCGACTGGCTTTCATGGTGTGTGTCCCGAAATCATGATTCTTAAGCAAATGATTTTTCTGAAGCCTGTTTTGCTTATTATTAGCATAAGCTGTGGTAGACACATTTCTTGGTGCTAGAAGAAAGCGTTTCCAACCTCTTCTCATCAGTTAGCCTGTTTCCTTCTGATTTTTCTGTAGGTCTTGTAAAAAGGTTGGAGACTTATGCTGCCCATCCACTACACGACATAGAAAAGACAGCACGATTACGACATTGTAATCGTGCAGTCATTTCTATGTCTGTGATGTGCCTACACTGAACGAGCAGTCGTTCAGTGCAGGCTCATCAATCATCTGGTAGCATGCTGAACCTGACGTTATCGTCAGGTTGACCAGCATGTTTGCCCGATGATAGGATAGCCAATACGACCAGCGTGCACGCTCATCGCTGGTCATATTAGACATTAAACTGCACTATTTGCGGGCGACTACCAAGCGATTGAGCGATAACGACGGTCGTTATCACTCATTTGCTAGGTTTAATCGCCTAGTGTATGGTCAGCATTAGGGTTTTAAAGGTTCACAGTTTGTTTCTCTTCGTCGTCTTTCAGAAGAAATGTAGCACTTTCTACATCAGGGTCCATAGGGTATCCACAGGATACCTTGGGGTATAGGTGATGACGTCAGGCATCGGGCACCATAGAGTTAAGTTTTCAGCCTCCCAGGATGCACTAGGGTCCCCTTCCTATACCCCGCCCCCGAGCCAAGGCATCCCAGTTTCGTTGGTGCCCGGCACGGAGTCGGAGCACCTGTTTAGAGGGGGGCTAAGCATAACCCCTGAAGTTTTCTTCGCGGCAGCTGTGGCTGCACATCTGGAAGTACAGCATGGAAAGTCACTACTGACGTCCATGCTGTCTTCCCTACACTTTGCCGGTACTGATCCAGGGATGCTGGTAAGCATCTGGGGTCACAGCTAGCGGTGACCCCAGATGTTTTGGACCATGGCCGGAATCAAGGGGACAGAAGGTAAGCAGCGGGGTCCCGCGGTGGGTCTCTGCTGTTACATGGTCCAGAGTCCCCAGGCAGGGGGCTCCCTGGGGACTGGCTGCAGCGTGGAGCCAGGTAACCAACCTGCGCTTCCACTACCCCCCTGGGACAGCGGACCGCAGCTGAGCGGTAGCGCTGCGGCGTCCCAGGGGTTAATTGCGTGCCAGGGGAGCGTGCCTTCCCTGTACACAGCCGGCGCCTCCCCCGCTGCACGCAGCCCTCTCTGCACCTGCCGAGTGGCCCTGTGGCAGCGCTCCTCCCCCAGGCCGGCCTCCTCTCGGCTCCTTGGTGGCCATCTTTCCTGAAGCATGGTGAACGCTGCTGGAAGCTGTTGATCGGTGGCATCGCGGTCTGGGTCCCCCGGCATACCTCTCCTCCGTTGAAACAGGTCTGTGTATGCAGCGCTGTGTCCTACCAGGCTCTGTGTCTGCGTAGTTGAGGAACAGCGCTGATAGTGCAGGGATTAATTTCTTTGCAGTGTATGTGACTTCTACTAGCGTCTGCTGCCTGTACTTTCACTTTCTACTGTCAGCCATTTCACTATCCCTGCTCTTCTTCTGCTAAAGCCCTTGCGGTGCGGTGATTGCAGGGTGGTTCTCCCACTATACTAACGAGTATTGGTGAGAGGGGTCACATACTTACCATCATGTCTGAGAGTGAATTTCCTCTCCAGCTTCTGTGTACTACGTGCAAAGTACCAATAGCGCAGGGTCTATGTCGGCAGTGTTATTTATTGGCGCGGCCAATTACTGTCACGGCTCCGGTACAAGAACCGCTCTGGGCTTGTTTCGCCAAAGCGCTTACAACCCTAGTGGGCCAGTTAGCTCCGCCACCTGCGTTTTCACAGATGGGATTGTCCCAGCAGTCAGTGGTGTCGTGACCCATGCAGGGTTTCCCGAGACAACTCATGGTACCCCACAGTCTCCCTATTTCCCCTCCCCAGGTCTCTCAGGAGCCTGCGTGGGTTAATCCACTGACAAGTTCTGTACAGCATTTGTCGGACGTGTTACAAGGGGAGTCTGTGTTGCGGCCACATAAGCGGCCGGTGGCGTCTCTGTCCGCTCCTTATGAGGATGACGACGTGATGACCGATGATGGGGAGATTCTGGATCTATCTGACCAAGAACCTCTCCGTACTAAAGAGTCGGACGCTAAGTCCATGGTTTATATTCCTGGCCTTATTCGGGCAGTCCGCACAGCTTTAGTTATTGAGGATGACGATCCTCCGGTGTCCAAGTCCAAGTATGCCTTTTTTAAGGATATTAAGGGTGACGCCACAGTGTTTCCTCTTTCGGGTCAGTTAGTAGACCATTTAGAGGAGGCGTGGAAACACCGTGGTAAACGGTATCAGCCTCAGAGACGCTTAGCGGTGGCTTACCCGTTTGCGGACAATTATTTTTCTAAGTGGGGATCCCCCAAAGGTGGATTCTTATGTGACACGCCTAGTCCGAAGTGCCACATTGCCCATGTCCTCCTTGAAGGATGCTACGGACCATAAGGTGGAGATCTGCCTAAAGTCCATTTATTCCCTCGCGGGGGGGGGCATCCAGACCGGCTATGGCCGTATGTTGGGTAGTCAGAGCTATGGAGCGCTGGGCTGACAGTTTGGAGGCGTCTTTGGATTCCGACAGTTCAGCTGAACAGGCCGAGTTGGTAGGCAATCTCCGGGATTCGGCCACTTACATCAATGAAGCGGCCTTGGATATCAGTACCCTCACATCTCGGATTTCTTCGGCAGCTGTTGCTGCTCGTCGCACCTTATGGTTGCGATCCTGGAAGGCGGACGCTGATTCCAAAAAGGGTTTGGAAGCTTTATCCTTTAATGGAGAAGTCCTATTTGGTCCGGATCTGGACAAAATTGTGGCCATGCTGGCGGCAGCCAAGTCTGCATGTCTCCCGTCTGCTGCGGTCCCTTCCAGTTCGGGTACGTCATCCTTTCGGCCTTACAGTGCCCAGGGTAGGCCTAAAGCACAGTCCTTTCCCCGACAGGCTTGCCCCAAGAAATCGGCCAAACCCAGGAAACAGGCCTGGAGTACCAGACGTCCGGCCCCTAAGTCTGATGACAAACCTGCGGCCTGACGGTCCGGGCCTCCCTTTGGGGGATCCCAAAGTGGGAAGCCGCCTGCTGCAGTTCGCCCAGTGTTGGTCGGTCACCACAACAGACAATTGGGTTCACGAGGTGGTTTCTCACGGATATGCCCTCTCCTTTCGGCACAGGCCCCCGTCCCGATTTTTCACCACGGGTCTTCCCTTAGACCAGAACAAAGCCCTGGAACTGCGGAAAGTTTTGCACACTATGCTCCAGGCTGGAGTTATAGTGCCTGTTCCATTCTCCCAGAGGGGCCAGGGTTTCTATTCCAATCTATTTTTGGTGCAGAAACCCAATGGGCCGTACCGTCCGATTCTCAACCTCAAAGCCCTCAACAAGTCCTTGCGGGTGCCGCGGTTTCGGATGGACACCCTTCGGTCCATCATTCTGGCGCTGGAACCTGGGGATTACATGGTGTCGTTGGACATACAGGACGCTTACCTGCATGTCCCTTTTCTTTTACGCCATCAACAGTTCCTCAGGTTTGCCATCCTCAATGATCACTTTCAGTTCCGGGCATAACCTTTTGGCCTGGCGACAGCACCACGAGTGTTCACCAAGGTTATGGCGGTCATGGTGGCTTTCTTGCGGCTGCAGGGAGTCCGCATGTTGCCGTACCTGGACGACCTTCTGTTGGTAGCAGGATCTCCCGAGCTCCTTCTACGCCACTTGGATCTGACGATTGCGGTACTGCAACGGCACGGCTGGTTAATAAACTGGCAAAACTCCACCCTGATCCCGTCTCAGAGGATTCTGCACCTCGGAGCCTTATTGGACTCCGGTCAGCAAAGGATCTTTGTGACAGGGGAAAAGATCTCTGCTTTACAGTTGAGGGTGCGCAGTTGTCTGCAGAGTCGCCGTGTGTCCCTGCATTCGGCGATGAGGTTACTGGGCTCCATGATGTCTGTATTCGACATGGTGGAATATGCCCAGTTTCACTCCAGACCTCTGCAGCAATTGATCCTCTCCAAATGGAATGGACTGCCTCAGAGTCTAAAGTCCCAGACGATGGTGCTCACTCCGGAGGTTCGCCTGTCCCTAGCCTGGTGGTTGCAGACGACCCATCTCAACAAGGGTCGTCCATTTTGGGTGGCGATCTGGGTCCTGTTGACAACGGACGCCAGCCTTCGGGGCTGGGGAGCGGTCACGGGTCCACACTTGTTCCAGGGCAGATGGACTCAGGCTGAAAAGGAGCTTCCAATAAACATCTTGGAACTCTGCGCGGTTTTCAATGCTCTCCAGCAGGCACATCGGGTTCTCCAAGGTCACCCCGTGCAGGTCCAGTCGGACAACGCCACCACCATGGCCTACATAAATCGGCAAGGAGGAACCCGAAGTCGGGCAGCACTTGTAGAGGTGTCCCGCATCCTGGTCTGGGCAGAGCGCAATCTCCCGGCCATATCAGCCGTATTCATCCCGGGAGTCCTCAACTGGGAGGCGGACTTTCTCAGTCGCCAGGACGTTCATCCGCTGGAGTGGTCTCTGCACCAGGACGTCTTTCAACTTCTGGTGGACAGGTGGGGTCTTCCAGAGATCGACCTCATGGCGTCGCGGCACAAATACAAGTTGCCGGTGTATGGGTCTCGAACAAGAGACGAAAAGGTGTCTCTGGTGGATGCTCTGTCCGTCCAGTGGACGTTCCGGTTTGCTTATCTCTTTCCTCCGTTTTCCCTTCTTCCACGGGTAATCCGGAAATTCAAACAGGAAGGAGGGACGCTCCTGTTGATAGCTCCCGCGTGGCCCAGGCGGCATTGGTTCTCAGACCTTCAGGGTCTGTCCGTGGACATTCCTCTGCGGTTGCCGCTGCGACCGGATCTACTGTCACAGGGTCCTTGTCTTCACCCGGACCTGACTTGGCTGTCTTTGACGGCGTGGCTGTTGAGACGGCCATGTTAAGGTCCAGGGGTTTTTCCAGCTCTGTAGTACGAACTATGCTAAGAGCTCGGAAACCATATTCTGCAAGGATATACCATCGTGTGTGGCATACGTTTTTCCAGTGGTGTCGACCGAGAGGTTATGCCCCTCGGGAGTTCCGTCTGTCTAGAGTGTTAGCTTTCCTACAGGCGGGACTAGACCATGGGCTACGCCTTGCTTCTCTGAAGGTGCAGGTGTCTGCCCTGTCCGTCTGGTTCTATCGTAGGATTGCTACAATCCCTGATGTGCGCACCTTTATGCAAGGTGTTCTTCGAATTCAGCCGCCCTTTGTTCCACCAGTGGCGCCTTGGGATTTAGCTGTGGTCCTGAGGGCTCTCCAGGGACTGCCGGTTGAACCACTGGGCTCAGTGGACCTTAAATGGCTGACAGCTAAAACGATTTTCCTTCTGGCCATCGCTTCGGCCAGACGTGTTTCTGACTTAGGGGCTCTCTCCTGTAGACCCCCTTTTCTGATTTTTTATAGGAACAGGGCAGTGCTGCGCACTCGTCCTGAATTTCTTCCCAAAGTTGTTTCAAGTTTCCACATCAACGAGGAAATCGTTGTGCCGGCTTTTACTCCCCTGATATTTCAGTGGGTGAGGCCACTTTGGACGTTGTGCGGGCCTGAAGGATTTATGTTGACCGCACTTCTCCGTTTAGGAAGTCGGACGCCTTGTTTGTCCTCTATGGCTTCCGTAAAAAGGGTTGGCCTGCTTCAAAGCAAACTTTGGCAGGTTGGATTCGTTTGGCAATTTCAGAAGCTTATCTTCATGAACGCCTTCCGGTTCCATCCTCTGTGAGGGCTCATTCCACTAGGTCTGTGGGTCCTTTGTGGGCAGCTCGACGTGGTGCCTCTGCAGTCCAGATCTGCAAGGCTGCCACATGGTCCTCTGTCCTTACCTTTGTGAGGTATTATGCGTTTGACACCTTTGCCTCTCAGGATGCTTCCTTCGGGCGGCGGATTCTCGTTTCAGCACAGGAGCGTCCCCACCCTTGAAGGATACTGCTTTGGGACATCCCCAAGGTATCCTGTGGATACCCTATGGACCCTGATATAGAAAATATGAAATATGGTAAGAACTTACCTTTGTTATCTCTATTTCTACGAAGTCCATAGGGTTCCACAGGACTCCCGCCCTGTCGCACCTGTGCTGCAGATGGGCTTTACTCTGGTCACCGGTTTTTCCGTCTCCCTCTGGTGAGAATGTGATTCTTGTGTGTGTCCAGATCTTTCTTCTCTCTCTTCCTTCTCCTCCTCCGGCCTATGGCTTGGTACGTAACTGAGATGCCTTGGCTCGGGGGCGGGGTATAGGAGGGGGACCCTAGTGTACCCTGGGAGGCTGAAAACTTAACTCTATGGTGCCCGATGCTTGACGTCATCACCTACACCCCAAGGTATCCTGTGGAACCCTATGGACTTCGTAGAAATAGAGATAACAAAGGTAAGTTCTTACCATATCTCATATTTTTTCCAGAGATGCATACAGTTCTCCAATTGTGCCTTGCAGTTTTAAGCTATACTACATCCTCTTTTTGAACTTTAAGTTTTTTCTTATGCGGAAAACAGTCTTTCTTTTTGTTATCTCTATACCACGAAGGGTATCGAAGTTGGAGGCTCAGGGTTACAGGTCATTGTCTAAAAAAAGCCCTATAATTTTGAAAAATAAGATACAAAGTCTTGGGGGTAAATTGCTAAAGCTTCTAAAAATGAAAAGTGGAGGTGTTACCCAAAGCAACCAATGAGATTCTAGCTATAATTTCTCTATTACATTCTAAAAAAATAGGACAAAGTCTGATTGGTTGTTGTGGGAAACACCCACTTGTCTGTTTTATAAGCTTTAGTAAATCTGCCCCTTATTATCAACCTAAAGTGGTATTTAAGTCCCATTTAAATCAAGACATTGTGAAACCTGCCTTACACCAAGATTAGTTTTTGTAAGAGGTGGGATTCCTCCATTTGTAGAACATTTGGAGGGAGACCTATATTGATGTGACTCTTGAGCTTTGTAAAATGGATGCTCTTTTAGTCCTCTATGATGTCAAGAACAGATGTTTGCCTGTGCCGAAGCAAACTATTGCTAGATGTATTACTTAAGTAATGTATGGCACAGGTGATGTGTAGTCACCATCTCATGAGAGAATTAGGGGTTGTCTTTTCCCACCAACTGCAGTTGGTCTACAATACCCATTGTTTTTATTTTTGTCCTGTCTGACATAATTGATAAAGTTTTGTATATTCAATGCATGTCTGTGATTTATTTGTGCCTAGTTTTATATTTATTCTAAATGTGTCCAATAAATATTTGTATATAAGTTTATAAAACTTATATGTATGCCTGTTAAATATAGTTAATTACCTTGCACTCCTTTGGTGTTTTCATCTGAGTACAGCTGTGCTATATTAATCTACAATTAAGTATCTCAGTTGATGCTTTATTATATGACAGAAAGTTATTTTAGAATTGTTCAAGGTTGAATTACACCTGAAATTTGTGTTTTTACAGTAATATTTTAAGCTCTCATTGAGGAGTAACCAGTTCCTGACCACATGAGGACTCCTTTTACCAGATTGGTTAATGCATCTTGGGCGTGTCTTCATTAGGCGCGTCGGGCACCCACCTGGTTATCCGAACATACATTCGTTTTATAGGTTAAATGCTTTAATGGAAAGTGCTACATACCGAAAGTTCTGAATTTACCCACCCATAATGTCAGCTTTGTGAAGACCCCATTGTCCATGTACCTGGTATGATGTAAGAGAAAATGGTTAAATCCTTTTCTGTAAATTGTTGGAGGACATTGCAATCCGACCGTTATCATTCCTGTTTCTGGTTTATTTGTGAAGATTAATGTTTTCAGTAAAAGTTTCTTCTCCTTTTGACGATCTCTCTGCTCTGACCTGTGGGCTTAGTAAGATAATAATTCAGCGCTCTGTGGAGGAAGGGGAGAAGCTTCAGGGGTTTATTTGCCCCTGTGTATTTATTGCCTTTAACAATATCACTATTTTAAATCCCGTGAAAAAAAAACAGATTGATAAATAAACCTCTCAGGGGGAGATGTATCAAACCTAGCGATAAAGTGGAGAACTTTTCCATAGTAACCAATCAGCTTCTAGCTGTCATTTTAAAGACTATGATATATAAATAATAGCTAGAAGCTGATTGGTTACTATAAGCAACTTCCCCACTTTATTTTTCTCGAAGGTTGATACATCTCCCCTTCAGTCTTTGTACAGATTTCAAATTAACTGCCAAACTGTTACCGGAAGATGTAATATACCCATAGTCAGTGTCCCCCAACAGTTCAGGGAAAAATAGTAACGGAAGTACAAAGGTCCGGGTTTAAGTTGAACCTTATTCCAAAAAAAATAAACAAAGTTTGGCTAACCTTTCTTTATAATCTAATCCTTCAACTCTCTATTAGTGAAGTTGCCCACTGTTTATTTTGATGATGTAAACAGTACGTCATATTCAAGATGTTGTTTATTTTGCCCGTGCTGCTCCCTACCTCTAGAACTCTCTCCCTCTCCCTATCAGACTCTCCACCTCTCTACAAATCTTCAAATGAGCTCTTGAGACCCACTACTTCATTAAAGCCTTCCCGTTCTCTTTGTAACCCGCTGTTACATGTTCCTTTTTCCTTGTCTATTCCATCTGTGTCACGCCTGTTTGTCTGCCCCTCCCCTTTAGAATGTAAGCTCACACGAGCAGGGCCCTCTTCCCCCATGTGCTTCTCCTTACTTATTTTTTCATCTACTCCTTACTCCCCACAAGGGCACCTAACACTTTGTTACTTACGCCCTGCTGCTTATTTTGAGTGTTACGATCGCTAATGCAGCAATGTGTATAAACCATGTCCTTGTCCTGCATTGTATTGTACTGTAAGTCACTTTGTAAGGCGCTGAGGAACACTTGTGGCATTATATTAATAAATAATAACTAGTAACTTATAAATAATATGTTTGCGTCAGAATTATTTATCCCCATTCTTATTCATTCAATAATTGTATTCTCTTTTCAGTTACATTACCGTAACTCCCAAAAGTCTCCCTCTACATAAAGTAGCATTTTTTTCCTTTATTTGTTTTCTATTTGAATGTACATGTGTTTTTTTGTTTTTCTCTTTGCGAATATATTGACAATGGTTCTGGACATTTTTTTCCATTTTATGTCATCCCTCAGAATCTGCTCTAGATGACTTAGACTTGAATGAGTTTGGGGTAGCAGCTTTGGAAAAATCATTTGATAATAGCACAGTTCCAGCTCCTGGAGGCATCATGATAGGTAATTAATCATGTCCAACTAGTCACTTTCTATGCTTCTCTTATGGTGTATTATATGAAAATCTTTACACTTATGTTTTTGCTTTTATTTCAAAACAGGTGGCAGTCTGATGCAGAGCTCGGCTCCTGTAAATATCCCTGGTTCTTTAGGTAGCTCAGCATCCTTCCACTCCACCTCCCCATCACCACCTGTCAGTATCTCCTCACACTTTCTCCACCAGACTTCTGGACCACACAGTCAATCAGAAAACACCTTTCTCAGTACTTCAGCGACTCATGGTTCACTGGGTGAGTGACTTTGTAGCAGTTTCTCTATTGATGCGTCCAAATGCTGTCAGTGATATATTTTAGGTCTGATGGGGCTCATTGTAGATATAAAAAATGCACCCTTCTGAGAACACTTATTAAAGCAGTTTGTATTGTGGGGTACTTGGGTGATTTCATGTCTACTTAATATTTATTTATTACCAGTTATTTATATAGCGTACACATATTCCGTAGCGCTTAACGTAGTGAATTTGCTATTCAATAGCTTATATTGAAATCTTTTCACAGAATTGGATGTTATTTATTTATTCATTTATTTTTCATTAGTAGTTCTTATTGAAATAAAATGGCAAAGGGGCACGAAGAGAAAAGGTATCACACTGGGAGCGATGGTTTTTATTGTTTGAGCTGGAGCTATTACTTCTGTTGCTTCCTCTTGTCGTACTATCTGAGGGAGACTGCATACTGTGGGTTTAGAGGGGAGGCTGAGGAGTAGGCACCAAATAGTTAATCTATTGGAGCTGAAACTCCTTCCTTTAAGCCTTCCCAACTCCTCCAGCTAGTCAGTTTTTTATTTAGTGTATGACAGAGAGGCACGAAGATTTTAGTTAGGAGCTGTTACTTTTATTTCTTGTTCTATTTTTCACTGTATTAGGTGCCTGAATCTCCTCTTGGGATTAGGCTTTTGGAGTTTCTGGCATTAGGGCAGCTGGTGTCTGTCTTCTCGGCTCCTGTAAGGGGTCACCAGGCACCTGCAGGCAAGGCCCTGTGTACCCCCCTTAACTGCCGCCCTTCTCTGATGCTGGCGGCACCGCTACTCAGGAGCCGCAGTTATATATCTATACAACCGCCACAGCCTGCTATGGTAGCGATTCGCGGCAGAGGCGGCACTTTCATGTAAGGGATCACCAGGCACCTGGAAATGGCACAAACCTTAGAATCATCAACTAGAAGCAAGAAATCCAACCAGACACTTTCCCATTGGTTGGTCTTTCTGGGGCTTCTGCTTGACACCCGACAGCAATGGGAATTCTTACCAGAGGACAAAACCTTTCAGGGATTTTTGAAGTCAGTCCATGTTATCTTGCATTGTCTGTTTACATTTGCCTGAAAGGCCTAGGTAGGATGGTGTACACATTTGAGTGTTGCAATTTGGACAGTTCCACTGAAGGGAGTTCCACGTGGATCTAATTTTGAAATGGAATAAATTTCACCATTATCTGACAAGCCAGTTTAGTAGTCTACAAAGAGGCACTAGTTTTTCCTTTCGTCACTGACCTCTTTGCTATTTGTGATTGGACATTTCTGACAACGTACACCAGCCTTTCATTTTCAGTGGGTGTGGTCTCTGCATCAGAGCGCTCGATTGCTGTACTGATTCTGAGCGTGGTATTCTCTTACAAATAATGACCATTAAGGATTCAGTAAGACATGGCCATGGCAGTGGCATACTGCAGCCATCTGATAATCTTCAAGAGCTCCCCCCCCCCCACAAACACACACACACCAACACTCCAAGCCTCATGATGTTACCTGCTCAGGCAGCTGTCTCAGTCACCCTCAATCCAAACATTTGGAACCGCCGGCAATCAATGCATGCATGGAAGAGTTTCTGTCAGGAGGGGTTGAGCAGCCGGCGACCAGTCACAAAGAGAAGACTGTGAGCTGTGGTAATTACCGGTAAAAGAGAATGACCTTACGTCTCAGTGACATCATCAGGACAGTGCTGGGCAGTTATAGTATGATTATAGTTAAGTATGTAGCCAGTTATTGTTATAATAACCTTGCTACAAATACAGATCACACAGTGTCTATATTGTTGCAGTTTGGGCAGGTAACACGAGACATGGAAATTCTATGTATCCAGAATCGGGCCACATGCAGGTTTCAGGGAAGAAGGGAGGCAGCTGGCTGGTTACAATTGGCTGGTCCTTGTAGAAGAGGACCAGATGTGCAAAGGAAGGAAGACTCTAGGTTCTCTAGGTTGGCTGGCGTCCTCGCAGACTATTGTTAAATGGATTACTTCTATAATTCAGCATGCTTAAATTGGAGCAGGGCAGCTTTGTCACTGGGTGGTGTGCTGTAGAGCCCCTGCTGAACAGCTGGATTAGGGGACCAACTGGTCTTTTGTCCCCACATTCCTTATGTTTTATAGGTTTCATTTATTTGCATCTAAGAATGTTAGCCTTGGATGGACAATGGTTTGCATTGGTTCTGCTGACAGTACCTACCCTTATTGGTAGCTAAAGGTCCCCTAATTGGATGAAGCAGAATGTGTAGCATATTACTTACATTGAATCCAAATTTTTTGTACCATTGGGAACACTCGGCAACCACCTTTTGTTATGTAGTTTTCCTTTTATGGTTTGATGCTGTTGTGATTGGAGGGCTGAGTTGTCTTCTCCCCTTTGTTCTTCATTTGCTTTTGTCCTGTGGACCTTAGTTAGTAAAATATCTGGCTTCCTTCTGCTAGAGTGTCACATGTATGTGGGGGAGTTTTGAAGTCTGCAAAATTTTATAGTGTTCGCACTCTTTAGCGGAGCATCTGTACCCCAAGGTCTCCAGTGTTCTTCAATAGATTCAGAGAAAATTATTTAACAATAATTTTTCAAAAATACTATTTTTATTTGGGAAAAGGCAAAACCAGATGACATGTTTTTGGGAAGCGGTCCCCTGTTTAACAGAGCAAAAAATTATGTTTCCATCAATCACTAAATATAAACATATGGCCTTATACAAATGTTATTCACAGATGTCTATGTACAGTTGCCATGCACAGCTTCCGGTGTGTCACATTGTATTTATATTAAGGCTGAAGAGGGGCTGACTCTGCATTATCTCTCAATAGCATTACGGACAGCAATAAATAAAGGACAGCCTGTAGGAAAAGCTCACTCCGTATTAGTTTCCTGCACCTTTTACATATATATATGGGGTATGTTATTAGTTATTTTATATGAGCCAACTTGTATTTATTGCTGTCAATATATCCTATTGAGGGACACTGCAGTGTCAGTGGCTCCTCAGGTTCCAAAAACTAATAGTTTCCCTCTAATACACTGGAGTTATGAGCCTGTCCTGTTACAAAAGCCTAAAAAAAGATTATCTTATAGTTTCCTAGAGATCCTAGAATTCTGACTTGATTGTAATTAGGTAGAACTCATTGTCCATGTGTTATATAAACATGCAGGTCTACCATTGGGTCTATGTTTTCACCTGGTTGCAGTGTTTTCCAGTCTGGTGCCTGGTGCCCCGGCAAATTTCTTATGGGGGTGGGGTTATCTATGGTCACATTCTTTTCTCCTCTCAAAAAAAAATGCTTTTTGTTACATGATTTGTTGACTAGTCAGTGTTAATCTTACACTGCATTTTGTTTCTTAAGGCCTGAATGGGATGAATAACAGTATATGGGAGCATTTTGTATCTGGCAGCTATTCCCCTGGGTCGTCCCCTGCATTTCCATCAGGCCCAGGTGGAGCTGAACTGGTGAGACTGCGTCAGGAGCTTGAGGAGGCCAGTAGTACCATCAAACAATGGGAGGACTCCTGGAAACAAGCTAAGCAGGTACAGAGTGGAGCATATTAGCATCTTGTATCTGCTATTACATTATGGGGTATATTTGCTAAAGTGCAAGTTTATGGAAGTGGCGTTGTTGCCCATAGCAACGAATCAGGTTCTACTTATTATTTTATCTAGCACCTTCTAGAAGATTATAGGTAGAATCTGATTAGTTGCTAAGGGCAACAACTCCACTTCTATAAACCCGCACTTTAGTAAATATACCCCTAAGAGTGTCTGTAAGCCCAGCTGTACTACTGTATAGCATTTTAAAAAGAAATACAGGAAAAAGAGGATTTTTCTACTTGCCATTTCTCTTTTTCAATTTAGGGGACACTGCTTTCCTTGTGGTGTACATACAGGGCACTACTGCACAAATAGACACTCCATGTAAAACTAAAAACTTGTTTGCATACTGTCTCATTCCCTGTACACCTCTCCACCTATTGGAGATTAGTTGACAGCCTAAGCCTTTAGGATGGAATAGAACAAAAAAAAAAAAAAACAAGAACAACACTCAAACATAAACAAAGTGAAAGAGGTGGAAGTGATGTGTCCCCCTTAAATGGATTTAGAGAAATGTATTCTACAGTAAGTCGCGACGCTGTCAACTTTGATGACTGTGCTGTCTAGGAGGTACTCACATATCTGTGTCACGCTTGGCATTGTGGAGTCCCCTACTGAGGGTCTGAAAGTTGTGGTCCTGGGTCACGGAAGAAATCAGGGGTGAGGGGCCTGGATGTTCGTTCTCCCCATCCACAGGCATCGGATGTTGGGGAGACCTGACCAAGGGTGCGGAGTCTAACCTGCCAGGAGATGTTCGCCAGTGACCCCTCCAAGCGAGATAAGGGCTTCAGCTGCACCCGGCAAGCAGGTCGCGGTCCCCTGGTCAGGGATCCAATGCGAGTGGGAATAGAGAAAGACACCGCTATGGCCCACTGGTAAAATAATCTCTGTACAAATAGTACAAAGAAGCACACTGGGAATTCTTCCTGAAGAGGTACTGTGAGAGACCAGAGAAAGAGAATCCACTGAGGAGTAGGTTGTGCAGCTAACACTGGAGGGAAGTGAGGATATACTGCTAACACGAGGGAAATTGAGTATTTGCTGTTGTCACTGAAGGAGAGTGGTGATTGCACCAGTTTGGATAACATGGTGTCTGTACAATGAGTTGAGTACAAAATACACCACGACTTCTGACGCACCGGTGTACCAAGAGGTGGCACTTGGAGGTGCACACAGACAAGGTGTACTGACGCACTGCTGCACCAAGAGGTGGCACCTGGAGTTACTCACAAGCAAGGTATTCTGACGCACCGCTGGACCAAGAGGTGGCACTTGGAAATAGCACACAGGCAAAGGTGTTCTGTCGCACTGATGCATAAAAATATGACACTTGTAAATAGCACACAGGTAACGGTGTTCTGTCGCACTGATGCACAAGGATATGACGCTGGTAAATAGCACACAGGCAAGGTGTTCTCTCGCACTGATGCACAAGGATAAAGCACTTGTAAATAATCACTAGGACTCAGGCCCTGATTCAGAGCCGGACGCTCTGACAGAGCGCTCGCTCTGAATCAGGGCCGTCCCTCCTACCTTTTGGAGTGGCCTCCTGGCCGCTCGCATAGCTGTGGGTGACCACAGGACCACAACTTTCAGACCCTCAGTAGGGGACTCCACAATGCCAAGCGTGACACAGATATGTGAGTACCTCCTAGACAGCACAGTCATCAAAGTTGACAGCGTCGCGACTTACTGTAGAATACATTTCTCTAAATCCATTTAAGGGGGACACGTCACTTCCACCTCTTTCACTTTGTTTATGTTTGAGTGTTGTTCTTGTTTTTTTTTTTTTTTTGTTCTATTCCATGGTCAATACCATCGCGGCCATCGGGCTTGCGACGAGACCCTTGCGGTAGGGTCTCGCTGCCGCAAGCCCTGGAGTGCTTTTGGCTCTATCAGAGCCAAAAGCACTCCCACTGACATCACTAGTGATGTCAGTGGGGCCGGCCCCAGACGGTAGGCGTTCCCATGCTGTAAGTAACAGCCGATCCCTGGCAGAATCCTGACAATCTGGTAGAGTGGCCTGAAATGTTATCTGGAACTCGAGTGCTTTCCAAGATGTGCGTCTTTCTAATGGTAGCTGTAATCCATTTTGTCACTGTTTATTATGTTTCTGACCATCCTCTTGTTCGTGTCATAAAGAACAAGGTGGCTATCTGCCCTACATAAGGAGGACAGTCTATCTAGGTAGACCATCAAGGCTCTACCTACACTTAGGAGATAAAGAGATTACTTATTTCCTGAGGCTAGATCCTGCCCCAGCAGGGAGAACAATTTCTTGGTCCAGATGGAATTTTGACACCACCTTGGGTTGGAACGAAGGCTTGGTGTGCAGGACAGCTCTGCCCTTTTGAAAGATCAGATATGGGAAGCTGCAAGACAGGCCAATTAAGACACCTTTCCAGCTAAGTATATACTCTGTAAAAGAGACCCCTGAACAGGCTTGAGTGGTAGTTTCTATGTAAGAACAAAGGTTAGGTCCCACAAAAACTTGGAGTGGTTGTATATGGAGAATGTTTTGCGAAAAGAGCTGAACTTGAGGAATGCAAACCAATTTCCTTTTGAAGAAGATAAATAAAACCTGGACTTGAGAGGCTCTCAAGCAACCGTTCAGATCTTCCTATAAGAAGGACAAAAGGCGTACCAAATTAAAAGATGAAGTGTGAACTCTTATACTGTACTCTATACTAACCTATGGAGATTTTTCACACCCTATGGTTATCTTTCATGAAGACCAGTTCTCTGGCCCTGATCATGGTCTGTATAACCTTCTCAGATAGCTCTTTAGCCCAAATAATCATGGCCTCAACAGCCACGCTGTTAAAGCCTGGCAAGCTAAGTCCTGGTGGTATAAAAAGACCCTGACTGTCACGATCTTGCAAGGAAAATATTAATGCACTCTGAGGGACTCTTATCTAAGGTGTTGTGAACTTTGCCTGGACAACTACAGTACCAGTGTCTGATTATAGTGCTAGACATTCTAGACTGGCTGTTGTGAATTTGTTGCCTTTGCTGTTTGACCTTCTGGGCTTTTCTTGCTAGTGTAATCTGGTGTTCCAGATAAAACACCATGGGCCTGATTCAGACCCACTCGCGAGCAGCTGTCCGCTCGCAAGTGGGTCGATGGTGTGCACTGAGCATGCGCACGACGGAGGGAGCTCCGTCGTGTGCATGCGCCAGACGCGATGAGCGAAGGACTTTCCTTCGCTCGTTGTGTCTGATCAAAGGGGGCGTGCTGTCGTTGTTGATTGACAGCACGCCCCCTTTGGTGGGCATGCCTCCCAGACGGGGGCGTTCCCAAGGGAACGCCTACCGTCAGAAGCCGGCCCACTGACATCACTAGTGATGTCAGTGGGAGTGATTTTGGCTCTGATAGAGCCAATATCACTCCGGGCCTTGCGGTTGAGAAACTCAACCGCAGGCTCCGGCTCGCAGTGGCGATGGTCAAGACCACCGCGGCCATCACCCTGCACGCTCGTATAGGCTGTGGGTGGTGACCCACAGCTATACGAGCGTCCAGGAGGACGCTCCATTTTTATGGAGGACGGCCCTCATTCAGAGCGTGCGCTCTGCTCAGAGCGTCCGGCTCTGAATGAGGGCCCATGTGTATGCCACAGAGTCTTTGAAGTTGGGTTTGATCCTACTCTTTCTGAAAGATCAGGTCTTGACCAGAGTTTTCCCCTATTTAGATTAAATACTATAGCTCATATTTGATTTCCGGACCATCTTCCCATCTGCATTTGGTGATCAACACCACAGCTCCATGGCAGGCAGTCAGTATTGGAATATACTTCAGAGTTCAGTAACTGGATCGATGAGCCTATCATGGAATGAGGCTGCTTATCTTCATCGTTATTGTTGAGGCTTATCGGATGAATGAGAGTAAAAATGCGCTTGCCTGTATTGACCCTCCTACATATGTGTAAACAGTTTTTACACAGGTGCTTGACGATTGATCTATGACTGACAGAGTGTCATCTAGAGTGTAAGAAAGATCATGTGTCCATCCCAGTTACATCTTTGCCTGATGGTAAATCTGAACGAATTCCAAATGTATAGTCGGAAGAGGAACTTATGCAGAAAGGGACCATACAACATCATCGGCGAAACCAGAATAAACTTAGAGATTGATTTTGCTGTGCTTATCCAGATAATTTCATCCAACAGTGCACAGTCCGGATACCTAGCACTACTACACCCAAGAAAATGATTGTTTTATACTGTACTTGCAAGAGAGAGTATCTGTGCCTCACTTATTTGTTATGTATTTTTAGACAATGCTTCAGTTCTGCTATTGAACTACAAAGAATCATATCATCCTCTGTGTTTCTGCTACCACTTTCGTGACCGCTGGAGTCTAAAGTTTGCCAAACTGAAAATTCAGCTGAATGTACTAATAATCGTATTCCTGCTCAAAAGCTTGCTGAGGTTATGGTACATTTCAGTTCAAGCCCTGATTCTACATGCATGGTCCTTGTTATGTTAAATTGAAATCCATGGCTATCAGCGATTAGATTCCTGACTGCCTACCTGTGTGCAGAACTTTTAGCTTAATTTAACCCCTCAAATACAGTATTGGCAACTTGGACCCAGCTTCAGAATTTACAAAACTGCAGCCTCTAAGCTGTAGTCAGCATAACACTGACAGAAGGTCTCTTAAAGGACTCCAAGGCAGTTCCATGCTTAGAATGTAGGCATACCATGATCTTCTTGGCCAGGGTAGTGCTGACAAATTATTGGGACATCCTGTTTCCTGTTAGTACCCAAGGAAAAGATACACTAGACAGTACTTGGAACTTGTGGACGTCATGAAACTCCAGTAGGATTGCTTTTTGATTTCTGTTTCCTGTACATTACATAGCTACTTTGCAGTTACTCCACTAGGCTATCATGTAAACCACTGACTGACACCTCCCCGTAATGAATGGCATGCCAGCTTAGAAATTCGACTTCCCAATTTTCCACTCTTGGTATGAATGTCACCAATATTGTCTGGCACAGTGGAATATATTGGCTGTTTCCTTCATTGCCAAAGGGCTCCTGGTAACCCCTTGGTGGTTTGCGTATTCCACAACCATGTCATGTCTGACTAACCTTAGGTGGAACTGACCTTAGCAGGGTATTTAGCATAATTTTGAGCTTGAGAATTTTTTTGGGGGGACATTTCTAGTTGAAAACAGAGAAAATTAATTTTATCACTTTATGTGAAGATCCAAAGTCAGTGCTCCCCATTCCTGCAGGCTGGCATGAGTGGTCATGGTGGTCCAATCACAGATGTGAAGGGGTGAAATAAGACGAGATTATGCCTGTTCAGCCACCACACAAGGGACAGTCTGAAGGTAATGATTTACCAGGTGAGGGTTGGACCTTGATAACTCAGCAGGAATATGTATTTGTAACACCTGTGAGTGAAAGCGTGCAAACTGAACTACTTCCATTCGCAGGAAGTAGAGTAACTACTTCCTGCATACCATTTGTCCCATAATCTTCATGCAGTGGAGGAGTAATATCCATTGGCAAGATAATAGCTTTCACTGGTTTCTGAATGGCCAGAATCTTCACCTCTGGTAGAATTACAACTAGTGTCAGAGAGGAGACCCAGAAAAATCATGCGCTGGGCTGGTACAGGACTGCACAAGAAAAATTTAATTATCCAAGTCTACCTGCTGTTCGGAATTGAACAATCATTCCCCCCAAAAAAGTAGGGACTGCAAACCCCCAGTTGGTCTCCTGGACCCCTCTGGGTGATGGCCCAAGTCATAACCTCTTTCAATAATGATTCTGACCGCATATCCCAAGACAATCTGATAAATTGCTTAGGGAAAAAGGAGACTGGCTCCCACCACAGATTTGTCTGGGTGGGGAGGAACTCCATCATGTCGAAATCTCTAGCCCTTAGGTTTTGGAGCATTGACTGAGAGGAAAGAAATGTTTCCTCCCATGTCCTAAGTGATAATCCAAAGAGGACTAGACCTCTGGTCAGCAAAGCTTTCAGAACCCTTTTGGACTCCATATCTGCCTGCAAGGGCCTAAGCCAGAGAGTGTAAATGGCTACTATCGCTAAAGCAAAGATTCTGAACAGATTAAGACAAGTATCCCTCCGAAACTAATGCTGCTTTTACATTGTTCATTAAAGTTAATAATAGCAAACTTCTGGCACTGTTGAGTAATGGCTGCCTGACCATTCTGCCCAACAATGAGAAGTGCTACATCTCTCTTATGGCCCAGTTCAGACATGATGTGGCCCTAGTGCAGGGATCCCCTCCATAGTGGCCACCACCTGGCCTGTACCCCGGCCACCTTAGGTCCTGCATTGCCACAGCTGGGGCAGATTGCTGCAAGCCCCTTCCCATCCTGTCATAGTGAGAGATCAAAGCTGCTTCTCTAGCTGCCGCAGCTCCCATGGTGCAATCCAGCACAACTAGCTGCCACAGCTTTAGTTTCTGGCCACTATAATCACTATTGACTGGGTGATTCAACCCTTCAAGAGCCATGAGAATCAGGGTGAAAGCAGCAGGAATGTGCTGAAAAAGTACGTATGCCTGCCTCTCAGAGAGGGATTCTCATAGGGAACTTGGCAAATAACAAGTACAAAATAACTGCCTTCAGCAGAAGGAACAGTGCCCTGCTCTTATGGGCATTAAAATAAAATCTGACTTTCATCTGGGTGAGGGGTGTAAAGGAGAGACAGAATGCAAACAAGCTTTTCATTTTACATTGAGTACCTACTCCTGCAAAAGTACCCTATGCACTCCACAGTTACCCGTGTTCCCCAAAGTGGATAAAAGAGAAAGTGCTATGGTTGAAACTAAATAGTAACTATATTTTCTCAAATTAGTCAGTATTGCTTTTGGTACTTGTGTACTTTACGGACTCATTGCAGAGAGACCCCAATGAATGTTTTTTTTTTTTGTATTCGTTTATTGAACAGAATTGATCAGACAATAGAATAACACCGTCCAAAACATTGAACTGCAGTACAATAGTTACAAATAATTAGTAGCAACTATTACTAAAATACACAACAATTCGTCGTTAAAAAAGATCAATCATGAATAATTTCTGAGTAAAGTTACAAATAGGGTGAGGGGAGATTGGGTGGGATAAATAATAAATTAAAAAGAAAAGGGGGTGAGGGGTTCTAATAATAAGAAAATATGAAATAAATTGGTAGGGGGTGATCCTGGGTGGGAAATGGTGATCACAAGAAGAGAGAGATAAGGAAAAGAAGAGGAAGATAGAAGAGAAAAAAAAAAGAAATCTTAGGAGGTGCTATCCAAGACCTGGGAGATGGAAGTTTTCATAAGTGTACCAAGGACGCCAAATCAAGTGGAACTTCCTAACACTGTTATTCCTTAAACTGGTAATGTATTCCATTTTGGCTATGAACCAGATTCTATTTACGAGTTCCTGTTTGGGAGGGGTGTTAGGTTGTTTCCAGTTGCGAGCAGTTTGGTATTTTGCCGCACAGGATATATGAAGTACCAATTTATTTGTGATATTGGAAAGATCATCGATCGGGGCACACAGCAAAAAATTTGCTGGGGTATATGAGAGTGGGGTAGAAATAATTTGGGATAGTAGGGTACGCACTATGGGTCTCATTCAGACCCGCTCGCGAGCGCAGGACTCTCGCAAGCGGGTCGATGGTACCCAAATGCGCACGACGGAGGGAGCTCCGTCGTGCGCATATGCGAGACTTGGCTGTCGCTCCGGGTCTCGCACCAAAGGGGGCATGCTGTCGATGGTGAGTGACAGCACGCCCCCTTTGGTGGGCGTGCAGGGGGCGTGGCTGCCAGACAGAGGCATTCCCATGGGAACGCCTACCGTCTGTGTCCGGCCCCACTGACATCACTAGTGATGTCAGTGGGAGTGATTTTGGCTCTGATAAAGCCAAAATCACTCCAGGGCTTGCGGCAACGAGACCCTACCGCAGGGTCTCGTCGCAAGCCCGATGGTCGCTATAGTCTTGACCATCGCGACCATCATCATGGATGCTCGCATAAGCTGTGGGTGGTAATCCACAGGTATGCGAGCGTCCAGGAGGACGCTCAAAAAAAAAAAAAACGTCCTGATTCAGAGCGGGCGCTCGTTCAGAGCGTCCGGCTCTGAATCAGGCCCTATGTTCTAGAATGGGACGATTAAAGGGCATGTCCACCATATATGGAAGAAAGATCCAAGTTTGCCACAACCTCTCCAGCAAAGAGCCGAAGAGCTAGGGTACATTCGTTGAAGGCGTTCTGCCACTAGGTACCACCTAGTATACACTTTGTAGGAATTTTCACGGTTGGCTACGCTAATAGAGCATTTAGAAATAGCCAGGCGTATGCATTCCCATGCTTCTTCTCCAAGAGATAGACCCAGGTCTAGTTCCCAAGCCTGTTCATGTGGCTCAAGTGGGGGGGGATTCTGGTGTTAGTATAGAGTGGTATAGGTGTGAAATAGTTCCCCTGTCATTGGGTCTGTGTATACATAGTCTCTCCATGGGAGTAGGTTTGCAATGAGAACCACTGGGGAGGGAAAAGGTAATAAAGAGGCGTATTTGCAGGTACTGGTAATGAAATTTATGAGGAAGTCCATGTTTGTCTTGGATTTCTGCGAAAGACCTTGGGGAGAAAACCTCAACTATATGATGGAACCTGGTGATGCCTGCAGATGTCCAGGGAGTGGCCATTAATTGAGATAGACCAGGAGGGAACGCGGGGTTGTTCCAAATGGGAGTTAGTGGGGAGGAATGTAATGAGAGGGTTAGTTTTTTGTTTAGGAAGTCCCAGTTATGAAGCGTCAAGGCGATGGTGGGGAATAGGACGGAGGATCTAGGCCTATGTTTACAAGGCAACCAGGGAAGGTAGGAAGCTGAATGTATATCTAGTAAATCGATTTCCAAGTCAACCCATCGTTTCACATGTCGGGAGGAGTGCCAGGCAGTCATCTGACTCAAACGAGTTGAATCATAGTAACGACGTAAGCTAGGTAGCCCCAATCCCCCTTCCCAGGAGCGTTTGGTGAGAATACCACGGCGAATCCGGGGTTTCCGGTTGTTCCAAATTAATTTGCAGAGTGAGGTTTGGAGGGTTTGTAGTGTGTGGGGTGGGACAGGAACTGGTAATGTCTGGAAGAGGTAGAGTAGTTTGGGGAGAATATAAATTTTTACAGCGTTAATGCGTCTCTGTGGATTGAGTTGATGAGGGGAGGATAGTTAGTTCTATATAGGGAATCATAAGATTTAGTAATCGATACCCCTAAATATTTGAGAGAAAATTGTTTCCAAATAAAATTTAAATTTGATTTTAATAAAGATTTCGTATTTTTGGTGAGGTGGAGGGGGGAGAGCTTCTGATTTGGTGTGGTTAACGCTGTATTCAGAGAGCTCGCCATGTATAGAAAGCTCGCAAAATAGATTAGGAAGAGCCATAAGTGGTTTAGTCAGCGTAAAGAGTATGTCGTCTGCGAATAGGGAGGGATGTATTGGGTGTGCTTGACCTTGATGCCACATATGTCAGGATTGGCCCGTACTCTAGTGGCAAGTGGTTCTATAATAAGGGCGAATATTAGGGGTGACAGAGGACATCCCTGTCGAGTCCTGTTTGAAATTGAGAATGAGTCGGAAAGCAGGCCCCCTGCCGAGACCGCCGCGGAAGGGTTACAATATAGGGCTTGAATAGCTTGCAGGAATTTGCCACGTATTCCATATTGGCGTAATGTGTGGAACATAAAGGGCCAAGAGACCCTGTCGAAGGCTTTCTCTGCGTCCAGGGCAAGCACCAGAGAGGGTAGTTTATGAATGTTAGCATAATGAATTAAATTGATTGTGCATCTAGTATGCTTTAGTGCCTATCTGGACGGGACAAAACCCACCTGGTCAGGGTGAATTAAGGAGGGGAGAAGGGGGTTCAATCGATTTGCAATTACTTTGGCGAATAACTGTAGATCAGTGTTAAGCAATGAAATGGGTAGATAATTGGGTACCGAAAGAGGGTCTTTGTCGGGTTTGGGCATGACGGTGATAGTGGCTTTAGTCGTGTCTGGGTGGAAAAAAGAGCTTTCTAATATACAATTGAAAGTCATGGTAAGGTGTGGTATTAGGGAGGACTGAAAGGTTTTATAATATGACATCGGTAGACCATCAGGTCCAGGTGCTTTTGAAGGTTTTTGTGTCCTGAGTGCCGCTATATGATATGAGATCATTTAAGGAGGTGGAGGTGGAGTCGTCTATACAAGGGAGGTTGCAAGAGGTAAGATAATCAGAAAAAGAAGTGGTGGTCAAGGGGTCATGGGATGAGGGAAGATTGTAGAGACGCTCGTAGTAGTTTTTAAATAGGGAATTGATAGTGGCTGGGTTATACTGGTCGTCTTTGAGCACTAGGATAGCGGTTCTGGCTTTCCAGGCTTTTAATCGATTGGCCAATAGGGAATCCGCTTTGTTACTCTTCTCATAAAATTTTTGATTAAGCCAACGTAGGGGTTGTTCAGTCTTTTCAGCCTGAAGGTTATTAAGGGTCGTCCTGGCATAGGTCAGCTTATTATATATGGTGCGGGATGGCTGGCGTTTATGGGCAGTTTCTAGATGGGCAATGTCTTTGGTCAAGGAAGTTATGAGATCTACGTTCTTTGTTCCGGAAGGAGGCGTAACTGATGATATGTCCGCGGATAACGGCCTTATGACCCTTATGAGTGTCGGTGTTTAAAGAGAAGTGTTTGCTAGGGCAGATTTCACCTTTTCCTGAAATTTTGGGATATTCAATAAGGTTTAGTTTAGACGCCACGAGGGACGTGATGGAGGTATATCAAGGAAATCGTAAGGCGCGGTGACAATGGAGTGATCTGACCATGGGTTGGGAACAATGGAAGAATCGACAATATGCTTGGAAGCAGAGTTGCAACTAAGGATCAGATCAATTCTCGAGTAAGATTGGTGGGGTATCGAGAAAAAGGTAAAATCTCTAGATGTGGAGTTGAGGGCACGCCATGTGTAAAAAAGACCCGATTCCTGAAGATGTTTGTTTAGGGATCGAGATGATGGACAGGGTCGCGTCTTAGTAGGGGCGGGAGTTTTATCAAGGACAGGGTCGAGAATAGTGTTAAAATCTCCTCCGATGAGGTTGCCCATCCTATATTTATTTAGTTTAGCAAAAACTGATTTGAAAAATGAGGATTGGTCTGATTTGGGGCATATATATTAGCAATTGTGCATTCCACATATCGTTCATCCGAGTCTGTGTGCACTGAGTTTAGAGTAAAAGGGAGTCTACTGCTGATTAGGATCGCCACTCCATTGTGTTTGGTGTTACTGAAAGAGTAGTATACTGTGGGGAATCGTTTAGAGTGTAATGAAGGGTGTTATTGCTTCTTAAAATGAGTTTCCTGGAGCAACACAATTCCAGCCTTGAGACTTCGGATGGCCCAAAAAAGTGAGGAGCGTTTTTGAGGGGTGTTTAGTCCTTTGACGTTAAGTGAAGCAAAAGTAAGTGGCATTTGGGTAGAGTATTATAAGCAGTGATGAATAAAATGAGGTAGGATAGGGAGTTGGAAAGGTTAGGAAAAGTAGGGTAGATGGAGAAGAAAGGAGGTCCCTCTTTTTTCAAAAGAGAGGGGTAGAATAACAAATAAAATAGATATAATCACCTAGGGACAAAGAAAGAAAGAATCAACCAAAGCAACAAAAAAAAAAAAGGAGGGGGGGGGGGGGGGAGGGTTGAGGAAGTGAACTGGGCGGGTGGGGATTTCTCGTGTCCTGCCGAGGAAAACACACCCAGGGGCCGGACAATGCGGTCCAAAAAGGTAGAAGTGAGGGTAGACCAATTACCTAGGGGAAACTAAATAGAGTTGAACTGTGAAATGAATATTTAGATATAATGTAATATGTCTAACTGATACAGGGGAAACAATGGGAGCGTTGGAGAACTGTTGCCCTCCATTTTGTGTTTATATAGTAGAGAAAAAGGAGAGACAAGAAAAAAAAAATGGGAGGGGCAATGAAACAGAAAGATCTAATAAACTCTAGTTTAAACGAGGGGGGGAGGGGAGGGGGAAGAGTGTAGAGATCCATGTGGGAAAGATATGAAATGGGTACAGATCAGAATAACATATAGTAATATAGTACAACATATAAGGTATATACCCGGTAATAGAAAAATCTGAGTTTAAAGGATCATATTGTGAATAAACTTGAGCTATTCATGGGGACTGTATATTGCAGTCTAGTAACTATTTTGGTATGCAGACTGATAGGTATATAACAGTGTAAAACGAGAACCCGTTTATATATCAGGTGATAAAACAGAAAGATAACAGGTATAGTTATAATTGATATAGTATAAAATAATTCTAGTGGAAAATAAAAGGATGTAATGTGTCCATCAGTATAGAGGCTCTCGATGAAGTCAGGAGCTCCGCGATGAGGAAGGTAATCCCCAGCACATGACCAGGAACGTCTTCAATGATTAGCTTGACCGATTGCCTTTGGTCAGTCTTGTAATAAGGAGAGGGCAATTCATATCCTTAAGTGTCTCCTGACAAAGGGGGAGAAGGGCCAGAGTCCTCTAAGTGAGAGAGAAAATCTTTACTTTCTTTGGGATTTCTGATCACAATCGTTTTCCCATTGTTGTCGATCAGCAGTTTGAAGGGAAAGCCCCATCTGTAGTGAATCCCTCGGTTGCGAAGAGCTCTTGTCAGATCTTGAAGTTCTATTCTCTTTAAAATTGTAATAGGGGCTAGGTCTTGAAAATTTGCTATTTGATGTTATCGTACATGGCATGGAGTTTACCCCTTGTTGGAGCCATAACTCTTTCTTTGTCCTTGAACTGACGAAGCGTATGATTTGTCCCTAGGGGGTTCACCATCTCTTGGCTTAGGCCGGAGGGCTCGGTGGGCTCTTTCCAGTGGAAATTGGTGAGAGCCTAGGTCAGGAAGAATGGAAGCAAAGACTTTATCGAGGAAATTTTCTAGGTTGTCTGAGGTCCCTGACTCTGGAATATTTTGTATGCGGACATTATTTCTTCTTTCGCGGTTATCCAGGTCCTCATTTTTATTACGGAGGTCGGCAAGATCTTGAATAATATGGTTTAGGTCCCTATGAACCTCGTTTTGAGATTTGTGAAAGGCGTCTTGACGAGATTCTAATTTGGTGGCCCTGGTAGATAGTGAAGAAAGATCCGATTTGATAATTGAGATAGCTTTGTCAAGTTTGGTTTCTAGAGAGTCTTTTAGGTCTGTAATAAGAGACCGCAAAGCCAGGATGTCCTCATTAGTGGACAGGGCCGTGGAGGGTAGTTCATCGCCGTTACTTTGAGAGAGGGGAGGGATGGGAGATGGCTGATGAGGGTTTGTCACCTTTAGAGAAATGTTGGGAGATATCTCCTCCTGCTTTTTTTCCTGGAGTTAGTGTTTGACCTATTCATGGTGGCACGAATAGGGAACCCAGCAGCGGGAGAGCAACAAAACTGTATAGTTGGCGTTGGGGCCGGGTTGAATAGATATATCAGTCCCGGGATTATGGAAGTTTGTAAACAAAAATAAATGGGATTGGATTGTAGGGTCTCTCCGAAGATAGAGATAGGAACCACAGGAGGGCACAGCCTTGGTGCTCTTAGGGGGTCATTGATGAATGTCGCTCAAGCATTTATTGAAATGACAATAGGCCATGGGATAGGGGGTGGAATATTGCAAGTAGGTAGCTAAAAGAGTCCCCAGAGACCAAGGAGAGAGTATAATGTGTAGGCCACTGTTTTATGAAAATAGAAATAACTGATACCTGATGTGCTGTATGTGAGTCAGCAACTGAATGGTGCAGTTTCCATGTACAGGGCTCTAGTACATTATTGGCTCCAAGTCTCCAAAGGGGGTTCAAGTGCTTACTGATACCGGTGGGAACATATATGGGAAGTCACAGCAACAACCAGAGCTCTGTTGTGAGTAACAGTGGCTGGAGTTGATTGAGCCTTAACCAAGATGGCGGATCCCCGTCTGGAAGGACACGTGTGATCCTACCGCTCGTCGGGATCAGCAGGAGGCACCAAGGAGAGCGGAGGTCGAGATCGAGTGAGGTATGGCAGCCATAGGGCTCGGCTCCGGCAGCAGCGGCGGGGGTGAGAGGTCGGAGTCAAGATGGCGGCCTCCTGTCAGCCGCGGCCCTCAGCACTATCGCCGCCCGGAGTACTGAGGTGAGATGTTGCAGCGGGGACTGGGTAGCGGCACTCTCCCTTGAGCTGCAGAGAGCAGCGCCGTCCCTTGAGCCGCAGAGAGAAGCGCCGTCAGTAGTGGCGGGTATGACAGGCCACGGGTGGCTCTAACTCGAGGCCGCGGCTTTTAAGCGGCTGGTAGGCCTTGTGTGAGGAGGAGGCGAGAGCAAATGGCGTGACCACCTTGTAGGTTAGGTAGTTGCACCGGAGGGTACTGGGGATGTGAGAGCCCCTGAAGAGGTGATGTGGGCCTGAAATCAGCACCAATTTGAGGGGTTAATTGGGGAATCGGGCAAGAGCTGTGTCAGTTTACTTCCTCACAGTCTGCTACCAGGCCACACCTCCCCAATGAATGTTTTAAATGGTAGTTGTGTACTTTACGTACACAAGTACTGAAAGTTGTCCCCACCTAAGGTTATATTCCCCCTCTATGTTCACTTGGATGGTAGGGAATGACGACGGACTGGCTCATGACGTCAGGGTCCTCTCCGTGATTTAGACTAGAGATGAGCAGGTTCGGATTAGTTCCGATTTTTCCCGACAAAAATCAGGTCTCAAAAAGAAGCAAAACATCATCTTTCATGGACAAACATCATCATTCCCGGACAAAAGTCCAGGAATGATGATGTTTGTCCATGAAAGATGACGTTTTGCCTCTTTCTGAGTGACGATTTTTGGCAGGAAAAATCCGAACTTGACGAGAAAATCCGAACTAATCCGAACCCGTTCATCTCTAATTTAGACATTACCATGATTGATAATAATAATGAGTGTAGGACACTTGGGTTCTCTCTGCAATTAGTCCGTAATGTACGCAAGTACCTTGCTTTTTGCCAATCAATTTGTAGCATTCATCTTTGATTCTACATACAGAATTGTGTCATATTTTGTATATTATATATTGTCTGCTATTGATAGAGGTCTCAGAGGAGGGACATTTCATCACTCCTTCAACTTTTAATATTAGAAGGTGAAATCTTTGTTAGCTACTGCTCTCTCATCAGGCCTGCGATGCCTGGAAAAAAGAAGCTGAGGAGGCCAATGAGCGAGCTACAGCAGCCAGCATGGAATGTGAACTGGCCCGGGAACAGAGAGATGCTCTAGAGCAGCAGCTGAAGAAACTTCAGGAAGAGCTGGAGAGAATTCCCGGAGCACCGGATTCTAAGCTACACAGCTCTGTGTCCGAATTAGAGGGTCTTCCTCTCACCACCCTATATAGCATTCAGAAGCAGCTACACACCAGTCTGGAGAGAGTTGATAAGGTTAGTCTGAGGAGATTGAGGTGTAATGTTTGGACACCCCAAGTGGAGGGGAGAGTGCAGGTTGGGAAATGTTTCCAATCCATCAGCTGCTGCATGCTATGCACCCTCCTATCCTGCTTAATTGAAACATTGGGAGAGATTTAGGGGTAAATTTACTATGCTGTGTTTTTGAAAACCACCACTTCTTTGGGAAGCGGTATGAAATACCGCCGGCCGCATGGCCGGGAGTTCGAATCCCGGCAGCGGCAGGCAGACAAATGAAGAGATCCCGACAGCGCTGGAAATCCTGATCGTCCGTAGGTGAGTACTTACTAACCTAACCCTCCTTACGGGTGCCTAACCCTAATCCCCCCTCTAAGTGCCTAAACCTAACCCCCCTCTCCCCGCTGCCTAAAAATAAGTCCCACGGGAGGTGCCTAACCCTAACCTCCCCCCGGGGATGCCTAACCCTCCCACCCCCTAGCCTAACCCCCCCGGGGGGCTGCCTAACCCTAAATTCACCCCGGGAGCCCTAAACCTAATCCCACCCCCCACCCCCGCGGCTGTCCGCTCAAGGCGCCCGGCATCCCTTCGATCAGGATTCCGGGTGCCGGTCTCCCGGCGTCGGAAAAGTGACAGCCGTCTAGATTTAGACGCCTGTCATTCAACCCTCGCCAGGATAAAACAGTCGGGAAGCCGGCTGTCGGGCTTCCTGATTGCATCCCACTTCTTTGGTGGTTTCAGCCGTTGGATTTAAGTGAAAATTATATTCAATCTAAAAACACCTGTTTTTATATCTAATTTAAATGCCCCTTTGAATCCAGAGTTCAAAACAGTCAAAGATGCAGCGGCTTTGGAAAGTGGCGCATAGTCATTTATTTCTTAGTGTGTCTCCTTTCCCTGCTTTTATGCGCTGTTAATTGGGAGTCCTACTGAAGGACTACATTATGGTGTGGGAGGAATGGTGTCCAAAATTGGCCAACCTCATTATCTGTGTGTTTTGTGCTGCCCTTGTATTCTCTGCTATTATATCATGGTCTTGGTCTTATGCACTGTAATGTTTTCTTATGTTTCAGGCAGTTTATCAACTCCAGTCAATGAAATGTCACAAATGTCAGGACCAGAACAGAACAATGTTACAGTGCCAACATGGTGTACTATGTGAAGTGTGTGCGGCCGAAGAGGCAGATTGCCGTAACTGTCAGCTTAATATAGCACCTGTTCTGCAGCCATGACCCATGCAAGCCTGGACCCAGGCTTTTCAAAACTCTGTTTTTTATATACACTTATATAAATATATAAAGATATATTCATACAATGGAATCCTAGCAAAGCTGAGCACTTTTAAACAAAAGTTTTTCATTCATTTAGAACTTGCCACAAAGCCTCTGAGTTTTTTCCTCTGAGAGACTCTGTATTCAAAAATAATTTAAAGAGGCTCCTTATTGGGGGTGACTGCCCAGATGGCATATCTTGTCCTGAATGGATGCAAGAGATTATGCTACAATTATGAATCTTAATGGGACCAATTAATGTATATTTCCACATCTGCAAACCATGTCTTGAGGAGCTCTCCGACATTATTCAGAGGCCCTGTTAGTCAGTGGAGCTGGTCGGCTGTCGTGCAGTCATCTCTTTTGAAGCTGTGGAAGGTATTGCAGCATTTCCACAAAAGATGATAAACAAGTATAATGTCTGAGGAACACTTACATTTGTACAGTTTGTTGGATGTGAAATAACCTTTATGTGGGAGACAAGTCTGGTCATGAATTCAGCCATCTTGTATGTGCTAGGATTCTGCATATGCTCTTCCCTCATTAGAATGTTCTGAAGAATTCTCTCAAATGATAGACACTTTTGGGACATAACTGCATTCTAGTGCAGGGTTTGTGGTAAATGTCATTTTTTTTTTGTCTCACACAGATAAAATTATTCTGTGAAATCAAGTATATTCCTTGTCCATGCAAGTAATCATTTCAGTATTGTGTACCCAAAGAGGTTTTTAGTTTTATTTTATTCTTTCCGCAACTCTGTTTCCTACAACCAGAAACCTAAAGGGTAACTATCTCTTTTAACATGACAACAGTGTTGTTTTTACTTATGGAATCTAGGGAAAGTCTGACCTGTTTGTGATAACATGTTCTAGGAAACAAGCCGGGACATGCCCAGCCTCAACATGCGGTGTTAGAAAAGTAAATTAAGGTATTGCATCCTCCATTGTGAGGTTTGTGTATTAACAGGGGATTCTGGGAAGCAGTATATGTATGTCCATAGCTATTTATACCAAGAGCTTCTTACATGTAATAATTCTTAAAGATGTATCTAGATCATTGTCTGTTTACAGGTCTTGTAATATATACATTGGGGGAAATATTTTCATCCACCCCACCATCTAGTATGAGATAATTAAATATGTTCTACTTTTAGTTACTGAAGTGACTTATCTATAGGCTGAAATTAGAATTACATGCATCACAGCATGGTGTATGATCAGGGGCACTGAGTGCATGAAAAATATGTGTTTGTGTATTTGTACATATGTGAGAAAATGGAAATCATTCACTCCCTGCCTTTTAGTTCAGCAGGTCTTCACTTGTATACATCATATTTCCAGGAGCAAGAAGGATTTTTATTTTAATTATTACATTAATTTCCACTACAGCTAGTTTGATGACACAGGGTTGGGACATTTATGAAATTGAAATAAAGACACACTGGAGTAAGCAGTCTACTTTATTGAGAACGCCAACATTGGGTTCTCAAATAACGTCTCTTATTACTCTAAGGTTTAATTGTCTGAGGTTAAGTGTATTTTGCCAACTAAGATACTAGTTAAAATTTAGACTGTGTTTGTTTTCTGTTTGTATTATTTGTTCTTCAATACTGCAATACATTCCCATTAATCCCAATGACTCTCTCTAGCAATGTCCCCAGTTGGCCAACACTGGTGAATTTAAGGCCTACCTTGTCTCCCAGATTTCCTCTTCTTATTTTCTCTTTTTTATTTTTGCACTGAGCTTGCTCACCTGGGCATGATCAGAAAAGGTTTGTATCAAAATCTAAACATGTGAATTTTTCTTTTTTTTATATATGAAATAAATCTATATGTGAAAAATAAACTTTTTTTTGAATTGTCAAAAATAAAATCTGTTCTGAATAAGGATTCTATGATTTGTGATTTTGACCAATCGTTTTGGGGCTGATGTAAAGTTGAACATATACTTGTTTGCATAGCTTGCATGCTTTTACTCTGCATGCTCACAAAGAGAGTATACACAAATGTAGTGACTATGCAGAGTCATATGCTATGAGGATGCATTGATCCTTACAACTGAGGAGTCCGAATTGGGGTGGGAAGAGTTGTTTTCATATAGGCAAAGGTCAATGAGGGTGCCTTCATCAAAATAAGGCATGTTCACTGGTACATGCGCATCTACAGTGGCGTGAAAAAGTTTTTGCCCCCTTCCTGATTTCTTCTATTTTTTCATATTTGTCACACTTAATTGTTTCATCTCTTCAAACAAAACTGAATATAAGACAAAGACTCCCTGAATAAACACATAATAGTTTTTAAATGACAATTTAATTTATTGATGGAAAAAAGTTGTCCAACACCAACTGGCCATGTGTGAAATAATAATTGCCTCCTGAGTTACTCATTCAACCAATAAACCCATATGAATTGTCAATCGCCAGCCCTGTTGAATCAAAACATCATTTAAATAGGGCCGTAACAATAATGTGAAGTTGGCTACAAGGTCTTAACAAGCAGCACAGTAGGATGCAATCAAAAGAAATTCCAGAAGAGATGAGAAAGAAAGTTCTTGAAATTCATCATTCTGAAATGAGTTACAAAGCCATATCTAAGGCTATGGGACTCGGCGAACCACAGTGACAGTTGATATGTAGAAATGGAGAAAACTTGGAACAGTGGTGAATCTTCCCAGGAATGGCTGCTTACCAAAATTCCAACAACAGCGAATCAGCAACTCATCCAGGAAGTCATAAAAGAACCCATATGAACCTCTAAATAACTGCAGGTCTTGTTCGCCTAAGTCATGATTCCACTATAAGAAAGAGACTGTGCAAAAATGGCATCCATAGGAGATTGCAAGGCGAAAACAACTGCTAACCAAGAGGAACATAAAGGCTTGTCTTACATTTGGGCTAATGTTCTGTGGACTGATGAATCCAAAATGGGACTTTTTGGAAGACATGGGTCCATTTACATCTGGCGTGAAGCTAACACAGCATATCACAATAAGAATATCATGCCAACAGTCAAACGTGGTGGTAGTATGATGTTGTGGGGATGCTTTGCTGCTTGAGGACCTGGGCAACTTGCAATAACTGACACAAGTCTGAATTGAGAGTGTCCAGTCATCAATCCATGATCTGAAAATCAAACGCATTTGGGTTATGCAGTAAGGCAACAATGTGAAGCACAAGAGCAATTCCACCTGTGAATGGCTCAAAAGAAACTAAATTAAGATTTTTGAGTCGCCTACTCCTAACTTGAATCCAATTGAGAAGCTGCGGCAGTACCGTAAATGTCAGTTCATGCTGGAAAACCCTCTAATGTGACTGAATTAAAGCAATTCTGCAGAGAAGAGTGGGCCAACATTCCTCCACAGTTATGTGGAAGACTGAGCTCCAGTTACCGAAAGCGTTTGGTTGCAGCTAAAGGTGGTACATTACATGGGTACTACAGGTGCTCTGTATTTTTTCCTTCAATAAATGAAATTAGCATTCAAAACTATTTTGTGTTTAGTCTGGTTGGCTTATGTTCAATTTTGGATGACGATCTTAAACAGTGAAATGTGACAAATATGCCAAAATAGAAGAAATTCAAAAGGGGGCAGAAACTTTTTGAAGCCACTGTATCTAATTTGCTGAAGTACGCATTTTATTGTGTGAACATTTCTTTTAAGTAATTTCCATTATACTTTGTCACTGATATTTTTCAAACGCAAGTTAATTATCAAAACACAAATTATTCCTCACCAGTTTATTTTCATCTAAGTAAAATAATCTTTTACCTGCGCAATGTGTTTTTTTTTAGTTTTTTTTTTACGATTGCTTCCTTTAACAAATTTGAGCAGTATTATTTCCTTATGCGTTTTCAGTTTTTGTACCCATATATGTAACAGTGTCATTTTTACCTAATGCTGTAAATAACAAAATACAATTTAGATTTAATGTAAACCTGTATTTTAAATTATTTTTTTTTTAGTAATCACTGTTATTAACATACAATGTATATTAAGTATATCTCTTTAGTCATTTCCACTGTTCTGTAGATCTTGATGCCACATGAGTATACAAACATAAAGGCATGATGACTGCTATGAAATATGCAGCATTTCCTAGCAAAACCTATAATATGTTTGTCTTACATTAGTCTTGCCAGTAAATATCAGAGGAAAATAGCTCTAGAATATTGTGTTATATACTACACATTTGCTGTAATACAGAAATGTTTGTAATGCTCCATTCATCTAGTATTGTCTTTGCCACCTTAAGCCAGATCTATCCATTTCTCATTGTCACAATTTATTTCTGATAGTAACACACTGTTATGCCCACCCAGCCTTTTACACATGTACACATGATATGCTGCAATGTTAAATACGTGCCTGCAATGTAGCAATTGCAAGCACAAATCGGATCTAACTGCACTATGGCAGCCTTATGCGTGTCCTGTTTTAGTCTCTGCAGATTAATCTCATGAGATTAAAAGCAGAAAAACTGAGCTATTTATTCTATTATCTGTGGGATTATTTGTCTGCGATTAACCTCTCTGAAAACTCATTTCACTGGACAAAGTAGTATTTCCTGCCCAGGATCACCAGTAATCATTTATACTATTACAGTCAATAACCATCATTAATCACTTAAAGTTCTTCAAATTAAATTGTGGCATTGGGTGAGCGAAGAGGTCTCTAGTGTGTATAAAGATGGTCATACATTAGACGGGAGGCAATCGGGAAGTCGACTGCCTAAATACCGGCAGCCGGCTTCCCGACTGTCATTTCCCGGCAAGGGTGAAATGCCAGGCGTCTAGATGTAGACGCCCGCATTTCCCCGACGCGGAGGTGGAGGGTTAGGTTTAGGGCTCCCGGGGGGGACTTAGGGTTAGGCACCCCCCCAGGGGACTTAGGTTTAGGCTAGGGGGAGGGTTAGGGTTAGGCACCCCCGGGGGGGACTTAGGGTTAGGCACCCCCCCGGGGGACTTAGGTTTAGGCAGCGGGGAAGGGGGTGGTTAGGGTTAGGCACTTAGAGGGGGGATTAGGGTTAGGCACTTGGGGGGGAAGTTAGGGTTAGGCACCCCTAAGGAGGGTTAGGCTAGATTAGTAAATACTTACCTATCCACGATCGGGATTTCCAGCGCTGTCGGGCTTCCGCTGCGTCGCACTCTGCTCTTGTCGGGCTGCCGCTGACGGGAATCGAACCGCCGGCCGCATGGCCGGTGGTATTTCATACAAATTCCCATTAGACCAACTTTCCTCCAACCATTCATTGGAAACAAGCTGCAGCAGAATAACAATCCAAATGGTAATTAACTGCGATTGAGCATCTGAAAGTTGTTGTTTAGGCTATAAACGGCTGATTTTGCAATGCTATGGCAGTCTAGATCAGAGATTATTTGTGCACTGATTGCATACCCACATTAATATTTGAATTTAGCCCCTAATTATACACACAGTGGAAAACTAAATAAAAATGGTGTATAAAATAATAATACAGGTATTCCCGGAATTCTAGCTATGGAACATTTTGTTCACTTCAGGCACTTCACATAAAGGTCGGTGCGATAAACATTGTCTAGGACAGTGTGGACTGAGGAGGAAGCTGTGGAGGTCCCTGAAGGGCTGTTTTCTCAGCTGTGTTTGTACTTTTGTCAAGATTCTGATAAAAAAAGACCAGCATAGTTGTCCTGTGAACAATAGTGTGTTATTTCCAGGACTGTGTGGAACATTTTAAGACGTATCTTATAACATGATGCAGGTAGTATGCATAGGAATCGGCATGTAATGCCGGCTGTCAGGATGTCTCCTGTCAAAATACCGACAGCGGCATCCGATGGTTGGTATCCCCCTTGGGGTGCCTAAACTCCCCCCCCCCCCAGAAAAAAACCATAATGATAACCCCACTATGCTACCTAAACCTTACCCCCCTTCCCCGGCTAACAGCTAAGTGCGCCCCGGATTTACCTATCTTAAGTCCCCTGTAAGGGCTAGGGAATTTAGACCGGCGACATCGCGGCTGCCAGTCTCATAACTACATCCCTTATACATATGCTGATCAGCCACGTGTAGGTAGCACAGCAGAGTGTGCTGGTCATATATAAATGTTATTGATAATAAAATGTCTAATTTGCTGTAACAGATTGTAGGACATTTGTGATATATGAGCAATATTATTTAAGACCTATGTATTAATGATCTCAGCAGGGCAGTGATTAACAGTCCGCTAAGTGACTCCTAAGAAACTGGCACTGCGCATAGTGTCAGATGCCACGTCTGCAGGAGAGGGATTGTTAAGCCGGGTACACACTAGACAATGTGTGTACCCGACCAACGCACGATGCAATGAACAACATATTGTGCGGTCGTTTGACACCGCATGATCTGGTGAACGAACACCAAATATGTCGTTCACCAACCGCATCCACTAGTGTTAGGCTGTTCATCAAATTGACAGATTGAGCAGCATGTAGGCTCCATCTGTTGATGCGTTGAATGACCCCACGGCAGCTTGGTTGCTCATAGTGGGTGCACACTTGCCGATGTGGACGATATGTCGGCCCGATCGTTTCTTCCTTTGTGGGCTCCAATTTGCGCACTGTAGCTTCTACTCCTTCCTTCACACCACCAGATGCAGGGAAGTATTTCTTTGGAAGTTCTGATTTTTGTTTTTTTTACTCATCCTGTTTACTGACCTGGTCAGTGTCTGCTATACAGTCTTCATTTCTATAATTTGTTACCATGCTTGATGACTTTCATTAACTCCCCTCCAGGAGTACCCGGAGGTGAAATGTATGTGACCAGTGTTGTGCAATGCAAATTGTGTCAGCATGGCCTTGCCCCCGCCCGCCCCCACTGAGCAAAGTCGTGACTCATGGTATCATGCAGAGGATGAGGGGCCACAGTGTCATTAGCTGAAAATCGTAAATGCATTCATTTTTGAAGTTCCTGTTCAAAACCGAATGCAAATAGAAACTACAAGATGCTTTAAAACACATCTAAAATAGAAGCATGCACAGATCACTGTGATCTGTGCATGCTTCTTAGGGCTAAAAGAACCTAAGCAGTGGCGTAACTAGTGTCTTTGGCGCCCAGGGCAAGATGAAAAATGGTGTTCCCCACAAGTGTGTGCGAACGCCAAAAAAAAGTTGGCGTGGCCACAAGGGGACGTCGCCACTGGAAAATGGGGGCGTGCCAACATGACACGCCATCATTTCTCGTCACTCTGGGAACATTCCTATCCATATCAACCTTAATGCCCCCAGTAATAGTGCCCCTTCTGCAATGCCCCCAGTAATAGTGCCCCTTATGCAATGCCCCCAGTAGTAGTGCCCCTTATGCAATGTCCCCAGTAACAGCATTTCTTATGCAGTACCCCCAGTAATAGTGCCCCTTATGCAATGCCCCCAATAGTAATACCCTACCCCTTCAGGCTATGCTGTCCTTGAGCACTTCACACAGTGCTTTGGCTGAGATGGGCAACTGCTTTGTCCTCTGTTCAGTAAGCTCCCAGAGTCCTGCAGGATCCTCTATATTACATGGTGCACGTTTCTCCTATTGGATTCTGAGAAACAGATTTACGCGCTGATTCCGAGTCAGACGCAGCACGTACATGTGTGTGACTTTATGCCAATGCCACTATAAAACCCTTACCTGGTGTACAGCTGTGTGTCCGAGTGTGCAAGGAGTCAGACGCCCACTTTGAGTGTCTTTAGACAGCACGACAGTTCTATGCTAGGTGCAGATTCTCCGTCTGAGTATGGCCTACAATGTGAGCGATGCAGCGTCTTTGTATGAAACCACTATCAGCGAGACACTCGTTACACTCCCATAAGACACAGCCTCTCTGTGCGTCTAATTAGCCACCCCACAGGAACGCCCAATACATTGCATGCCACTCAGGACCAGGACTTACTGTGAATATAAAAGTCCAGTTTTTAACATGTTTGAAGGTCTATCTGTCTCTGTGACTAACATCTACATCCAGCTGTATCCACAGAAAGACATTTCGTATTAAGGGTGATTATTTATCGCAGAGATACTTAAATTAGATAGTGTGATAAATTATTTAAAAGTAGTATATATGTCAGTGCTGTTTTTCCCTGCCCATATCTTTGCAGCTGTGTGCTAATAGGGAGGAAGGTGCATAGATAAGAATATATCCTGCCATTGTCCTGCTACTTCCCATCCAGCTCAATGTTTGTACAGTATGCTCACATTCTGAGATGGCGACTGCTGCTTTTCTCTGTTCTGAATATTTGTATTGCCCGGTCTGCCTGGACCTGTTCCGTGAACCTGTCACCATCCCCTGTGGGCACACTTTCTGCTTGGCATGTATTACGCAATGCTGGTCTCTACAGGGAATGCCTACCTCCTGCCCCCAGTGTCGTTCCACCTTTCGACCAGACTCTTCACCACGGCTCTGCAAGAACAGTATTCTTTCACAAATGGTGGAAGACTTCTCCAACTTTCAAGAATCAAGTGAGGGGATAACAGCTCTCAGCAACCAAGCCAAGACTGTGGGAATACCATTTAAAGATGTCTGTCAGCAAGACATGCCTGAAGGAAACCTTGAAAGCGAAAATAGTAACACATTTGATCTACCTCCTATATGCGGAGACAGCCAAGAAGTCACCAGTGTGCAAGTGAGTATTCCCAGTATACTACTGAATTCTAATCTGTATTGTGCTCTAGAGGGGCTTGTTGTACACACAAAGGTTGGCATTTCTGCACAGACTAATCTGACAATATTCTGGTGTTGAAATTTCCATGTTAAAATTAAACTATCTTGACTACTAAGCTAATATCATTCTATTTTCTGCTCTGCATTTAAAATTCTACTTAAAGCTGATCAATAAAATAAGGTTTTTACACTGCACCCCTGTGAAGGATTTGGATAATTCTTAAAGGGGAAGCACCAGACATCATTATGAGCCATAAGGTGCTGCGATGGGAGCATCTGTGGCCTCTTTCCTGTGACTTCATTATGCTAATGCGAGTATTGCCAGTCCACGATTATTGTCTCTGGGCCTGATTCACTACGGATTGCAACTGCGATAGCAATAGTGATTACGCACGCAGCCACCGTAACGGTGTTTCACTGACCACACCCCGTCACCACCCACAAATGGCACTTCCTGTCAATCACTCTGCGATGGGTCTGTGTAGTCACTGCAATCGCGGTCCCGATCGTAGTGGTCGATACACACACTGTGATACATGCGCAGGACGCAACAATCGGCCGATTGCGGCCGTAATCGCAGTTGCGAACGGTAATGAATCAGGCCCTCTGTCCGTTGAGTATGCATGGTATAGCGCATGCGCAATCTGTGATTGTTTTATGTGGCACATGTACAGGTTGCAGTTATTTGCAAGATCCGTCCACATTTAGACTTGCCTCTGACTCCAGAATCAGGCCCAAAGTGTAGCATGAGAGGAATATAAAAATGTATTTACATGAATCAATGGTTTGGGTTTACATTGTACATTTATCAGGTTATCTTGATAATGATACATTGTAGCACTGAAATGCTCCCATGCTCAATAGCACTCTAGCTTCATGTTTCTTTGATTACATGAAATCATATTAGGGCAGAGCCATAGAGAGCTGGGCAAATCGGGGGAAGGGTGCGATCAGCGTAATCGCCCCCTCTTTCCAACATAGCCAGAGGAGACTGCTGCTGCCTCCCTGGTCACTCCGTAGCCCAGCAAACTGCAGCGTGTGGGGGGCGGCGGCCCTGGCCCCCCCAACGGACCCCTCCATCAAGCTAGGGCTTGGGTAATTATTACTCCCCCCCCCCCCCCCCCCCCCCCATCTCAGTGCCCCTATATAAGGGTAATCATAGGGGAAATGTAATAGACCTCAACATTGCAGAGACCTAAATTGCAGCATTTTTCTGGCAATTTTGGTCTCCAAATAGGCAGAAGAAATGCCAAGCTGCCAACAATGAGCATCGGGTTTCAAACTCACACTTTACTGACATCTTGGCCTATTCCGGTGTGTTTGCTGCATTTTATTTACAAAAATTTTTATTTGTTATAAATCTGTTTATTGAACAGTGAAAAATTGTTATACAATGTACATCTTATAATTCAAGAATTAAATACAATAAAACATTCAAATAAAAGACTATTATTTCTTGAAGTGAACAAATATAAAATCACTGCTTCTTATTTTTCAATTTAGAGCAAATATAGATTGTAAATAAATCAAAGTGTATCAAAAATACACAGAAACAGATACCGGAAAATATATCAAACTGTATACATAAAAATAGCAAAAATTACATATATTGCATTAAATTATCAATATAATATATTTGAGCATAAAGTCTATAACGTGCAATTTATTTTACCTAGCAGTTCACATTGCACAATAATTATCGTAACCCTGAGTCGCTATGGTGGGTTTGTTAGGAAGAGAAAGTGATATAAAATACAAAGTGTGGTAAAAATAGAGTTGAGCAGAATGATTTCAGGGGGGATGGGGGGGTAATCCCGATGACCAAGGCAAGATAGACGAGAAAGAAAAAGACACAGGGTGTCTTAAAAAGAGAGACAGAGGCATACAGGAAATCTTAGGTGATCTGTCTTAACTAGAACCACTCCGTATGCTCAAATACTTTCCAAATACTGTTTTGAGTTTGAGTAGTTAAACACTGTATATAGGGTTCCCATTTGTTTGAGAAAGCCCAAATCCCCTTTCAACATTAAGGATAGCCATGCAACGTTCACAGTAAAGGACCTCCAATAATGCAGTTTTCCATTCAATCAACGTGGGTGCTGATTTTAAGATCCAATATTTGAGGATTAGTTGTTTGGCTACTGTGACCATAACCCTTAAGGAGGGTTTCCACAGATCCAAAGAGGACTCTGATTCCCATGTTAAAAAGTCAGCAAAGAGAAGGGTGGCAGAATTTTTAGATATTTTAAGCTTTAGTATAAAGTTAAGATAATATAGGATTTTATTCCAAAATTTGTTAATCTTTCTGCAATACCATAGGTTATGAGAAAGAGAGGCATTTGAGCAATTACACTTTATTCATCTTCCGGTCTCTAATGGTACAAAATGTTTCCTTTGAGCAGGAGATATGCAAGTACGGTTAAGTATCCTAAGGTGAATCTCCTGTAACCGTGCTGACTTGAGGCATAGCAGGACATCATCTAGACCTGCAAGAATTGATTCAAAGTCGTGTAAATCGGGTATTTCTGTCTGCCATGACAGTGCTATAGTCGACCAAGCATTTATGGGTAAATCGATTAAATAGCCATAAAGGTTCTTTATCTTAAATTTAGTTGAACAACATAAAGTGAGAATACAGGATAGAATGTCTGGGGTATCTGATTTTCGTAGAGGGTCATTCAATGATTGGATATAGTGACGGGCCTGGGAGACCATATTTCTCCTGCAGGTGTAAATGAATATATAGCGCCACCTGGGTCAAATACATCTTTGATGGAAAAAATAATACCCTGTGTCCATTGTTTGTACAGATGGTTGTCAAGAGAGGGAGGAAAAGTTGAATTACCCCACAATGGGATATACGGGGATGAAGAAGGGTCTGTCTTCAAATGTACATTAACCTGCAGCCATGCGTTATGGGGTGAGCGGGTTCGGTTTTACTCGGATCTTTTTATTGGCTATCGCCTATCGTGTTTTGGATAGCCAATAGAATAAATCCGAATTTGCTGTAAAGTGGCGATAAGAACCGAGTAAAACCGAGCCTGCACATCCTATCCCAGAACAAAATGTTGGAGTGGAGGGCTGAAGGGAGTTTTGGTTTTGGTGTGTGCAGTAGAGCTGCTGGAGCGTAGGGGTAAAATAGAGCTTTCTCTAAAATAGGATTGTTGTAATGATCAGTATGAAGTAACCAGTCAGCTATATATCTAAACAAAGCTGACTTCGCGAAAGCAGCAATATTTGGGGCACTGAGTCCTCCTTTGCGTTTTGGTAGATATGTTCTGGAATCTAGGCATCCTCGGTTTCTGGTACTTCCAAATAAGCGTAAAGAAAATTTGGATATAGCGTAATATATCAGCCTTTGTTAGTGTTACAGGCAAGGACTGGCTAAGATATATGGTAGTTTTGGAAATATTATATTTTTAATCACTATAACATGGCCTAGAAGTGAAAGTTTCAGATCTTTCCAATTTAAAAGTTGGGATTGTAATCTGTTTAGGAGTGGGGAAAAATTAATGTCATAAAGGGAAGGAAGTCAAACTGGTATATAAATGCCTAAATATTTAAGCTTATGTGTCGTGATTGTGAAAAGAGTAGCGATGTGAGGGTGTGAGGTTAGGTGCATTAATAGGAAGCAATTCTGATTTGTCTATATTGATGCGATAGCCTGCAATAAAGCTGAAGGCGGAGATTGTATCTAGAATTGCAGGAATGGTACATAGGGGATCTGAGATGAAAATCATCATGTCATCCGCAAATAAGGTTAATTTACACTCCTGGTCCCCGATAGTAATGCCCTTAATATTTGTATTTTGTCTTAGTGCAATCGCTAGGGGCTCAAGCGCAATCGCAAATAGGAGCGGGGATAGAGGACATCCCTGTCTCATCCCTCTTTGGATACAGAAGGGGGTGACATGTATCTATTGGTGAGAACCCTGATGATGGGGGAAGTATATAATTTCATTATGATCTCTACAGAAGAGAGGGGTATGCCAAAACGACTTAAAGATTCAAACAAGTGATCCCAGGTCACCAAATCAAACGCTTTTTCCGCATCAAGAGATAGCAGGAACCTGGAATTTACCTGTCTCAGCACCCTGTGAGGATTGTAGCATGGTGAGGACTTTCCTAATGTTTGTAACTGAGCTCCTGCCCCATACAAACCCAGTTTGGTCTGAATGTATGATCGATGGAAGTATCACCTTAAGCCTCTCAGTCAGTATCTTCGTCAGCAATTTATAGTCTACATTAAGTAGAGATACGGGTCTCTATGAAGAGGGTAATAGGGGATCTCTACCTTGCTTTGCAAGAACTTTTACAGTGGCTGAGTTAAAATACTGAGGGAGAGACCCTCCATCTAGTAGAGAGTTAAACATATTAGTCAGGGATTCTGTTATACGAGGACGTAGAATTTTAAAGAATTCTCCGCTAAGGCCGTCAGGGCCTGGAGTTTTGAATATTTTTAGGGATTTAATGGCTTGATTAACCTCAGAGGTGATTTTACTAGTGAGACTTTTTGCCTGTGCAGGAGAGATTTGTGGTATTTTTATTTTCATTTTAAATATTTTAAAAAGTGTGTGTCCAAACACTAGCACTGCCAGTCTATCGTAGTCTAATTGTAGGGACTCAGGGCTTGGAGTCTCCCCCTTAATTGCTGCTATCAGCAATAGGTTTTGCCAGCCAAGGCTGTTAGCACTGTGGCAGGGAAACCCACAATGTGAGGTTCCCCCACCATAGTGCCAGACCAACAATAGGCCAGATGGAACAGGGCTGTATTCCCTATGGCAGTGTTTCTCTAACTTGGTTCTCAGGTCACATTTTCCAGGTCACCTAGCTGGGCACAGGCGTACTCATTACTCACTGACACATTTTAAAAGATCCACAGGTGGAGCTAATTATATCATTTGTGACTCTGTGAGGAGACCTGGAAAATATGAACTATTTGGGGTCCTGAGGACCGAGTTTGAGGACCTATGTCGTATCGGAGCCAGGCCCACAAAAATAAATACACCCAGGAAGAACTAGGACCATGGTGTATGTGAGGTAATGGTATGGTTAAGAATAGTAAAAGTGTGTGTGTGGGAAGGGGTTACTGGCAAATTATAGGACCCAGCAAGCCCGGTCATTCCCAGTTGTAATGGCGATTAGGGCATGCTGTTGCTTGGAGAACCACAAGTGCCTGCATGCTCTGTCATCCAGGCCTGATGAGACCTGCGGTTCACCGTGAAAAAAAAAAATCATAGAAAAAAAATGGAGGCTATTACATTCTCCTCATAGTTTTAAATGATAATTCTACCCACAATTAAAAATGTTTCTTTTGGATGGCAGTAGGTCATGTTTGCCTTCTTTGAAAAAGCATTCAGGGAGATTGTGAAAGCACCACCTATGAGCGCGCTGGAAAGTGGATGTGTACTGCTACCTCTGTGAGGCGTGCTATAAAATTTACTTAAATCCAAATGTAAACAAGCTCCAATGCAGTTAGTAAGATGTATTTGTTGATGAAAACACATTATACTTTTTAGTTTTGCTCATGGATTGTATTTTACAAGTGGTTCTGTATAATTAGCCAAGAGAAACCTTATATGAAAATACATGTAGCCATATGCTGGCCATACACTAATACAATGCGATTCATCGTAACTTTTCCCTTGAACTCCCCAGCAGTCCCGACGGCACGATTTGGTGCTTTTTAACACACACGATCTGCATACGATTATGATAGATATGATGGGCTGCACATCTGATCATACAATACGTTTTAAGAGCGGCGGGAGTGAGCATCGGATCGTATCCTACCTAAATGCTACACTATTTCAACACGATTCATCGTACGACGTGTCGAAAATCAGGCAATCGGCCTGAAATCGTGCTAGTGTATGGCCAGCAATAGGGATCATTGTTCCATATAATAGCTACAAAATGTGGGTAAGATGCAATCAGGGAGATTACAAAACATTTCAGGGAGATTGCTACTATTTCAAGGAGTCTCCCTGACAATTAGGGAAAATTGGCAAGTATGCAGTAGGTCAGATAATAACTAAATTAAAAATATCTTCCAATCCAGCAGATCCCACTGCCTCTTAACAGTCCAGATAATAATATATTCTCATCCTCCTACTCTACCTCTCCTCTTGATCCTATACCCTCACAGATCAGTAAAGCTCTGTCTCCTGTGCTCATCCCAACCCTAACTAAAATCTAATCTCTCTACTGGCATCTTTCCATCTCTTTTCAAGCATGCAGTGATTACTCTCATTCTGAAGAAACAAAATTCTGACACTAACACACTCTCTAATTACCGTCCCAGCTCCCATGCCCCTCCAAGCTACTTGAGAGACTTGTCTACACCTGCCTCATACACTTTCTTAACTCACACAATTTATTGGACCCACTTCAGTCTGGCTTTCGTTCCCAACACTCCACAGAGACAGCACTGACTAAGGTTACGAATGATCTGGTCACTGCTAAGGCTAAAGACCATTACTCACTTCTAATTCTTCTAGATCTCTCTGGTGCTTTTGACACTGTTGACCACTCTCTTCTCTTAGAAACACTACAATCCCTAGGTCTTAAGGACACGGCTCTTTCTTGGTTCCCGTCCTACCTAACTAATGGATCTTTTACTGTTCGTTTTTCTGATTCTATCTACTCTTTGCTACCTTATCAGTTGGAGTACCGCAAGGCTCAGACTTAGGTCCCCTGCTTTTCTCAATCTATACCACCTATAGAAGAAAACTAATCATCTCTTTTGGATTTCAGTACCATCTGTATGCAGATGATACTCAATTCTACCTATCCTCGCCGGATTTGTCACCATCTGTATTGGTCCGTGTCACTTTCTGCCATTTCATCTTGGATGTCATCTCGCCACCTCAAACTTAATATTTCTAAAACAAAATTAATTAGATTTCCACCGGCCAACAACAGTTACCAATCTGATCTCTCCATCACTGTTGATAACTCGACAATCCACCCTGCCCCACAAGTTCACTGCCTAGATGTCATCCTTGACTCTAAACTGTCCTTTGTTCCCCACATTCAATTTGTCTCAAAATCATGTTACATACATCTAAAAACCATATCCAAAATTCGACCATATCTCACACAAGACATTGCAAAAACTCTTATCCATGCGCTCATTATTTCCCGCATTGACTATTGCAATAGTCTCCTTACTGGTCTTCGAAATTACAGGCTCTCGCCATTACAATCTATTATGAATGCAGCTATGAGGCTGATCTATCTTGCCAAACGTTCTTCGTTTGCTGCTCCGCTCTGTAAGTCCCTCCATTGGTTGCCAGTTTTCTACCGTATTCAATACAAAATACTTTTACTTACACATAAGGCTATTAACCAAACCACACCAACATAAATCTCTTCACTCATCTCTAAATATCTCCCAACCCGTCCTCTCCGCTCAGCACAAGATCTGCGTCTCATCCCTAGGCATTACTTGCTCCCATTCACGGTTACAGGACTTTTTCGGGCTGCACCCACTCTGTGGAATGCCCTACCACGCACAATAAGACTTTCCTCTAGTCTCCAAACCTTCAAGTGTTCCCTGAAAACTCACCTCTTCAGACAAGCTTATTAGATTCCAGAACCGTCCACATAACCTTCATAGCTTCCATATCTAATTACATCCCCTTTCACAGTCCACACACAACCTCACACATTGTCTTTCTTTCACATCCTCCTGACATTCCTGTGTGACTGGATCTTACAGCCCACCAAGAAACTCTGCATTCTGGCTGGACCAAAATGCAATATATAGTACCTATCCTTGTGTATCAATGCCTATTTCCCTATAGATTGTAAGCTTGCGAGCAGGGTCTTCCTAACTATATGTCTGTCTGTTATTACCCAGTTTCCAATTGTAAAGCGCAAAGGAATATGTTGCGCTATATAAGAAACTGTTAATAAATAATAATAATTATGTTCTCTTTTGGTCAGTTTTATAGGCTAGTTCAGTTTCCCAAACTCCACCACTACAGTCCAGGTTTTAAGGATATCAATGCTTGAGTCCAGATGGTTAAATCAATTGAATGAGGTACTAATTAAGTCACCTGTGCTCAAGCATAGATATCCTTAAGATCTGACCAGTAGTGAGTTTGGGAAACCCTGGGCTAGAAGAAGCCTGTCCCTACTCATTAATTCCAAGTGTGATGTGTCTCCTTTCTATGGGCACTGATGCACAAAATGATAGATATATTGGTTCACTGTTGGATCACCAAAAATAAAGTGTTACCCCCTTTGTAAGAAAGCAGTCCTTGGAGCTCCACCCAACATTCGTGAGTAAATATAGTATAGTGTTAAATGTAGTTAAAAATTTAAAAAATATTTTTGTCTGTTGCTCTAATGCACTAGGCCCAGTAATTTTCTCCCTTGTAGTGAAAACCAGCCCACACAATCTGGTGTTAACGGAGGGTTGGGTGGGGCATAGTCAAGCCCTTTTGCAGAGGGAAAATGGCTTGGCACGACAATGAATCTTGTACCAGTGTTGCTCCACAAACTGTAATCTGTGCAACCTATGAAGAGTACACCATTTTTATCTGCAAACCTATATGCTCTGGCAGAAATCTATGATCATTTACTTAAAATAAGAAGAATCTATAAATGATTCAAATTATTTGAAACAAAATAATGTGAGTTGGCAAATGTATTTGAGCTGATTATATAATTCTGCACCCCCACAGGTGTCATATGCCAAACAACGCAGAGTAATAAGCCAGGGGTTCTCGGACATGGCGCGAAGCCTGCAGGCCTCAGGGTTCCGGCTACTGCAGATGCTGGAACAGGCAGAAAGCCAAGTGCTGAAGAATGTAAACAGCCATGAACTGGGGGAAGGCCTTACCATGACAGCACTGCCCTCTGCCCAGGTTGTTCCAGATCAGCAGCAGGACCAGCTTGTGACAGCGGTAGGGATCAACTGTACATATCAATATGTATTATTTGTGTTGTTCCTTATTCTCAGCTAAAGCATGAAAAATCTAATTAAACCACATTGGGCCTGATTTAGAGTTGAACATAAATCCATTTGCGGTGCATAAAAAATACACTTTTTTTTACACCATGCATGTGCAGAATATACACCCAACTTTAGAGTTGATAGTATAGTAAGTTGAACTTGTAGCTCATTGTACTTGGAGAGGCAGATCGAGGGGTTCACGTGCAAGTTTATTAAAGAAAGGCTATCCAGACCTATCTGTAGCACACCCCTGGATATGCAGTCTAGTTAGAGGTGGCTGCATCTCTAGAAATACTTCTTAGGAGGAGCATATTATTTTCCAAAGCTTGCTGTAAATATTTATGCTGGTGATGATGGCAAAAGCAGCATCAGTACAAAAAAAAAATTAAATAGGTGACCCCTAAATTACAGGGCTTCCTGTTATAGTGTGGCCAGCCCTACCTAGAAAAGCCTATTGCTAGCCGATTTTCTTTACTCTTACAGGGCCTCGGTTATCATCCTCCTACTTAATTGGGTTATTTAAGTGGGAGGTGACACGTGTTTTTTATTTGTGTTTAAGAACAGTAAAGATGTTCTGGTCCCAACTTTAAATCAGGCTCTGCAGATTCAGATATTATGCAGTGGTGTGCTGCCAGGTAGATACATGAAATGGAAGACACGCTAAAATAAAAAGTATGTAGTTGTTGGGTTGCAAGTACTTTTATTTTAGGATCTTTTGATTCTTTATTTTGTCATATCAGGAGGAAGAAACTTACATTCAGGATCACAAGTGGTCAGGACTTTATGCAGCTGTCTCGAACTTTAAGGAGTGTTTACTGGAACTGTGTGCTGATCACATGGGTAGGCTGGTACAGCAAGGTGAGGAATGTATGACTGAGGTTGGGCAGCGGTGTGCCAAGCCATTCTGATGCCTAATGCACTTTTTTACTGCTCATCCAAAATTTGTATATCAGTTGTGAGCACTATGAAAGACCAATACTGCTGGGTGTTTTAAGTGTTATTAGGTCTACCAAGCTGAATACAACTCAAATGAGCGTCGAGTACATTATATTTTTTGAATGAATTACATCATTGATTCCCAAACTTGGTCCTCAAGGCACCCTAAAGCTGGATACACACTAGACGATATATTGGACTATTTGTCGCTTTGAGGCAAATCAGAATGACAAATAATCCAGTGTGTAGGCACTATTGCCCGCTCTCATCGTTCATCTCGTCTGCATATCTGCCTGAAGTGCAGGCAGATCCGAAGATCTGGTGGCTGACACCATGCTTGAGTTGAGTTACAGAGGATGACACCACAGAGTATGTTGTGGTAAGGAAGATGGTGCAGCAGAGTATGTTGTGGTAAGGAGGGTGACACTGCAGAGTATGTTGTGGTAAGGAGGATGGTACCACAGAGTATGTTGTGGTAAGGAGGATGGTGCAGCAGAGTATGTTGTGGTAAGGAAGATGTTGCAGCAGAGTATGTTGTGGTAAGGAGGGTGGCACTGCAGTGTATGTTGTGGTAAGGAGGATACAGGGTATGATAAGGTAAGGAGGCAGGCAACACAGAGTATATTGTGGTAAGGAGGATACAGCATATGATAAGGTAAAGAGGAAGGTACAGCAGAGTATGTTGAGAATAGCAGAGTATGTTGTGGTAAGAAGGATGGTACAGCAGAGTATGTTGAGGTAAGAAGGATGGTACAGCAGAGTATGTTGAGGAAAAAAGGATGGTATCACAGAGTATGATAAGATAAGGAGGATGGTACCACAGAGATGTTAAGAAAAGCAGGATGGTACAGCAGAGTATGTTGAGGTAAGAAGGATGGTACAGCACAGTATGTTGAGACAAGAAGGATGGTACAGCACCGTATGTTGAGACAAGAAGGATGGTACAGCACCGTATGTTGAGACAAGAAGGATGGTACAGCACAGTATGTTGAGACAAGAAGGATGGTACAGCAGAGTATGTTGAGGAAAGAAGGATGGTACAGCAGAGTATGTTGAGGAAAGAAGGATGGTACAGCAGAGTATGTCGAGACAAGAAGGATGGTACAGCAGAGTATGTTGAGGTAAGAAGGATGGTACAGCAGAGTATGTTGAGGTAAGAAGTATGGTACAGCAGAGTATGTTGAGGAAAGAAGGATGGTACAGCAGAGTATGTTGAGGAAAGAAGGATGGTACAGCAGAGTATGTCGAGACAAGAAGGATGGTACAGCAGAGTATGTTGAGGTAAGAAGGATGGTACAGCAGAGTATGTTGAGGTAAGAAGTATGGTACAGCAGAGTATGTTGAGGTAAGAAGGATGGTACAGCACAGTATGTTGAGACAAGAAGGATGGTACAGCAGAGTATGTTGAGGAAAGAAGGATGGTACAGCACAGTATGTTGAGACAAGAAGGATGGTACAGCACAGTATGTTGAGACAAGAAGGATGGTACAGCACAGTATGTTGAGACAAGGAGAACAGCATATTGCGCCCATATAGTAAATGAAGTGTTATTTGCCTTACCTCACTTATGTACTTTGTTTGTTCTATAGTGTGGACCACACATAGCAGCTGTCCCATATTACAACCTAAATTATGGAGAAGCCCACTACTGCCATTGATCCCACGTGTAAGAGCAGAGTTCCTCCAGTGTAAGACATTTTATTACAAGAATCTTTTCTCATCTTACCCTTTACGTGTCAAATTTCCCCAACACCCTTACTTGTTATAATTCATTTCAATGACCTGTGACCTATGACCTTCTTGTATCCAGATTACCGTGATATCAGCCTGGACCCAGACACTGCCCATCATAACTTATGTCTTATGCAAGAAAATCGCAGAGTTCTGTGCAAGCTGCAGCCTCAGGCTTACCCAGAACACCCAAGAAGATTTGATCATTACACCCAAGTGCTGGGTAGGCAGCCAATGGCCCATGGGCGTCACTATTGGGAGGTACATTTGTCTGGAAATCGTGTAAACTTGGGTGTCACCTACCATGATATCGCCCGCAAAGGGCACCAGAGCTACTGTTTGGCAGGAAGAAACTCACAGTCTTGGTGCTTAGAGTGGAGCAGTACCCGCTGCTATGCCTGGCATGATGGGCAAAGAGTTTTGGTAGCCACAGGACAGCAGGAGAAACTGGGTGTGTTTCTAGACTGGGATGCAGGCAGTCTGTCCTTCCACGAGGTATCAGACAATATGTTACTTCTGCATCAGTTTCATTCTTCCTTCATCCAGCCTGTGTACCCAATTTTTTTCATCAGCTGGAACTCAATCATGTCCCTTGGAGAAGGAACATCAACTCATCACACTGTAAACAGCAAGCGCTTCCACAGGCAACTATCAGCAAACTTTTGACTAAAAATTTGATCCTTTCCGAACTGCAAACCATTTACTATTGGGCTACTCTTCTGCAACCTACATCTTAACTACATCTTTAACTAAATAATTATATTCTGAATAGTCCTCTTTCTTCCACTTTTTAATATACTTTTACTAAATTTGCTCAAATTGTACAATACTGTAAACCATTGTGGGTGACACATAATACATACAGTTCGAATATAAATATACAATTGGACTTTTTTTTTCCCCTTATACAAATCGGATTGTAACGTTTTGTAACTGTATGATTCTACCATAACATAGCTGTAAAATCAAATCTACGTTTGTGTGGATTAATCTTATTTTTTAAAAAATCCTTTAAATTTATGACTCCATTGTAAAACTCTGTGTTGTGTGTGGTGACGTGGTAATAAATACAAATAATTTGATAAGAACTGTGGCCCTAATTCAGAGCCGGACGCTCTGACAGAGCGCTCGCTTTGAATCAGGGTGTCTTTTATTTTTTTTTATGGAGCGGCCTCCTGGCCGCTCGCATTGCTGTGGGTTCCCACCCACAGCTAATGCGAGTGGCCAGAATGATGGAGGCGATGGTCAAGACCATCGCAACCATCGGGCTTGCGACAAGACCCTTGTGGTAGGGTCTCGTGGCCGCAAGCCCCAGAGAGCTTTCGGCTCAAACAGAGCATGGGAACGCCTCCGTCTGGGCAGCCACCCCCCCTGCCCACCCACCAAAGGGGGCGTGCTGTCACTCAACATCGACAGCATGCCCCCTTTGGTGCGAGACCCGGAGCGACGGATTGCCCATCGCTATCCGGGTCTCACACATGTGCATGACAGAGCCGGCTCCGTTGTGCGCATGCGCTCTGGGCCAAAATCGACCCGGTTGCGAGCACAGCGCTTGCGACTGGGTCTGAATCAGGCCCTTAGTCACATGCTGGTTCCATACTATTCACCTCATATTTTTGGGTAGACTTGGCATCTGTGTCTTAGGGCAGTGGTTCCCAAACATTTTTGAATCACGACGCCCTAGACTATCAGCATTGTTTTCATGGCACCCCTAAGCCAATAGTTTGTTATTGAGAAATTCAGAAAAAATAAATAATTAAGTAAAGTGTGCTTACCTGTCATCCTTCGGTTCCGTTATGTGGTGGTGGACAGGTTTACGCTTCTGTTTGTCCACATATTTACATTACAGTGACTAAATAATTTGATTTGGTGCTAGACCACCAACCTGAGGCACCCCTGCAAGTGTCCCGAGGGTGCCACGGCGCACAGTTTGGGAACCACTGTCTTAGGGACTATTTTTTAAAGCTGTGATAATTGCTTAGAAACTTTTCCGTTATATGCTGCAAAACATGTTTCAGTGCAATCTATCACTGCCCTCCTTTCAATAAGCAGCTGTCTAATCACAGGCTAACCATTACACTTAGGGCCTGATTCAGACCCACTCGCGAGCGGCTGTCCGCAAGTGGGTCGATGGTCTCCACTGCGCATGCGCGACGAGCGAAGGACTTTCCTTCGCTCGTAGTGTCTGATCAAAGGGGGCGTGCTGTCGATGTTGATTGACAGCACACCCCCTTTGGTGGGCGTGCCAGGGGCGTGCCTCCCAGACGGAGGCGTTCCCAAGGGAACGCCTACCGTCAGAAGCCGGAACCACTGACATCACTAGTGATGTCAGTGGGAGTGATTTTGGCTCTGATAGAGCCAAAATCACTCCTGGCCCTGCGGTTGAAAAACTCAACCGCAGGCTTCTGCTCGCAGTGGCGATGGTCGCGATGGTCAAGACCATCGCGACCATCATCCTGCACGCTCGTATATGCTGTGGATGGTGACCCACAGCTATACGAGCGTCCAGGAGCACGCTCCATATTTATGGAGGGGGGCCCTGATTCAGAGCGAGCGCTCTGGTCAGAGCGTCCGGCTCTGAATCAGGGCCTTAGACCGCTAATATCCCTGCACACATGCAGCCTTGTCTGCACCGGAATCGGGCTCTGAAAACTTTTAGAGCTTGATAAATAGCACAACCACAGCATTCCCATACATTGTGTTTGGACTGCTGTGTTCTCTGAAACTTACAGTTACTAGCTTACTAAATAGAGATGTTACTTAGAATTGCTTTAATCATGTGGAAACAGGTGTTTTCCCGATTATCGGGGGTGGGGATGTTGATAATCAGTCTCCATAATCTTGTATGATTTCTATACCTCTAAAATATATCAGGACAAGTGACAACCTTAAGTATTGGAAGTTTAAATAATGCTTTTATATCCAGATATTGCATGGTAGAAAAGATAATAGCAGCAATTGCTCTGCCGGTACAAATACATAAATGTTAGTTCTGCACAGCATCCTACTAATGCCCAGGTGACAACGCCCCAGTTCATTGACCATGCAGTAGAAACTTCTCCTGGTGTGACTGATCAGCAAATCAAAGATTGCCATATGCAGCGCTGCACGCACCAGGGTCACCGCTCAGACTCCTTAGACTGACGAGCCCTCTGCCTACGAAGCTTGACAAACATGGCGGCTTCCTTTTCAGAACGACGACAGTCCAGGAGTTGCAGGATGCGATCTCCTGAGAAGAAGACAAAGTTTTGTTTTATTCCTTATTTAAATGTTGATGATTAACAAACTCTGGAAAAAAGGAAGAACTGCTGTTAATGTCATTGTGATGAAAGTCTGCTTTCTGTTGGGTTATCTGACTGGATCCTTGTGCATTAGGAAACGCATTAATCTTGTTTCGCTTGCATTCACTACTATGGTCAGAACTGACTTCTCCTGTCTACCCATAACCAGGGCTGGTGCTACCATTAGGCGGCTGCCTAGAGGCGCCGGTCACTGGAGGGTGCCGCTCAGTCCACAAAATAAAAAAAAGATGTCTCTTTCAGTCCCAGACAGGTTGGTTTAGTGTGTGTGGGGGTGGTTTTATTGAGTGCTGACAGGGTTAGAGTATGTGCGTGTGGGTATAATGAGTGCTGGCAGGGTGAGTGTTTGTGTATGTGGAGGGTAATGGGTACTGACATATATTGGAGCACAGCTGTGTGGCATAAATATATTGGGGCATGGATGGTTGGCGTACTGTATTGGCGGCACAGCTATATGGCGCATAAAGAATTTGGGGCATTATTTGGCATAATTTATGGCTATGTGGTATACAATCACTTTCGTGCACAGCTGTGTGGCATATCTATTGGGGGCACAATGTGTGTCATTATGTATTGGGGGCACAAATGTGTGTCATATTATGTATTGGGGGCACAATGTGTGTCATGTATTGGGGGCACAAATGTGTGGCATATTATGTATTGGGGCATAAACATGTGACATATGTATTGGAGGCATTGACGCGCAGGGGATACAGCTGTGTGGCATACAAAGAATTGTGGAACATCACATATTATGAATTGGGGCAGGGTTATGAGGCACAGTGTGATTTTGGGGCTCTGCTGTGTGGCATATTATAAATTAGCATCACTAATATGTGGCATAGTATAAATTGGAGGGAGCAGGGGCGATGGGTGAAATGTTGCCTAATGCACCCAGACACCTTGCACCGGCCCTGCCCATAACAAATATGTATTGTCCAGTCATCAGATTATTGGAGCACTATGGAAATTCCAGAATCCACTCCCACTATGCCATGCGACAGTGGGCCTTTATGTGGACAATAATATGCAGACTTTTTTGCACAGGATAATGATTTTTGTATGTCCCTGCTGGAGATTTATCAAAAGTAGTGCAATGGAACAATGTGGTGTTGCTCATGACAACCAAACAGGTTTTAACTGTCCTTGATTTTTAGTGCAACACCATTTTCTGTTTGCTTCAGGTCTTATAAATGTGTGCCACTGAGATGCTCTGCAGCAAGCATTGATACTGGCCATCTCTATAATGGTGAGTAAAGAGAATTTATACGCCACCTGTAGTGACTCTGTTATGTGTCTATACTTACTCCTTCTCCCTATTTGGCCGTCTGATATAGATAGAAGCAGTGTCCAACTTAAACAGAGGAGTTGTATCTTACACTCGTTATAGAAGGGACCTGGACAATTCCAAGTTTATGTCAGTGGTTGATTTTTGGCATGTGTGAATAAAGCTTTTCCATGGCTTGGCCTGCGTTGTCCTATCTTACGGTTTGTTAGCTCAGTAGTAGTAGCGGATTGGCCATTTTAGTGCAAACGACACAGAATTGAAGGAATTGACCTTCTGAGTATACTGTATGTATTTGTGACCTTTCCGTTTCTATGCTATGATGAAAGTACCATATTGTGGTGAATTGAGGGAAATTGGGGACTGATTCAGAGAATTACATATCTCTCTGATGTTTAATAATCTGCGATGTCGCTCGCAGGGCCCCAAATGCTGCAGCATGACTGACTTGCTGCTGGCGTTTGTGGGCGGTGACGGAGAGCGTTCCAGAAAACGGAGGTGTGTAGGCTCCATATCCAGGGCGTGCTGAAGCCAGTGGCTGCGTCCTTGCACGCAGCTTCATTTGCCCCAGCATCGTGACTTTCCCGGACATCCTGAGTAACCGGAGGGTTACTCAGATGTCCGATGGTCACGCAGCTGATCTGATGCTGCGACTTCAGATGCAGCAGCGTATCAGAGAAGCCGGCAGTGGGCATCTTTTTACTGAAGATGTCTCCTGCGGCTTTTGCATAATTTCACACAGCTGCTGCGTAAAGTGCCCATCTCTGAATCAGGCCCTTGGTCATCTGACTACACTAAGTTGTGTATCATGTGGATATGGATTTGCCTGTGCGAACAATGGAGAATCATCCCATCAGTCCAGCTATTATTTACACATGGGTCCAAATGACCAAAATGGTGATACCAACCAATAAAACCATTGTTGGGGCCAAACTAGCTGCACAAAATATCCATTGGAGTAATAATTCTGATGGCATTGTGTCTAATTACATATCTACTTATCTATACTATCACACTTTAGCAATTGCCATTGTCACCCTGTAATGAGGGAGACATGTGACTATGTGACAACAAAGAAAGCAGCTGTAATTATACCGTTCTCACTGGAAAAGCAGAAAAATAAAGTACCGATTTTATACTGCTCAGTCCGACTACTGCGCAGTGCACACAGCATAGCACCCAGGGCTGATTTGAATTAAAAACCAGTCAGATCTGCCCATGTTTTAAGGCCTGATGTACAACATTTATCCGAACGATGAGGCGAGACTGTGCACGTTTAGATGTGTGTACATGATGTCTGACATTTCTGCCCGATAGATCATGTAAAACGTCTCTGACGATCTGTAGGCCATATGTTGGTTCAGATCGGAATGATAATTCAGTAGAGTGTACACTACAAATCGGATCTTATTAAGATTGTTTCATCTCACAGAAAAACAAGAGATATGGTAAGAACTTACCTTTGTTATCTCTGTTTCTACGAAGTCCATAGGGTCCACAGGGTTGACCTTGGGGTTATAGCTGGAACAGGATCCATGGGCACCACACAGTTAAGCTTTTAGCTCCCAGGATGCACTTGGGTCCTCCTCTATACCCCGCCCCCGAGCCACAGGCACCTCAGTTGGTAAGCAGCCTAGGCCGGAGGAGAATATGGAACAGAGAGAAGGAAGACTGGAACACACAAGAAACCATACTCACAGCAATAGGAGACGGAAAACCGGTGACCAGCCACACAGCCCATTTGAAGCCAGGTGCGTCAGGGCGGGCGCCCTGTGGACCCTATGGACTTCGTAGAAACAGAGATAACAAAGGTAAGTTCTTACCATATCTCTTGTTTTCTACTTCAGGGTCCATAGGGTTGACCTTGGGGATGTCCCAAAGCAGTACAACTAAGGGCGGGGACGCTCCTGTGCTGAAAGGAGTACCCGGCGCCCAAAGGATGCATCCTGAGAGGCAAAGGTGTCAAACGCATAGAACCTCAAAAACGTTTGAATTGAAGACCAAGTGGCCGCCCTACACAGCTGAACAGCAGAAGCGCCACGTCTAGCAGCCCAAGAGGGACCCACAGAACGAGTGGAATGAGCCTTAACAGAGGCTGGCACAGGTAAGCCCTCCTGTGCATAAGCCTCACAAATAACGGAACGAAGCCAACGGGCTAACGTTTGTTTGTTGGCAGGCCAACCCCTCTTGTGAAAACCAAAGAGGATAAACAAGGAATCAGACTTCCTAACCGAAGCCGTCCGGTCTACATAAATTCTAAGCGCCCGGACCACATCTAAGGAAGTCTCACCAGCTGAAAGATCAGGGGACTGAAAAGCTGGCACAACAAGTTCCTGATTAATATGGAACTTCGAGACCACTTTGGGCAAAAACTCAGGACGAGTGCGGAGCACCGCTCTGTCCTGGTGAAAAATCAGGAAAGGAGGGCGACAGGAAAGCGCCCCCAATTCAGACACCCTCCTGGCCGAAGCAATTGCCAGGAGAAAAACCGTCTTAAATGTCAGCCACTTGAGCTCCACCGCCTCAAGAGGCTCAAACGGAGGACCCTGCAGGACCCGTAGCACCACCGCCAAGTCCCAAGGAGCCACAGGAGGCACAAAGGGAGGCTGGATCCTGAGAACACCTTGGAAAAAGGTGTGAACGTCTGGTAGTATTGCAATCCGCCGTTGAAACCACACGGACAAGGCGGACACATGAACCTTCAGAGATGCAAGGCGTAAGCCGAGATCCAATCCTGACTGAAGAAATTCCAAGATCCTAGAAACTCGGAACACCTGAGGATCATAAAGTCTGGACTCACACCACTGAAAGTAAGTGTGCCACACTCTGTGATAAATCCGTGCTGAAGCAGGCTTGCGTGCCCTGAGCATCGTACCAATAACCGAACTGGAGAAGCCCCGAGACCTCAAGACGGCTGTCTCAAGAGCCACGCCGTCAAAGACAGCCGACCCAGATCCGGGTAAAGGCAGGGCCCCTGAGACAACAGGTCCCGACGTTGAGGAAGAAGGTACGGAGCGTCGATGGAGAGGCTCCTCAGATCGGAGTACCAAGGACGTCTGGGCCACGCCGGAGCTACCAGCACGAGCATGCCGCCGTCCTGCTTGAATTTCCGCAGAACCCGAGGAAGCAGGGATATCGGAGGAAACAGATACGCCAGGTGAAACGTCCATGTCACCGACAGCGCGTCCACCAGACTTGCACCTGCGTCTCTTGTCCTTGACCCGTAAACGGGCAACTTGTGATTGTGACGGGAGGCCATCAAGGCCAGCTCCGGCAGTCCCCACCTGTCCACGAGTAGCTGAAACACCTCTGGGTGAAGCGACCATTCCCCGGGATGCACGTCGTGACGGCTGAGGAAGTCCGCCTCCCAATTGAGGACTCCGGGGATGAAGACCGCAGAGATCGCTGGAATGTGACCCTCCGCCCAAGACAGGATACGAGACACCTCCGACATCGCTGCCTGACTGCGAGTTCCGCCTTGGTGATTGATATACGCCACCGTGGTGGCGTTGTCGGACTGCACCTGTACCGCCCTTCCGTGAAGAGCGGGGCCGGACGACTGCAGGGCCTTGTATACTGCCCGCAGTTCCAGGATGTTGATGGGGAGAAGTGCTTCTTCCGCTGACCAACGACCCTGAAGCGACAAAGAGCCGGTCACTGCCCCCCAACCCCGGAGACTGGCATCCGTCGTGAGCAGGACCCAGTCCGGGATCCAAAATGGGCGCCCCTCGACCAGATGAGCTGTCTGAAGCCACCAAGCCAAAGATAGCCGAACGTCCGGAGACAACACCAGCACCTGAGAGCGGATCCGGTGAGGTAACCCGTTCCATTCTGATAGAATCAGCCCCTGCAGGGGCCGGGAATGGAACTGGGCAAATTCCACCATGTCGAATGTCGACACCATGGACCCCAGAACTCTCATAGCCGAATGGACCGACAGGCGGCAACGGCTCAGGCAACTGCGTATCCGCAGCTGTAGTGAGGCGACCTTCTCCGGAGTCAGGAAGATCCTTTGCTGACGCGAATCCAGCAGGGCTCCCAAATGAACCATCCGCTGTGATGGAATCAGAGAGGACTTTTTCCAATTTATCAACCACCCGTGTGCTTGCAGGCAAGCGATCGTCAGGTGGAGATGTTGAAGCAGTACCTCCGGGGAGCTCGCCAGCAACAGGAGGTCGTCCAGGTACGGCAGTAGCCGTACATTCTGGTTCCGAAGATGTGCGGCCATGACCGCCATAATCTTCGTGAACACCCTCGGTGCCGTGGAGAGACCAAAGGGTAGCGCCCGGAACTGATAGTGGTGTTGAAGGATAGCGAACCTCAGATACCGCTGGTGTGAAGATGCTATCGGAACATGGAGGTAGGCGTCCTGGATGTCCAGGGACACCATGTAATCCCCCGGTTCCATCGCCAGAATGATGGAACGTAACGTTTCCATCCTGAACTTGGGAACTCTGAGGAATTTGTTCAGAGACTTCAAGTTGAGGATAGGGCGATGAGAACCATTGGGTTTCTGCACCAGAAACAGAGACGAATAATACCCCGTCCCTCGTTGTGATAGAGGAACGGGAACAATGACCCCTGCTTTCAGCAAGGACTCTATAGCCTCCTGAACCTGTAACGCCTTGGTCTTGTTCTGAGAAGGACTTGTGCAGAAAAACTGGTGGGGTGGTCTGTGCCGAAAAGACAGGGCGTACCCCTGGGAGACCACTTCTCGAACCCAGGCATCCGTGGTGGTATTGTGCCAGCACTGGGCAAATAGAAGAAGTCGGCCTCCCACTCTGAGGTCCCCCAGAGGGAGGCCCGTCCCATCAGGCCGCAGGTTTATCTTCCTGCTTGGAAGAAGGGCGCCGAGCACTCCAGGCTTGCTTCTTGGGTTTAGAGGCCATCTTACTCGCAGACTGTCTCGGGAAGGACTGACCTTTCGCCTTACCCTGAACCCGAAAGGAACGAAAAGCCGAACTCCGAACCTTAGCAGGCAGTGCCGCCGAAGGGAGGAAGGCCGACTTGGATTTAGCCAGGGTGTCCACTATTTTGTCCAAGTCCGGACCAAATAGTAATTCCCCATTGAAAGGTAAGGCCTCCAGACCTTTCTTTGAATCAGAGTCCGCTCTCCAGGACCGCAACCATAAGGATCGGCGGGCAGACACCGCTGCAGCCGATACCCGCGAGGTCAGCAGACTAGCATCTAAAGAAGCTTCTCCAATGTAAGAAGCGGCGTCCCTCATTTGTCCCAACAACGCCCGCTGGACATCCGGAGCGTCGTCCGGGAAGGTATCTTCCAATGCATTGGCCCACCCCTCAATGGCCTTGGCCACCCAGGAAATGGCCATGGACGGTCGGGCCACCGCCCCGGAGAGGGAGTAAATAGACTTTAAGCAAGTCTCAACTTTCCTGTCCGTGGGATCCTTCAGCGAAGATATCGACGGTAATGGTAAGGTGGCGCCCCGAGTTAAACGGGTGACATGGGAATCCACCGCCGGTGGAGTTTCCCATTTTTTACAATGTGCCTCAGGGAAGGGGTAATTAGAAGCCAACCGCTTCTGAGGAAGGAATCTCTTACTGGGCGCCTGCCAAGCTACCGCCATATGATCCGTCAACTGATCCGACAGGGGAAACACCGCAGAAGCCACCTTAGTTTTTTTGAAACTAGGAAACTTCGACCTAGGAACCGGTGCCTCATCCTCTATAAGAAGAATAGCTCGCACCGCCCTAACTAGTGCTCGCACATTAATGGACGACTTGGTATCCATTTCCTGGACCGAGGCGTCCGAGTCCGTGTCATCAGGGACCTCCCCATCATCTGAGGAACCCTCTGAGTCCGATACCTGAGCAGCCCGTGTCATGAGTGGGCGTTTAGAAATCCTAGAAGGCATGTCAGTCTGCAACATTGACTGAAAAGCCGAGGAAGCGGCCGCCAAATTTTGCACGGAGTTGGAGAGCACATCCACCCATGGTGGAGGCGTCGCCATAGGGGCCTGAAAAGGTACCACAGGCTGCTGCGGCACAGGGGAAGCCTGTATATACATAGGCAACCCCGCATAGGGACCAACTGATTGAGACCCAGGAGGACTCCGCAATAACTGCGGGACACCCGGGGAATGGGGGATGGTCGGCTGGGGCACCGCCCTAGTAGGGAGAGCAGTCGGGACCGACAGACGGTCCGCAATAGACACCAGCACTTGAGAAAACATCGCCCACGGTGGTTCCTGCGCCAGAGAAGGTCTGGATGGACCAGGAGCCACCTGGCATCGACTACACAGGCCATCCTGTGACAAATCCTCCCTATCTACTCCTGCAGAACAGCGTCCGCAGGAGGCCAACACCGGAGCCACTGAGCGCTCAACCTCCTCGTCTGACATGACAGAATATATTATCTATCTGGCACCAGGGTAGAAGTAAAACGCACTCACCGGTGTGCTGAACAACAGCCCACAATATGGCACTGAGTAGCACACAACTGTATGTGACGGACCTCACAAATACGTGATCTATATAAGTGAGGTCAGTAGAAACGCCCCTCCCCCACACACCTGCAGGGCTTGTAGGAGAAGTAAAGGGATAGGTATAAGCTGACAGTAAGCGGAAAATAAGCACAGACAGGCAGCACTAGCAAAAAGTCACATACCATGCAGGAAGATATACTCACTGCACCTTTACACTACAATCAACCTGCCCAGATTCAGTGTCTGGGAGGGCTATAGTGCTGTGTACGCTGTCCTTAATCAGGGGAGAGGTACACAGGGGGACCGGTCCGCGTGCTCCCTGAGATCTGCGCTGCCACTGGGAAAATGGCCGCTGGAGACCTCAGAGGAGGAGTGGCCGAGGAATCTGCAGCTCAGCGACGCCAGACTACGTGCTGAAAGGCGCGCTGAGCTGAGGGGAGGAGCCGCTGACAGGGAAGGCTTCCTCCCCTGGCTGGCCATAACCCCAGGGATGCTGGCTTCCCGCTTGCCGGTTATCCCTGGTGGTCTAGTGGTCCCACGGGTTATGGGGGGGCCCGCCGCCACTGCCAGCAGCCTCCGGTCTGTCCCCGGGACCGGAGGCTAAAGGACTGCATTTAAGGCATTCCGCGCGCCGCCGCTAGCCAGCGACGCGCGGCTTACCTGAATCCCCGGCGACTCCGGCAGCAGTCCTGGGAGGTAGACAGAGTCCGGCTAGTACGGACTCTGTCCTCCCGCCGCGATCCCCAGATCAGTACTGGCGTCGCGGCGCCAGTCGGGGATCAGAGCGGCAGCGTGGGCGTCTGTACAGACAGCCCTTCGCTGCCGTCTGTAGTAAAAAGATTAAAAATAAATAAAATTTAACTTAAAATAAAAAGCTTCTGGGGGCTGCTCCTGCAGCCCCCCTGCGCGGTGACCGACTCCGGCCGGGCACCAGCTTACACTGAGGTGCCTGTGGCTCGGGGGCGGGGTATAGAGGAGGACCCAAGTGCATCCTGGGAGCTAAAAGCTTAACTGTGTGGTGCCCATGGATCCTGTTCCAGCTATAACCCCAAGGTCAACCCTGTGGACCCCCTATGGACCCTGAAGTAGAAATGTCAGTTTGTGAGTATAATCTTTTAGGTGTGTACCTAGCTTAACATTGTAGTCTAGAAATCTAATAGAACAATAGCGCAGGATGGTAACATACTGAGCAGGAAAGAAAAGGAAGTAAAAGATTATTCACATGCAGATAAATAAAACACATTTTGAAGTTGCTTAAGTTTTCCGGTTGTGGGCCTAATTCAGAGATGTACGCAAACCTGATGTTTTACGTACATCTCTGATGGTGTGAGATCTGCGCATGCGCAGTTGCTGCACCGTGCATGTGCAGATCTCGTTCTGCGAGATTGATCGCAATGCGTTGGATGCTGCAGCCGGATTGACACCCCCCATATGCTGCTTATTATGACACGCCCCCAACTACCCACCCAGTCTGTATCTTACTTTCTTCAATGCAATCTGCACGCCTGACCCCCCAGGAGTACTTATTGCAATAGTCTTAAGTTGTGTGATGTTCATGGGTCACCACTATTGTACTTTGCACGGGGAATCAGTCTGTAGAACCGTCAGACAGAGCTCCATTCAAATTAATGTTTGTGAAATTATTTTAAACTGCTTTGCTAAATTTCAGAATGAAGTCCTGCTCATGTATGATAGAGATGTGCGTAATGTGTCTCTATATGAAAGTGTACATACAACTAGTGTAGTGCAATCTGCAGTACATATACTTGTGTTTTAAACAGAATGCAAATTCATTAGTGTTCCAAAAAAAGATAAGACCTGACCATTGAGTTGTGGGTGAGACAGGGGCAGCCGAGTCTGTGGGATGATGGTTGCAGTATCACTGATCTCCTCTTTTAGCCCAGGAACATCCGCAAGAGGTAAGAAAGCCTCTCCCTCCAGCTCATTAGACAGCAGAGTATCATAATCAAACACTGTCAGCAAAAGACATGCCCCAGGAACCTCACACTGCTCCAGGGTCACCAGGCTGACGGAAAGAGAGAATATTTAAAGTAATACATTTTACAAAATATAAATTGTACAATAGCTTTATACAATGTTAAAGATTATTATCTAACAGAAAAACAAATAGAACAAAATACAGGAAATGCAACTTTTACACAACCTTAGGCAAACGGATTGTCCACAGCTTTCCCAGCATTTCATTTGCTAATAAATATACTCAAGTTATTGATGTCACTCACAAGTCAAAGGTCTCGTCATACAGAGGGTTCAGCTCATTCTTTTTGATCTGTGTAGAACGTGGCTCCACTGCTGGAAATAAGTGTTTTGGTTCCAGCATTAGCTGCACAAAGGGGTCACTGCTGCCTGCATAGAAGAACAAGTTCCATAATCACACTCTCTGAAAGGCTCTAACTAATATTTTATTGTGTTCATTTGATAATTACACTAAACACACCCATTAAAGATACATTGCTGAGGGATAAACTTATTATTTATTCCTTGTAAAATATATTATATTGGTTGTTATTAAAGTTTTTTCCTAAAAGCGAGCTCAGCAGATACTTGTGAATAAAATAGAGGTAAACAGCAGCTTATAATGACTGCTCTGTACAATCTCTGTAATGAATGCACTATGCACTCTCTCTCTCCAATTACTGCTCTGTATTCTCTCTCTCTCTCTTTAGATTGCTCTGTACTCTCTCTCTCTACTGACTCCTCTGTACTCTGACTGCTCTCTACTGACTGCTCTGTACTCTGACTGCTCTCTACTGACTGCTCTGTACTCTGACTGATCTCTACTGACTGCTCTGTACTCTGACTGCTCTGTACCCTCTCTCTACTGACTCCTCTGTAGTACTCTGACAACACTCTACACTCTCTCTACTGACTGCTCTGTGCTCTCTGACTGCTCTGTACCCTCTCTCTACTGACTGCTCTCTACTCTCTCTCTCTCTCTCTACTGACTGCTCTGTACTTTTTCTTGATCTCTTGACTGCTCTGTACTTTCTTTCTGTTGACTGCTCTGTACTATCTCTCTGAGTATGGAGCAGTCAGTAGACAGAGAGAGAGTACAGAGCAGCCAACAGAAAGTATAGAGCAGTCAAGAGATCAAGAGAAAGTACAAACCAGTCAGTAGAGAGATATATGAAGCAGTCAGTAGACCATCTCTCTCTGACTGCTCTGTACTCTTTTTTTTCTCTCTTGACTGCTCTGTACTCTCTCCACTGACTGCTCTGCACTTTCTTTCCACTGACTGCTCTGCACTCTCTCCACTGACTGCTCTGCACTCTCTCTCCACTGACTGCTCTGCACTCTCTACTGACTGCTCTGTACGCTCTCTACTGACTGCTCTGTACGCTCTCTCTCCACTGGCTGCTCTGCACTTTCTTTCCACTGACTGCTCTGCACTCTCTCTACTGACTGCTCTGTACTCTCTCTTTCTCCACTGACTGCTCTGCACTTTCCACTGACTGCTCTGCACTCTCTCTCCACTGACTGCTCTGTACTCTCTACTGACTGCTCTGTACGCTCTCAACTGACTGCTCTGTACTCTCTCTCTCCACTGACTGTTCTGCACTTTCTTTCCACTGACTGCTCTGCACTCTCTTTCTACTGACTACTCTGTACGCTCTCTACTGACTGCTCTGTACGCTCTCTCTCTCTCTACTGACTGCTCTGTACTCTCTGTATAATGAATGCTCCGTACTCTCTTTCTACTGATTGTTCTGTACTCTCTCTCTCTGACTGCTCTATATTTTCACTCTCTACTGGCTACACCAAAGTGAAGGTGGAAAAACTTTGATCCTACAGCTCCCAGTCTAATAGTAGTGTAATACAGGCAGCAATACTTAACCCAGTGGTTCCCAAACTCAGTCCTAAAGGCACCCTAACTGTCCAGGATATCCATGCTTGACCACAGGTGACTTAATTAGTACCTCAGTCAATTTTATTTAGCCACATGTGCTGTGCTCAACCATGGATCTCACTAAAACCTGAACTGTTGGGGTGCCTTGAGGACTGTGTTTGGGAACCTCTGACTTAGCCATTAAATTTTGAGACAGTTGAGCCTGCATGCTCGATTGAAAAGTGTAGATACCCGAGACCCACACAATAAAATGCAGCAAGCCCTGGCACCTTAATGTAACGGGAGTAAAAATGGGTTTTTCCCTCACCGTACATACATTTCAGACTTTATTACACTACACCTCACCTACCACAGAGCATGACAATGACCGCCATTATAATGCATATATTATGCTGAGAGTTTTAGTGACCGCCATATAATGCAGAGAGCATTGTAGCAGCCGCAATATCATGCAGAGAACATCACAGTGACCGTCGAATAATGCAGAGAACATCTCTCAGTAATTAAGTGGATAAAAAAAGTGAATGCTATAGAAAAAGAAAGTACAGTACTAAGCATTACCTGAACGTTGAAACCTGTGCCCAGTTTGCCCACCTAAGCTGACATCTGATCCAGGCAGCAGCAGAAGTAGGGAACTGCTCGTGCACCCAGTAATACAGTTGTTGCTAGGGTTGGACTGCATGACTGGGACTTGCCTCCCTATAGTATGACAACCCGGTGGGCCAATAGAGGAAGCCAGAGGTGGGTCCGCACAATTACACAAGAGGAGCGTTCGTAAAAGTTCAGTGTATATAAAGCTGTGTCTACTACACGGGTGCATCTGCCACCCACTCCCTGGGCTGTCCCAGTTAGCCAGCTTCCGCCAGTCAAATTGCTGCTAGCACTCCCACTCTCTGTCACCCGGCAGCCCCCCTGTACCTGCACCCCTGCCACACACTACATAATGTCCAGATCTAATTCTCTGATGATGTACAGTTAGCTGATAGAATTTTAAACAAATTTATTGACTGGACAGATATAGCTTCTGTGGGGGAGAAAGATGTAATCTGTCTCAACATATGCACTCTACTCACCATTGGAATCCAGGGGGAGGAGATTCACTGCATTGAGGATCTCCACACGTAGTTTCTGCTCTGACTGTCGGTAACTGGCCTTCACTGTGACAGCACCATACTTCTCCGTCATGGATCCCTGTCATAGATTGAAATAGAAATGGTGATTTACCTTATCTACTGAGAACCCCCGTGTGCACAGGGCCTTCGTGCACCATGGACCCAAGTCCATGGTGGAGTTGGGGGGAGGAGTTGGGGCTAGCCACCACCGTGGGAGGGGTGGGGGGGAGTTAGGGTTAGGCTGTGAGGTGGAGGGGGGGCGGAGGTAAGGGTTAGGCTGCAGACAGGGGAGATTAGTCTTAGGCACCACCGGGGAGGGGGAGGGTTAGGGTTAGGCACTAAGGGGGAAGGTTTAGGTTTCGGCACTAACGTATTGGAATAGGGTTAGGGTGCCAGGGGGGAGGGTTAGAATACTTACGGAGCCCCTGTCGGGATTCTAGGCATCCCTGGCGAGTTGGGTATATAATAATTGCGGCAGTACCGCAATTTTTAGTACGTAGACCATACAGCGGGTAAAATAGGTATTGGACATCAACATTTTTCTCAGTAAATATATTTGTAAGGAGGCTATTATAATGAAATTTTCACCAAATGTCAGCAACAACCCCTTTTCTATACAACCCATGCAATCCAAACATGCAAAGAAATGAAACCATAGATGTCCATAAATTAAGTTGTGTGTAATAATGTGAAATGTCACAGGGAAAAAGTATTGAACAGACTTACTGAAATGTATTTAATACTTCGTACAAAAGTCTTTGTTGGCAATGACAGCTTCAAGACGCTTACTGTATGGAGAAGCTAGTCGCATGCATTGTTCAGGTGTGATTTTGGCCCATTCTTCCACACAAACAGTCTTCAAATCTTGAAGGTTCAGTGGGCCTCTTCTATGAACTCTGATCTTTAGTTCTTTCCATAGATTTTCAAGTGGATTCAAGTCAGGTGATTGGCTGGGCCATTCTAGCAGCATTCTTTTCTTTCTCTGAAACCAATTAAGAGTGTCCTTGGCGGGGGTGTGGCCTGACTGCAGAGCTGGGTAGCTGCGTTTTTAGAGAGCTCCCACCATACTAGCTATTAAAACCCCCTTTCTGCACTGGATAGGGGCACCTACTCCTCCTAAAACTCAGTCCCCAACCCACTGTACCCAGCGGATCAATTTGCAGAGGCAGCTAGTTCAGGAGGACCGCTCAAGGCTCCTGGAGTTTTGCGGCCTGTCTCGCGCCAGAAGCCGCGGCCTCAGTTTCAGGCGCCACCCGCTGCAACCCTCACAGTGTAGCGGAGCTCCGAGGCGATCCCTCCTGCTAGCCCCACAGCCTCCAAGAGACTCTAGGTGCCCACCGCACTAGCTGGGAGACCGGCAGTACTAACCGGCGGGTGCGCTGCTGCGGCGCCGTTCTCTCCCCTCAGCTAGCTAGTCACATGACACAGGCTGCTATAAACATCAGTGTCCATCACTGCTCCATATAACGCCGCATTTAAAGGGACTTGGACCTGAGTCACCTCTGCCTCCTTCTGACATACCCAGCTGGCTGAAGCACTTATAAAAAAGGCAGGAGGGGACTTCCTGTATAAACATACTGATCATCCCCATGCTGGAGACCCTGGCCTCACAATTAACTGTTGAGTCAGCCTGAATTACTCCTCACAGATCTATAACTCCTATTATATAACGCCTATTATAGCCTGTCATATTCCTACTCACAGTTTATAAAAAGCATTTTGGATATTGCTTATTTGTATTACTAAAGTTTTGCAAGGCTATATACTGGGCTTTGATCCCCCTCTAGTGGCCATCTGTGGACTTGCAACTAATAAACCTCAACTGCACCAAGCTATATTGTACCTCAGCTCTGCAACCAAAAACCTATTCTTATTAAAATGATCAACATACTCTAAACTCTGTGACCTACATGTGACTCGGAGATCCTATCTATATTCTGGCTTCTGTTATCATAATCCCCTCACCTTTAGCCAAATAACCAGAGTTATACACCCTCGCAACTACCGACGCCTCTAGCCAAAATAAATAATTTTGACCTCATATTCTTTTGAAGCACCATGTTGCAAAGAAATCGCAAGAACTCTGCTACTCCTAAAACTAATATCTCACGGACATGGGAAAAAACGGGCTCTTTTGCACGCCATTCACCAAACTCCGACCCTATTTCGGACCAGGATGATAACCCACTACCAGACACTGCTCTTTCTTCCAAAGATATTATTGCAATCGTTACTAAAATTCTACAATCAGAAATGAGGTTGGTGTTGACAGAATTCAGGTCTGAACTAGCGAACCTTGGCTCTCACACCGACACCCTTGAACAAAAAATGGACGAGGTCTGTCAATATCAAAATGTTGTGGAACAAGAGATCACTGACTTACATACATAATTGGACACCTATAGAGATCATCTTGCAGACTTAGAAAACCGAAATCGACGAAATAATATCCGTATCTGCAATATTCCTGAGAGTACAACAACAGAATCTCTTCCTGAATTTCTAGAGGGCCTGTTTCTTCACTTGATCCCAGATACACTCAAAGACCTACTACATCTAGACAGGGCCCACAGGGCTCTATGCCCGAAACCACCATCGTCACAACCGCCATGAGATGTTATTATACGCTTCCACTATTACAAAACGAAGAAGCAGATAATGTTAGCGGTCCGAGGAATCCCCACAATCTCATTTTCCGGAGCGCAACTACAAATATTTCAGGATCTAGCTCCATCCACATTAAAAAAGAAAGTGTCCTTGGCTGTGTGTTTGGGATCATTATCTTGCTGAAATTTCAACCCTCGTTTCATATTCAGCATCCTGGTAGATGGCAGCAGATTTTCATCACGAATGTCTCGGTATATTTTTCCATTCATCCTTCCTTCAAATATAGGAAGTATGCCAGTACAGTATGCTAAAAAACAGTCCTACACCATGATGTTGCAGTGTTTTTGGGGTGATGTGCAGTGCCATTTCTCCTCCAAACATGGTTTGTATTATGACATTCAAAGAGTTACATTTTGGTCTCATCTGGCCAGTCTATATTATCCCAGTATTTCACAGGCTTGTCCAAATGTTGTGCAGCAAACTTTAAATGAGCTTCAACATGCTCTTTCTTCAGCAATGGAGCCTTGCGTAGTGAGCGTACATACAGGCCATGGCGGTTGAGTGCATTACTAATTGTTTTCTTTTAAACAATTGTACCTGCTAATTCCAGGTCTTTCTGAAGCTCTCCACAAGTGGTCCTTGGCTCTTGGACAACTCTTCTGATAATTCTTTTCACTCTTCAGAAATCTTGCGAGTAGCAACTGGTCATGGCCGGTTTATGGTGAAATTATGTTCTTTCCACTTCCGGATTATGGCCCCGACAGTGCTCACTGGAACATTCAGAAGTTTAGAAATCCTTCTGTAACCAATGCCATCAGTATGTTTTGCAACAATAAGGTTGCGAAGGTCTTGAGAGAGCGCTTTGCTTTGCATCATGAGATGTTTCTTGTGTGACACCTTGGTAATGAGACACCTTTTTATAGCCCATCAGTTGGGACTGAACCACCTTAAATTAATTTACACTGACAAGGGGCAGAATTGCTTTCTAATTACTGATAGATTTCAGCTGGTGTCTTGGCTTTCCATGCTTTTTTGCACTTCCCTTTCTTCATGTGTTCAATACTTTATCCCTGTGACATTTCACATTATTACATATAACTTAATTTATGGACATCTATGGTTTGATTTCTTTGCATGTATGGATTGCATGGGTTGTTGCTGAAATTTGCTGAAAATGTCATTACAATAGCCCCATTATAAATATATTTACTGAGAAAAATGGATTTGTTGAATACTTATTTTACCCGCTGTATATTGGACTTTTGTAATTTAATTCATAATCTTTTTAATTTTACATAGGTCAGGGGGCACATAATTATGTCTTTTTGGTTTCTCTTCCTACAAAAATATTCTTCTCCCCTCTTACTTACGTATATTATTTATGGTACTGGTATGGTGAATTTTAAAGTAAATTAATAAAGCTATTGTTTTATTTGTATAGGGAGATGTGCCCCAACTATAAGAGTGCTTTTCTTTTCTTGTACCTGCAACCTATGTTCTCTCCTTGGGAGCACCCTATCCTTTATATGAGATTATGGGGATATGTTACCGGTGTATTTAGTTTAATGGGTATAGATTTTTATTCCTTAGCTTGCATTCATTCATCTTGAGTGCTGAGGACCCGCACCCCCTTCCCCCCTTTTTTGCCTATTTATGACTTATCTACTGTGACCCTGGCAATGTACATCTGATGTTTTATTCATACACTGGATACTGACTCAGGGGTGCTGTATCCACCAGGGTGGGACCTGCGTGGATTGGGGCTCTCAGCACGTCAGTGTATGCTCTAGTGAAGCTGGTGGCGCTTCATAGGGAGACCAAGTTCAGGCTTGGGTATTCCCTCATCTCTGGTGCAGGCTTCTTTCCATCTATAGGTTTAAGTTCCCAGCCAAGCAATGTCCCGCTCTGGCTCCGTGCTTTGCAGCATGCAGAGTCATGGTTCCTGGCGCACTTTTTCAGGAATCCTCTGCTGTGCCAGGTGCAGATGGAGAGTGGTCTTGGAGGCATCTTCCTCCTTCCAGTGCCCCATTAGACATTTTGCATACAAGGTTTTGTGCTGTCCCAAAGGGTGAGGAGCTACTGTCCTTTTTGATTCATTGCCACTCTCTTGGAGGTTTATATGTGGATTCCCAAGCGGTGGCTGTGAGTCTGTCCAATCGTTGGCGATGGAAAGTCACTACTTTCCCTTCAGCAATATTTCCGTTTTCCTCAGGGAGGCTTAGGAGACGCCGGATTCAGAGGGCTCCGTTCCTTGCACATTAGCTTCCAGTGGATTAATTATCCAAGTGGAAGCACCTGCCACTGTAGTTGCTGTGGTACGTGTTTAGATCACCACACGCCCTTCCAGTGCAGGGCTCAGCATCTGGTAGGGATCCGCTAGTTAGACCTTGGAGGATTGTCTCCGGTTTGTTTTGATAGGTACTAGGGTCGTATACGGCTTTGGCGAGCCTTGACATGGGTGGCATGAGCTATGGAGGTCCGGGGTGGCATGAGGTGACAGGTTCGACCCCCAGCTGTGACGGTATTTCCTTGGACCGTGCTATCATTCCACTCTCAGCCGGCATGTTTTTGCACCAGTTCCGCCGCAGGTATTGAAACTGGGATTCTATCTCCTTCCAAGTTTGAATGACAAATGGCTCATTCCAGATGCTCTTGTCTCTTGGTGCCTTGAGCACTGGTGGGGAAGGGGGGGGGGTGTAGTTCAGTTCGCATGAACTCCCTCCGCTCAGTGATCCACAGAGCGGAGGCCAACAAACAACATCTGGAAATCCTGTCTTCAGGTTTAGTTTTGAGCAGGTAGTTATACTTCTTCAGTAGGTAATTGACTCAGGGCCTGATTCAGCAAGGATTGCAGTTGCTAATATGCAAGCAATTGGCCGATTGCTGCGTTCTGTGCATGCATATGCATTTTCTTTCCAGTGGTGTTGGTTTTTCTTCCGAGAGTCCAAACCGCTTTTACAAGGTGTGCTGCATATTTAACCACTGTTTCATCCACAAGAGGAGCCGTGGAATCTTCTCATCGGCTCTCACACAGGCTCCACTGCAGTCGTTGCGTTCAATGGATCTTCAGTTATTTGCTTGGAAGCTGGTCTTCCTTAGGGCTATTGCCTTCCCTTGGCATAGTTCCGTTTTAGTTGGCAAGCCGCCTTTCCTTGTCTTCCATGAAGATTGTGCGGTATTCCGTACAGGGTTTCGGCCTAGTACTTACTAGGATATTGTCCTCCCGATTCTTCCTCCTGCAGATTCCTGGGACTGGGTTATCCGGCTCTGCTAGTTGTGCTCAGCTCTGCAGATTTCCTTGGATATGTCTTTTTGGTATGCTGCACTGTTCTCTGCGGGTTCTTTCTGACGCACATGAACATGGTTGGCACACCCTTGCTTTGGATCCACTCGGTCATCACTTAAGCCTATTCTGGTGCGGGGCAACCGCCATCAGATCGGGTGTCAGCACCTTCTGCTAGGGTGGCGGCGAAATCATGGGCAGCACGACGCGGGACTTCAGCAGCACAGGTGCACCATTCGACTATCGGGTCCCCTGTCCGCATGTTTGCTTATTTTCACGGGGTTTGTTTGCCTCCGGCTGTACACCCCTACTTGGGGTGTACAGTTCTCCGGTCAGGCATCCTGATAGTTCCCTCCCCTGGGGGCGGCTTTTGAACATCCCATTGTCAGTGTTCCCCAGCATTGCTGCAAGAGAAAATAGAATGTTTGGTCAGTTTACCGTTTAATCATTTTCTCTTAAGCAGGCTGGGGAACACTGCGATGCCTCCCTCATATGCTCATTCGTGCAAGGTTTTGGTTCTTGACCATCTTTTTTTCCCTGCTGGTTTGTTTAGTTGTTCTAAATAGTTTCACTGGGTTACTGCTACTCCTCTCAGGACTCTTTTAAAGAAGTACTGGAATTGTGGGATTGCAGGGGGGAGGAGCATAGGATTTAAAACTACAGTTTCATTAAGTGCCAGCTCCAGCCTCAGTTTACAATCCCATTGTCCAGTGTTTCCCAGCCTGCTTAAGACAAAGGATTCAACGGTAACTTGACCAAAAATCCTATTTTCGTATCTTGTTACTTAGATTATATTCTACATCAGTGCAGTTTTACCCCTTCTTTTTAAATTAAAGATAATAAGAAATATTTTTTTTGCTATTCCCAAACAATAGCTAAACCTTTGCGCAATGACCACTCTTTTATTGAAAGCCAAACATAATATTTGTTTCACTTTGGTAACTGTACTCATTTAATATTAATAAATGGATTCTTTGTGAAGGATTTCTACAGAAATAAGGAGAAAGTAAAAAGTGTATTTATAGTAGGTGCAGGGCGTGCACTGCACCCAGAGTATATTTATCTTGTGCTGGCAAGCTAGTCCCCCTTCCTTCATGGTGCCATCTTCCCAGTGACATGTTAGGAAAGACATGTTAGGCACTGCGCAGGGAAAGTAAAGACTCTCTTGTGTGCATGTACGATCTTCCTTAACGTCACTGGGAAAATGGTGCCCCAGAGGTGGGAGAACCACTTTGCGGCACAAGGCAGGATCGCAGCTGGGAGGGGGGGGTACGGGGGCACGTGTCCTGGGCCCTGGACTTGAGGCTGGTGAGGGAGGAAGGTAGCTGTATGTTTGAGAGACACAGGACCACCGTCATTCTCATGTGGCGCCTGCCGCGAGCCTATCAGAGCTCACAAACCGCCAGCCAGTCAGCAGCGGCTGTCAGTCCACGAGCTCCGATAGGTTTGCAGCTGGCACCACATTAGAATGAAGGCGGTGTTGACAGTTGCCCAGCATGTGACAGCCCCGTCTCGTCCCGCGCCACCCGAGCTCACCCACCGCACGGCCCCAGAAGGTAAGAGAAGGGAGCTGGGTTAATGGGAGATGTAATTGTAATGTGAAAGTCCGTTTTTAATAGTTCTTATTGCTCCCCCAATCCAGTGTGTTACATCTGTCAGTTCTGGGGGGCTGCTGCCACCGGGGGCATTACTGTGGCATATTGTGTTATAAGAGGCATTACTGTGTGGCATAATGTGTTATAAGGGGCATTACTATGTCACAAAAACACACACCCTTTCATCCTCTGGGGGGGGAGGGGCACCAAATGATGGCCTTGCCCTGGATGACAAGAATCCTAGTTTCGGCCATGCACAAGATAAGATATGGAGGGACTCACTGCACACAGGCCCTCTTTGGAAATTAATACGCCACCCTGACTGTATGTAATTGTATTATAATAACATTAAACTAAAATCTCTACTTTGCCCGGTTACCTGCTGTGCAATCTTCTGCTGGTAATACCTCTCGATTAGTCTCTGAGTGCTGGAGGAGCAAAGTTCAAGATCCTGTTCCAGGGTCTGAGGAAAAAGAGAAAGACAGGAGACTCTTAGGAGTACATTTACTAAAGTGAGAGTTTTTAGAAGTGGAGATGTTGCCCGTAGCAACCAATCGGATTCTAACTATCTTCTGGAAGTTGCTAGTTAACTGTTAAGTAGAATCTGCACTTCTCCACTTCTAAAAACTCTCACTTTAGTAAATTTATCCCTTAGTATATATTTGATTTGTGTTGCCAAAGTTTCAGTTGTCCAAAGAGGAATAGATCAATTTATACACATTTACGCACTATGACAGATATTATAATACTCAAAGGACCAATTCAAATGTACATGATGTGCTACCAGACATCACACAATGTTTGGCTGCATAAGCCATATATAGGATCTGAGTTGGGAGAAAAGTAACTCTGCCCCTGGACAAACAAAGTTGCACTGCAAGGGGTGCAAATACATTATTTTTGCATGCAGGGTAAATACTGGCTGCTTTTGCATGTAGTCCACACATGGTGGACAGCTTTATTTTTACACTGCAAATTAGTTTTGAGTTAGGACATGCCCAATCCAAATCTAAATATATCTGTACATTTTAAATCTGCTCCACCTGCAGTGCGGCATACAGTACAATCCTTTTTTTTTTTGCTCCCTACTCAGCCCCATAGTGCCGACCATTATAGGCATTTAATATTGCAAGTTTTCCTGCACTCCTCTTTGGGTGCGAGCAAAAACTTCCGATGTTGATAGATGGGATGTGCTGCTCTGGAACAATACATCACAGCCATCGTGCAGAATTGAATTGCTCCCAATTTTTTTTTAAATAGAAGCAAAGATGAGAGCAATATAATATAACTAATTGAGGGGGGCAATAACATTTGTGTTTTGAACGTTCCCATGCTCTGACTGGCTACAGCAGTGTTTCCCAACTCCAGTCCTCAGCTAGTAATGAACACACCTGTTCACCAACTAGGCAGGACCATATATAGGGGTCTATTCATGTAGCAGTGAAAAGACTTCTTTAGCTAAAACAAGGCTTTTCACTGCCTTCACTTATTCATATTATTTCTCCTGTGGCGCCTCTGATTTCTTTACGCATCATATCACAATACTTTAGTATGGTGAGTGCGATTCACTAAGAAATGGAAAGCTTTGTTTCCGCTTCGTTTGCCGTAACAGATTCACCGTCTGTGGGTGGTGTAATCTGTTCGTTTCTATGTTAAAGACAGGGAAGTGGAATACTTCTCTGTCCTTCAGGCACTCCTCAATTTTGGCTCTGCCCCCTTCTGTGACATCTGGCCATGCACTTATTATTTCCCGCATTGGCTATTGCAATAGCCTCCTTACTGGTCTTCCCAAAAACAAGCTATCACCATTACAATCCATTATGAATGCAGCTGCAAGGCTTATCTTCCTTGCGAAACGTTCTTCTTCTGCTGCCCCGCTCTGTCAGTCCCTCCATTGGTTGCCGGTTTTCTACCGTATTCAATACAAAATACTGTCACTTACACATAAGGCTATTAACCAAACCACACCAACATACATCTCTTCACTCGTCTCAAAATATCTCCCAACCCGACCTCTCCGCTCAACACAAGATCTGCGTCTCTCATCCCCATGCATTACTTGCTCCCTTTCACGGTTACAGGACTTTCTTCGCGCTGCACACACTCTATGGAATGAACTACCTCGCACAATAAGACTTTCCTCTAGTCTCCAATTCTTCAAGCGATCCCTGAAAACTCACCTCTTCAGGCAAGCTTATCAAATTCCAGAACCTCCCACATAACCTTCATAGCTTCCATATCTAATTACATCCCCTTTTTACAGTCCACACACAATCTCACACATTGTCTTTTTCTCACATCATGACATTTGGTTGACATTCCTGTGTGACTGGATCATGCAGCCAACCAAGAAACTGTGCATTCTGGCTGGACCAAAATGCAATATATAGCACCTATCCTTGTGTATCAATGCCTATTTCCCTATAGATTGTAAGCTTGCGAGCAGGGCCTTCCTACCTATATATCTGTCTGTTATTACCCAGTTTTGTTCTATTAATGGATACAATTGTAAAGCGCAACGGAATATGCTGCGCTATATAAGAAACTGTTAATAAATAAATGATGCGATCTGACTCGAAAGTTACCGTGACTTACGTCACAATCTTTATGAATTGGCCCCTACGCCTTTGGGGGGCATGCCACCACGACTCCAGCCCTCCCCCCTCTTGTTAGCACCACCTCCACTCGTCATCCGTCCCAACCCTTGAAATGTAGCCCTTGCCCTCTGCCCTGTCCACACACCCCTGATTGGACAGCTCTGCCCAAGTCTTTGAAGTGATGCAGAGAACTCTGGGTTGGGTCTAACAGGAAGAGCACTGCACTTTGAACATCCCTCCTCCACATGAACTATTCTCCCTTTGGATCTAGCACTGAGACAGAGCTGCCTGTCACCTTAAGCAGTACCCCTGCCAGACCTAGCACCAGGTCACCCTTTGCGCCAGGCAAACAGCCTGCCAATCAGGGTGCACAAAATGCTGATTGACCATACAGTACACTTACTGCAGATAGAAAAGAGAAATAGTGGAGCGCTGTGTTCAAACAGAGATCATCAGTGAATAACTGGCAGCTGACACAAGGGGATTCCTGTCTAAATACCCCAAAAAAACAAGAAATAGAGTAAAAAATTAGTCTGCGCCTGAGATCCCTGAGACATTTAGACAAACCAAGGATAATAATTAAAAGTAATTTATTAACACGATAGCAACAATTTATCTTACTAATAGAACTGCAGTTCCTAAGATCAACATATAAAATTACTTCGCAGAGACAATGTAACACTCTGCGTATAAACACCAATAATAAAAGTTTTTGTGCTGTTTCCCAGAGGGCAAAAATGGAATAAATGTCAATGGTAGTGTAGGAATTGATATTCCAATCATAAACAAAGTTCCATAGGTTATTATATTGAAAAAGAAAACTTATTTGCTCAGATTTGAAAAAGCAAATGTCACTTACTGCACCTGGAGTACCTGCAGCCTCTCCCTTCCACCCCTGTCAGTCCCATAGAGGAAAGAAGATATATGGTATGATCCATTTTGGGATTTTCTCTGTGGATGCAGGATCCCTGGGATTGTACTGAGAGGAGCTGCCTTGTGCAACTAGGTGCAGGGGATAGGACACATTACGATGGTGCCTGGGGCACAGTCATATTAGTGTGCACAGTCCTGCTGCCATCTGTATTAGAGTCTTATCTCACCTCAACCCAATCTTACATGCAGGGGGTGTTGGGGCTGGCCCCGCTAAAGCAGAAAATTTAAAGTGGCACTAACTTTCGGTATAAACCTGCCACTTCTTAAATAAAGCCCCTAATCTCTTACACATCCAGTCATGTTTGATGAAAGCTAGAGGCAGGCTTTTATGATAAGGAGTGCTTTGGCTGGGGGAAGGGGGAGTGAAGTTTGAAAGAGAGGGGCCATAACCCCGTGCCTTCCCCCCCTTAATCCGGCTCTGCAACTTGGAGATCTGTAAAACATTCAGTCACGCCTGGATACTGGTGGTTCTCTATAGTAGGCTCAGTGGCAGGAGGGCTAGGGTGAGCAGGAGACTAGAATCGGGGTAGAAGAATATAGGACCTCCTCATATGCCACTGTCAAGGTGTTGGCAAGACCTAGCCTGAGGCATCGAGTCTAGTCCACCTGATGGTTTTCACCAGTGACCCCTCCAAGCGGTATGTGGATATTCGCTGCACCAGATGAACAGGTCGCGGGGTAGATACGTGAGAGAAGCGAGGAAAAGGAAAAGTCCTAATAACCAATGTAGTCACCAAGGGTTATGGCAGAAATATTCCAAAGAAGACTTGAGAAGAGATCCTGCAGTCGCTGCTAAGTGACGGGGATAGCACTGTTGAATCAGACACTGACTGTGTACTGGAACAACTACTTGTTGAAGTGGACGCTGATCAGCGATAGCACTGGTGAATCAGACGCTGACTGTAATGAAACCACTACTAATTGAACTGGGCGCTGATAAGCAATGAGGATAGCACTGGTGAATCAGACACTATTTAGTGAACTGAGCGCCATTTCTCATGATGCAGACGCTGGTTAGCGCTGGGAGACAGCTCCGATGGAACAGACGCTTGGATGAGTACTGAATCCCACTACTGGGGATCCAGACACTGGAAAACAAATAGATACGGCATGCACTCTGGAAATAGTAACAAGCCTGGGACGCAGCAACAGCTAGTAGTGACTAGTTAAGCAAAGTTGTACAGGCAATTCCTTGTTCCACAAGATTCCCTGAAATACCCTAAGGTAGTTGGTCATAGGCCAAGGATCTCAGCTGGCCGAGCCCTGGACACCCATTGGAGGAAACTGAACAGGTGATACCAACCAACATGGCGGCGCCCATGCCCGCACCACAGAGAATAGGATGCGCTCATGGAGGCATAACAGTCCCCGAGAGAATATCTGAATCACTACTAGGACTGCGTACGGCATCTGGACGCCTTGGAGCTCGAAGACGCCAGTGCAGAGATAAGCAGCGGACGATCCCGGGCTGCATTCTGACACATTCACTGTTAGTGGTCGCTGTGGACTGGGATTGGAAAATACTGGGTTACAGGTCGATCTAGCCCATGAATATTTTCATGCCTTGGCTGGTTACAGGTAGGTGTAGCCTGTGAGTAGTCCAAAATTGGATACAGATTGGTCTAGCCCATGTACAATATAATATGATGGCTTTATTTACGAAGCAGCGGCTTTTGCAAGCTGCTGCTTACCGGCAGGTTGGAGGAACAAATTTAAAACAGCACTCACAGTCAGTGTAAAGCCCGGTGTGCTTTACACTGAGTGCCATTTTAAATCTTCACCTCCAACCCGCCTGGAAGTGGTGGTTCCTTAAATAAAGCCCAATATCTGGTTACAGGATGATCTAGCATGTGAACATTCCAATGCTCAGACTGGTTACAGGTTGGTCTAGCCCAGTGACTAGTGTTTCTCAAGAATCACACATCAAATAATAATTATGGATCTTTTAAAATATGTTAGTCAATAATTAACACACCTGTGCTCCAGTTAGATGGCATGGACATCATGCGCTATTAGGGCTCCATGATGACTAGAGTTGGGAAACACTGGTCTAGCATGTAAACATTGTAATGTTCTCTAGCCATGTGAAAATCTAATTTTAGAATCTCACTTGCTTGGTGATGAATAAACACAGACAAGAGATAGTGAAATACAACAGGCACTGACACCAAAGAGTGAAATGCACCAAAATAATCTAAAAAGGTAATAAGTAGGAATGGATAAAGGAGTATGGGAACTTCTACTATTACATACACATTATGGAGCATGTACAGACGTGAAATGATTTAAAAATATGGATTACAAAACAAGCCCACACATAGAAATACACCTTTGTATGGATTGTAACCAACATTTTAAATGTAGGGGGTTATTTTGTGCCAGTGTTTCAAGAATTGTTGGGTTGGTTGTTTTTTTTTCATTAATATTATTATTATTATTTAATAATGTGCCTATTTCTTGTTCTCTCTTTAACATGCCTGAGCTTAGATATTCTATTATCAAAGGCAAATGTGAATTAATAAAATAATAGGACTTCTACTATATTTAAATCTCTGTTTTAAGTGTCACTTTTGAAATAAGACCTATCCTTGTTGTAAAACATGAATAAATAAAATAATGTAACTTATAGTTAAGTCTTTCTTGGTGCATACAGTTGTCCTAAGTCTGGTATGATTTACATGACTACCTACTTAAATTTCATATGAAGTAATTTGGCATAACTCAGTCTAGTTATATATTTTGGGACAAGAATTGATACTTTGCTGCACTTACAATAAATGTGGCAGTGTGAAGGGAATCCAATGGTAATCCACAGCCCTCTGCATGGAAACACAGCTCCAAGTTCTGAGTGGACAAGGAGAAAACTTAAAATTCTTAAAATGCTCTGATTTAAACATATAGAGGAATACATTCACATAATGGCTTTCTAGCATAGGTTAGAGAAGCAAAAGCGATAAGGATGTAATGCCATTTATTGATTGACTAAAGAGAGAAAAATAATACAAGCATGCATTTAGGGCTCCATACACACACCTGTGAATAGAATTCTGAAAGTCTATTTGTTCTTTTTAGTTAGCCTTTAAAAGCGATTACATTCATAATGACTTTGAGAAGTAAACTACATGTGTTTGCTAACACTGCTTTGCCTTGGAAAAGGATATTCCTATCTGTATGCAGTCTGCAAAATAATCAAAAATACTTTTAGTTATATGCGATTTGTGCTAGTACATAAGTCTCTGATAGCAGTAGAAAAAACTAGAACTAGAATCATATAGAATGTATATTACTGAAAACCTTAATTAATATCCTGGTAGGTCTGGGGATACAGCCAGAGGACAGACCATTAATATGAAATAGTTATTAACCTTCTGAGAATTCTAGAACAGTGAAACCGCGAATAAGAAGTTAATATATTACATTTGGTGTCATACAAGCACAGAAACTTATACCACTTTCAGACATATGATCTGGGAATTTCCCTGCTCATACCTGGGCTTTTCACCTCAGCAAAAAAACATCAAACACCCAGGAAATTCCTGGGTTCACCCCATTCAGCCAGCCAGGCTGCTCTCATGTCACACTCATACACACACATACATGTCATACACACACATACATGTCATACACACACACAAACACACTCAAGCAATCACACCCCCCCCTTCTCCAGCCACCAGAGCTCACAACAACAGGCAGTGTGTCTCTGTAGCTAGTGTACGCCGGCTGCTTATACACACCGCAGCATGGACCGGACACCTCTTTCTAATCCATCAGGTACTCTGTCTCCACTCCTTGTTATAAGGGCTGTCAAACAACTGACTTCTCTACCCAGATCCAGTGCTGCCAGTTTGGTTGCTATTGTAGGAGGACGCCCCGCCCCCTCCAAACAGCCCTGCCCAATCCAGGCAGCCCAGAATAGCCAATCAGAGGCTTCTAAGTGCCACCAGAGTTACACCATTCAGACTTAACCCAGGTTGTCTACCCGGGATGAAAGTCACGGAAAAATCCCTGGTCAATAGGGGGTGCTGACCCGGGACTATGATCCCGGGTTGGTGCCTTTCAGACATAAGCGAGTCTGGATATTTTGGCTGTGCCCCGGCAAAAACCTGGTATCCTCGATATGTCTGAAAGGGGTATAAGATGATCACCTTGAGTGCTGCATGCAGTCTCTGGTAGTAGCGGGAAGAGGCAATGATCTGGCCAGACAGGTTGGAGATGACTGTGAGGATGTGAGACCACAACAAAGACAGGAGGCTGTAAGAGGAACAAAACAGAAGAATCAAGAAATTTGTTGTTGTGTTTAGAAGGAGAGGTAACATGAACATTAAGCGAAGTAAGAAAGTGATATTCCTGGAGAGATAATGAGATATATAAATGGGTGCAGAGAGACCTAAAATATGTACAGCTGTGGGTTCATTATGAGGAGTGATACAGTTTAGGATGATCTTAAATTTGGTTCCTTACCAGTTAAAATTTTCGTGCACTAGGTTCTGGTTCATGTATTGTAACTCAGACTCCAAGAACTTCATCAGCGGGATGATGCACTGTAATGGGAAAACCATACTGTTACACCAAAGAAAGGTAGAATAATTACACTTAACTGTAAGGATCTCTAGTGACTAAAACATTCATACAGTAAATATAGAGAGTTGGGTGTATACTTGGTCATACTCACATCATTGGGATTGCGGGAGTCACTGGTGCTGGCTATGGAATGAAGATGTTTAGCAATGCCAGAGTCCAACTGTGGAAAGTGAAAATAAAGTGAGGGAAGTGCACAGCAAAATCACCCATTGGGCAACCTGGGGTACCATCCAGCGCCCAGTGAGCACAGAGTAGGAGTGGGGAACCTTTTTTCTGCCAAGGGCCATTTTGATATATTTAACATTATTTGCAGGCCTGGTGCAGACCACACCCCCTCCATGTGACATCACACAGGGGCGGTGCTACAAATGCCAGTGATTACAGCAATGCCCGGAGCATCCTCAGGATGCTCCGGGGAGCTGTAAGGGCAGCGGTGTGACCATCTGAAGCATCCTGAGGACGCTCCAGGCAACACTGCTGCATAGATTCTGGCTGCAGGGTGCCGTTCGAGGCACCCTGCTAGCCAAATGAGGCTAGCAGAAAAAAGCAACTAGGGCCAGACCAAATGATTCCGCGGGCCTTATACGGCCCCCGGGCCTGAGGTTCCCCACCCCTGATTTAGAGGCTCGGATTACCCTAACCCGTTATGTTGGGGATTTTTTTGTGTTTTTTTTTTTAATAAATGGAGGTGGGGAGAAGACCCAAACCAGTCGGTTGAATAGGAAACCACGGGTTCTTCATTCGGCTCAGGGGTAGATATAGAAATAACTTAAAGAACAGAAACAATAGTTTGGACCAGTTAACAGAGAGTGGAGCTTACTTTTTGAGCAAGGGCCTGCACCACTCCTCGGATCTCACGATCCAGGCATGCCACGGCATTCTTCAGCTGGTCATGGAGTGTGTGCTCAAACTGCTCTGCGCTTATGACTTCACACGTTCTGCGTTCCAGAGATGCCCAGTCCATCTTATCAGGCAGTGACAGTACCACTAATCGCAGCTGCTCAATATTATTTACCACTAGACACAACTGAGGAAATAAATAAGTACTCATAGGTCAAAGTGGTCCAGAGAGAAGGAGAAAAACTGGAAGGAGTTGTCTCAGCTCACAATTTGAAACAAATATAATAAATACATGCTTGTGATTGATCTGTACAAGAAGTTTAATTCAAATGACAACATTGAAATAAATGAAAAGACTGTTACCACTACCTGGAGTCCTTCCCTTAGCACAGCTGTGATCATACATTGACTATAAGTAAGGTAAGTTGGAATAGGGTGTGATTTACATAAGTGAAATACAAAGTTTGAAACCTCTTTGCATCTATCTGTTCATGCTAAGTAATGTGTATGGATATAAAGATGGCAGTTTTGTAGACCAGAAGATTCACCAGGGCAGCTGATAGATCTAAGAGATTATTCGTCAGTAACTAGGTGCCAAATAAACAACAATATGGTGGCTATTAGAGGTTTCAATTTAAATCAGCAAAAGGTGAGTTAACTGGTAAACCAGTGCACAAACAGTTTGGGCATGTTAATCCTTTTTGTAGTCTTACACATATTTATTAGCGCAGCGCAGGTGTGTATTTATAATGGGTGCAAGGTGTGCGGTGTGGGGGCCCACACACCGCACACCCTGCACAAAATTAAATATACTCGCCTCTCCGTCGGCCCGACGCTTGCTGAAGCGCTGCAGATATCACCGTGAAAACGGCCACAGTGCCCATTTTTCCAGGGATTATCGCATGCACAGTAGAGATGTCCTGGGAACATGGCGTGTGCACATTGTTCACGGAGACCTGCGCATGCGCAGTAGTCTCTGGCACATTGCCAGAGTCTACTGCGCCGCTGGAGAGGAGGGAGCCTGCACACGGGCCCCCTCCTCTCTCAAAGCGCCACTGGCCCAGCGGGCAAACAGGCTAATGAAATGCATATATTGTTTTACTGTTTCCTATTAACCACATGAATAACTCTCAGACAATTAAAAAGCATCAGAATTACTGATCAAACTGGGGGCAGCAGGGCAGGGGGCGCTGTTTGGGCCTGTCAATTTTCTTGTTTATTATCATTCTCACTTGTAGCTTCCTCCTCTTTTATCCCCAGCATCTCCTGGCCTCCCCTATCTTATCTTATGTCCCTATTGGAAAAATGGGGGGGGGGTAAGTGGGATACCTGTTGCTGTGAGTACCGCTGTTCCGCTGGATACTTCAATAAACCTATAACTATGTGTGACAAGCATGCTGCTGGATGTATGCTGCTGTTGGTTATATGATGCATAATATGCTGCAATCTTGACAAAGGTCTTACGGGACTGAAACGTTGGTGCTGCTTGGATTATATCTACATGATTAAATGAAAAAGCATTACTACTTTGGTGAGTGCCCTCAGTTTTTTCCTATATTGGGAAATACTCTGGATTTATATATATATATATATATATATATATATATACACACACACACAATATATACAAACACACACATACACAGTGGGTAAAATACAGTAAGTATTGACCACATCAACATTTTTCACAGTAAATATTATATTTGTAATGGGGCTATTGTAATTAAATTTTCACCAAATGTCAGCAACAACCCATGCAATCTACACATGTAAAGAAATCAAACCATAGATGTCCATCAATTAAGTTATGTGTAATAATGTGAAATGATACAGTGAAAAAGTATTGGACACATGAAGAAATGGAGGTGCAAAAAGGCATGGAAAGCAAAGACACAAGCTGAAATCGATCAGTAATTAGAAAACAATCCTGCCCCTTGTCAGTGCAAATTAATATAAGCTGGTTCAGTTCCAACTGATAGCCTATAAAAAGGTGTCTCATTACCAAGGTGTCACACAAGAAACATTTCATGATGGGTAAAAGCAAAGAGCTCTCTCAAAACATTCACAACCTTATTGTTGCAAAACATACTGATGGCATTGGTTTGAGAAGTATTTCTAAACTTCTGAATGTTCCAGTGAGCACCATTGGGGCCATAAGTGGAAAGAACATAATTTCACCATAAACCGGCCACGACCAGGTACTCCTCGCAAAATTTCTGACAGAGAAGTGAAATGAATTATCAGAAGAGTTGTCCAAGAGCCAAGGACCACTTTTGGAGAGCTTCAGAAAGACCTGGAATTAGCAGGTACAATTGTTTCAAAGAAAACAATAAGTAATGCACTCAAACGCCATGACCTGTATGCACGCTCACCATGCTTGTTTAAAGTTTGCTGCACAACATTTGGACAAGCCTCTGAAATACTGGGAGAATATAGTCTGGTCAGATGAGATCAAAATTTAAATCTTTGGATGCCATAATACACACCATGTTTGGAGGAGAAATGGCACTGCACATCACCCCAAGTACACCGTACCAACAGTGAAGTTTGGAGGTGGGAACATCATGGTGTAGGGCTGTTTTTCAGCATACGGTACTGGCATACTTCATGTGATTGAAGGAAGGATGAATGGAAAAATGTTACGAGACATTCTTGCAAAAAATCTGTTGCCATCTACCAGGATGCTGAGGATAAAACAAGGGTAGGCATTTCAACAAGACAATGATTCCAAACACACAGCCAAGGACACTCTCATTTGGTTTCAGAGAAAGAAAATAAAGCTGCTAGAATGGCCCAGCCAATCACCTGACTTGAATCCACTTGAAAATCTATGGAAAGAACTAAAGATCAGATTTCATAGAAGAGGCCCATGGAACCTTCAAGATTTGAAGACTGTTTGTGTGGAAGAATGGGACAAAATCACACCTGAACAATGCATGTGACTAGTTTCTCCATACAGGAGGCATCTTCAACCTGTCATTACCAACAAAGGCTTTTGTACGAAGTATTAAATACATTTCAGTAAGTCTGTTCAATACTTTTTCCCTGTGTCACTTCAGATTATTACACATAACTTCATTTATGGACATCTATGGCTTGATTTCTTTGCATGTGTGGATTGCATGGGTTTGTCGCTGACATTTGGTGAACATTTCATTACAATGGCCCCATAACAAATATATTTACTGAGAAAAATGTTGATGTGTTCAATACTTATTTTATCCGCTGTATGTATGTGTGTGTATATATATATATATATATATATATATAATAATGTAATATGATATATTATAACAACACAAATGATGCACTTTTCAGACATATGTGGCCCAAATGGAAAGTCCTCAGTGATGAACACTGACATAAAACACATACTGTGTGCATTTACCATATAGAGTATGTAAATTTATACACAGACTACTAATGTACCTTGTTTGCAGCCTGTCCAGGATTCCCTTTATCTGACAATTGCTCAGCTCTTCGTTTAATCATTGTGCAATACATAACGGCTATACGGCACATATCCTAGAAGGAAAATGTGGATATTTTGGCAATGTGAGACCCACAATGACATTTAAATAAAAAATAACCTTTTTTATGTGATTGTGTCAACATTGTGGTTGGCACCCTTTGCAGATGGGAGAATAGAATTGGATTGGGAAAGTGGGTGCCATGAATAGAACAAAGTGAAACATACTTCTGCATAGACCTATTATCCTCCTATGCAATTATTTAGGATTATATCCTCCTACTTTGTAATCTGTAGGTAATAATTGCAATTTAGGGCAGAATAACGTTACAGGATGGTACACACAGGTGTTGAAAAAGTGTAGACAAACCTTGCACTTTATCCTAGCTTTTAACAGAGCATTAGAAATGTGTAATCAAAACCTGCCTGTAGCATAGTATACTATGTACTGTACATTGAATGTGCCTTTTGAACGCCATTATATGGCAATGAGTGTGAATGCAGGCAACATGGAAAACTAATGCAAAGCACAGAAAACTGTGAAAGTGTGTGTGTACAGGTCCGTATGCTTACATCATTTACTTTGGAATACTCTACCAGTGTTACATGCTGTTAACCCTGCTTTATGAACAGCCTGAATATACAAGTCCTAAATAACCAGCTTTCAAGACCTCTAAAACCTCACTACTATTTTTACAACTGGAGTGAAGAGTAGTGTATTTAACTAGTATAGACCATGGTCTTCCTCTGCCCTTTGATCTGGGTCATGCTCAGGCTTCTGGCCGAATACTTTTATTTGTAGGGTTTAATCTATGAAGTAGTCATAATTTGTCTATATCCCCTTCAGAAAACGCATGTGTGTTGATATACAAAGAACACCTCAAATTCATGGTACTTTGCAATGAGTGTGGTACGAAATTTTGACATGAAGAAAAAGTCGACAATGTCAATGTCAAGATTCTGGTGTCGACATAATGACTACATGCCTTTTGCAATAAACATCTCTCCATATATCAGCAATTTCCTCCACCCGAGCTAATGTTTTACATTCTTCCCAGGACCATACTTGCACCACCGAGACTCAGTGGGGAAGGTATAGGCCCACTTACAATTATGTCCCTGGCACTACTGCCCCAGATGCCCATATAATATGCTACAGCTGTTCAAATAAAAAGCAAGTAGATGGAAACCCAAATTTGTGAATAAAAGAGCATGGGCCAAATGTAATAGGGTGAGAGTTTAGAAAAGTGAGAGTTTCTGACACTTTTTAAACTTTGCCAATGTAATAGAGTCCAAAAACAAAGTAACAGAGCGAACTTGCATGTTTTTTAGACTTAAAAAACTCTCAGGATTTAAAATCTCATTCAGATGTTTTCCCATTTTGAAGATACAACTCAACCAATGTAAGAGATTACTGCTAAACTCTCACATTTTCTAAACTCTCACCCCATTACATTTGGCCCCATATGTCCATTTACAGTGCAATAAAGTGCCTCTCACTAATAGCACTATTCATGATGCCCACCTTGCACTCTGCATTCTGCTATAGTAACACTATAGAGAGCACAGTTACTTATATCCAGTTTGTCCTCTCACTTCAGCAGGCACTAAACTGTGCAATTAATCTAAATCAGTGGTTATTAAACTCGGTCCTCAGGACCCCAAACAGTTCATGTTTTCCAAGTCACTTGTTGATCTTTAAAATGTGACTATTGGTCATGCACCGGTGCCCAGCTAGGTGGTCTAGAAAATGCTGCTAATTGTATTATTAAACTTTATTTATAGGGCGCCACAAGTGGTCCGTAGCGCCATACCAAGGGTAAAACCATAAGATGTACAGGATAAAAAAAAGTACAGTACAATACAGTAGACAAGTAACAAGTAGCACTACAAATCTCAACACAGCCACTGATGCAAGGGGTGCAATGAAAATATTCAGCGTAAGCTGAAACCTGTACCTATTAGCATGGGCACAGATAACGGTTTTAGGTCATCTGAAGAAACGAAAGCAACGGAGGAGAGGAGTCCAGGGGCAGAGAGGCCAAGGAGGAGGTGTAGAGTGTAGCTGGTGTGCAAAAGAAGCAGGTAATGAGAACAGGAAGGAGGCGGGTCCTGCTCATGGAGCTTACAGTCTAAAAAAATTGCCCCCTTAATGTCAAACACATTTGCTACAGTCACTTCAGTATTAATTATATACATGCATAACTTGTCATATCCAGGACCCAGGGGTGTAGCGAGGATGATTCCAGTGGAGCTCCTGCTCCAGGCACCTGCTCCATCCGGGGTGCCAGAGATCAGCCATCCAATGAAGGGCAGAGCACCTGCTGAGCTGAGCCTGAAACACATAAAGAGATCAGTGCTTCCAGACAGGGGGCATGGTGTGGGCAGAGCAGGGCTTTTGGCTTCCCCCACACCATGCCCCCACTATGGAGGCACTGATCTTGTTATGTGCTTCAGGCTCAACTCAGCAGCAGGTTATCCGCCCCCGTCAGATGGCTGATCTTCCCCTCCCTGCAACAATGAGAGGGGAATAGCAGATCTGAGTAAGTGGGATACCTGTATGTGTGAAGGGAGGGGAGCTATGTTAAGGGGAAGAGCTGTGTGTGTGGGTGTTGGTCTGTGTGAGGAGGGGAGATCTGTGTGTGTGTGAGGGGGGAGTTAGCTGTGAGGGGATCTCTGTGAGTAGGGAAAGCTTGGTGTGTTAAGGGATTGGCTGTGTCAGTGGGGAAAGCTGTATGTGGGAGGGGGTGGCTGAGTAGGGAAAGCTGTGTGTGTGAGGGGAGGCTGAGTGATGGGATAGAGCTGTGTGAGGGGAGGGGAGCTGGGGGGGGTTCCAAGTGAGGGGGAGATGATCTGAGTGAGGGGGGAGCACTATGTGTGTGAAGGGAGGCTGAGTGACGGGAGAAGAGCTGGGAGGAGGTTCTGAGTGATGGGTAGATGAAATGAGTGAGGGGGAGCACTGTGTGTATGAGGGGAGGCTGAATGAGGGAGGAGAGCTGTGTAAGGGGAGGCTGAATGAGGGAGAGAGCTGTGTAAGGGATGGGGAGATAAGTGAGGACGAGAGCTATGGGGGGGTTTGGGGGAGATCTTTTATGATTGCATTATTAGTAGAATTTGGAAAATCTCTGTATGGAAGACCCTGGTTATAACTTATAACAATGATAACACTTCTCACCTCAGTGAATTTCACCATAATCATAAATGCCTCCTCGGGATCAGGCCAGTCCAGTTGCTGCCATGTGCGTCCAATCTGTGTGAAGCATGTAGACAGATCCACGGTGGAAGCGCTGTGCTTCTGTAACTCTGACAGTGGTACTAGCTGAGGAAATAAAAATCACCACACTGACTGGATACCCATCTCTCTATCAGGGTCACTATTGGAAATGCTTTTTTGTTACAACCTTGCTTCTACAAAGTTGGTAGATAGAACCATTATCATTAATCCATTCAGCCTTATTTAGATCATATATAAACCTCCAGGAGTAGCATACACAGTCCTATTCATATCATATACACCTCCAGAAGTAGCATACAGAGTCCTATTCATATCATATACACCTCCAGAAGTAGCATACAGAGTCCTATTCATATCATATACACCTCCAGAAGTAGCATACAGAGTCCTATTCATATCATATACACCTCCAGGAGTAGCATACACAGTCCTATTCATATATACACCTCCAGGAGTAGCATACAGAGTCCTATTCATATCATATACACCTCCAGGAGTAGCATACACAGTCCTATTCGTATCATATACACCTCCAGGAGTAGCATACACAGTCCTATTCATATCATATACACCTCCAGGAGTAGCATACACAGTCCTATTCATATCATATACACCTCCAGGAGTAGCATACAGAGTCCAATTCATATCATATACACCTCCAGGAGTAGCATACACAGTCCTATTCATATCATATACACCTCCAGGAGTAGCATACAGAGTCCTATTCATATCATATGCACCTCCAGAAGTAGCATACACAGTCCTATTCATATCATATACACCTCCAGGAGTAGCATACACAGTCCTATTCATATCATTTACACCTCCAGGAGTAGCATACACAGTCCTATTCATATCATATACACCTCCAGAAGTAGCATACACAGTCCTATTCATATCATATACACCTCCAGGAGTAGCATACACAGTCCTATTCATATCATATACACACCTCCAGGAGTAGCATACACTGTCCTATTCATATCATATACACCTCCAGGAGTAGCATACACAGTCCTATTCATATCATATACACCTCCAGGAGTAGCATACACAGTACTATTCATATAATATGCATCTCCAGGAGTAGCATACACAGTCCTATTCATATCATATACACCTCCAGGAGTAGCATACACGGGGCCTGATTCAGACCCGTTCGCTAGCAAGTGATCGCTCAGAGCTAGCAATGTGTTGCAATGTGAGCATGCTTATGCATCGCAGTGCGCGAACTAATCCAAGCGATCGGGAAGCGTACGCTCGCCCAGCATAGACAGCTCAGCTGAATGAGTGACAGGTCAAGCCGCTTGTGGGTGGTAACAGGGGCAGGCCACTAGAAACGGGGAAGTGGAGGTGTGAACACAGGCATGTCTGAGCATCTTAACGACGTTTTAGAATCGTGCATAATTAACAGGCAGTATCATAGTACACGTCACCTGGCTGAATTATACACTGGACTGCTCGCAGTGCTTGTGGTAGGGTATAGTCAGCCTCAAGTTCTGCGTTCGCTTCCGATGGTACCTGATGTACCCATACACTTCCTGGAGATGACGTGCGCTAGTGGGCGTCTTAAGACAGGCTGGTGGGCGTATGCATACACAGGTGATCGCACGCCAAGACATAGTGGGCGTGCTTATTCCTTGCCGTGCGATTGCCTGCCTTGCCGTCACTTAACCGAATTTGCATATGCTGGGAGCGAGCGTACGCATCTAGCGAACAGGTCTGAATCAGGAGCACAGTCCTATTCATATCATATAGACCTCCAGGAGTAGCAGACAGTCCTATTCATATCATATATACACCTCCAGGAGTAGCATACACAGACCTATTCATCTTGAATTTACACCTCCAGGAGTAGCATACACAGTCCTATTCATATAATATACACCTCCAGGAGTAGCATACACAGTTCTATTCATATCATATACACCTCCAGTAGTAGCATACACAGTCCTATTCATATCATATATACACCTCCAGGAGTAGCAGACAGCCCTATTCATATCATATACACACCCCCAGGAGTAGCATACACAGTCCTGCTCATATCATATATACACCTCCAGGAGTAGCAGACAGCCCTATTCAGATCATATATAAACCTCCAGAAGTAGCAGGCAGCCCTATTCATATCATATACACACCCCAGGAGTAGCAGACAGCCCTATTCATATCATATATACACCTCCAGGAGTAGCAGACAGCCCTATTCATATCATATATACACCTCCAGGAGTAGCAGACAGCCCTATTCATATCATATATACACCTCCAGGAGTAGCATACACAGTCCTATTCATATCATATATACCTCCAGGAGTAGCATACACAGTTCTATTCATATCATATACACCTCCAGTAGTAGCATACACAGTCCTATTCATATCATATATACACCTCCAGGAGTAGCAGACAGCCCTATTCATATCATATACACACCCCCAGGAGTAGCATACACAGTCCTGCTCATATCATATATACACCTCCAGGAGTAGCAGGCAGCCCTATTCAGATCATATCATACTTGCCAACTCTCCCTCATTGTCAGGGAGACTCCCTGAAATAGCAGCAATCTCCCTATCTCCCTGAAGAGTCTACCAATCTCCCTCATTTCACCTTACCCCCATTATGACACTGTTATATAGAAGAAAAAACAGAGATACATACATTCAAATGGGATCATTAATATAATTTCCCTGCATTGGGTATGAGGCACAATGATCCATATGGCTACATGTATTTTCTGAGAAGTATCAGTGTGTTTTCATCAACAAGTAGATCTTACTAACTGCTTTGGGGCTCATTTACATGTGGATGTAAATCAATTTTATGTCACACCTCTCAGATGTAGCAGTACACACCCACTTTACCACCGCGCATATAGGTGCTGCTTTCACAATCTCCCTGAAATGCTTTTTCAAAGGTAGGCAAGTATGGATCATATATAAACCTCCAGAAGTAGCAGGCAGCCCTATTCATATCATATTCACACCCCAGGAGTAGCAGACAGCCCTATTCATATCATATATACACCTCCAGGAGTAGCAGACAGCCCTATTCATATCATATATACACCTCCAGGAGTAGCAGACAGCCCTATTCAGATCATATATAAACCTCCAGAAGTAGCATACACAGTCCTGCTCATATCATATATACACCTCCAGGAGTAGCAGACAGCCCTATTCAGATCATATATAAACCTCCAGAAGTAGCAGGCAGCCCTATTCATATCATATACACACCCCAGGAGTAGCAGACAGCCCTATTCATATCATATACACACCTCCAGGAGTAGCAGGCAGCCCTATTCATATAATATACACACCTCCAGGAGTAGCAGGCATCTCTATTCATATCATATACACACCTCCAGGAGTAGCAGGCAGCCCTATTCATATCATATACACACCTCCAGGAGTAGCAGGCAGCCCTATTCATATCATATACACACCTCCAGGAGTAGCAGACAGTCCTATTCATATCATATACACCTCCAGTAGTAGCAGACAGCCCTATTCATATCATATGCACACATCCAGGAGTAGCAGGAAGCCCTATTCATATCATATACACACCTCCAGGAGTAGCAGACAGTCCTATTCATATCATATACACACCAACAGGAGTAGCAGACAGCCCTATTCATATCATATATATCTAAATATACATTTGAAAGATATTTCCTCACCATATCTAATTGAACAGCTCGTTGGACTCTCTCAAGAGCAGTTGTATAAGCCTTCTGCAGCCAACTAGGTAATGAGTCTGCAAACCAACGGTGGAAATTGGACAGCGGGAGGGGATCAACCCTATGAGGAGGAGGAGGAGAAGAAGAAGAAGAAGAAGAAGATGATATTCTGTGTGATCTCTGGGATGACAACATTACGCTTCACAAACTATGTTACTGCCTGGTTAGCAGTAATAAGGGGAGCTCCGTTATCAGATAGCTCTCCCCTTGTGTTGCAGAAACAAATTAGTTATACACCACTGGGTCCCTGACATAAGAAAGTTACATATAATATCAGTGTTCCAGAAATTCTATCAGATCTCAGCTGAGGCAGTAAAATGTACATTAATACTGCACTTGGCATCATGGTAAAGGCAGATATTTGATGGTTACCTTGTCGGTAGGTGGTTGTGGAGTTCGTGGAGCTCGCGCAGAGTGAGATAGAGTTGGTACAAGAGCTCAGAGAGCTGGCGACGACAGCTGTGGTTAGGAGGTGGGAGCTGACTGACCAACTGCTGAGAGACCTGACACAGGGAAAAGAAAGTTCAAGGTCACAGAAGTTAATGAACTAAGGATCTGATGAGAGCATATTGTCTGACAGACTGTAGGGGAGTTGCCATGTATCAAGCCTCGGAGAGAGATAAAGTGAAGAAGTTAACTTCTGCCAACGTCTGAGCTCCTGTCATTTATCTAGCACGGTCTTTGAAATTACAGAATCTGATTGGTTGCTTTGGGCAACTAATCCACTTTATCTCTCTCTAAAGGGTATATTTATTATTGGGGGTCTTATAGCAGCAGTGGATACAAAATCACCCTAGGAATTCAACATTGTTCCGGTGCGGAGACAGCTAATCCAAAATTCAGCTGTCCTCGCGATCCCTATCACTGCAACTTTACTTTAGTAGAGCTAACTCAGCAGTGCTAGTATGCAGGCATGAACCTGAGTGCTGAAGGAGATGAACAGGGGGCTGAGGGATTCCAAAGGATGCCTCTTCACAACTCGGGACTACTTCCCATAGGGTAGGAGCAGGGTCCAGGAATCAGGGTCATCTGAAGATGGTGAAGGTTCCTGCTGTCTAGCTCTGAAAATTTTATATTTTCTGAGCTTGATGACTTTTTGTCCCCATACTATTGTATGTATGAGGACAGGGGGCCAGATCGGGACTAAAAGGTAATCAGGAGATATCAGTGATATCTCCTGCTTTACCTTTAAAATGAATGGACCTGATACTTCATTTCTACAGAAGTAGGTGAAAATTATAATATCCACCTACTTTTGTAGTAATTAAGGGATAATGATTAGACTCCCAAGACTTGTTACATCTCCCCTATTAACACTCACCAACTCCTCCAGTTCTTTGAAGGCCAGGCTGAATATATCCACCTTGATAGTGCTGAGGAGACACAATCAGGATTATTAATAAATTGGGACAAGCTGTAAAGAACAAGTGAATCTAAAACTAGAAAAGCCTGGACATACACAGTTACATATTTATTAAGGCTTAAAAAGAAACAGGTCCATCAAATTCAGCCATTTACAAATTCAAATTGTATTCATCCAGAGGGAAACAAAACACACCCAATTCTTTGTTTAGCCTTACAGGAGATAAGTAGTTCATCATGGCCACAAAAATGATAATCAGATCAATTCCATGGATCAATACATGATCGTTAGCGCATGTTTAGCCCCAGAGATGGAGATTATACTCTAGATTTACAAAGTCACTTGGAAGATATTGTCACACTGCTGTAGAAAACTTCATATGGAGTCAACATAGGAATTACATGTCTTACAAACAGAACACTACCCGAAAATTTAGCTTGGTCCATGAAAACCATTACTTGCTTCATATATATATATATATATATATATATATATATATATATATATATATATATATATATATAGTCAGGTGCATAAATATTGGGACATTGACAGAATTTTCATATTTTGGCCTGTATTCACCACCACAATGGCTTTGAAATGGAACAAACAAGATGTGCTTTAACTGCAGACTTTCAGATTTAATTTGAGGGTAATTACATCCAAATCAGGTGAACGATGTATAACGGTTTCTATATGTGCCTCCCACTTTTTAAGGGGCCAAAAGTAATGGGACAAACTAAACAATCCTAAATCTAACTTTCACTTTTTAATACTTTGTTGCAAATCCTTTGCAGGCAATTACAGCCTGAAGTCTGGAACGCATAGACATCACCAGACACTGAGTTTCATCCCTGGTGATGCTCTGTCAGGCTTCTACTGCAAATGTCTTAAGTTCCTGCTTGTTTTTGGGGCATTTTCCCTTCAGTTTTGTCTTCATCAAGTGAAATGCATGCTCAATCGGATTCAGGTCAGGGATTGACTTGGCCATTGCATAACATTCCACTTTTTAGCCTTAAAAAACTCTTTGGTTGCTTTTGCATTATGCTTCGGGTCATTGTCCATCTGCACAGTGAAGCACTGTCCAATGAGTTCTGAAGCATTTGACTGAATATGAGCATACAATATTGCCCAAAACACTTCAGAATTCATTCTGCTGCTTTTGTCAGCAGTCACATCATCAATAAATACAAGGGAACCAGTTCCATTGGCAGCCATACATGCCCACGCCATGACACTACCACCACCATGCTTCACTGATGAGGTGGTATGTTTTGGATCATGAGCAGTTCCTTTCCTTCTCCATAATCTTCTCTTCCCATCACTCTTGTACAAGTTGATCTTTGTCTCATCTGTCCATAGGATGTTGTTCCAGAACTGTAATGGCTTTTTTAGATGTTTGGCAAACTCTAATCTGGTCTTCCTGTTTTTGTGGCTCACCAATGGTTTACATCTTGTGGTGAACCCTCTATATTCACTCTTGTGAAGTCTTCTCTTGATTGTTGACTTTGACACATATACACCTACCTCCTGGAGAGTGTTCTTGATTTGGCCAACTGTTGCGAAGGGGTTTTTCTTCACCAGGGAAATAATTCTTCTGTCATCCACCACAGTTGTTTTCTGTGGTCTTCAGGGGTCTTTTGGTGTTGCTGAGCTCTCCGATGCTTTATTTCTTTTTAAGAATGTTCCAAACAGTTGATTTGGCCACACCTAATGTTTTTGCTATCTCTCTGATGGGTTTGTTTTGATTTTTCAGCCTAATGATGGCTTGCTGCACTGATAGTGACAGCTCTTTGGATCTCATATTGAGAGTCAACAGCAACTGATTCCAAATGCAAATGTCACACCTAGAATCAACTCCAAACCTTTTACCTGCTTAATTGATAATGAGGGAATAGCCCACACCTGTCCATGTAATAGCTTTTGAGTTGATAGTCCCATTACTTTTGGCCCCTTAAAAAGTGGGAGCCACATATAGAAACCGTTGTAATTCCTACACCGTTCACCTAATTTGGATGTAATTACCCTCAAATTAAATCTGAAAGTCTGCAGTTAAAGCACATCTTGTTTATTTCATTTCAAAGCCATTGTGGTGGTGAATAGAGGCCAAAATATGATAATTCTGGCAATGTCCCAATATTTATGCACCTGACTGTAGATATATATATATATATATATATATATATATCTATATATATATATCTATATATATATATATATATATATATATATGTTGGTGTGAGATGGCAGGCATCCATTGACTTGACTGGGATTCTTAAACAAGATTGATATTATTATTAATTATTATTATTATTATTATTATTATTATTATTATCATCATTATTAATAATAAACTATCAGTTACTCCTATAGCACCAGCATATTCAGTTGTGCTTTACAGATCCAACAGGGACCCCAGAGAAAGAGGGAAGAAAACAGTAATAGAACAAGACTGGTTAATAATAGACAGACAAAGAAGTAAGGGGCCCTGCTCGCAAGCTTACAATCTATAAATAAAAGTCCAGAACTTTATTTAATGACACCAGGTACAGATGTGAAAAATAACAATTGCCTCAGTTCGATGTTCCTGGAGTCAATGCAAAAGAAATCAAGTGTGTGATGAATAAATAAATAACTGTTAATAACACTTAAGTGTATTAAGTGTTTCTGTAGTTGCCAGCCTATGATTTCATCACCTTACCCTGGATGAAATGTGGATACTTTCTTACTTTCCTTACTTGATAAAACACTTGTTCACACTCTTGTAACAGTTCTGTAGGTCAGTTATGACATCTGTCATAAGGCTTAGCAAAGACTTCAGGTTCTCCTCGTAGCCCTACAGAAATTATGAATACAGTGAGACTGGGATGGAAAGTGGATGGAGGGATGAATAATCAAACAATGAGAAAGATGCAAAGAGCTGGGTTAATATACGCATCTAGTAAAACAATGAAATGCTATACACTGTGTTATACATGTCCTTTACAGAGTAAACTGAATCTCATTTAAAAGTCACTGTACTCAGGGGCGAGCGGGTACTGTTTATCTGGGAGCGGGCTTGTTGGAGAGGCCAGGAGGGGGCGCAGGTCAGATGTTAAGACATTTGTCTCCCTCTGCAGCAGGTGGCACAGTGCTTAGTATGGTGAGCTGCTGAGGGGGACATTCCCATTGTCCCCTTTTGCAGTGCAGCTCGGCCTCTCCCCCAGGGACCTGACTTGCCAAGCGCCCTTCAGGGAGCCAGGGATGTGACATGTGAGTGAGAGATCCAACGGGGACCCAAGAGAGAGAGGATCCGCCGAGGGCCACCACTCCCACAGGTACCAAGCCCTGTGTGACACACGGTGCAGCAGGCACACTTCCCCTGACACCAATTCTGTACATAGTGCTAATGACCCGGCCTCTTTTGCTGTGACAGTGTGCCACAATTGTAGCCTCTCAGTAGTGGCAGCTATGTCACTGGCTAATATCACCTGTCATTTTTTTGGCCGGTGGCGTGGTCTCGCCTCTCTTATTTGGTCACACTCCCTGGTACCCGGGCCCGAGACAGCTTTCAAGAGCCCTGACTATACTGTAATATGATCTTGGACAGATGGCTCAGGCATTTAACTTAGGTTTAAAGCTGGGTACACACCTAAAGATTTTCTGTCCAACCAGCCAACTAGTTGATTGGTTGGAATGAAAATCTGGTAAGGTATGGGAATAAATGATGATCAGCAATTTGCTCCTAAATGCCAAAAAACAGATGAAAATTGTCGTCAGACAATTGTTAAATGTTTGATCTAAACAATTTGTTCAAACAACAGCTTTTGTCCATTTTCCAGCGTTTGGGAGGAAATTGCTGATTGTCATTTGCTTTCATACCTTACCAGATTTTCATTCCAACCAATCAACTAGTTGGATGGTTGGACAGATAATCTTTACGTGTGTACCCAGTCCCAGCCTTATAGTACTTCCAAATGTGGGAGATCTACAGTATTTCACAAAGCAAAGCAAATGTACCTGTATCATTGGCTGCAGATGCTGTCTCTTCAGATCAAACCACTCATGGGTCCCTGTCTGTTGAGAGGTAGAAGGGAAGAAATACAGGTCTATAACACTATCTTTTCTACAATCAGGAATGGATTTACCTTTGTGCACCTAGGAAAAGTTTGCTTCCAACCTCTTTTACCCTTCACCATAAAGAGTTTTGGCCCCAACTACCCCACATGTATCACTTTTTAAAGACAAATAAGTGTAGTATCCCTGTAATCTTACATGATCATAATTTGTTATGCTGGAAAGCATACGTAATACTAGGTACACACTTGTACAATCATACTTCAGATGTGATTCTTTTTCCGATTACACTTTCAATTAAAAATCCTGAACAATGGGTAGATTAATGCGTACACACCTTTACAATCTAACTTGCGATTCGTGACACTCATCTCTCTAAACCATCTACTGAAAAGATTGCGACTCTGTATACACTAACGATATCTGCTTACGTTGCTGGAGGAGCATCGGTAGACGCATCGGACAGGACTGGCATTGTGCATACTCGGCTCCAGAATTGTCTGACATTGTACCATCACGTCACATGAATATTATGATGCCCATAAAACCAGATCTTCAGATGCGATCAGTTTTCTTCCGATAAAACATGATCATAGGTGTGTGCACACTCTTAAGATTTCTTGGCTCAGGAATCGGAAAATCTGCCTGATGATTGTATAGGTGTGTACCCAGATTAAGAAAATGTTGCAAAATTATGAAACAATGGGCAAACTGCTAGCCTGTCATGTTAGAACCAGCATATATTAATTTTCCATAAATCATGGCCCAGTTAGAAGGGGCAAAATGCTCTCCTGATTGTTACCTTGATGGCCTCGATCACTCTGTCCTGTAAGGTCGGAGTAGCAGAGCACAACTCTCTGAAAGCCTTGGTCTTACACATTTGTATCAGCACCCTGCACATGGAAGAGGTACTATGGTAAGGTAAATATAAAGTCCAAAAAATAGGGAAGACACAATTCGTGGGGACCTTCCCCTCATTATTCAACAATGGAGGACAGCGTGGAGCAACATTGTGAAGCATACTCACTGACACATTTTAAAAAATCTACAGGTGGAGCTAATTATTTCACTGATTCTGTGAGGAGACCTGTAAAACATGCACTGTTTGGGGTCCTGAGGACCGAGTTTGAGAACCTGTGCAATATACAAAGCAAAACGCCCTAGATTTGCACAAGTGAGTCTGGATGGTCCACCTAGCCCCTCACAGACCATACAAACTGCTATCAGGAAACACATTTGAAACCTAAAAGTGTGCCTATGTGTGCCAAGAAAAATCTGCAGTGGCACACTGTGCAAACCCTTATACATCAAAGTCCAACAAAAATGATATTAAATGATGTATAATTTATTCACTGATTCGATCCGCTACCAGGATTTCTGACAGTTTCTAGTCCTGGCTGTTGCTAGGCAGCAGGAAAGCTGTCAGTATTGTGGAAGCATTCAGCTGCAGTCAGTCTGCAATCTAGCTCTTTTTTTTTTTTAAATTCAGTATTTTTTATTGATTTTAAGAAAAATATAAACAAACATAACAACATAAAAAAAAATAACACAAAAATGTGGTAGACAAGGAAAATAAATATATAAATGCCGGAATGATAATAGCATATATCATAACAACATGTTGAAGAATATATGTGAGCAACAGGATATAAATACAATCCCCAACAAATAATTGGATAGAGCAGGTACCCAAAGGCGCCATCCAGATACCAGCATCTTAAACCAGTATGAGAAAAAAAGAAAAAAAAAAAGTCGGACATAGAGAATAACCACACACTATAATATAAAAAATACTTCTATATATGTAAAAGGAAAAACAAACCTCATCTACCAAAATAAATCATACACCCAAAATAAACAACTCAATTACCCCCCACCCTGTATAATTTAACTCCAACCCAGGCATACTTGGATCCCCATAACATCCAACGCCCCCAATCTACACTAGCTATTTAAGACACTAACCCCCCCCTTCCTCCATCCCTAATACAGGATATTAGAATAATGTAAATAACCAGGGCTATAGATTAATGACCTTAAGCTAGGTCAACTCAGCTCTCCCACTTTAAAGAAAATAATTATGGAGCTCCCCCCATACAAATTACTTAAAACAGACAATTCAAATATATAAAAATCAGGATTATATAAACTATAATATTTAGTCTGGCCAGGCCTCAACCTCATGTCAAAATGAAAACAGAAAACTGGACCCGTCCCATCCTACTCGGGAACAAATAAAAAAACATGTAAAATATTTGAGTTTCAAATCTTGGAATCTTAGCACACCTAATTATAATAGAGACAGAATTTTGTGGCAAACCATTGTAAGCCCAACACCCCCAAAATAGTTGACAAATACAGGCAGGGCCACAGCCAGTGGAGAAAATAAGTCCAGAATATCATCTTTTGGAGAGGGTATAAGGACAGCAGTAACAGGAGATTTAGGCACATCCATCTCAGCCCCATCAGATATCAACCAAGAAGCAGAACAGGGAATCATGGTATCCATCCGTAAGTTGTAAAATTTTGTGAGAATCTTCTGAGTAGATATTTCAATTGCCCGAAGCAAGTTGTAAAAAACTGTGCATCCTTGAAGTGAACAAGCATGGATATATCCAAAATATTATATATATATATATATATATATATATATATATATATATATATATATATTTAGCATAAATCAAGGATAAGTCCAGGATATCCAATAGCTGAATATTTGGAAAACAAGGAGCTGATCACAACTGGGATGATGTGTGGATAATTCCTCCACAAAATTTACGAAATAGGAAAGGAGGGTCAGGCGGGAATTTACCAGTGTGAAAACAGATAAGCCAGCCGATCATCCAGACTGCATACTAAGAAGTATCAGCACCGCAAGGATATTGAGAAGGCAGTCAGAAGTATCACAACATCAAAATGGTGACAGACCTCGTCTCAGGCGCCCCAAACGCCGTAGCATACAATCTGCAACCACAGTGAAATCAACAGCAGGATGCGGCAGCAGCACTTCAGGAGACACAGCCGGGGGTAAGTATAAATCCAGTAGGTTATACCCACTCCAGTAGGTAGTCGCGGGAGTCAGAACAGAATCACCAGGACAGGGTATAGAGCAAAGACAACCAAATACAGGATATTTTATCAGGATTTCAGCGGGAGAGCTGAGAAGCTGCTGCCTACTCCTAGCTACTCCAGGCCACGCCCCCTGCAATCTTGCTCTTAGTGTGTATGCATTTCAGCTGTATTGCAATTAGGAGGATGGTTGCATTGGTTCCTCTTCCTGTTATATTGCATTCACTCCCAGCATTCCCTGCCAGCGAGCGCTTATACCTTGTGTTGCTGCCTGGTCTGTACCATGTGTATCGATGTTCTGGTCTCCTGCTCTGCATATGCCCAGCCGTGTCTGTTCCCTGTTTACTATGTTCTTGTGTAACTTTAATTATTTGTTTCTACCAACTGCAAGGTATTACCAAACCTACACAGTGATTATCTGCCTTGCACGCCTATGCTGACACAGTGAATATCTTGTGTCTGCTCTAGTGTTTCTGCTAATACAAATATCTGCCTTGCACAAGTGTGTGTGTATATATACATACATACATACATACATACATCAGTTCTGTGGTGTAGGCACTCTCAATCAAGTAGACGTATTCACCGTGGTGCTCACTCAGAGGGTTTGAACAGCATTGTAGGTAAGTGTCACTCTCTGGTCTTAATAAATCAAGGTCACAGTCAGATCTCACTTATCAACATTTTGAGTTTATTATAAACTCTTCATCCGGATGTATATGCCCTGATGACGAGTTTATAATAAACTCAAAACGTTGATAAGTGAGATCTGACTGTGACCTTGATTTATTAAGACCGGAGAGTGACACTTACCTACAACGCTATATATATATATATATATATATATATATATATATATCTGTCTGCTAAATCACCTGTTTGTTATCCAAACTAACTGTCCTGCAATTAACCCTGTGGATGTGCGTGTGCGTATATATATATATATATATATACACACACACATAGTGTTGGATTCTGTGCTGCTGCTTGCAGTGTGGATTATTGTGGCTGTCTGCTAAGTCACCTGTTTGCTATCCAGACTAAAGCTGCATACACACACACAACGATTTTTTGAAAGATTATCGTCAAACGATATCGTTTAACGATATAGTTTAACGATAATCGTTTCAAAAAATCGTTCACTGTCTGAGTTAAACGATGAGCGATTATCGTTCATACGCGTTCACGTTTGTAGTTCAGTCAGACTTGTCAACTGAACGAATTTTCATTAAGGGAATATGCAAAAATCGTTTGTAGTTCCAAAAAATCGTTCATTGCACTTTAAAAAATCTGACATATAATCTGACAGATAATTGTTCATAAAATTGTTCATAAAATCCTTGGTAACAAAATCGTTGTGTGTGTATGCAGCTTAAGGCCCCTATTTACTGAGTTTCATCACCAAAACAAGTGATACATTTCACTGTGTATGATAAATGGTGCTCCAGACAATCAGCTCCTAACTGTCATTTTTCTAACAGTTGATAGTTGGGAGCTGATTGGCTGGAGCACCATTTATCATACACAGTGATATTTATCACTTGTTTTGGTAATAAAACTTGTCAGTAAATGAGGCCCTAACTGTCCTGCAATTAACCCTGTGGATGCAGGTTCTGATCCTTGTAAAGTATTTATCTACTGCAGCCTGTCGGCCGCCTAGGTACCGGTGAGTGTATTCAACTCTATGGGAACAACAGGTGGTTGTTACAGGCAGAAGATCTCAGTAGGAGGCTCTATCTAAGTCTTAGGGGTCTATTTACTAAGCAGTGTTAGGAGACAGAGTGAAAAGTGATAAGGTGCCAGCCAATCAGCTCCCAACTGTCATCTCAGAGGCTGTGTTTGAAAAATTACAGTTGGGAGCTGATTGGTTGGCACCTTATCACTTTTCACTCTGTCTCCTAACACTGCTTAGTAAATAGACCCCTTATAGGGGTGTTTAATAACATTCACACAAACAGGCAATAGTTTATTTACACAAAACATAACCTGTTTCATTCCATGTAAGACATGCTGAAAGAAGGGAAGTAATTCCGATAACAGCACATGAAGACCAGGATCCGGAAGTGAAGATTGCAGTGCATCTGGTATCCCCACCAATCATCTAAGGCCAAATGCATTTAGTACTAAGGGACATATTTATTAAAGGGCGAAAATACCTATAGCTGGCAAAAACTGATGTTTCTGCAGCCAACAGGACCTCACGCTATACTTCAAGGGGATAATGCCAGTGAGACTATGATGAAATCTGTTTAACATGAAGGCGGTACATGTACTACTGCAAAACTTGTTTTGTTACTGCAGTGTCTCTGCCAAAGTGAAGTATGTAGATGCAAAAGACTGCCCATTATAAGTATAGGATGAAACCTGAAGATTGGCACCCCAGAGCTGGTGCTAAACTGAAGTCCTTTAGTGGAGATGAAATGAATGGATACCCTGCCACAAGAACACCCATATATGTCAGAATGTTATTATAAACTGATTTATACAAAGTAACCTGTATTTTTGGAGCAAATATCCTTTTGCCTTTTAATCACTAACCTGAGCAGGCCCTGAAGACGTTCTATGGATCGGGATTCCGACAGTGGGAACACAATGCGATACCTCTGTAGAAGGGATACTCCATATTGCAAAAGGGAGTCAAAGGATTCAGCCAATTCTTTTTTCTGGTGTAAACAGCAAACAAAAACCATGAACTTGAGTTGATATTGCACAGGTCTAAGCGGATGATAGTTATTGACACCTACTGCATAATATACAGTGCAATCATTTTAGACCAAATATTTGTAGTGACCTGACCTGCTGAAAATAACAGAATTTGGCTAAATGAATCTATATTCATTTACAGCAGTTGGGACAGACAGATATACCAGTTGTTACATTTCAATGTTTGTCCTTGTTAGACTAATAATATGAATTACTGGACTGATAAATAATGTAGCTGTTACTGCACATATGGATGGGTCTAATGATTGCGTGAACTTTAAATGTGCAATAGTGGTGTACATCTTGCATTAGGCCTCATATTGGGCTCTATTTATCATACAGCAAAAAAGCCCCATTACTAGCAGCGGGTGTTTTTATCCTGTGGAGACTTAGGGAGATGGAGTACTGATAGGACGAAACGAGTTGGAGTGTGCGATGTTGGACACATTCTTAAAACCTGTTTAGACTCGGTTTGTAGTCAGATAAGATGTTTTAATTATTTTCTAATGAATGCATATTTTATTATGTTTATGGGGGAATGTAGTAGCCTCTGTTTTTCAAAAACTGTTGAGTTTCTGGTGCGTTTCAATAGGTAAAGTAGGAAGAAAACCACCAGAATCACTCTCTACTGCATGGAAGTCTCAGTCCCGTTATTTTTTTATTTATTTATGTCAAACATAAACGTCATCAGATGTTATAGCCTGCGACTTGTAATCTCAGCAGAAATGTGCCAGAAAACTTTGCAGAATAAAAGAAGTCCCTCTGGCTGACGAGATTACTCACATTGCATGCATTTTTTGCTATCTGCCCAAGCAGAAAATAATAAAAAGCCACATTAAACATACTCATACTTTGCCACTACTTAATAAAGTACTCAATAAAGGGCCCAAAAAATAAATAAATATCTTGATGAGCCATAATGATTTAATTAATTTGATATTGGGACAATAATGTAAAAAAATATTATTTAAAATATTTTTATGTTAATTGAGACAATATTAATGAACGAATTATAGAAGTATATCCATGCTCGTACCTGTAGTGTCACAAGTTTGTAATATAATTTATGCTTCTATTACACTTTTAATATTTAAGAGTCGATTTCGATTAATTTTGTGCTCCTGATCATGAATATGCCATGCTTATTTTTCAATTGGCTCTAGTTTTTGAGATATGCATATGTCTTTAATATTTATGAAAAATTAAATTAAACAGTGTTAAATATAGTTAAAGATATTTTTTTTCTGATTAAATTTGGTTCATAAAATGTTATAAAAAGACACAGGATAATTACATATATAAGTGTTAGGTAGCTATGAGAACCATTTTTTGTAGGATTTTCTTTTGTATTCTTGTTGCGGGCAGTCCCTCTGCAGACTCCAACAGAAATCGTCCATCATGTGACAATCCCACCATCCTTTATATCTTTCTTCCATTACCTGAATTTCCTGGTGGAACCGTTCACCCTATTCTTTGCTTAAATCTCCTAGATTGGACGGGAAAGTGATCTAAATGGCTGTACAAAAAATTTACATTAATGCTCATGTTGGCACCTACTTTCTCAAAACATTTTAGCATGTTGTGGACTAATGCATGATCGTTGTCTGCCTTGTGATTGCCTAAAAATTTTTGAATGACAGACACATAACTCAGATTCGGTTTCAGTCATAGATGTGGTAAAATTTGGATCCTTTGCCAGTTTCCGTATCTGTGGGCCGTCAAAAATTCCTGCCTTTAAGTTTTCAATACTAAGAGATGGAAATGTTCGACAAATATACGTGAAACAATCGCCTGACTTGTCCAATGCTTTTACAAATTGTTTCATTAAACCCAGGGCCTGATTCAGACCCGGACGCTAAGCTGCGCTCTCTCGCAACTAAAAGGGGCTGGGTATGCAAATGTCGCAATCGCACTGTGCGGTGTAAGGATGCCCTCTGTCTTAGAGAGCGATAGCGGAACGACCGCACGCCGGAGTATAAAACCGCCCACCTCTCTCTCTTAGCACACGTCATCTCCAGGAAGTGTCTGAACAATCGAAACCATCGAGAGACATCGGAGCTGCACGCAGCGCTTGAGGTAAAACTTACCCAGCTGCAAGCACTGCGATCACTGCAGGCTGAAAAACAACCAAATGACGTGTACAATTACACATCTTTGCTAATTATGCACAACCCTAAAATGCCGTTTTGACACCCACACATGCCTGCGTTTGCACATCCACTCCCCCATTCACAAGCACCTTCCCCTGTTACCACCCACAAATGGTGCTGTCACTCAAAGTAGCGTCCAGTCTGTGTCGTATGAGCGCTCAATTCCAGACCGCAATGAGTGACTTGTGCATGTGCATATTGCCGCATACGCAAACGTGCGATAATCGCACATAGCGAGCGATCGCAGCTTAGCATCCGGGTCTGAATTAGGCCCCCAGTTTGATATGGAGAGGCGGCAGTATGATTTATTTTTTCCTGTAAATTAAGGGCTCATGAATGATGTTGGCTTCTCCTATACTTATAACTTCTCTTGGAGGCCATACGGCTTGCTGCCAGTGCTTTTGTTTTGCACAACTATCCCATAAGCTTACAGTATGTGACAAGGATACTTAGTATATCCACTTTGCTGCCCAAGAAGAAAGTTTACCATTTTTAAATCGACACAAACAGACCACTGATGCTGACAATAAGCAATTTTTTCTAAGACTAACTTGATATTTTCATACTGTTCTTTAAGTTTTGTTGAATGACCGATAGGAATCAACGCAAATTGATTCCCATTGTGCAGTAATACAATTTTTAAGCTCCTTTTAGAACTATCCGAAAAGAGCCGACAGTCTTCTGCTCGATATTCTGGTAAGCCCGTCATCTGGAGAAGTTCCGGAATATTGTTACAGTACACAAGATTGTTATCTTGGCTAAAGAACAGCAGTATGGCTTGCTCTCTATTTCAATACGACATTATAGTAAAATCCGGCTCAAGACAGTGCTTTTCTAGAAGTCTGGATGCTAAAAGCTCAGCTCCTTTTTTTCGATAAATTCAAGTCACGAATTAAATAGTTTGGTTCTGAAAATTATAGTGTCATTGACTAGCGCCGACTGGCTCCCTCCCCCCCTTTTCCCTCATGGCTGTGGTCTGAGGATGTCCCAGCAGGCTCAGCAGTGCACTGCCACGCCTCCTTGGCATTTTTGAATGTGTTATGTGTCTCAAATGTGACTACCAGCTACGTTAACACAAATAAAACTAATTCTTGTTATTGTTGAAAGAGGGTAGCTGTTAAAAAAGCAAAACTAATGGTGCGTACACACTGGGCGATTAAAGTGGACGACTGAACGATAACGACATCGTTATCGTTCAGTCGTCCACTTTATCGTCCATTTTTAACACAAAAAAGATGAACGATGACGACGACGCGCGTTCCCGCGGGTCGTTCGTCATCCTCGTTCATCGGGCTGACATGCAGGCCAACCTGACGACCTCGTCAGGTTGCTGCATGTCAGGGAATGGGTGAGAGAGCCCGGCGCTGAACGATATCGCTAATGATATCGTTCAGCGGCTGTGCTCAATGTCATGAACGACATTGAGCACAGCCTGCCGGGGACACACTAGACGATATCGCTCAGGGAGCATATCGTCTAGTGTGTATGCACCTTAAGTCGATTCTGTTAAGCAAAGCCGGCCTAAGTAAGGTACTTCAAATGGAGAAAATAATAGAATTGTATAATTTTTCATTAATTTGAAAACTGGAGCAAATTCAGCTATAGCGAAGATCTAATGCGAAAATAGGACCTGCGAGTACTCTCAAACCGATCTTAAATACTTGGCAAGAAGAAAAATATATATTTTTTTGTTCCCCAGTGTTATTAATTATTATGGCCCCAATTAACTTAAAAATATAATTGTTTTCATACTTAAACATTATTGCCCCAAGAATAAATTAATTAAGTGTTATTAATTTTGTGACCTTTAACTGAGTATTAATATTAATTAGTGACAAAGTAATACATATGTTTAATGTGGCTCTTAATTATATTCTGCTCAGACATATAACTCCAAATGCATGTAATTTGACTAACATCAATGCCCAGAGCCATTTTCTGTCGAGTTTGTCCTTTCTAACCTACCACAAATCATTAAAACTCACTGTTGAATTTCATACCAAATCGTTTAACATCTCAACTCCAAATACAGACGACCAATGTGGAAGTTAGTATTTGCATAGCAAACATAGAACTTTAATGCCTACAAATCACAAGTCAGACAGTAATGATAACCCCAAATATGTGCATAGGTATTTTACTTCTCCATGTCATATCTGTTAATACCAACAATACAAAATAATGGGGCATTGGCAGTGTGATAAACACACACAATTATAATGCACAAATGTACTTGTGTCTAAATCATCACCTGTAAGTGAGACTCTAGGGAGTAACTACATTTACATACTGTAATTGCTATAACTTCTTTACCGTTGGACCAATTCATCACCCCAGTTGTATATAGCCAATACCTGCTCATCCTGGAGTCGACCTTGAACCCACAAGTATTCAATACTTGTTATATGATGCAGTAAGCAGCTACTGCTGAACTCCAGACTCTGGTACAATTTACTATAAGCTAGCCACTGCCTGGAAGGACACAAATGAAGTGGTAAAAATAAATACATGACTTTGGAACATTCGGGGAAGGGGGAGGGGAGAGGGGTGATGAGGCAAAAGCGATGCTCAAGGGATATAGAAACTATCATATATTACATGTAATATGATTATTATACAGTTCAGTCATAATGATGGAGTGGCTGCCTATAGTATGACTGGCGGGAGTGCATTTCTAACCATCTAATCAAGTATTGTGCATATTCTATATCACTATTCAGGGGGCACTCTGGAAAATATAGACCTTGATGACATCGAACAGGAAAATTGGAGAAGTAGTGTGGGAGATGTCTTATCTTTATTGCCTTTTAGGCAAAGCAGGATGGAAAGTGAGTGGTGGGATCAGGAAATTTAAAAATGTCCACTCCAATGTCTACAAAGGGGGGAGCTGGACTAGTTTAGAATGAGAGTCCATTGGAGTATACATGTAACTAGTGCCCAAGTGGAGTCCAAGTTTCAGCCCATTAATGTAGATATGAGCTGATTTAGTATTCGACCAGAGTTATACTGAGCTGAGCTGGACGATGACATCAGAGACACATTTGAGCTGCAGTTTAAAGTGTGCAGTATTAATAACATACTTAGCAAGTCATGCTAATAGATCAGCATATTCTTTATTCCAGGGAGCAGGAGCATAGGATCAAATAACACAATTATCTACATTACCAATAACAAAACTTGCTAGTTTGGAGCTTGAGCCAATTGGTTTTCTTCAGAACTGCACCAAAAGGACAAGGCATTGCCAAATGTAATGGGGCATTTCCTGATTACATCATATATTTTTTATTTTTCCCAGATGCAAACAGTTCCCACTGACTGTGTAGGCGGAAGGTAGGAACCATCCAACATAAAGCTATGGACTACACTGCATAAAAAGTAATTCTCTAAAGAGGACACTAATGTGGGAACTCACAAATAGTGCCCGGATCCCTTATTCAATAATGAGATACATAACAATCAGTCAGACCTGACATTTAAGGTAGATGGGGTATATCTGGCATTAAAGAGCAGAAATCACCACCCTAATTCCTCCTGACAAAGAAATCCCTAGTGTTGTACAGATCGAGATGCTTGGAGCCTCAACACTAAACTGTGAAGATAGGAGCTGATGGTATTTGAAAAATGCTCAGCAGGGAGCAGACTTCTTTTTTTAAACTGAGTAAACTTTAGCAGGGTAGAACCTTGGTAGCATAGGTCACATACTGTACAAAAAGTCCTCTATGGGAGATCAACAAAGATCATGTAAGATTGGGTTATTCCAAAGAAAAGCTGGGGTGTGTGCTCCTGGGGTGTGTGCTCCTGCTTGCAATGATGGTGAAGCGGTTTTGAGGTTGATGAACTTTTTGAATCTACTATATGGACCGTATGGAATGAGATGAAAATTACTGTAACTTACGCAAGTCCCTGATGAAACTCAGACAGGTCCTTCTGGGAAGCATGCAGGTACAGAATGGTGATACCATGAGGACTGATTTCTCCATCCCATGTGGAACCGGCAGCCTAATGTTGGAATGAGAATATGCCTGAGTGATGGTTGCTACAGACAATATGAAGTTAATGCAAAGTTTAGGAACCCTTTATAATTTAAGGTAGTAAATTATTGATTTGCTCTAAAATATGATATGATCTGCATACAGCACTAAAAAACTATCAGTGTTGCTTTAGCAAGAGCAAGGTGTTATGTTCATGCAAATGGAGCATGTCAGCAAGGGGTTTCTAGGGCTAACACACATAGGTGCACAAAGTGCTTGTATGTCACTACCATAAACAGCAACTGACACAAAAGAAAAGATTTTATTCTAAAGCCTAATGCACATTCAGAAAGCATGTTAAATCCCATTTCATATTAAATAAAAGAATGGACCTGGGCTCTCACTTCCTGACAAACTCTCACTTTGCTTTACATCATTTTTTACATTGTTTGCAGCTGTCCAGAAGAGCATTAATGTTCACTAGAATACAACGGAGATCTACAGGAACAATAGGTACTTTGGACACTATACTGCATGGAAGCTTTGAGAAGTTATAAGGAACATAGGGAACTCTGTTAGAAGTAAGGACAAAGTTTAGCATTTCTACTTAACACTTCATATCTTCTCATATATGTAAATTATATACTGTACTATTTATATAAAAAAAAAAATTCTACCTAGAATGGAAATTATCCACAAATCCCATCAACCAAAGCCAGTAACGACACTTTATAGTACTGTTTGTGCAATAGTTTTTTTTATATTAAAAGCCTCCCATTTAGTATTTAGGATTTGGAGAGGGATTTCCATGGATCTGGACCTCTGCATTTACTTAAATTACTGGTATATATTTGCAGTTTAATCTTCCTAACATCCATATCTTTTGGACAATTGGCTTGCTCCACATTGAGTGTCTTTATCGGATTCTTTGGTTCAATGAATTTATAAAGTTTGAATAAGTGTGCATTTACTGATGCAATTCCTGCAAGTCTTGTTGATGAGAACTGATCACAGAGACCAATTTTGACTTCTAAAGCTCCAGTACCTCTGAATTCTCTTAGGTTATGTGGGTGAGGTTTACTTTCAAGGTCTATTTCTCTTTGCCTAGCTTCTCCCACCTCTCTCTTATGGCTGTGTGCACGTCTATGCATGGTAAAAGGGACTCCATCTCTTGCTACATGCTGCAATTTTATCTTTAAAGAATGGACTTCTAGTCTCCTGGCTACGTACAATACTCCCAGATTTTGATGCACATTTGCTATTTCTAGATTTCAGAGTCAGGTCCTTTACTAATTCCATGGTGCAAGTGTATCAGAGACAGCTACAAGCTACCACTGTGGTATCTTCACTGGTCTCTGATATTTGTCAGCTTTGGTCTTTCAAAAGCGCAGGTCCTGTTCAATCTCCATAAGGTGGACATGCTCCACTTTCAACTGAGAGTTTATAATTTCCCTTCATAATAACAAACACTTCTTTGACATATGATTGCTGAGTTTTCCCATTCATTGTTTCCCCAGCTGAATTAGCAGTCCATGGTATGTTGCTTCTACCATAGCACCTAACTGGTCCAACTTAGACACCATTTTCATGACATACTGGTCATGTACATCTCATATAAGAGCTTATTGCTCCATGACTTAGAGACTTGGCAAGTTCTCTGTGTCCCTTTTTGGCAGAAGTTGTTATGCTGTACGCTGTGATTAGTAGCTCCCTCATTTTTTCTTGCATATTGGGTTGATGTTTTTTTCAATTAAGAGTCCTTGTGCAATCTGGTTTATTATTCTTCCCATTCTGGGACACAGTTAACCTGTTATGCTACATAAGGGGACTGATCATTTATAAGGGCTGGACACTTATGGACAACCCACCTCTTTAACTAGCCACAACAAACCCCCACAAGTATTAAAATACTAATCCATCCATGACTAACGGCATAGAGAGGAGAGCTCTGTAAGCATGGCTAGACATACTGGTCAAACTACTGATATGTAGTCATTGATGTATCTTATTGGACAGAGGATGAAGCATATCAAATCAGGTGTCACATACATTACACACACGGCCACCCTAGATGGTTAATTTGCTACAATTTAGGTAGGTAGCATTTAGTCCACTGATGATAACAGCTCCTCTTCTCTCCATGTTATTTGTGGCAGACTGCAGCCTTGATGCAGGTAATGGTGGTGTCACTACAATATTGAAGACTACATGTGGTGTTCGCAAAAATAAGCATTCCCCGAATGCTGTGCTCCAACCATAATACAGCAGAAATATTAACAATGTTTTGTGCGTGATTCTTTTTTTAAAGTGGGTGGTGAATTAAAAATAAAGTGTCAAGCTTTTAAGTGTGTATTATTAGTTTTAGGATGATTTTTCCAGCGAAGAACGACCCGAGAAAAGAAAGATATATAGTGTGTACTGTAAAACATAATTGTGGTAAATTATGGCACTCACCTCTCCAATTAAAATAACCATAAAGCTATATCACCTTCAAGGTTAGTGAATAAATCCCTGCTGACATGGGTCACGTCACGATGAGCAGCTGAAGTTAGTAAATAATCTTGTTCTATTTCTAACTTTGCCTTTTCTGAATTTCTTTATTGTTTACTTTTTATTATGACTTACCTATATATTTGTTATGACTGATTAAAGTCTTCTAGTTTTTGTACAACCAGCGCAGGGCATTTTTATGCAATTTTAAACCAGGACGGAAATCTCACATTTTGTATTACCGGTATATGCTACAAGATCACCAATGCCGGTTGAGATTTGATGCATAATCAGTATACAGAATACACTATATTCTTTTTATGATACCGTATCTCTTGAATCCGTATGTGATGAAAACCACAAAGAAATTAATTCCTTACATATTTCCTAAAGTAGTCCCCACATCAGAAGGGACGTGGCCCATGTCAGCAGGAACGTGGCTCATATCAACAGAGAAGTGATTTACTAGCCTTGAGGATGATCATTAAAATAACAACTTTATGGTTATTTTACATGCCTAAAATAAATAAAAGAGGTGAGCACCATAATTGCCATCTACCTTAAATATTTACATCCTACATCCCTTTTTCAGGCAGTGTTATGGGAAGTTCCTTCTTTTTCTGTCTGCAATCATATGGATTGTATCAAGTACTCCCAACATTGGAATTATCACAAGTCTGCCACCATTATTTGTGTTATACCTTGTGGCTAGTGATCTCATGACGTACAAACTGCTGTAGTAGCTGGCGGTGGACAATGTAGCTGGGATTTCTGCTCAACATTGTTGCTCTCTGGAAGTACATAGATCAGAAAAACAGTAGTCAACAGTCTGTATAGGGAAGACAGCATAGACAGTAATATCATGATGTTATGTCATATCTTTCTTACAGGAACATAACTACCTCCCAAGGACTACTTACAAGCAGTGCAAAAGAATGGATACCAAGAATGATGGAGTTCAGTAAAATCCTTAAATAACCACCAAAACCTCAATTACTTCATTACTCTAACTACATTGTCCAGGAGTTATAAAAGTACAAATATCTTCAAAGCACTGTATGTCTCATTCAAATTATATAATAGGATAATTTCCAGCTCAGCAAGGGATCCATAAGGCTTAGAAATCAGTTTTTTTGCTTTACTGTGCTATCAGGGGCTTTAGCCCCACAACTCACACTGTCCTGGGTGATTTTGAAAAATGTAGAAGGACTGTTTATTAAAGTATAATATAAAAAATTACACATCTTGTCTGGGACATGACAAGTGCATTATTGCAAATACAAGACTATAATGAATAGTGCAGGGTGAATTTAATGGCACTTGCTACTTTAATGAGAGACCGATCAGTACCTGGAGTTTTCTATTTATATAAAGAAGTTGGGGAGAAAAAAACTAAAAATATATACAGGTTGAGTCTCCCATATCCAAAAATGATTGCGACCAGGGGTATTTTGGCTAACGGAATACTCCGTATTTTGGAATATTTGCATATCATAATGAAATATCTTGGGAATAAGACCCCAATATACACACAGAATGCATGTATGTGTTATATACACCTTATACACACAGCCTGCAGGTAATTTTATACAATATTTTCAATAATTTTGTGGCTCAAACAAAGTTTGTGTACAGAAATGAAATTAATTTCAGTTTCATATACACCTTATACACACATCCTGAAGGTAATTTTATACAATATTTTTAATAATTTGTGCCTTAGACAAAGTTTGTGTGCATTGAACCATCAAAAATCAAAGTTTTCATTATCTCAGTCATGCCAAAATTATTCAGTTTTTCAGAACATTCTGTATTTCGGAATATTTGGATATGGGAGACTCAACCTGTATATATAACTCTGTACCTTTACATGGGAGAAATTACTTATTGCAGGGCTTACACTGAATTATTATGGGTCACAGAAACTCCTATGAACCTAGCAATGCTGGTCTTAATGATTCTATTTGTTGTTCTTTCCAGAGTCAGGGACCCTGGAAGGCTTTCTATGGTTTAATTAATGTGCACAATGAAAATGTTCACTTTTAGGTTAGCCACAAAACCACTAGTTTAGCATCATGTACCATATGGCTTATTATTATTTATTTATTACCAGTTATTTATACAGCGCACACATATTCTGCAGCGCTGTACATAGAATATTCGGCCATTCACATCAGTCCCTGCCCCAGTGGAGCTTACACTCTATATTCCCAACCACATGCTCAAATACACACACTAGGGGTAATTTGTGTTAGGAGCCAATTAATCTACTAGTATATTTTTGGAGTGTGGGAGGTAACGGGAGCACCCAGAGGAAACCCACGCAAGCACAGGGAGAATATACAAACTCCACACAGTTAGGGCCATAGTGGGTATCGAACTAACGACCTCAGGCCCTGATTCAGAGCCGGACGCTCTGACAGAGCGCTCGCTCCGAATCAGGGTGTCTTTTTTTTTTTTTTCTTTATGGAGCGGCCTCCTGTCCGTTCGCATTGTTGTGGGTTGCCACCCACAGCTAATGCGAGCGGTCAGGATGATGGTCGCGATGGTCAAGACCATTGCAACCATCGGGCTTGCGACGAGACCCTTGTGGTAGGGTCTCGTGGCCGCAAGCCCCAGAGAGCTTTCGGCTCAAACAGAGCCGAAAGCTCTCCCACTGACATCACTTGTGATGTCAGTGGGGCCGCCCCCAAATGGTAGGCGTTCTCATGGGAACGCCTCCGTCTGGGCAGCCACCCCCCCCGGCCCGCCCACCAAAGGCGGCGTGCTGTCACTCAACATCGACAGCACGCCCCCTTTGATGCGAGACCCGGAGCGACGGATTGTCCGCCGCTATCCGGATCTCGCGCATGCGCACGATGGAGTCAGCTCCGTCGTGCGCATGCGCTCTGGGCCACCATCGACCTGGTTGCGAGCGCTCAGCACTCGCGACTGGGTCTGAATCAAGCCCTCAGTGCTGAGAGGCAGTAATGCTAACCATTACACCGTCTATGCTGCCCACCGTCTGTGCTTACATTTACCATGAACGTGAGGGCCATTAGGACTGTCATTGCATGTTTTACTCTTGCGTGTCTTAAATATCTGATTTATAAAATTTGTTGGTGTTTGCTTGTTAGTCTGTCCGGTTATGCATTCAGACACCCCTGCACCGATTGGGATTATACCAACGCGAGGTGGTCCAGTTGGATCCTGCCCAGGTTTTAGGGAGGTTAAGGTCCTGGTCAGACATCCCGTTGGTGTATGCTGGGCTGAACTTTGAACTGGGGAGTCTGTTCTGAGCCTTCCATTGGCTGGATTTGGACGAAAACTTCACAGAGTGGTAACACTGGATCCCAGAAAACATACTAGGGGGTTGAGGTCTCAGTCAGACCTCCAGTTGATGTATGCTGGGCTGAACTTTGACCTGGGTAGCCTGTTCTGGGCCTTCCACTGGATGGATTTTGATTAAAACAATTGGTCAATGGTCTGAAATGACTAATGGAGTGGTTGAGGTCCCGGTTGGACCTCACAGCGAAGTGCGCCGGGCAGAACTTTCCTCATGGGTGTGATGGAAGAGCTGCTTATTTTTAAAATATTGACAGTTACATCCAATTCATTGATAACTTAATAACTTGAAGATTTAAAGCCAGGCAATGCCTGGTACTTCAGCTAGTTCATATTATATTGGTGACTTTCCACAGAAGTCTAATGTGTGAAATGACTCCCATTATAAGTATAAAGATGAGACCTGATCTCTGAGACCTCAAAGGAAGCTGAGAATTGAAGGCCTTTCACATAGAGAAAAGCATAGTCTCTCCGTAATTGTGCCCTTTCACTCTTAATTTAAATAATCATGCGATAGAATACTGAAAAGTCATGTGAGAAGGTGATGATTTGCATGTTCTCACCTTTTTGTGTGTAAGAAGGAACTGCAGGTGGCATTGTCCTCTTTCTGGATAAGTCTCTGTCCGAGGTTCTAGATTGTACCAACGGTCCTCCTTACACTTTAGATCCTGTGCATAGATAATCACATATCTGCTTTAGATTATGCAATATAAGGAATAATCCATCTCTTCTGCATGTAAATGTGAATGCAGTACTTTAGTCATGTTCTCACCCGTAGTCGCAGAACCACATTGCCTAGAAAGTCATCTTGACCTTTGTCCTTACGAGCATCTTTAAATATCCTGGAAAACCAAGGTAAATGTGCAAGTCAAACTTGGAAGACAGTAAAAAATACAAAAACTATTTCTGGATAACCTTTTGAGAAAGGAGAGGGGCAAGTAGTAACTCAGCATAGGGAACACATACATATTATATAATGTGTCTTTACATATGTTCTAATGCTATGTAGGAACTCAAGGCAAAGATATATACCTCACCCATACTTATTACCTCCCAAATACATGCACACAGAACGATCTAACAGTTACAGTATAGATCACTACTCCCTAGATTTATTGTTCTTTGTCTTCTCATGGCAAACTGTAGATACATACACTATGTAATAATTACCATAGGTGCAAGAGGTGCAGCTGCTATGGGGCCCAGTGCTGAGGGGGGCCCATCTTCCTTGTCAAAGTTACATGTGTTATATGCATGTTTCACCTTTGGGTGGTACATAGGGGCCCTTACAAACTTTTGCTATGGGGCCTTCAAATACCTAGTTACTCCCCTGGATACATATCACCTAGCTGTCAGGGGCTGTTTTTTTTGTGGACCTGGGGTGGATACAGGAGGGGACACAGAATCAGAACTGTAGAAAAACTTGGGTTGTTTAATGAATGGAATGGTAGACATGAAAGAACCAAGTCCAGAGCAAAAGTGGAAATTGGTCAGAGTCAAATAATAAGTCCAGCAGCAAATAATAAAATCCAGAATGAAGGTAACACGAGTGGAGCGATAATGTTTAGATATGTCCAGAGGGAACCAAACTGTAGACAGGGGTCGATGTGGTAAGGAGGAAGTCTGGCTGGTGAGTGGGTATACAACAGCAGCGGGAGGAGGCAGTTGCTGGCAGGTGCTGGGAATCCGGAGGCTACCTGAAACCGGCAGGGAGCTAGGCAGAACTGAAGTCAGCTGCGTAGAGGAGCTCAGATAAGTCTGACCAGACTCGGCTGATACACGTTGCACTGGCAAAGTAAGGAAGCTGTGATCTCCCTTAAATCCCCAACAGCATAGCGCGATTGGCCGGACAGAACTGCTGACCTTTAGGGGATTTGTTCCCTAGGTCATATGGCCCAATGCAAGATAGCGGCGCACATAGAACTACAGCTTGGGAACACTGTGCAATACTCCCATGCTGGCACGGCCTACCAACAAGGAACCACCAGATGCACCCCGTGCCGGTCTTCATACTCCAGCACCGCCACCGGATGGCCCATGCCAGAGCGCCCTAACGGGCAAAGACAGCGGACTTACCGGTAAGGAACCCCTGGTCATAACACTAGCTAGTCAACTGAAATAATTTCCAAATTAAATTCCAATAAATCAGATGACAGGTAAGCAAAGTATTTTTAACAATAGCCTAGCATAGCTACATTCTGCTTTCCTAGTGGATAAATGGCCCTTAATAGAAATGCACTAATCAGGGCAGGGACTCAGGTAGTTCTGTTATATAATTAGATGACATTTACAAGATAAAATGTTAAGAGTAAATAAAGTAACAAACAGCAAGCTGCACTGAGGAAGCCAAACAAGGCCCAAACAGATGGATGTGTACGAGTGTACATCATGAGCTGTGATCTCAAAAACAATCAGGCACTACCCATTCTATTCTCCTTTTGGAGTTTCTTATTTGAAAAAAAAAAAGCAAACTACAGTCAAAAGAAGGTAAACAGCAGGAGATATAGTGCTATATAAACACATACCTCCTAGCTGCCCTATGTTTACAATTACAGTACACAGTCATCACTAATAACTGCATTTGCACCAACCACATCCTTGGTGCAGAAGATCCGACTGAAATCAGATGGATCGCTGTATACGATCACCTCTGATAATAACTCTGCCTACATGCCTACTAGTGCTATTTTTTACATGTGAACACCCCACTACCACCCAGTAATGCCCATTCAGCTGTAATTGAGAGGTGTCCAACCCAGCATTGGTCGGAAATGATCTAAGTTGCACATACATGCAGGCCGGGATACATGTACAGTTTGCTACAATTTACAAGATCCTTTAAAATTGAAAATTGCATGCAGGTCAGAATCAGGCCCAAAGTGACTTGTCCAAGGTCCCAGCAATGGCATGTCTCAGTTGGGTGGCATATATGCTTTGCGGTGTTTTGCAAGGTATTGTTGTATTTGTATGTCTAGTTAGGTGGGTGTTACCATGTAAGAAAGCATGATAAGGCACGTGTTTTGCTTTATGTTGTCAGGTAAGTAGCCATTCAAATTCTTACCTCTTCAATCCATGCAAATCCGTGAGCTCCCCCAGCTTTGTTCTGACAGATTCCACATCATCTGAGTCCCTGTGCGATTAGAGAAGGAGACAAGGTAGACAGCTTATAGAATGAAAATCACAGAGCAAAACATAGAATTTAGGAGGAGGACATGATCCAGAATTTCTGTATGAATACTTTACATATTTTGTCAGAGTACCAGAAGCAAAACCTGTCTTGTGTGATGGTTGTAATCTCCTGAAAATGCTAGAAGTTAAGTTTAACCAATCATCTGTGGTAGCAACAACACTGAAGCAACAAGCATCTTCCTATGATACTTGGGAGGCAGATGTATGTGAAAAGTATTTAGAAAAAAAGAGAAAACACCACTAGACAAGAACATTGTGAGAGGAACTCCAAGTGAACCCAATTTCATATGAAACCACTACTCTCTTATAAAATCATTGAGTACATTAATGATAATGGGTTAGTTATACTAAATTATAAAAAGTGAATTAACTTTTAAAAGGTGCTAATCAATAAATTAGACACTTTTGTACTTGGAGCATCTGCTGTCATGTGGGTGAGTTGGTGATAGGTTCCTCCTATTGGCTGATGGAAATCAGTGATATATACAGGGGGCTGTACATTCCTAGGTTCTTAGAAGACACAGCATGCATCTAAGACTGGGTACACAACTGAACGATAATCCTAATCGGACCAACATATCATCTGGTCGTCCGATTGGCCGTACACACAATAGGCACCAAGTCGCATACGATATTGAATTGAAGATAAAGCGCTCCTCCACCAGGAAGGGAATAATTTTGAAAATGTATATAAATACTTTAAGTGAATAGATGGTCACTCTGATGTACACGGCATTGTGTAAGTCACTTTGTCCAAGTCAATAATTCTGCAGTGGACAGCCGGTATGGAGGTGATTTCAATCAATCCAGATACATCTCCAGTATAATGCTTCACCAGATATTTCTCTTGCCTGCTGGCAGACATAACACTGGCTGCTCCCTGTCTCTGCTGCTTCCTCAATATCCTCCAATTCAGCATGCAGGATCCGGGGGCTCTGGGCCTGGTTCAGACCCGCTCGCGAGCGCTGAGCGCTCGCAAGCGGGTCGATGTTGGCCAAGTGCACATGTGCACGAGGGAGCTGGCTCCATCGTGCGCATGCGCGAGACCCGCATAGTGACGGGCAAGCCATCGCTATGGGTATCGCTACAAAGGGGGCGTGCTGTCGATGTTGAGTGACAGCACGCCCCCTTTGGTGGGCGTGCCGGGGGCGTTGCTGCCCAGACGGAGGCGTCTCCATGGGAACGCCTACCTTCTGGGGCCGGCCCCACTGACATCACAAGTGATGTCAGTGGGAGTGCTTTTGGCTCTGATAGAGCCAAGAGCACTCCAGGGCTTGCGGCAGATGAGATCCTACCACAAGGATCTCGTCGCAAGCCTGATGGTCTTGACCATTGCGACCATCTTTTTGGCCGCTCGCTATAGCTGTGGGTGGTCACCCACAGCTATGCGAGCAGCCAGGAGGCCGCTCTAAAAAAGAGAGGGAGGGCCCTGATTCAGAGCGAGCGCTCTGGAAGAGCGTCCGGCTCTGAATCAGGCTGTCTGTGTGTGAGCGGTTACATGGTCTGAATCACATGATCTCCCAACCAGAAAATATCGTATGCAACCCACAGGAGCGCTCAATTGTGCATATACACTATACGATTTAGAGGACTTGTCGTTCCAATACTCCAAATCGTCCAGATATCGTTCAGGTGTGTACTTGGCATCACCACATTTTTAGTCTCCTTCAGCACTATACATATAATGTACAGTTGCACAGGAATATATTTTTGTTTATTAGTGATAACTTTAAGTTCAAATCATATAACAATATAATTAAATCAAATAAATATTGTATTAAATCAATTAAAAGATGACTTGATATCTGGGCAAATTGCAGGGAGATAATAATAATAATTATTATTATTATTATTAACAGTTATTATATAATGGCAGCATATTCTGTTGCGCTTTACAATTAGGAACAAACAGTAATAGAACAGGACTGGGTACTAAAGACACATAGACCCTTTTCCCTCAGACATAGAGGTAAGAGGGTTCTGCTCTCGCAAGCTTACAATCTATAGGGAAATAGGCATTGACACACAAGGATTGGTGCATATTGCAAATTGGTCCAGCCAGATTGCAGAGGTTCTTGGTGGTCAGTATGATCCAGTCACACAGGAATGTTGGCCAAGGGTCAAGTGGATGTGAAAGAGAAAATATGTAGAGTTATGTCTAGCTTATGGAGGTTATGTGGGTGGTTCTGGAATTTGATAAGCTTGTGTGAAGAGGTGAGTTTTCAGGGAACGTTTGGAGACTAAAGAAAAGTCTTATTATGTATTGGGAGGACATTCCACAGAATATTGACAGACCAAAAAAAGTTCTGTAACAGTGAATGGGAGTAGGTGATGCATTTGGATGACAGATGCTGATCTTGTGTAGAGCGCAGAGGTCGGGTTGGTAGATATTTTGAGATAAGCAAAGAGATGTACAGTATGTTGGTGTAGTTTCTTTAATAGCCTTATGTGTAAGTAAATGTATTTTATATTGAATTTGGTAGCATGCAGGTAACCAATGGAGGGGTTCACAGAGTGGGGCAGCAGATGATGAATGTTTAGCGAGGAAGATCAGCTTCGTAGCTGCATTCAAAATGGATTGTAGTGGTGAGAGTTTCGTAAGGTAAAGAAGCTATTGCAATAATCAATGTGAGAGGTAACTGCATTAATGAGAGTTTCTGCCATGTCTTGTGTAAGATATGGTCGCATTCTGTATATGGTTTTTAGATGTATGTTACATGATTTGGAAACAGACTGAATGTGGGGAACAAAGAACAGTTCAGAGTCAAGGGTAATACCTAGGCAGCGGGCTTGTGGGGTGGGGTTGATTGTCGAGTTATCAATAGTGAAAGACATATCAGGTTGGTAAATACTATTGGCCAGATTATTTTTATTTAGAATTATTAATTCTGCTTTGGAAAGATTAAATTTGAGGTGACAAGATGACATTCAAGATCAAATGGCATAAAGACAAACCAATACAGATGGTGACTAATCTGGAGAATAGGTAGATTTCGGTATCATCCACATAATCATGATACTGAAATCCAAAAGAGCTGATAAGTTTGGCAGGAGATGTGGTATAGATTGAGAAAAGCAGGCGGCTGAGGCTTACGGGACTGAGCCTTACGGGACTCCAACTGATAGAGGTAGCAAAGAGGAGGTGGATTCAGAGAACCATACTTTGAAAGAGCAATTTGTTAAGAACCTCGTATGATGAGAACCAGGATAGGGCTGTGTCCTGAAGACCTAAGGATAGTAGTGTTTGTATGAGTGGTCAACAGAGTTAAATGCAGTAGATCTAAGGGAATGATGACCTTAAGACTTGGCAGTATCAGATCATTCACTATCTTAGTCAGTGCTGTCTCTGTGGAGTGTTGGGAACGAAAGCCTGACTGAAGTGGGGCAAGTAAAGAAAGTGTGTGAGGCAGGTGTAGGCAAGCCTCTCAAGTAGCTTGGAGATGCATGGGAGCTGATGGATGGGAAGGAAATTTAGAAAAAGTTAGGGTCAGAATTTTGTTTTATTAGAATAGGAGTAATCACTACATGCTTGAATACGGATGAAAAGACACCAGTAGAGAGATTATATATTTTAGTTAAGGTTGGAATGAGCGCAGGAGACAGAGCTCTATTGATTTTTGACTGTATAAGATCAGGTAGTAGAGTAGAAGGATGAGAGTGTAGATTCATCTTCATTTGTGCAATCAAATGAAAAGAAGGTGCCAGTGGGTTCAAGGAAGGAAACGAGCAGGTTGCTGGCTGATGAAGTGCATACTATTTAATTTCGGATCTTATCAATCTTGTCCTTCAAATAGGAAGTAGATCTTGTGCACTGATAGTAGCAGGTAGGTTGGGTGCAAGAGGAGTTAAGAAGTGATTTAAATGTATTAAAAAGTCGCTTAAGGTTAGAAGCTTGGGCAGAATTGAGAGATTGGAAATATGTTTGTTTGGAACCATACAATAAGAGAGAGTTCTATATGTGAGAAAGTCACTTAGAATACGAGATTTTCAACAGTGACATTCTACTTTATGTGAGAGTTTTTGTAGGTGTCTTGTTAATTTAGAATGCCATCTAAGTCTATGAGAAGTGTGATGGGTACCTGGGGCCACTTCATCGAGAGCTATTTCTAGAGATTAATTATGGTGTGATACAGCAATCTCAGGAGAAGTGAATGTAGAAATTGGTGAGAGTAGTGGTTGCAGAGAGGTGGAAAGTTGTTGAAAATGAATAGTGTTAATATTTCTATGGGTTATAGGAGGCTTGGAAGACTTCACTGACACTGAGGTTGAAATAATAGAGGAGAGCCTACAGGTGATCAGGTTGTGATCTGAGAGAGGAAACGGTATTGCAGGTCTGTCAGGCGATGACGCTGATGACACATGAGAGGGTGCATTGTCAGCAACATAGCGGGTACACCCTGTCCAATGTGGACGCTATGGGGACATATTGTCTAGTATGTACCCAGCTTTAATGAAATCTGAAACTGAGCATAGTCTGGTGAATACAAGATCAAGGCAGTGGCCCTCCTGATGAGTAGAGGAGACAAGGGGAGATGTACTAAGCCTTGGAGAGAGATAAAGTACCAACCAATCAGCTCCTAACTGTCAATTTTCAAACACAGCCTGTAAAGTGTCAGGTGCTGATTGGTTGGTACTTTATCTCTCTCCAAGGGTTAGTACATCTCCTCCTCTGGGAGAGACCGAGAAATAAGGTTAGAGAAAGTAGTTTGAAAGCAGAAGGAGATTGTGAACTATCAATAGGAGTATGGATATCACCCATGATGATGGTGGGGATGTCAGAGGATAAAACGTGAGGAAGCCAGGGAGGAAAATGTTGCAGAAATTGTTGGTGTGGCCCAGGAGGGCAATAGATAGCAGCAACACGCAGAGAATATGGAGTGAAAATCCTGATCGAAAGTACTTCAAACAATGTAAATGTGAGTGATGGAACTCCAGAACTCCCTCGTGCGGCTCCAACATACACTCCCGCCAGGGGTGTGGCCTACCATAAGGGGTGTGGCCTATCCGATATCCCGATTGTATCACTCCGGGAGTGTGCCCAGCATTTCCGGAGATGCTAGGCTTCCCCCGGAGACCTGTGCCTGCAATGCCGGCTCCTCTAACCGGATAGTCATCATATATGTGCACATAATGAACTACCTATTACAATTACAATGACTGTTAATATAGTGACTCTGTGTCATCCTTTCAGTAGGGGTCCTTCCTGAATCTGTATGTAATGCCGGCGAGTACTTAGCCGGTGGATCAAATACCGACAGTGGCAGCCAGACGGAACGAAATCCTGACTGCAACAGGTAAGTACCCTAACCCTCTCCTCTCCCTACCCTAACCCTCCCTTAGTGGTGCTTAACCCTAACCCACCCGAGGGAGGTGCCTAACCCTATCCCCCCCTGGTGGTGCCTAACCCAGTGGCGGGCTGGGCCGGGGGGCAGGGTGCCATCTGCCCTCCGGGCCGGTACAGTAGTGCAGTACTAGGGTCCCCGCTGCGCTGCATATATTCATATGCCTGACAGCCGGGAAGTTTCTGCCTTCCTCCTGGATGTGTCAAGCTGCGGCACAGCGCAGCTAGCATAAGGGACCGGCAGATACAGACAGGGTCAGGGGCGGGCTGGTCCTGTCCTATGCTCTCCTCCTCTGCCAGGCAGCGGTGGTTCTCTAGTTAAAAAGTATAATTGCCGCGGTAGGGCTGCTGCGCATGCCCAGCCCCAGCAGCCCTCCCATGGGCCTTTGCTGTTTGCTGAGCTGCATGATGTGCTGCGGCAGCATGTTGAGCTTTCCCCTCCCACCGAGTCATTCCAGATCAGCTAGGGCCCTCTGCCTCTTTGCAGCCGGGGTGACACAGTCACAGGATCCTCTTCTGTGGCCCTTCTCTGAGAGGCAGGGCGGAGTGCACGGTCCAGCCTGTCCTTGGCTCCATTCATCCGCTACTGTCCCCGGCCTGCTCTGTCTCCTGCCTGCACAAGAAGAGACTATATAGCTCAGTGTGCAGAGAGGAGCTCCTGCCCTGGAATTTCCCATCCTGGAGGAACCACCCCCAGCCACAGTGAGCCTGGCAAAAGTAAGTTAAAATAGTGCTTCCAATATATAAAGGGGGGCGGGGGGGGGGGGTGTAAAATATATAAGGGGTGAGAGATGATATGTATAAGAGATAATGGGTATAAAATATATAAATAGTGGAAGGTGATGGGTATGGAACATATAAGGGGGATTACACAAAACTATAAAATATGTAAAAAGGGTAAGAGTATATGGGGCACAAAATGATAGATAAAATAAATATACAGGAAATACTGGACGGGATGGGGCATAAAATCATTAAATATATATATGGAAAGTGTAGGGTAGGGGTATTTATTACATATATATGTGTAACAGACTAGGGTGTGCAACTGTGATAAAAGAAATAACATGATTGACACTCTCCGGTTTTCATGAAAAGGATATATTATAAAAAGCTTGATGTCAGCTTTTTGTAATAAATCTTTTATAATACAGAATATCTTTTTCATGAAATCTGAAGTGCCAATCGTGTTTATTGCTGTATTTACAGATGCACACGCTTGATTTTTTTTCCATGCTATGTGTCATTTTATTGTTATGTGTAATGTGTTTTAATTTTTAAGACAGTTCATCCACTTGTTCATATGGTCACTACATTGCCTTGAGCACAATCTCCTTTTGTACATTGTGATTGTCAATTAAGCTGGGTACACACTGATATGATGTTGTTACGATTTGGCCGATTTAGCCAAATCGTAATGACATTTTGTGAAGTGTGTATGCACAATATGTGAGCTCCCACAGACGCATGTGATGTCAATATTGCTCTAATGTGCCCCCGTTTGGCCGACACAATGTCCGGGTACACATCGTCAAGTATGTACCCACCTTTAGACAATATGGCATATTAGTCCATTTTTTATTTTATATTTTCATTTTTTATTAGTTAAATGCCTCTCTGACCTCCTCACATGCCACTTTTTTGCCATATGAACCCTTCTCATGCCCCTTTATAAACTGGTTCTGTTTAATAACATGACCTGGTGTGTAATTTTTGTCTTACTGTGGGTGACAGCCTAAACAAATATTATAAGATTTTTTTTCCCACCACGGAAGGTAGTATCTGGAGATGGTGTTATCCTATCGGGGCCAAGTTCACAGTGTGCTTGTAGGGGCCACTTGCTTGTGTTTGCCCCCTAGGCTGAAAGTTGCCAGCCAGCCCCTGGCCTAACCCTAAGCCCCCCTTTTCCCTACCCTAACCCTAAGTCCTCCCGTGGGTCCCTAAACCTAAACCCGCAGCTAAACGCTAATACACCCGGCTTACCTTGGTTCTGTATGCCAGGTGTCAAGATTTTGCAGTGGGGCTAATGATAGGATTCGGGATTTCGGCACCTATCTTTGGTCCCATGTCGGGATGTCAGTGTCGGGATATCGTCGTATCCTGACTGCATCCAGTCCTTCCAATATATGCCATTTTAATAGAACGTTTCTTAGCTAGTCATGTCTTATATTAATCTACTGTTTGTAGTGTCACATTTATTGTGTTCAAATATGATATAATAAATAGCTTCACTTTTTATCAAATAAGCCATTTTTATGTCAATATATTTATAACCACTTTAGCGCTGTTCCTATACTTATGCTATTAGACCGTTAAGATTACGCTATAAACTGTAATTAAATGCTAGAAGCAGGGGGTGGGGGCAATTAACTGCATGGGAATTGTGTCGCCAAGCCTGCGCAATTGTGTTATAGAGTGAGGGGACGTGTGGGCCCTTTAATTATCACAGGTGGTGGCAGTAAAAGGACGTGTGGTACCGTCTAGGTGCTCAAATTACTGCTCTATCAGGTATACATACTGAGGTCTCTGACATAAATGGTATGTGTGATGATAAGCAACTAAACACATTGCTCAATTATAGGCATCATTTTTTGGTTAGTACTTTTACTAAGGTCAAGGACATGTAATAAAAGGTTTTAAATAGAGCTGTACGAGTCTGTGCTTAGTGTATAGTATGCAAATCACTTATAGCCATCGAAACTATAAGAAGAACAGCAACAAAAATCTACAGAAAGTAAAATAACTCGTATATATCATTCATCAATATAGCAGTGCTACTACATTTGGAATATGCAAAACTGTTTTAGCAGCTTAAAGACACATACAGAATATATTATGGACAATTAAATATAATTATAAACAAAACTCTCCATCCCCTACATTTGTACTATATGAAATTCAAATACACACCCTATAACTATCAAACTGCTTACTGACACATCCATCAGTCAGCACTCACCACATGTCCATCTGAAACCAATCATGTTCCATGTCTTTCACTTCCCTGAAACATATAGAATAGTAAACTATTAAGATTGTTTTTATTGCACAATAAAACCACTGAACAGCTCCCCCCCTGTAATCATAAATGACAGTACAGGTTATATTTAATATTTACTTAACATTTTTAAACAATATTTTATGTCTTAAAATGAGGGTAGGCTTTGAGGTAATAGAATTTGGGTCCATTTTAGTCATACCTGGGCCCAGGTTAAAGATCACATTAGTTTGCTCCTATTCCCAGGGAAGGGCTCTCAACATTTGGCCTGGGCATAAACCCAAGAAAGTGTCCCTGGCTCTGCTAGCAGAGTGCTGAAACAAACAAATGGGATTTGTCACCACTACTTCAATTTACAACAGAGAAAGAATTCTACTGACAGCTATTAAATACACAGAGCATTACATATAATACAGAGACATTCTTGTGATTGATATACAATACAAAGGGCATTACAGGCAGGACCATCTGGCACTTCTGACAAATGCCAGAAGTGTCGATGACCTGATGGCCCGGTCCAGTCTCAAAAACCTGGCCGAGCAGCTCCGCCTCCCGGTACTGTGCTCGGCTGGGATATTGAAAGATGGAGGCATGCCGTGAGGCCAGGCCCCCTGTGACTCACGTAATTCCCCCGTGAGACTTCCCTTTTGTTGCGAAACCACGCTCTTTTTTGCAGACGAGCGCAGGGGGACTTCTGCAGCCCTAGTCCGTCCCCGATTACAGGACAGATAAATCAAATATATATCACCTTAGTAGCTGATTTACAATACAGACAACATTCTAGGGACCACTATACAAAGTGGATTCTTGTGACTAGTATATAGTGCTGACTTTGTAATGGCGGCCACTATATAATATAGATGCACAAATCTCATTTCAATGAGGACCAACAATTCTCTGCTGGCTTTTCAATGCAGACCTCCTTTTTCCATCTACTATGCAATGCAGAGCCCCCAAAATCCCTCTGTGTCAAATTTGGCCATTCTACACAGGGTAACCTATGTAGCGCACCCAAAATAGCTAACTCGCCTGGTACCTTTAGGGGGTATGATATAGGGGTGAGCGGGTTCGGATTTCTGAAATCCGAACCCCCCCGAGCCCCCCCGATCCGAGTCCGATCCGAGTCAGGCTCGACTTTTCCCGCCTGACTCGGATCTGAAATCGAGGCAAAACGTCATCATCCTGCCTTCCGAGTCTCGCGGGTTTTGGATCCTATATAAGGTACCCGCGTCGGCGCCATTTTCTCACTCGGCTGTGGACAGTGAAGAGGGAGGGTGGGAGTTAGGGCTGGCTGGGCTGTGTAGTGTAGTGTAGTGTAGTGTAGTGCTGCTGTTGTCCACTACTTCAAAGTCCATAGGGGCTGGCTGTGTTGTGCTGTGCTGCTGTTGTTAATAGGGGCTGTGTCCACTACTTCATAGTAAAGGGCCGGCTGGCTTGACCGTTAAAGGGTGCTGTAACCCCCAAAGTACACTCCAGTCCAAACCAAAAAAAAAATTATTTTCTGTGTTTGTGAATTGTGTGGGCAGTAGCCGCACGTGCATCAACAAAGTAGTGCCAAGCGTGCGCCTGTGTCATAAGTAAAGGGCCGGCTGGCTTGACCGTTAAAGGGTGCTGTAACCCCCAAAGTACACTCCAGTCCAAACCAAAAAAAAAATTATTTTCTGTGTTTGTGAATTGTGTGCGCAGTAGCCGCACGTGCATCAACAAAGTAGTGCCAAGGGTGCTGTAACCCCCAAAGTACACTCCAAACCAAAAAAAAAAATATTTTCTGTGTTTGTGACTTGTGTGCACTGTGGCTGCACGTGCATCAACAAAGGAGCAGCGCCAAGCGTGCGCCTGTGTCCCATAAGTAAAGAGCCGGCTGGCTCATTTCTTAAAGGGTGGTGTAACCCACAAAGTGCACTACTCTCCAGCAAAAATAAAAAAATATTTTCTGTGTTTGTGTGCGCTTTAGCCGCACGTATATATCAATATAACATAAATGGAGGACCAAACTTTCTCCGATAAAAATAAAATAGGGAAAGCTCAAGAACCACTTCCTCCTAGTGCTATTGCTGCTGCTGGGAGTTGTTCATCATCCCAGAGAGGAAGTAGGAACATCACTACTTTTACTAAACAATTGACCCTCCAACAGTCCCTAGCGATGAGGATGAAGTACGACAGCAGTCATCCTGAAGCAAAACGTATAACTGAGGCCTTGACTGCTATGTTGGTGTTAGACGTGCGTCCGGTATCCGCCATTAGTGCAGTGGGATTTAGACAATTGATGGAGGTAGTGTGTCCCCGGTTCCAAATCCCGTCTAGATTCCACCTGCATCCTCAAAGCAGCAGCGACAAGCGTGCGTCTGTCTGTTAAAGGATGGTGTAACCCTCAATGTGCGCTCCACAAACAATAAAAATATTCTTCTTCTTTTTTCTGTCTTTGTGAATTGTGTGGGCTGTAGCCGCACTTGCATCCTCAAAGCAGCAGCGACAAGCGTGCGTCTGTCTGTTAAAGGGTGGTGTAACCCTCAAAGTGCGCTCCACAAACAATAAAAATATTCTTCCTTTTTTTCTGTCTTTGTGAAATGTGTGGGCTGTAGCCGCACCTGCATCCTTAAAGCAGCAGCGACAAGCGTGCGTCTGTCTGTTAAATGGTGGTGTAACCCTCAAAGTGCTCCAAAAAATAAAAAACTATTTTTTTAATGTGTTTGTGACTTGTGTGCGATGTAGCCGCACGTGCATCAACATAGTAGCAGCGCCAAGCGTGCGCCTGTGTCATAAGTCAAGGGCTGGTTTGGACATCTGGTCCGGACTGAAGGACGTGCCAACAATTTCTGACAAGTCTACTGTCACTGCATATGATACTGTCCTCAAAGCAGCAGCGACGAGCGTGCGTCTGTCTGTTAAAGGGTGGTGTAACTCTCAAAGTGCTCCAAAAAAATAAAAAACTATTTTTTTAATGTGTTTGTGACTTGTGTGCGATGTAGCCGCACTTGCATCCTCAAAGCAGCAGCGACAAGCGTGCGTCTGTCTGTTAAAGGGTGGTGTAACTCTCAAAGTGCTCCAAAAAAATAAAAAACTATTTTTTTAATGTGTTTGTGACTTGTGTGCGATGTAGCCGCACTTGCATCCTCAAAGCAGCAGCGACAAGCGTGCGTCTGTCTGTTAAAGGGTGGTGACACCCTCAAAGTGTGCTACACAAACAATAAAAATATTCTTCTTTTTTTTTCTGTCTTTGTGAATTGTGTGGGCTGTAGCCGCACTTGCATCCTCAAAGCAGCAGCGACAAGTGTGCATCTGTCTGTTAAAGGGTGGTGACACCCTCAAAGTGCGCTCCACAAACAATAAAAATATTCTTTTTTTTTCTGTCTTTGTGAATTGTGTGGGCTGTAGCCGCACTTGCATCCTCAAAGCAGCAGCGACAAGCGTGTGTCTGTCTGTTAAAGGATTACATCGGTGACAGCATCCAAGTAGGCATGTCAGACAGTCCGTACCTGTACTGGCAGGAAAAAGAAGCAATTTGGAGGTCCCTGTACAAACTGGCTCTATTTTACCTGAGTTGCCCCCCCTCCAGTGTGTACTCCGAAAGAGTGTTTAGTGCAGCCAGGAACCTTGTCAGCGAAAGGCGTAGGAGGTTGCTTCCACAAAATGTGGAGAAGATGATGTTCATAAAATGAATTATCAACTCTTCCAGGGAGACCAGCCTCCAGAACGTACAGAGGGACCTGTGGTTGTGGATTCCAGCGGGGACGAATTAATACTCTGTGAGGATGAGGATGTACACAACACTGAAGAGGGTGAGGAATCGGTGGATGAGGAGGATGAGGACGACATCTTGCCTCCGTAGAGCCAGTTTGTGCAGGGACAGATTAATTGCCAGCTTGTTTTGTGGGGGCCCAAACGAACCAATAATTTCAGCCACAGTCGTGTGGCAGACCCTGGCGCTGAAATGTTTGGTTTGTTAAAGTGTGCATGTCCTGTTTATACAACATAAGGGTGGGTGTGAGGGCCCAAGGACAATTCCATCTTGCACCTCTTTTTTTTCTTTGCATTATGTATAGTTTGGGGCCTAGTTTTTCAAACTGCCATCCTGTCTGCCACTGCAGTGCCACTCCTAGATGGACCACATGTTTGTGCCGCCCACTCGTATCTCTTAGCATAGTCATCCAGCTACCTCGGTGCAACCTTTTGGACATAAAAACACTATTGTGAGGTGTGAGGTGTTCAGAATAGACTGGAAATGAGTGGAAATTAAGGTTATTGAGGTTAATAATAGCATAGGAACAGAAAAACCCACAAATTCTGTGATTTTAGCTGTTTTTATGCTTTTTTTCAAAAAAATACAGATCCAAAACACAAAACCCAGAACCCAAAACACGGAAGGGTGGTTTTGGCAAAACCAATCCAGATCCAAAACACGAAGAAAGATCCAGATCCAAAACCAAAACACGAAAAGTGGCCGGTGCACACCCCTAGTATGATATTATATAAAATAACCCATGAAATTTATTACCCAAATTGGCAGCACCAACCGTGCATTATGCCTATTATGTTCATTGTTGGTTTGGTTTCTTCTTTCTGTAATACTCTCTATGCTATGGTTTTCATGTTTGTAAAGCGACTGAGTCCTGCTGGATTAAATGCACTACATAATTAAACTTTATATTATTATTATTATTATTATTATTATTGTGATTGGTATACAATACATTACATTGTAGCACAGGTTCTCAAACTCGGTCCTCAGGACCCCAAACTGTACATGTTTGCCAGGTCTCCTCACAGAATCACAAGTGAAATAATTAGCTCCTCCTGTGGATCTTTTATAATGTGTCAGTGAGTAATGAGTACACCTGTGCACCTGCTGAGTGACCGGGAAAACGTGACCTATGTGGGGTCCTGAGGACCGAGTTTGGAAACCACTGCATTATAGGACAGATGAACCAAACATACAGCATTTTTAGTAACTGATATACAATACAGACAAAATTCTAAGGACCATTACACAAAGTGGATTCTAGTGACTAGTATACTGTATATATATATATATATATATATATATATACACACACACACACACATGCTGAAAAATAATGAGACGTGCGCCTAATAGTGTAGTATTTTAAGATAAAATAAATTTGTGCTCAAAACAGGTAATGTGCGTACCAAAAATGAAACAGTTAAAAGCTTATCTGATGTCCAGGTGGTACTTTCAATGGTCAGATTAACCCAAAATGACAACACTTCCAAGGTTTTCCAAGGGGTACTCTTTCTGTAGTAACCTTAAAATTTGGGCTTAGAATATTTTGCCCATAGAAAAGTAATATGGTGTAGTAATTTTTAAGCAAAGAAGTAGCAACAGTGGACATACATATATCTGCGTACCAGATAGTGCATAAATTAATGCATGTAAGGGTGTCACTCCTCTGTGTTCCAGGTCATAAACAATCCGGCTTCATACCCCACCAAGTGGTAGACCTCAGGCCAGAAATGGAGAAAGTCTCCGTAAATAATTGTTTTATTTAGACCAAATACAAAAACACAAAAACACAGAGTAAACACTTAATAAGAAAATAAATATAGTAAAATGTTTATCTTAATCGTAGTATAGCAGATAAAAGTCCACTTTAGGGGGTCAAGGAGAACCAGTTCCAACGCGTTTCGTCCCCCAGGACTTCCTCAGGGGTGATACCAAGGTCCTGGAGCGCCTCTTTATATACCCTCTACTAAGGGTATGCCTAAAATTAGGCCAGATTGTCAAGCAGCGCTATCCGCGGCGGCCATCTTAGTGACGTCACGAGTCCGTGTCACCGGTAGTTTGGAATAGATTCCACAATCAAGCAAAGGGTTCTCAATACGCCGCTTAACAAAGCGGGCGTGTATGGCTAATAGCGCAGTAACTACTGTGGCTGATTCACCTATTAATCCGGGGTATGTGCCTTCAGTATGTAATTCTCGATCCGGAAGTGCGAGCCTGCACTTCCGGATGCATCGCCGTCTTGCTGGAGGGCGGAAGTAGCCATGGCCATCTTGTGTAGGGCGGCTGTAGGCTAAACACACGGCGGACATATTTTTGGTGGTGTCATTACCAAGCAGCGACAAAGAATGCCGTCCACCATTTTGTGTAGGACACAAAAACAACTTATTAACCGGCACCCATCATTTAGGTGTACACATATAGCAGACATACATAAATACAGCCATTCTAGCAAACATAGGTTACCTTCCTCCATTTTATATAGGACAAGGGGTTTTAAAACAGACCATTGTTCTTTCAATATACATGGATAACAGAATGTAAAATCAACTAAAAAATTGAAGCAGTAAGCCTAACATCAAAACATTGATGTATTAAATAGGAATTGCAAAAATATGGGGAATTCAGTAGAGATAGCATAAGCGGTCAGATTTTAAATAATACAATTATGTATAATAAAATTGAGTGTTATATATATATATATATAAAACTATATATATATATAATTATTTACATACAGAAAATTATTAAAAGTATGAGTGTAATAGGTAAAATGATTAAAACTAAAGATCACAAGGCAGCAGCAGAAATTCAAGTATATGCAAATTAATAAAAGGAGCTAAGAGAGGATAAAAGAATAAAATGAAAGCAAATTAAAAAAAGGAGCGATTTCCTAGTTTTCGTTCAAGCCATTAGGTCTAATGGCATTGAGCTCAAATATCCAGAACGTCTCTCTCTGTGAGAGTTTTATTGCCAGATCACCTCCTCTTGGTCCTAAATTCACTAGCTCAATACCTTTAAAAGTAAGGAACTCTGGATTTGACCCATGATGTGTTTTGAAGTGTCTGGAAATGGAATGGCTTTCAACCTTATTTTTTTAATTTCTTACATGTTCTTCGATGCGTAGTTTCAGATTCCTTTTAGTCTTACCAACATATTTAAGACCGCAAGTACATTCTAATAAATAAATTACAGAACAAGTATTGCAGTTCATAAAGTTTTTCATGGAAAATGTTCTGGAGTCATTAAAATTCGAGAAAGTCTTCCTACTGAGATGGAGATATTTGCACATAATACACTTCCCACATTTAAAAGAACCTACACATTTCTTAAGGACATTAATAGATGTAGATTTTTCTCTCAACATACTTGGAGCTAAAATATCTTTCAAGTTTTTTGCTTTCTTGAAAATAATCACAGGTTTTTCAGGTAAGATGTCGTCTAAGACCAGATCTAGCTTTAAAATGCCCCAATGTTTATTCATAACTTGTTGATTCTCTTTTCATCAATGCTATATTGTATAACAAAGGGGACCATCTCTTCTCTCTTATCCTTCACTTTATATTATAAGAGGTTCTCCCTTTGGAGAGCCTCAGCTCTAGTCTTAGCTTGGGATATTAAGTTGTCAGGGTAGCCACGTTCCCGGAAACATCCTGAAAACAGCTCCAGTTGTTGTGAACATACCTCTGCATCTGAGCAGTTCCCTTTAATGCAGTGGAATTGGGAATAGGGGATGTTATCTTTCCATTTTTTGACATGTCCACTTTTATAATAAAGGTAACTGTTAGTATCAACAGATTTAATAAAAGTCTTGGTCTCGATTGTACTCCCTCTCCCTTCTAAGATTATATCTAGAAACTCAATCTCATGTTTCTGTACATTAGAGGTGTTCTGTAATTTATTTATTAGAATGTACTTGCAGTCTTAAATATGTTGGTAAGACTAAAAGGAATCTGAAACTACGCATCGAAGAACATGTAAGAAATTTAAAAAATAAGGTTGAAAGCCATTCCATTTCCAGACTCTTCAAAACACATCATGGGTCAAATCCAGAGTTCCTTACTTTTAAAGGTATTGAGCTAGTGAATTTAGGACCAAGAGGAGGTGATCTGGCAATAAAACTCTCACAGAGAGAGACGTTCTGGATATTTGAGCTCAATACCATTAGACCTAATGGCTTGAACGAAAACTAGGAAATCGCTCCTTTTCTTAATTTGCTTTCATTTTATTCTTTTATCCTCTCTTAGCTCCTTTTATTAATTTGCATATACTTGAATTCCTGCTGCTGCCTTGTAATCTTTAGTTTTAAACATTTTACCTATTACACTCATACTTTTAATAATTTTGTGTATGTAATTAATTATACGCATGTGTATATATATATATATATATATATATATATATAAAAACTTAATTTTATTACACATAATTTTGTTATTATTTAAAATCTGACCGCTTATGCTATCTCTACTGAATTCCCCATTTTTTTGCCATCCCTATTTAATACATCAATGTTTTGATGTTAGGCTTACTGTTTCATTTTTTAGTTGATTTTACATTCTGTTATCCATGTATATTGAAAGAGCAATGGTCTGTTTTAAAACCCCTTGTCCTATATAAAATGGAGGAAGGTAACCTATGTTTGCTATAATAGCTGTATTTATGTATGTCTCCTATATGTGTATACCTAAAAGATGGGTGCCGGCTAATAAGTTGTTTTTGTGTCCTACACAAAATGGTGGATGGCATCCTTTGTTGCTCCTGGTTACTGGCACCACTAAAAAGATGGCCGCCGTGTGTTTAGCCTACAGCCGCCCTACACAAGATGGCCGCGGCAACTTCGCCCTCCAGCAAGACGGCGATGCATCCGGAAGTGCAGGCTCGCACTTCCGGATCGAGTATTACATACTGAAGGCATATACCCCAGATTAAGAGAGGAATCAGCCACAGTAGTTACTGCGCTATTAGCCATACACGGTGACGCGGACACGTGACATCACTTAGATGGGAGCCGCGGACGGCGCTGCTTGACAATCTGGCCTAACTTTAGGCACACCCTTAGTAGAGGGTATATAAAGAGGCACTCCAGGACCTTGGTATCACCCCTGAGGAAGTCCTGAGGGACCAAACGCGTTGGGACTGGTTCTCCTTAACCCCCTAAAGTGGACTTTTATCTGCTATACTACGATTAAGATAAGCGTTTTACTATATTTATTTTCTTATATGAGGAGCACTCCTCTCGGCTGCCTCCACCCTGAGTGCAACCAGGTAACTGAGCCGGCGGTCTCTAGGACCTGCCAGAGCTCAGCAGGAGGCCTGACCTCCGACATTCACCACTAGGCACGTGCGCCCTTTTACTGCGTCTTTCCTCCCGGTCATTTTGAGTGAATGGAAGCACCTCTGAGACTCCCAGCATTTGCCAGTCATACAGTGACCTACATGCACCGTAAGTGCCCTACACCTCACCACTTGTATAGATGGGCTTAGCGCCTCTGACCACTGGGGTGTACAACACTTTAACATCCAACGCACTACAACGCCCAGAAATACCCTTACGCTCCACACTGCATCCATACTGTTACTATGCCTGTTTATCCCTGTGTCTCTATGCCACCTTGTTGTTCTACCTAGTTAAATCAACCTAAGACCTGGTTAAGCTGTACCATGTGTGAACTAACCGCCAGCAGCACCATTCTACTGTGCAGCACACTTATCATCCAATGAACTCTGGCCAAGTATATTGTTGATAAATACATTTAACACCCAGTGTCCTTCACAGGCACATTGTGCTGCATTCTGCTAATAGGTTATGGAACGCGGGCGTGGTCCAGCAGCCTCAAGCTAACAGGTTACGGACCCCAGTGTCCTACCCTGTGCAATACTCTGCTAATACTCTGCATGGGGCTAAAATTTGGGCAGTTATGGAACCTTTGTAGAAAACTGAATTACTTACAAATACACCAGTGGGCTACATGTCTTGGAGGCAGGGCCGGTTCTAGAAATTGCGGAGCTCAGGGCGAAAGTTCACAGTTGCGCCTCCCCCCCCAAAAAAAAACCCCAACAACTTTCTGTAGATGACGTTCCTCTGCACGTGCTGAAAGCACACACGCTTCTGGAAAGGGGGCGTGTCCTTGCGGAACACCCCCAATTCATCACACTGTGGGGCGTGCCCAGCACTTATGAAGGTGCTGGGCTTCAACCAAGCTCTCCCCTCGTGGCGAATAATTGCCATGTGCAGTAATGCGCCTTACACAGTAATGCCCAGTATATATACATTATGCCACATGCAGTAATGCCCTTTACAAACACATTATGCCACATGCAGTAATGCCCTGTATAACACATTATGCCACATGCAGTAATGCCCTGTATAACACATTATGCCACATTCAGTAATGCCCTGTATAACACATTATGCCACATGCAGTAATGCCCTGTATAACACATTATGCCACATGCAGTAATGCCCTATAGAACACATTATGCCACACGCAGTAATGCCCTGTATAACACATTATGCCACATGCAGTAATGCCGTGTATAACACATTATGCCACATGCAGTAATGCCCTGTATTACACATTATGCCACACACAGTAATGCCCTGTATAACACATTATGCCACACGCAGTAATGGCCTTCATAACACATTATGCCACATGCAGTAATGGCTTTTATAACACATTATGCCACATGCAGTAATGGCTTTTATAACATTATGCCACATGCAGTAATGGCTTTTATAACACATTATACCACATACAGTAATGCCCTGTATAACACATTATGCCACATGCAGTAATGCCCTGTATAACACATTATGCCACATGCAGTAATTCCCTTTATAATACAGTATCCCCAATTAAAATTACGCCACACATTATTCCCTTATTCATGTTATGACACACAGTGGTGCCCCTTTTACACAATGCCCAAATTAGTGCCCCTTATACACAAGGCCCACAGTACTGAGTAGTAGTGCCCCTAATACAATGCCCACAGTAGTAGTGCCCCCTATAGTAGTGCCCACATTAGTAGTGCCCCAGTAATAATGTCCCCTATAGTAGTGCCCACAGTAGGAATGCACCTTATAGTAGTGCCCAAAGTTGTAATGTCCCCATTAGTGCCCCATATAGTGCCCCCAGTAGGAATGCCCCCTTATAGACATGTCCCCAGTAGTAATGTCCCCTTATAGACATGCCCCTAGTAGTAATGCCTCCTTATAGACATGCCCCCAGTAGAAATGCCCCCTTATAGACATGTTCCCTGTAGTAATCCCCCCCTATAGACATGCCCCCAGTAGTAATGCCCCTTATAGACATGCCCCCAGTAGTAATGCCCCCTTATAGACATGCCCCCAGTAGTAATGCCCCCTTATAGACATGCTCCCAGTAGTAATGCCCCCTTATAGACATGCTCCCAGTAGTAATGCCCCCCTATAGACATGCCCCCAGTAGTAAAACCCCTTATAGACATGCCCCCCTATAGACATGTCCCCAGTAGAAATGCCCCTTATAGACATGCCCCCAGTAGTAATGCCCCCATGCCTCCCTTCTGAAAAATAAAAAATACAAACACAATACTTACCCCAGGCCCCGCTCCTGCGTCCGCTGCCGTCCGGTCCGACCACAGCTCCATCACGGATCTATGGGAGAGATGTCATGACGTCCCTCCCATAGTGCTCTAGGCAGGAGCCGGAGCTCTGGAGTGAGCTTCGGCTGCCTCTGCAGGGAGGAAGCCGGGTGCCAGCTGATAACAAATATCAGCGGGTACCGGCAACACGGGGGGGACCGGCGCTGTGTTTTTTTTTTATTATGGGAATTTTTTTATTACCTTCTGGGGACTCAGTGGCGCCCTCTAGGGGTGTTGGCGCCCCGGGCGACGGCCCTGTTAGCCCACCCCTAGAACCGCCACTGCCTGGAGGGCCCATTTGAAATGACCCTAACTGCAATATTTGGCAGAAAAGCAGAACAAGAAGGACAATAGAGCAGTATGCATTCCAATGCAAACAGTACACACAGTGACCAAGTGATTAGTGTCTCATTTCTCATAAATATTAAGGTACATACATTATAAATGTTTCATTCCACACAGGATTTAAGGTCTGGACCTTGACCTGAGTCTTATGTGTCTGGTCTTCTGGCAGCATGTTCCGGACCACTGCTTTGTGCTTCTGCTTCTTATCAGGGTTGGGACTGCTGTCCCTGGAATGAGTGTCAGCTCGACTGTCAATTCCCAACATACAGTAGGGGTCACTAAATCCTTGCATAAAAATAAACAACCTTACTATAAACAATTGTCTATCACATCCATACATACTGTAAGTTTATAAAGGGGGAAAACTTATTGTTTGCATTTAATCAAGTCAAGTAATCATTAAAGCATTGCTATTAGGTAACACACGCTCACCCATACACACACACATTAATATTATATATATATATATATATATATATATATATTATAATACTATATTATACAATAATAACTATATATATATAATACACACACATACAAGGTTTATTAAAACTTAATTTAGGAATATAAAGAGATAAACATACACTTACCACTGACATCTTTACCAAGAATTCCTTTGGCTTCTTTCACTGTAACTTTGGCACAGAAAATTGGGGGCTGTAATGAAAGCAGACAGCTCATATTATTCATGTTTCCCATTATTACTAATTATGATCTCAGTCATAACTTTGAACCATTCAACTTCCTACCAATAAGCTGTTATCTTGTTATACTCTTTGCTGTGGCCATTTCACTAATGAGAGAACAGTGCACTACTGTAGATTATAAAACTTCCTTCCTGTTCTTGCCCCACAATTCACTAATCTAGACACCAAGGTATTTGTATGTGCACATAACATCTTCACTTCAATATTATTGCTGTATAGAAATAATAGATTACAAGACACGCTGGTATTAATGAACACATTTGGGATAGATGAGTACTGTAGATGGTAATATTGACTAAATGTCTATAGCAAGACATAATGCTTCATGCTCAAAGATTTTTGTAAGATAATTTAAGACATTGCACATGTTTTTGTTTAAACATCTTTATTGTACACACATGTAAAAAATGTTACAACGAATGTATATCTTGTATCATAAACATATAAATTCAATAAAATACATTAATTTTACAAAATATTGAATACCTAAATTTTCTATTTTCTTTCTTTTTTTGGGGGGGGGGGGGGAGGGGAAAGAGAGGGAGTCCAAATTGTACTTGTAAAAAAACAAATATACAAACAATATTTTTAGTAGTGAGTGCCAATAATTAATTAGATAAACATATAAAGAAAATAAAGTGAAATAAAGAAAGTGAAATAAAATGAAACAAAATAAGTAAATGAAAATAAGATCAAAAAGTAATCGTCTCACAATCATCAAAGACTTACAATAGTTATATATTCAGTTAGCTATTCCTCCGTGAGGAAAAGACCTATAATGTGATATCATTATGCACATTGCACCTGTTTTAAAAGTGAATGTTACATATTATTATCCATTTAATTGATTCAGAAATTACTGTGTATAAGACCTCAGTTTTTCTAAAAGAGCAGCCATATCTCACTTTTGTAATGTATCTTGCTCTATTTACTTAAATGGCATGGCTCAGTCAGTTCTGTACACTACAGACAACCCAATTAAGCTGAGCAGATACATGGTGTAATGATCAGCAAATCAGGAAATAATGAGGCAAGAACACTATAAGACTGGGCAAAGGATCCTGGTACATCAGATAGGTGCTGGAGAGGATGTACAGCTGAGGGTACCTTTCTTCATATCTGGTGGACTTGCCCCAAGTTAGTAAACCTTTGGAAGGAAGTTATTGGCCTGATACACAGTTTACTCAGTATACCTATCCCTTATGATTTTAAATATATTCTTCTCCCTTTAGATTTTCCTACACTAACTAGGCACCAAAATAAATTGGTTGTTAATGCAACAAAATGTCAGATAGCTTCGGATTGGAAGAAGCTCGATCCCCCCTCTATGCAGTCTATTCTATCTCGCATCTGGTATGTTTACCGTATGGAATATATGACTAGCATTATTAACCATTCTACTAAAGCTTTTGATAAAATATGGAGCCCGAGTTTAGCTTCTCAATCTACCCCCTCCCCTTTTGCTTTGTAAAAGACTTCTCTATCTATATATGTGTGTGTTTACAATTTGTGTGCACATGTATGTGCGGTCATTTATTTATTTTTTAGTCTGGCGACCCACCTCGGGTACCTCCCTGTCTTTTCTTCTCTGTCTTCCTTTTTTTCTCTTTCTTATCAATTTCCGGCTTATTCTCTTTCTCTACTCAGCCTATTTTTACTTATGTGGTTTTTTTGGGTTTTTTTTTTTGAGTGTCTTTATTTGTTTGAAACTGCAGAAATGGATCACAATTTTCAAATTTTATTTATCTGTAAGAATCAGATCTTGTCTTTTTGACAGCTATTTGCTCTAATGTGTTTTTGATTTCTATGATCTGTGTTATTCACTGTGATCCGGGAAATAAAACGTATTTAAAAAAAAAAAGACTGGCAAAGGAATGTAACCAGCATCTAAACCATTATGGACTGATACCACAGCATGTGACCCACATTTAGCTTTATGAACAAATCTAGTTCAACAATTAGCATTTGCAAGAAGTGCTGTTGTCACCTGATATATTCTGCACATACCATCACATGTGTCCAATGAAAATCTCATGCCTATCGTGTGGGTCAATAAAACCATGTCAATGGAGAAGATGGTCCTTACACATTTAGACAGAATTCAAACTACTGTTATCACCTGGTCTCATTGTCTAGAAGTTATGGAAACCCATACTATAAAGTACTACTACAATGTAAAAATATACCCTGGTATAAAGGACAAGTTAAAAAATGCAACATGATCCATGCTAGCTATATTTATGTGAGCAGCTCATTCAAAATATATAAATTCATAGAGGTGATCGAGCGCTCGTTCACCCCTATAAAGGTCAAGTTATCCTGGTACCCTTTTGTCGCAGGACATACTTTCCAAAGATGTCCAGTAGTTTCTTTCAGATCCTTGTTCCCAAAGAGTACCTTTAGATAACCATGGTGTGTACTGTATTGTATTTCTATTCTCTTGTATTTACCGTGAGTCTCCTAGCTTTCCTTTTCTGCTCTAAGTGCCTGGAATTGTGGTTTTTTAAATAATATTTATGTCTGTATCTCCTTTGTAACTGTGTGCTGTATGCTTAGCTCCCATGTTCCTCGGTCCCCTGAACCAGACAACAAGAGCTAGTCCCAGGAGGAGGCAGGGAATGGGCTACAACATCATGACCATGCCTAGTCCAACATGGTAACTATCATCTGGCCATTACCAGCCATTTCCCTTGCCAAATTATGTTAATGTCAGGTAAGAGGGAGGGAACGCGGCAGACCCAACAAGCCAGAAGCCGGGTAAATAGGACCCATTCCCCAACCTCTCAGTGGACCCTGTGAAGGGGTACCAATCCCTTAGTACAAACTGCCAGAGACACTGTTATCCAGGAGTCACTACCAAATACAGTGTGAATCCAATGGCTGCAGTGACGATACACAATAATTATGCAGTATAACTCGCCACCTCTAGATGTAGGAGAGCGCTGGTGAAGCTGCACCTGCAGCAGGATTTGTCCATCAGAACAGCAGTGTAGATCACTGACTGAAGGTATAGAAATATTGCTGCTTGTAGTGTATATGCAGCATATCAGCGGTGGGGAGATCCGTGTATGTACCCTGCACCGGCAGCCGAACTCACTGGCAAAGGTACTTGAGGTGTACTGGTAACACCTGGGTTGGGAATTGGCCGCTGTGTTTAGTGCTGCCATCAGAAATTGTGTGGCTCAGTACAAATGTATCAAACAGGTCCCCCTTATCCTCCTCCACCCTGACCTGTTGGACGTAAAGTTCCAACGAGCCCCGGCGCCCAGAGGAAGCACATATTGCTTACCATCTATTTTTTTTTCTTGGCAGTGTCCCTCTACTGAAAAGGATTTCAGACTCATGCATGGAGGTAATGTAATATCTAGTACATGGTGAATAAAAAACAGGCAAATAACTGGTCCTGAAGTAAACTAAATGTTTCTAACCCTTCTGTAAACCAAAGCTACAAATAAAATATAAGTATTTTAAGTATTACATTATATTACAGCCGGATAGATGAAAATCAACATTTTATCAATGACCATACACACTTTCAAATTAAATCTAGCATTAAGTTTCAAGTCTACAGACAGGGCCGGACTGGCCATCTGGCAGTTCTGGCAAATGCCAGAAGGGCCGATGCCAAGATGGGCCGGTCTGGCTACTGAAATGCCCGGCTGAAAATCCCTTCCAAAATGGCCGCAATGTAATTCTCAGAGGGAGTGGTTGCTCTAGTGTCCGTTAGGGAAGCACATGTTCGGCTGGAGGCGGAGCTATTGCTTCCCTGGGTGCTGCACATCACAGTGCACCCCCCGTGCGATCACAGCCGGGTAGCCCCCCCCGCGATCACAACTGCGCACTCACCAGTCTTGAAGTAAATGTCTTCTTTTAATGCAATAAGATCAAACACAGTCGGCCATCAATGTTTCGAACCTCACGTGGACGTTGTCAAGATACCATCTTGACAAAGATCCGTGTGACAATCTAAACGTCGATGGCCGACTGTCTGACTGTCTGATCTTATTGCATTCAAAGAAGACATTATTTACTTCAAGACTGGTGAGTGCACTTTTTCTGGACATGTATATATATATATATATATTATATACACACACGCACAATAATGTCCTGTCCTCCAATACAACGCGCCCAGTGCCTCTCCTATATGGATATGTATATATTGTGCATTGGACGATTCAGGGCACAAACCCTTTTTTCAGGGTTTGTGCCATGAAACCTTGACCCTATCTCCGTGTCCTGGAGATTTTTTTTTCCTTGAAGTTATTAGACCCAGAGTGCCGTTCAGTGCACTAATATATATATATATATATATATATATATATATATATTGTAATCGTGCCGTCGTTTGTCTGTCTGTGATGTGCCTACACTGAACGAGCAGTCAGTCAGTGTAGACACATCATTCATCTGCAAACATGCTGAAACTGACGTTATCGTCAGGTTGTACACCTTATATGCCTGATGATAGATGTCTAAACGACCAGCGGGAGCACACATCGCTGGTCGTCTTAGACATTTTTTAAACGTTGTGCAAACGATTTTTAAATAGTAATCATTGAACGGTTGAATGGTAATGATATAGTTATCATTCAATCGCACAATTTAATTGTCTAGTGGATGTGTGCCTTAAGGGGCATTACTGTGTGGCATACTGTAATTTGAATTGGGGGTATTATCATGTGGTCATGCCCTTTTCCAGTGAGATTACACCCCTTTTTTTTCGAAGCGCGCCGACAGCGCGCTCTTTTCCTCCTTGAGCTGTGGAGGTGGGCACCAATGCTCTTTATGTACACAGAGCAGCAAAATATGTACTTTCGGCTCTACTTTGGTGGCACAGATGTGTCCTCCTCCGCGTTCAGCTCCCCTGTCCTAAAAAATCCTACAGTGATCACTATCTAATCCTCTGCAAGCGCTAAGCTAGGGCTTGGTCAATTGAGATAATGCCTTTCCTTATCCTTGTGTGTGACCTATACCAATGAAGTGCCAGCTTTATCTAACAGAACCAACCAAATACCAAATGTCTGACCATGGCACATGTATGAATCCCCTGCAGGATGAGCTCTGCTGTATGTATTTTAATACAGAGAATGATATATACTTGTATGTTGTTAATTATTAATTATGTCATTAATTATATTTATTTATAAAAGTATAGACTAAGAAGTAGGAGGAGTCAGAAATAGTGAGGGGAGGAGTCTATGCCTGGGGCCAGATGTTGACGCCAAGGTGGGCCTGTGTGTTTTTTAAATGCCAGGGCCTAATTTTAGTCCCAGTCCGGCCCTGTCTACAGATACATAATAAATGTCTGGATTCAAAATAAAATACAAACAGAACCATTTGTTTATAGTTACCTCAAGGCCTTTAACACTTTCAAATATGGCCTTGTGCTCCTCAGGATCCATATTGAAGGCCTGTAAGAGACAAAACATTATCACAGATAGCCTAGAACAGACAGCAATTATACTATTGAGTATTAAAGGACCAGTCAGGATATCTAGTTATGAGGTCACATTTATATATATTGTTTATTCTGCATGTCAGTGGATTACTTTAATATAATAATGCTCATTAGGATACATTAGGTCAATTGCCAATCTCTCTAAGGGCCCGATTCAGATGTGGACAGTATTGCACAGTCGCAAAGAAGCACCTCTGCAATACCATCCAGCAAATTAACTGCTGCATGAGCTGTGTATAGGAAGCAGATGCCTCATGACAGCAATTGCCAACTGAGTGTAGCATCCATAGACACCGCATCTTATCACCACTGCGATCGCGGCAGCTCCGGCCAGTCTGCGTAAGCTTCAGCTTACTCAGGCTGGCAGCTTGTGAGGCCAGGAAATCTGCAAATACATTCATATATTTCAATTGATAAAATGACGATTAGTAAACATTGTATTCACTGGGGTTGGGCATGGTTTGTTGGCAGTCGGGATCTTGGCAGTCAGAATCTCGTCCCCAGGATCCAGACAGAGTTAACATGCCGATACTTATCGGTATGCCAACCTTCCACCTCTCCCTACCCTAACCCTCCCTTCCTGGTGCCTAACCCTAACCTCCCCCCAGAGTACCTGACTTAACCCCTCTCCCCGTACCCTAAACCTAACCCTCCCCCTAAGCCCCGATACTTATCTTCTGGATGCTGACGGTTGGTATTCTGGAGCCGGGAACTTGACTGCCAATCAGCGGTGCCCCAGGGAAAAGCTAGCAGACAAAAAAATCTGCTGCCCCTGCTCCCTGTGTGACCAGGACATGCACAAACTGCAGTGCAGACTCCCTAATGCCCTTGCTCTGTTATCCCCCCCACAAGCTCGCTCTGTCATCCCCCTGCCCCTCTATCTAGTATATAGGTTAAGGAAGTATACGGTCACTTTAGATTGTTCACTCTCCACTAGAGAAGTGCAGGCTTGGATAGGTTAGAATTTTCCCGCCAAGTTTGGATTTTTCCCGGCAAAAATTGGGTCTCAGAAAGAGGCAAAACGTCATCTTTCATGGACAAACATCATCTTCCATGGACTTTTGTCCGGGAATGATGATGTTTGTCCATGAAAGATGACGTTTTGCCTCTTTCCGAGACCCGATTTTTGGCGGGAAAAATCCGAAGTTGGCGGGAAAATTCGAACCTATCCGAGCCTGCACTTCTCTAATTTTCTTTATGACCCCCAAGTATTTTCACTGCTCCCAAATTTACAATTTTTCTGTCTGCACACTGCAGTTGGCTGAGAAGATTAGGATCAGTATATTCTGAGTATAGCTGCATTGCAGGCAAATTTATTTGTTGACCAACAAACACAAAGTCAAATGATCAAACCACTGTCATTCCCTTCCCAGTATGTGGGAGTGATTCATGTGATTTACTCATAGAAGAATGTTGACTCTTACCATTTGCAAATATTCATACAGCTGCTTATTGTCAGATATATGTTCTGGCTCTGAAATCCCCATGCGGTGTATGATGGTATATAGAGCTTCCCCATAGAGCAGATTGCGCTGTAAAGTAAAAAGATTAAATGATATTTATAAAATATAACAGTAACAAAAACAATTTTGTAAATATAGAAGAAACACATCCCAGTTGTAGTACGAGGGTGGTTTAATAAGCAAGGTAACAAGACCTTTGACGTGTCTAATGCTCTCTATTTCATTCTAATTTCCCACCAGGCCAGTGCATGTAGACCACTGCTTTCCCTCACAGCCATTGGACTGTGCCTCATATCAGTCATACTGTCCCAACATCAGTTGTAAAATGGCGGGGCTGGTGGAAACATGGTCAGACATTGAGGTGCGTAGTGTGATCAAATATCCTTGTCTAAAGGACACATCAGCAGCTCAAATTCATGCCAATTTGTTGAGGTGTACGGTGATAACATCATGTCACGGAAACAGATTTTGGAATACTGCCATTGATAATAGTAGGACAGGCGTTCAAGATGAGCGGCATTCTGGCCGTCAAGCACGACCGCCACAGAGGACAAAAAGTCAGTGTGCCAAACCCAAACCTGTTTCCGTGACTTGGCGTTATTATCCTACACTTCGACAAATTGATGATGAATTTCAGCTGTTGAAGTGCTCTTCAGACGAAGAAATTTGATCACACTACGCACCTCAATGTTTGACCATGTTTCCGCCAGCCCGCCACTTTACAACTGATGTTAGGACAGTGTGACTGATATGAGGCGCATTCTAATGGCTGTGGGAGGAGACAGTGGTCTACCTTCTCCGGCCTGGTGGGAAATTATAATGTTTTTCATTGGTTTGGTAATCAAGGTTTTGGAAACCCCCCTTTCAAATCCTGCGTCTGCCACTGGAGGGGATGGTTAGGGTTAGGCACTTGGGGGATGGTTAGGCTTATATAAGAAAAAAAGCATGGCTACCATTTTTTGTGTTGGCAATTTGTGTGTCGTCAATTTGATCCTGTCAACATTTTAACCCTGTCGACCGTTTGTCAGTCGGCATTTTATATTTGGCGACCTTTTGTCTCTATCGACCATTTGCATGTCAACCATCTGGTGTTTACCTATTAACTGTCGACCTTGTTACTGTCGATCTTTTATACCACACCTCCATACTGTATACTAGATTAACATGGACTAATACAATAAAGCAGATGTGTGAACACTCTCACTTCACATTATTAAACACCAAAGAAACAGATCCCTTTCCATTAATGACAACTCCAGCATGACCCGAGGAACACATATGCGCAGTAGTTTTGCCGGGTTCTAACCCAGTAGTAGAGAGATCTCATAAGCTCTTCCAGGGACAGACTCTTAACCAGAGCCTTTGCCCCTGAAGGAGATTTTTGAGATATACCCCTGAAAAAATCATTTCTTAATGCAACGATATGCCATCATAAGAAATAGCATAAATGCGGCCAATAATGCATCAGTCACTAAGGTTATTTTAAAACTTTATTGAAGCGTATAAGTGATTAAAAGCATTGTGTAACCCTGGCATAGACCACATGCTACTAGTGCTGACTTGTAAGCAAACTGTGATTGTTGCAGGTTTTCCTCTGCCCACAATAACTGATATTTTTTTAGCGAAGGCATTTTACACCTACAATTTGGCAAGCATTTGGCATCAGGCCAATGTATCTGACTGCACACTTTGAACAGATTTGTTTCTAACCTGTACAGATGGGGAAACTGGCTTGGTTTCAACAACCGTCTCTTTCATGGCTTTGTTCTTGGAGGAATGGATTGTGCTCTTTCTCCTGTACCTGGCCTGTAAAATGGTTCACAGTTGTAATCCAGCAAACAATTTAGAGGTTAAAAGAGGGAGCACATGGGAGTTAATGACAGACTATTTATAATTATTGTTTAAATATACAATGTAAATGTTAAATGAATTTCTGTTGGTCTTACCTCTCTGCGGGTAAAGCGATGAGGCTCTTGCAGAGACTCCATCTGTGTGAGAGGCAGAAGGGAAAACATAAGACAAGTTGTACAACCACAGATACACTAGGATCAGTTTAAGTACCATTAGCAGTCCACTTCATCACCAATAAGTATCATCATCACCGTGTTATAATTCAATAAATAAGTAACATATAAGACTTTGGGTGGTCTACATGATAGAGCTTTCTATTGCTGCATTTATTCCTCCAGGAAAATTCTGCACTTTTTTGTTAAGAAATATTTACCAAATAAATTCTCTCTCTGCTTAAGTGGAAACCATTCCAAGCTGGTTACAAACTTTTAGTGGGGACCCACAGGTTATTTTTTAACATTGTTTATTATTACACTGCAAAATGTGTGTTGTCATCACCATCAACATGTATCTTTATACCAACTTTAGAGACCACCAAATAAACCTGAGTGGCATATCTAAAGCTACATCTAACTACAAGGATGTAGCTCTCTGGGCAGGTTTCATTTTCTTGTGCACTCTCTTATTGTAATTAACTTGCATGTAAATGTCCCTGATCAGCCTTTTAAAAAACTATGGCTGCAAGTGAAAGATAACTGTGTCCCTAAATAGGATGACACATTCTTGCACATGTGCAACCTGAAGAAACATTTTTACACCATGCACATAAACTTAAGTTCTATTGTAAATGAAGCCCTCTTCAAATCTCTTCAGTAGTGTCTACATACCTACCCAATCCTCCCCTCCAATCTGTCAATCGCAAATGCCTTTTATCCTCTCCTGTTACTATAGTATTTCCCACTCCTGCCTCCAGGACTTCTCCCATACTGCATCCATATCATCTGAAAATGCACTTCTTCAGAGAAGCCAATCAAATTCCATAAGTACCATGTGCCTAGTTCCCATTGCTTATTTGATATAGCAAATCACTAGCACATATGCCCCCGACTGATAATAAACCCAGTATTTGCCTACAACACACAACCTTCCTCTAACTGAACTGTACTTGTGTTCTAGTCAGAGCCGAATTAAGGGAGGGGGTCCTCTCTCAGGCTCCCACCCAACAAAAGGACACTTTGCTAACAGTAACTTCACCTTCATAGAAGTCCAACAAAGGCCACGATGACTCAACCACCTAACTCTACGAGCCCCTGAAAAAAGCAAGGTACTACGGAGCAGAGGCAGACATTCCTGCACAAACAACAAACAAATGCTCTATAATCCAAACATTACAAGAGTAAAATTTAAAACCTAGAATAGGAGCGGTGGGAAATAGAAATAAATGCTCAATAATGCCAAGAAATTTGACAGTATTAAAAGAAGTGACCTCTTGTATTATTATTCTGACGCATATGTCTTTTGACAAGTCTGTTCACATTTGACTATGCTACTGGTTTTATTATTTACGATATCTTCTTTTGTAGTGATCTAAAATGTATGTTTTGTTTTTGAATTATGTACGCTTCTGTATTCCTTTCTCTCCCCCCCATGTTTTCTTATTCTAATTATTATATTTTTTTTCCTATTCTCAAATTTTAATTGTTTATATATATATATATATATATATATATAATTATATATATTATATATATATATATATATATATATATATATATTTTCACTAATTTGTTGTATGTTAATTGTAAAATCTTAATAAAAATGTGATATTAAAAAAAAAAAGCGACAAAACAGAAAAAAAAAACACAAAAGGGGAAATTAATGGTGTTTAGTGTCTAGCGGTAGGGAAAAAAAAAATCACATGTTGAGGGAATATCAAATAATCTTTAAAGACAAAATGAAATCTGAAGGTCGCAGGTAAGAAAGACAAGGGAAACTAAACAAAGACACAAAACCAAGACAGAGACACTATAACAAACAACAAATGGCAACCATTAACTAGAATACTCGGGGCAAATGTAGCGCTTATAACTAGCCGACTTCCATCGGTCAAGTGCCACAATATAGGATGAAGAACAGACGCCACAGACGTATCTTCCCTGATCCGAAATGAATGGGTCCCAAAGTCATGAGAAAAGAACCCAGTTGATGATAAACAATGCCTAAAATCCAGGTCAAATTTTTGTTTTGTTAATAGTGTACTATCCTAGTGAAACCTGGACAAATCTTCCGCTATGCCGTTCTCAACACCCGAGACACGGCAAGCTTTGAGAACAATGTTGCACTGCAAGCAATGCAACATTATCTGTGCTAGAAAGCGCACAACACACTGATGTAGTCCGCTGGCAGTTAATAGGTTGTCACATCTAAGTATGATGCTCAACTACAATGACAGGAAAGAGCTCCAAAAGAAGGAGATTGTTCGTAAAGCCCTTGGAGATCAAATCAGCAGGCCAAGGGGCCACGCACCAGGATCCATCAAGATAACAACCAAAACATGTCGATCCTGCTGTGTCCATGAATAGTTGCATCTCCGTGTTGGGGACTGTCGGGGCAATCCAGATAAGAATGCCATTAAAGGTAAAAATGAAGCCCAGTCAACCAGGTCTCTTCATTTTAGCCAACAGGCGATTGGAGTAATGAAGCCGAACAACCCCTGCCTTTGCTCTCCAAAGCTTGCAGCAGAAGACTCGACCATTTAGGAATAACACGGCAGGCAAAGTGAAGCAAACCTAAGAGAGACTGCACTCTCCGTAAAGTACCCTTTTTTGCCAACAAAGCAGCTCCTATGGCATTCTGAAGCTTACCAACCTTATACAAAGGCAATCTGCAACATCTTTTATGGTATCAATTTCAATACCAAAATAAGACAACCACGAAGTGGAATCCTCCATCTATATATTAGCTACAGGAACTCCAAATGAATAAAACAGACCTGATAGAAAAACACATATTGGGAATCAGCAGGGTCCACGCAAAGGAAGTCATCAAGATATTCCGACCTTCGGCCTCAACACACCAATGCAGAAAGGTGCTAAATCATTCAAAATAGATACAGGATACTGAACATGCCATAGGCAAGCACTTTTCTATGTAATATTCATCATCCATGTAAATCCCCATAAAACTAAAAGCATCAGGATGTAAAGGAAGTAAACTAAAAGCCAATTCATTATCCACCTTACCCACCAGGGCTCCCGGGATGTGATCTCTAACCATCTGTAGTCTAACCATCAGCAGAGCAACCATCTTTGTCAGTTGACTGTTACATTACAGAGCAAATGGGAGACCGGATGGTACCATTAACAGGGCCTGTTCTAGCATTTGATTTGTGGAGCTCAGGATGGAAGTATCCTTTAGTGCCCTAAGTTCAAGGGGCATGGCCCTTGGGGGCCACGCCAAAAAATATATAAAGAAAATACTTAATTTCTTACCTTGTGAAGGCAGGTGGATCATTCATCCTTGCTGCTGCTGCTGCTGCTCCAAGTCTGTCCTCTTCTCACCACAGCCACTCCCAGAATGCCATGAGTGACAACGTAATTCACCGTGACATCATCATGCTCAGCACAGGCATTCTGGGATACTGGAATTCCCAGTGGGAGAGTGAGGGGGAACAACGAACAGTCGCGGACCACACAGTTTGAAAATGTGGCACCACCGCAGTTTATAATTATGATGGCGCCGTCAGATTAGATGGTGCTGAGGTTGTGACTGTGGCCGTACCTTCAGGTTGCAGCGCCCCGGGGCAATAGCCCTGCCTGCCCACCCCTGTAGTCTGTCAGAACATGCCTGGTGACTTCTTAGGGACAACAGCAATTTGGGAAAATACCAAGGGCCTGATTCATTACGGATCACTATTGCGATTGCAACTGCGATTATGCACGCAGTTCTGCTGCGAAAATATGCTAATGTTTGCAACTGCTCACCCGGCATAGAGATGCCCACTACCACTTTCGCACATCCATTAGACCTCGCAATCCTGCGTATACATCAGTAACATTAAGTAACATCGGCCCCTCACGCAGAATTAAAGCAAGTCTGACCTGTCTCAGATATTGCAACTCTCGTCACACGCAGCGAGTACTCAAGCTGCGAAAGTCGTCACAGTGGCTAATTTATTCACACCCATGCAAGAGCGTTCAAATGGACAGGCACACCTGCGTTTCTCCAACCACTCCCCTGTCACCACTCCCAAACACTGACGTCCCATCGCTCACTCTGCGATGGCTTTGTATTTGCATACATGATCACAGGGCCTGATTCAGAGCCGGACGCTATTTGCGCTCGCTCAGAAAAAGGGGCCGGATATTTAAATAGAGCGCTCGCTCTTTGCGGTCTGTTGACGCCTCTATGTCTGAACGAGCGAACGAAACATGCGCTCGCTATTTTTTGAAAACGCCCCCTGGCCGCTCGCATCATACGTCATCTCCGCTATTTATTAGATTAATCGAGTACATCGAAAGGCGTATGAACTGCTCACAGTGCTTGTGGTAGCATTTTCCTACCGCAATCATGCGAACCGTTCAGGCTAAGAAACAACCAAGTGACGTGATCGATGACGCTGCTTTGTTAATTATGCACACCCTCAAAAAACGCCCGTATTGACCGTTTGGCACGCCTGCATTCGGATCTCCACTCCCCGTTTTCAAGCACCTTCCCCTGTTACCACCCACAAACGCCTCATTCTGTCACTCAAATTAGCAGGCATTCGCTATTTTGCGAGCACACAATTTCCGACCGCAATGACTGGTTCGCGCATGCGTATTACAACCCATGCGCATACGCAGTTGTGCGAACATCGCTCGGAGTGAACGAGCGGCCACTTATGAGTGGCTCTGAATCAGGCCCACAGTTCGATCGCAATACTGGCCGGCGCACGCACACTATGATGCATGCGCAGTACGCACCATCGGCTGATCTGCGCAAGCTGTTGCAGTTTCGATCCATAATGAATCGGGACCCAAATCTGCAATAGGGGGGGGGGGTGTGAAGCAAGCGATCTAATCGAACCTCAGGCAACACTTTATCCTGAACCACTAAAGGGAACTCCTGAGCCGATGTCAAGTTTCTGGGACAACCTGACGGAACAGGGCCTGAAAACCACAACTAAAACCTTGAATCAAAAATTTGGCGCAATCCCGGTCTGGATGCCATTGCAACAATTTTTCCATGAATGGGCGAAAACTTCTTACTTAGAAAGCCCAGAACCAGAGGAGGGCCCGGAAGCAAAGGACATGTCATGGAGTAGCGCCAAAGAGACGAAAACAACGAGAAACAGGATGTCTGGAACACATTTAAACAGAGTTGTCGAAACATCTCTGTCCATTAAGACATTTGCCCTTAACTGGAGCAGAACCAACAGGACGGGAAATGCTCACCGGACGATGCAAAGCCAGATTATACTATGTACACTGAAGTGCCAAAAGTCATGGGATAGGGCAGGGCGCTGCAGAGCAACAAAAATCACTGGGAAAATGGCGGTGAACATTCTCCCGGTGACTCGCACATGCGCAGTACTGCTGTCCCCGGGAAAATAGTGCAGACAGAATCTACAGCACCGTGGCACCGCCAGAGAGAGGAAGGTGCCCGCATGGAGTCTGCACATGGGCCACTTCCGCTCTTAAAATGCCTCCGTGACCACACCATTCGTTGAAACTCTCCAGAATACTCCATGAATCAATTCTGGACAACTTGAAACCGATGACACAGTGCATTACCCTGCTGGAATATATCAACGTTGTGGGGGTACATGAAGTCCATGAAGGACTGCAAATGGTCATCAAGCAATGCAATGTAGCTATAAACGGTCAATTATATGTTCAAATGAACCAGCAGACCCAACCCATGCCACGTGAACACACACCACACCATTATGGAACCACCACGCTGCCTTGTTAACAACTGGGGTCTGTGCCGCACCTGAATCCTACCATCAGCCCGAAACAACTGGAACCATGACTCATTGGACCATGCCACATGTTGCCAGTCCTCCAGGGTCCAATTAGCAATGTCACAAGCCCAGGTGAGGCGCTGTATCCGGTGATTTGACATTTCACATGGAAGCTAAAGAACGCTGCACTGACCTGCTGGATATGTGTCTGGTACCTCCTGCATTGAATGTGGATGTGATTTGAGCCAGTCGCTTGTCTGTTACCACGGACAATTCTAGTCACAGCCGCTGGTCACAATCACCTGTGGTCAGCCACTGTACTGACCACTGTAGGTGGTAATGCCTTCTGTGAGGTGTTCCCGGTACACATGTGACATTGTAGATTGAGGAATGTTGAATGTCCACACAACTTCAGAATTGGAATGTTCCATGGTCGGGCACCGACTATCATGCTCCGGTCAAACTCCTATAATTCACGTCGCTTTGCCAAGAGCAGCCTACCCAGTGTCCAAACTGACTTACAAGATATCAGATTACAACTGATGCTGGTTTGGGCATTTCCAAGGCATCACATGACAGCAACGCCACCTACCATTACCTTTACATACTGCTATTCCATGACTTTTGGCACGTCAGTGTAGTATGCTGAGGCCAGGTGAACTCAAGCCACATTTCCACGTCCTTACATTCGAAATCCATGATCTTACAGACGTCTTGCTTACAATGAAATTATTTGTTGTAAGACTTCCACGTGGCTTATATCATGTGTCCCCAAACCTTAAATATGCCAACTGTAACCCCGCCCCTTAAAGCTAACTAATATGACCAGGCATACACTGCCTTCTGTTCTTTTTAGAATTTATGTATATAGCACCAATCAAATGTACAGAGCATGGGCACCCTCCCTCTCCCCCCGCATGTGTCGAGTAAATTCTGGCACTGTGCCAGAGTCAGCTGCGTATGCATTGGTCTCCGGGAACATGGCGCCTATCACAAACCGGCACACCAATATAGCCCTATGTGATATTGTAGCCAAGACACCAGTGGTGTGAAGCAGCAATGCGAACACCGTACACAGGGAATATATATCATGAACAGGACAAAATGGAGCATTCTTTGTTGGATGCTGGCTAGCTGAGGTAATGTGCCATGTGTAGTGTTTCAAATTACAAAGTAAGGTTTTGGGTGGATATTACACATTTATGGGGTGAGCTACTTAGTGATTGGCAATAGATCTTTCTTTTATATTTGCAAAATAACTTGATTTTTCCATGTGCTTCTAGGTGGTGGTGATGTGGTATTGCCCTACATTTTCAGTAGTACAAATTTTCACCCCTCAGCGCAATAACAGGCAGCAAATACCAAAGTAATTGTAACAGTAATATTTACAAAAGTGACACGACACAGCCCTAGTCCCCTTGCTTAGAACTTATTTATGAGGCTCCCTTGAGCAATAATTTAGAAGAATAACAAAAATACTTTAATAAAATAAAGTTATAGCAGGCAGAACAGTTTTATTTTTTCTTGCATGTGCATTACAGTCTTGCACTGCAAACCCACAAATGGTCCTTCCAAACATGTACATGGGGGTATATTTACTAAAGTGAGAGTTTTTAGAAGTGGAAATGTTGCCCATAGCAAACAATCAGATTCTAGCTATTATCTTCTAGAAGGTGCTAGTAGAATGTTAAGTAGAATCTGATTGGCTTCTATGGGCAACATCTCCATTTTTAAAAGCTCTAACTTTAGTAAATATACCCCATGGTGTTAGTAGCTTTGCACACACATGGGGGCCGATGCAACATTAAACGCCTGTAATTGCTCCTGCATTGCTTGCATGGATATAGATACATATACTGTAGTTGCCTGTATGCTGCACCTGGACCGCCCTTATCTGTATACTTTGTATCTTACAGGTCACCTTCATCAGTGCACAGTTTCACCAGCCCTGTCCTGCATGCAAAAGATACTTTGAAAACGCATTTATTTTTCTGCAGAGCACGAAATGACGTCAACACTGAGCATTGCTTACGTGTGATGCCCTGTTAAACTCCTTCAGTGTCATGGGAAGATGTGACTAAATTGCACACAACGCTGCATTGCTAGTACTTGCATACAGTTAGTGACTTAGCTACGCAGCATGCAGGGTGAAACACACAAGATAAACTTCCCAAATAGGCAGACATCAGCCACATAATGGTCGTCAAACAGATGCATTAAAAAAATTATGTGTTCTGCACCCTCTGCTGAAATTTTTGCAAACTATAAATGACTGTACAAAGAGGAAGAATTTAGACACCTTAAAAAATAATAATAAACAAACCACCACACCCCCAAAAAAAATAATACATAAAAAAAAAACAATGGTGAGAGAAAGAGGAAGGATGAGATAGAACACTAGCGTAGCACGAAATAGAAATATTGCCATTTTATTTTAAAAGTCAGTGTTTATTATTGGTCACTGACTATATTATTTTTATTATTCGTTTTTGTTTGTGTGTCACATTTCCCATCCCACTGTCCTTTGCAGCTCAAGTAAATTCCAATGACTATGTACAGTGTGCGGGTGTAGAAGGCTATGACATAAAACGTCTGATGTGCCTCTCTGAAGCTGAGCGATATGAGGTGTGCCATCAAAAATGATAATTATAGAGACAAAGGGGAAATACTAGTAAGAGACAGGTTGGAAAACAAAATGTGAAGAAAAATGTGATTGGACATTTCATACCTCTGAGTCTTTATTCCCAGGTGGCGAGCCATCACTTGCATCATTTTCTTTGTCTAGGGTGTCCATAATGAATCCGCAGTTGTTCTACCAACGCTGCACAGGGCAGAATCTTCCTGGCAACTCAAAAAGGCTGCCCAACTGCAACCAGCTACTGTATCTGTCACTGTCAGCTCTTACTCATAATAATCAACTTTACTTTCTGTTCTCACAGATCCATTACTCACCACTGCTCAGGTGTCCAAACACTGCTAAAATTCTAAATAATTCTTAGTCAATATAAAGATGTTTAAAGTATCCTAATATAGCCTAACTACTGGCATCCTTCTGCAGCTTCTCATAGTCTTACAGTTTCACAGAGGAAACCACAACCTTATCTGCTGTGAGGAAGTGATGCAGTGTGTACATGACATAGCATGACCAACATCAAGATGGAGGGGGAAAGAGGAATGTCCCCAGTACTAGTGGTTTAACCCATGGTGGTTAACCTATAGGAAAAGATCATGAAAGAGAAACCAAAGTGGATATCTTAAGCGGCTCATACACAATGCGATTTTTTTGCACGATGTGGCCGATTTCGATCAATCGTGCACATCGTGTGCTGATACTGTATGGTTACGATGCCGATGCGCGTCCCTGCCGTCGTATAGTTGAATCGTAGATCTTACGGCAAAACCGTAAGATTGCGATCTATTGTGTACAATGTGATACATATTAGCATCCGTATCGTATGATCGTAACAATCAATCGTACACCATTTGCACACATTGCACGGAGAATTTCAAGGGAAGAATCTCAACGGAAATTGTACAACACATTGTGACGTGTCAATATCGCACCGTGTATGGCCGGCATTATTCTAGTATCTTAAGAATCATAAACACAATAAAAAATCAGTTTTAAAAGGAGAGATGGTTGAAGATCAAAGTCTGTCAAGATTTTCACGAGAGAGGCAGTACATTAAAAATAAATATTCAAATCAGAGATTCCCAAGGAATTTGGAGATCACATAAGAGCTTTGCAGTGGCTTCTTGTTCATTAGTAGGGAGGTGCAAATATTGTGGCAAAATTTCCACGAGAGTTGAGTATTGTGGCAGAAGAGGACGTTTCAGTCTGCAAAATTCTTATGAATTGACGAATTCTGCCTTCGTATTGCCAATACGTGGAACATGTGTGTGTGATCACTTGCACTTGCAGTTGATGATGGTCAATTTAGTTAATGCTGCAATCAGGGCCGCCATCAGAGGGGGACTGTCGGGCCTGGAGTCCCGGGCCCGGACAGAGAGGGGGGCCCGCACCTAGCTCCTACCCAGAGGCCGGCCCGGGGGCCAAGGAGACATCTGCCTCTCTGGACGGTACAATTTTGTTACTGGTAGGGCCCCCGTCCGGCTCCGCGGCCACTGCTGTGCTAGGGGACAAGGTGAGGTGCCGGGGGGCCACGATGGATTCACACATACTGTATAAGAGAAAGGGTAGAGGAGGTCTTAGGGAAAAAAAATCAAATACATATATATTACATATATAGTTTAAGGAGTGTGTGGGGGAAGGCACACATGCAATAAATATATGTGATGGGGTGGGGCCTGGAAAACAAAATCATAAAAACTATATGAGAAAGAGAAGGTAGGCTGGCTGGGGAGACAGAAGAGGTGCTGGCTGGAAAGACAGAAGGGGGCTGGAGAGACACTGCAGGGCTGGAGAGACACTGCAGGGCTGGAGTTGCAGGGACATGGGGAGGGGGACCTGTCTATTTTGTTAGTCACGGGCCCCACAATTTCTGATGGCAGCCCTGGCCGCAATTTACTAGTGAAATGTCACCAATACAGCTGAGTGATGGTCAGTTCCACAGTGATACTGACTGCCTGTGAAATGGCTGAACTTACCACTTTGTCAGCCAGTAAGCATGCATATGCTCGGGATTCTAAATGTACTTTCATACAAAACAAAATTGTAAAATTTTTTTAGGAAATATGTAGAAAACATACAAATCAATAAATGATTATCTTTATTTACTTACTTTATATTCCTACAGGCTATCGTCGGTGGTACCCCTTAAGTAGATCAGGAGTAAACTTAAAGTACCAGTTTTCAGCAGAGAAAAGGGTTACCTCCTGTTAATAAAGAGACCCATGTGTGGGCAGGGCAGCGTCCTGTGCACAGCATACTGAAATCTATATATTTTACTACGTTACAGCTGAAATTCATACAAGTTGACCTTGATGTGGTGTAACCGAGAATAATTCCTGTATATTCATTGTTGCACACTGACTAGGGCCTAACACATCTATAAACTGTGATAACCGCTGGGTCATTGCTCCTTCGTTTTTCTTTCTTCCTGGGTCATTGATCTGTCATATTTCACTATACTGAGAATTACCATGAAAAGCTCATAGAGTTCTAGACCTCCATTAGGCCCATGGGGCTCAGTGTTCAAAGATACAAAAAGCTTTGACTCAAGAGGTCTATTGGACCACAGATGAAATGCACTGAGCCCATGGGTCTCAGGGGCCTATTCATGATGTTAATTGTTGGGGTCCGAACGGACCCTGATAATTAACATTCTAACTCGCCACGGCTGCCGAAGCAATTCATCATTGCTTTGGCGCGGTGACAGCTGATACCAAATCAGCTGTCCCTGTGAGCGGCTTCACTGCTCCTCTTTGGTGCAGTCAATCTTTTCACTGCTCCTGTTGGAGCAGTGATGGGACTGCGCATGCGCACAATAGTCCCGACATCCAGCGGAATGAACTTGACAGGAGCGGAGGGATCCCAAAGAATCCCTCCTTGCAACCTGGACCTCCTTCCCATAGGGAAGGAACGGGTTGCGAGCCCAGAGCAGGAGCATCGCCATCTGAAGATGGTGAATGCTCCCGCAACCCAGCTCCAAAAATATTATATTTACGGAGCTTGATGAATTCTGTCCCCATACTAGAGTATGGGGACAGCGGGCCATTCCGCAAAAAGAAGGTAAGTAGGAGATATCTGTGATATCTCCTGTTTTACCTTCTCGATGAATGGCCCCATAACTTAATTTGCAAGTGAAAGTGTCCATTTTCACCTGCTTTTGTAAAATTTAAGTGATGATGAAATGGCCCCTTAATGAAGGTCTAGAACAGAATGAGCCTAAATCCTCAATCTCATTATTACTGTTTTGAAATGAATTGTGCGATATTGGACAGTTATTGTTCACCAGTTCAGTACTGTCTTCCAATCTATCTATTATTTGTTCTAAAAAATATTTTCATATTATATAACTATGCTGAAACAGAAAGAGAATGCGACAAAAATGTAAAACAAAAGAAGGCTGTAAAGAGAAGTTAACATTTAACCAACAATACTTTAAAGGTATACAACTGCTATACTGGTACTCTGAGCTGTCACAGCAGAATCCATCCAGCCGTTGAATCATTTCTAATTGGCACAGGATGCACACGCCTACTTTCTGGCCTTTCCATACGCCTCTGCAAACTAGATTTGCACCTATGTTTGCAGACAGAGAGGAAAATCTGATGGCGTGCACTATGCAAAAGTGTAAATGTCAATTTTATTTTTTTCCCCTAACAGTACTTTATTTAGCTTAATTTCTGCCTTAAATAATGATATGAAACAAGTGGACTTTGTTACAAGTGACATTTGTTTGCCACATTGATTAAATGTACCTAGAAGGATGTTTTTACACTGAAATGCAATTTGTACCCCATTTTACAAGTATAAGATGAGACCCATCTCCGTAACTCTGACCTGGTGCAAAATGGAAGTGTTTTTGCGGAGTGGAGACATTTGCACAGCTTTCGGCAAAGCAAAGAACATTTCTAAGAATGTGGCCTCTCCACCTCCTTATCAAATTGTAATAATACTCATCCACACACCACTGATCTGTTTGATGAGAACACCCTTATCCAACTGCTGCTAACTTTTCCATCTCAGCAAATGGTCACAAATGATCCATGTACTTTAGAAAAACAAGAACTGCAAATCGAGGGGCACAACCCCAAAGAGAATTTTGCTCTGTGTTGTATCAGTTTTGTGTATGACCTCCTATGTGCAAACAAACACAGTGTCCTATTGCAGGAAGAAGAGACAATTCTATCTCTATCCTCCCAGGTAGGGCAAAAAGACTTCATAGGTCTGGTTTGCCCCTTTTACAGAGTTTGAGTGTGAGAATCCAATATTATATACAGAGGGCCAGAACTCATAACATCCTGGCAGCCATAATGATAGCGTATGCGTCTCTGTGCCATCCAATTCACTAGGACCTATAGATCAGCACCAGAGTGGCAGGGATAAAACAGTAGACATTCCTAATTTGTCCCCTCAGCCCTGGCAAAACTCTGTCTGACCCAGCAAGGAGATCAAGAAAACACCCAACACATCAACAATGTACATCAACTTCTCTCCTAGCCTTGTGGTGAAGCATAAACTGGAATCATATCAACCAACTTTGAATAACCATTAACAAACTCTCTTAGAACACAAGTTGGGTAACAAAGGTAGGACTCCTTAGTGAGTCATATATAATTGGGGAAGGGTACTTCACATTCCTTTTCTAACCCCCTATGTGGAAGTTCATAAAGCTTATGAGCAATGGAGGAAATAGCAATGTTAAAAAAAAATAGACAGGAAGTGGGTTCTATAGCAAGAGTATAGGAACATAATTATGGGGGTTATGTAATAGGTTCGCCAAAAACACACCGGTTGTCTTAAACTCGGAACCTATTACATAATCCTCTATATGTTACTTATGTAACACAAGAGGAGGCACTGTTTTGCTTAAAAAAGATAAGCCATATAAAGCAATTTCCCTAAATGATAACCACACACATATGCATATGATGAATCTGTACTGTGACTCTGTGCAAACACCATCCGGATGCATGCATGGTGCAACTCAGATGCATGCGCAGATGAAAAATATTGCACAAAAAAAAAACACTTTGAACCCTCAGAAAAAACACACATATGGACCCTTAGAAAAAAGCAAACATATTGGCCTCAATAGGAAAAACTGAAACACAAAGACCAGCAGCAGAAAAAAGAAAAAACAACATCAACATTTTACCCCCTGACAAGAAACAAAAACACATTGGCCCCCACAGGAAAAAAATACTTAAGCTGAAAAAGGGTTTAGGCAACAACTCCCCTGTGCCCTAAAAAGAATTACAAACAGTGCTAAGTTATTAATGTTACCTTGCCTTTGTCCCCATAACTTATGGTGGATAGTGTATTTCCCTGGTTTGGGAAGATAGGGTTGAGAGTGTATGTTTCTGGGGCCAGGGAAGTAATGTATGTCCCTGGGTCCAGGGGGGTGTTTATGGCCCTGGGGGTATGGTGCATACTGTATGTCCCTGGGTTCGGGGTGGGGATTGTATGTTGCTGGGGCCAGGGGGGTAGTATATGTGACTGGGGCGAAGGGTATGGTATGTTCTGGAGGATGGGGGTGGTGGTTAGGGTGGTTACTGTGGTTCACCCAGTGGCGGAACTTGAAAGTGATGGGCCCAGGTGCAAAAATATACTTTGGGCCCTTCTCCTCCGCCCCACAGGGAAAGGAAGTGGGTGACTAGTGTGGCAGGAGGAGGCAGTGGGTGCCAGGGAAATGCAGTGGGTGACTGGGGAGGTAGTGGGTGACAGGCTGCGAGATGCACTAAAACTTAGTGTAAAACTTACCTTATAGGCTAGTCCCCAAGGGCCCCGGTGCACCGCAACTGCAGCACGGCAACTGCCGCACTGCAGGTTATTCCGCCCCTGCTATCACGCCCCCCCACCACTAGAGCCAGTGCCTGGAGCACAAGCTCCATTTAATGACTCGGCCAACGCTACACCGCTGCTCCTAGCTAACAGTACCCAGAAGTGTCTGCTAGCCAAAGCAGATGACAGCTTCCCATTTTGCGTTCCACAGTGAAACTCAAATCCTGTAAGCGCAGTAGCCGGCAGGCATTATGAGCCAGCCCGACAGGCAGTATGAGCTGGCCTTGCAGAGGGGAGATTGGGACCGGTCCAACAGAAACTTTCCCGTTTCCCGGTGGCCCAATCCTCCCCTGACTATACACACATACCAACCGGTGGCTCGTAGTGTCTGGCCTAACATCACAACTGGGCGGCATTTAAATTTGCCTAGCCATTTGTAATGGTAGGCAGAAAGAAGATGTAGGATCTGAGAAACGCGTTGCTAGGCATTTTACATTGGAGCATTCCACTCATTAATTTCTTCATTTTTATTTTATCACTGTTTTATTTGATTTCGAAATTTTTGTACTTTTAACATTTTTTAATTTTTGCTTCAAAAATAGTATTGTATATTTGCGCATGCGCGAGACCTGGATAGCGACGGGCAATCCGTCGCTCCAGGTTTCGCACCAAAGGGGGCGTGCTGTCGATGTTGAGTGACAGCACGCCCCACTTGGTGGGCGGGCCGGGGGGGGTGGCTGCCCAGAAGGAGGCGTTCCCAAGAGAACGCCTACCATTTGGGGCCGGCCCCACTGACATCACAAGTGATGTCAGTGGAGAGATTCTGGCTCTGTTAGAGCTGAAATCTCTCTGGGGCTTGCGGCAACGATACCACGAGGGTCTCGTCGCAAGCCCGATGTTTGCGATGGTCTTGACCATCGCTACCATCATCATGGCCGCTCGCTATAGCTGTGGGTAGTCACCCACAGCTATGTGAGAGGCCAGGAGGCCGTTCTTAAAAAAAAAAAAAAAGACCGGCCCTGAGCGAGCGCTCTGTCAGAGCGACCGGCTCTGAATTAGGCCCATAGAACACACAGCAGCCTCAGCATGAGAAGGAAAACATTATCTTTATTGGTTAAGGAGCTTATCAAAATTGAAGATATATGAGATAAAGTTGTGATTGTGAGGGGAGATTGTTTTTTTTTCTACACACAGAAAACGGACTTCCTGTCAGTAATCACAATAAAGGACGCTGAAGCCTCGAACAATAGTTTGTACTGAACTGTACGAGTACATTAAATGCAAACACTATGTGAAATAGTTCAGTTCAAGTACTAAACTGGGTACACACCAGGCGAAAACGGATGACCAGCCATCTCGTCGACCAAGTGGCCAATTTGGTAAGTTATACACCAGTGGTTCCCAAACTTTTTTGAATCATGGCACCCTAGTGTATCAGCATTAGTTTCACGGCACCCCTAAGCCAAAAGCTTGTTATTGAGAAATTCAGAATTTTTTTAGTAAACTAGTAAAAGTGAAGTAAATTGTACTTACCAGTCATCCTTAGGTCAGTTATGTGGTGGGGGACAGGTTTGCACTTCTGTTTGTCCAAATATTTACATTACATTGAACATAAAGAATTTGATTTGGTACTGGACCACCATAGTGAGGCACCCCTTTAAGTGTCCCGAGGCACCCCAGGGTGCCACGGCACACGGTTTGGGAACCACTGCTATACACAATTACCAATAGGTCGCTTGAAATGCCTGGCCAGATATCACAACTGCAGCCAGTGTACGGGCAGTGGGTGGGTCGCACGTACACACATGCAGATGCACTAATATATCTGCATGATATATCGGCATCGGCTGTACTACAGGCATGACCTGATATGTCTGTGGATAACGTCATCACAGACATATCAGGTGTACACAACCAATGATAGATCTAGTAGTGTGCACCCAGAATTAGCTATGAAATAGATGAGAAAGTGATGTTTTGTGCAAAAATAAGATTATTAATTTAATGTTGACACCTTTAACCATACATTCCACACCTGTCCACCAAGAAAAGAGATATGAAAAGAGGTGGCAGAGATTTGATGATACCATTCACATCATTAAGTGGAATGGATGGGTCATTGTGTATGTTGCAATTAATTTCATCATAATGTCTCTGCCCACTCAGTGATGGGATTTACACAACATTCTACACCCACCTTGCAGAAAAACTACCAGCTCTTCCAGAGGTATGGGGGGGTCTTCCCCCTAATTTAGGACACTACCAAAGTGCCCAAGTAATGCAACGTCTTTAATAGCCAATTATAGTATAGGTATTGCAAGATTTTGTAAACCATTTTTCCCTCTATCAACAAAATTATAGTACAGTATATATCATGATACCTGGTTCCACCTAATTCCAGGTATAGTAGAAAAAATAACATACCTGCACCACACATCAAGAAGCGGTCCTCTGTTTTTATCCAGTTATCAGTCAAAGATTTTCCTTTATACACTTCAGCAGCAGATGCAATGATTTTGTTCTTATCTTTACCAGTCACAGTAAAATATTCCATCTTCTAGGATTATTGCAGAACATTGTCCAAGTGAATGTACCTAAAGTAAATGATGATATGTTATAGAAGCAAGGAAGGTTATATATGTTTTTATATATGGCATATGGGGATAATGCATATCCAAAAAGAGGCAGAAATTTGTTAGGAGAGAGCGCCCTCTGTTGTCTCTATGTATAGCACTAGGGCCCTGGGCCGCCGGAGGTGTGACCACTGAGCTTGTGCGCTACTGCGCATATACGGCATGTCCGTGTGTTTTCATCTCTGTCCTCAATATTAGAAGGACATGATACAGCTATGCTCAATAAAGACGGCATTACAGAGGCCCAAGCCCCATATAGAGCCACCAACGCTATATGTATATGCATGTATCATACTTGCCTACTTTTTTTTTAATCTCCTCTTCAAGAGAAACGCGGAGGTGCAGCTTGCTACTTCGGGGGTTGGGGCCAGGGCTCTTATGTCATTAGGCCCTGCAGAGCCGGCCCTAACCAATTTGGTGCCCTAGGCAAGATTTTGGCTGGTGCCCCCTAGCAGATAATCCCACCACACTACACTCAACAAACACTCTCCCCCACCTCTTCAAACATGATACTCAGCTTTCACTTACCTCTTAGGTGTTTTTTATGTGTTTGTTTTATCTTTATTTATTTTTTTTCTCACTCTCTCTCTCTCCCCCCCTCCCCCAAAACAGTTGCTGCCCACCTCACAGCACCACATACTGCCTGCCTCGCAGAACAGCACCCCTCTCAACACAGCCACCCTGGCCTCATCCAATATCACTTTCCCAGCACTACACCCCTGGCTTCATCCAGCACCCCACATCCAGAACAGCACCCCTGGACTCATTATGCACCCATTATCGAGCAGTTAGAAACCCTCATTCAGCATGGTAATGGATAGATCCCCTTCAGTATTTGTACCCTGATGTCATCAGTTACTGTCCAAAGTCATTCCCTACTATCCACGTGGACATAAAGGGGGAATATAAACCTGTGCCCGAAGCGTGGCGAGTGAAACAAGCCCGCAAGTGGACAAATTTCTTCTGTTTGTGGACTGTATGGGCATGGAACTTCCGCCCTCACTACATGTCACTTCCAGGTACAAATATTGAAGGGGATCTATACTCTACCCATTCAGCACAGCACGCTGTTGCGATATCACGCTGGGTACACATCGTTAAGTGTGTACCCAGCTTTAGACTCACTCTCTTCAGGGCCAATGAGGCAGTCACGCTCACCCTGCTTGTTTTTCCAGCTTCTGGCACAGAAACAGACAAATCTCAGGTGCACAACTCCAAATTACTGATAATATATAAATGTAATAAAATTTTGCAATCAGTAGAGGTTTTTAGCAAGGTTATGGGCCTACCCACCATATCCAGGTATCCTCTATAGGGTAGGTCCCTAACATACTAGGGTTCAAATCCAGAGCGCAGGACCCCCCCAAACTGGCCCAGCTAAGCCGCCCCAGGGCACCGCCATACTGTAGTAAGAAAAGTGCAGTGTAAAATAGAGAGTGAAGAGCAGCCACAGCTGCATATAAAGAATGAAAATAAAAAAGTGAAATACATGTATAATAAACAAACAGTGAAGGGTTAAAATGTGTTATAAAAGAATAATGTGTTATAATGCGGTGCCCTGAAACAGATCAACCAAAGCAATCCAGGAGGACCCATGCCGCAAAAATGAACCAAAGTTGCACTACAGTATATAACTTGTAGGACTTACCTAGAATTGTGCCTAATACCAGTATGCATATACATTACCAGAGTCCATGCTTTTAAACCAATAAGGTAGGGTGCTAATCCAGACAGAGGGCATCTCCTTTCCCTCAAGTGTGCAATAAAGCACATTAAATGGAGTATATGGGAAAGATTCCTGGACTGCACAACCTGAATATATATAATGGGAGGTGCTACCTGATGAGACTAATTGCAGGCACAGAAACAGACAAATCTCAGGTGCACAACTCAGGTGCTAAAAACCTCTATTGATTGCAAAATGTTATTGCATTTATATATTATCAGTAATTTGGAGTTGTGCACCTGAGATTTGTCTGTTTATGTGCCTGCAATTAGTCTCATCAGGTAGCACCTCCCATTATATATATTCAGGTTGTGCAGTCCAGGAATCTTTCACATAAACTCCAGCTTCTAGCCTGTCCCTGCTGGACTTGGTGGGTGCTGGGCTATGGATGGAGGTGGAGCCGTGAGATGTGAGGAGTGGCTGCTGTTGCATGCCCTCTCATGTTCATTTTACTTGGCGCAGCCCAGTGGTGGAACTAGTGAGTGGTAGCATCACAGCAGATAGGGTATCAGTAGCGCCATATACTGTATGCAGAGTGCAATGCAGAGGTGCCATATAATGCAGAGAGTGTCACAGTGAGCGCCATATAATATAGAGAGCGTCACAGTGAGCGCCATATAATCTAGAGAGCACCGCAGTGAGCGCCATATAACGCAGAAAGCGCCGCAGTGAGCACCTTATAATGCAAAGGCATCAAATAATGCAAAGAGTGTCACAGTGAGCACCATATATTATAATATAGAGAGCGCCGCAGTGAGCACCTTATAATGCAAAGGCGCCATATAATGCAGAGAATGTGACAGTGAGCGGCATATAATATAGAGAGCGTCGCAGTGAGCGCCATATAACGCAGAGAGTTGCAATGAGCGCCATATAATGTAGAAAGTGTTACAGTGAGCGGCATAAAATATAGAGAGCGTCGCAGTGAGTGCTTCATAACACAGAGTTGCAATGAGCGCAATATAATGCAGAGACCCGCAGTGAGAGCCATATATCAGAGAACATCACTGACCCTCATATAACTTATAGCACAGATAATATGAACAAACCCCTCACACACACATACACATAGAATGAATACACCCCCTACCCCCCACACTACTACATTAATACACCCCTCACACACACACACACTAACATTAATACACCCCTCCCACACTCACACACACTACTACATTAATACACGCCCCCACCACAGACAGTAAAACACACTCCAACCTCCCTCCCCCATAAATAAGAAAACAATACACCCCTGCCAATTGCATACAGATACCACCCCCTAGACTGGCACTTACCTCTCCTGGAAGAGGATGTGTGGTCCCTGCTGGGGCTGGTCTCCATGGCACATGAAAGGAGAGGAGAGGCTGTGACACAGTGACAGTCAGGCTAGACTGGAAAGGAAGGGGGCGGAGTCTCAGGCAGGGAAATGAGAGTGTATGTAGAATAGATGGAGAGGAGGGGGCGGGGATGGGGGGAGGGGCTGTGTCTCAGGCAGTCTAGTGACATCCTGATCATGTACAATGAGAGTAAGTAGCTCCCCCCACTCCTCCTCCTCCTCCTACCTCGGTACGGCCCCCGGCCAGCCGCAGGCAGCGCAGATAGAGTACTGTAATAATGAGTCAGTGTGACTCATTATTAGTACTGCTGGCTGCGGGCCCTGCTGCCGAGTGGCGGGATCAGTGGCGTAACTTTAAATTTTGCTCCCCCATGCCAAAAAAGTTTCAGACGCCCCCCCCCCAAAAATAAAATAAAAAATCAAACACACCCAAAGACGACGTTTAAGGTGTGTGGTTACATGATACAGTAATGTGCCTTACACATTATGACACACTAAGTAATGCCACTTATAACACAGTATGCCACACCGGAATGCCCCTTTAACACATTATGCCACACCATAATACCCCTTACAACATTATGCCACACAGCAATGCCCCTTACACATGCCACACAATAATGCCACATATAACAAATGACATACAGTAATGCCCTTATAACAAATTATGCCATGCCGTAATGCCCCTATTTCACATTATGCCACACCGTACTGCCACATACAACACATATGCCACACAGTAATGCCCCTTACACATTATGCTACACAGTAATGCCACTAATAGCACATTGTGCACACAGTAATGCCAAATACACATTGGGGGTCATTCAGAGTCAGTCGCAAGTGCTGAGTGCTCGCAACCGACTCAATGTTGCCCCACTGGGCATGCACACGATGGAGCTTCGTAGCTAGGGGTCTCGCAGCAGATGGGGCGAGCTGTCGATGGTGAGTGACAGCTTGCCCCATTTGGGAGGCGGGCAGGGGGCGTGCCTGCCCAAACGGAGGCGTTCCTGCCAGAACGCTTGCCGTTTGGGGGCGGCCCCACTGACATCATTGCTGCTCTGATCGAGCAGGAAGCTCCCTGGGGCTTACGAGTGCCCAGACCCAACCTTAGGGTCTGGTCGTAAGCCCCGATGGTCGCGATGGTCTTGACCATCACCCATGTTGGTCGCTAGAGCTGTGGGTGTTAACCCACAGCTTAGTGATCGACAAGGAGGCGGTCGTTCAGGATGCAAGCGGCCGCCCAGATTCAGTGCGACCGCTTGCAACTAACGACCGCCTCTGAATGAGGTCCATTATGCCAAACAGTAATGCCCATTACATCCCACCCTGACAGATCTACTTCACCAACCCTCCTCTCTGCTCCTGCCAGTCTGTCACCTCAGCTCAAGACAGGTTGCACAGTTTCTATGTCCGTGTAGATCCAGATTATTGGGAACATAGTTTATAACCTGTAAACTGCGTGTATCAAGTTAGTGTCCCTTATACAGTGCCCCCTGTAGTTGTGCCCCATATGCAATGCCCCTGTACTAGTGCCCCTTATGCAATGCCGCCTGTAATGGTGCCCCATATGCAATGCCCCCTGTAGTAGTGCCCATTATGCAGGGCCCCCTGTAGTTGTGCCCATTAAAGTAGTGCCCCCTGTAGTTGTGCCCATTTGCAGTGCCCCCTGTAGCTGTGCCCATATGCAGTGTGTCCCTGTAGTTGTGCCCCTTCAAGTAGTGCCCCCTGCAGTTGTGCCCCCTCAAGCAGTGCCCCCTGCAGTTGTGCTCCTTCAAGTAGTGCCCCCTGCAGTTGTGCTCCTTCAAGTAGTGCCCCCTGTAGTTGTGCCCCCTGTAGTTGTGCCCATTTGCAGTGCCCCCTGTAGCTTTGCCCATATGCAGTGTGTCCCTGTAGTTGTGCCCCTTCAAGTAGTGTCCCCTGTAGCTGTGCCCCTTCAAGCAGTGCCCCCTGCAGTTGTGCTCCTTCAAGTAGTGCCCCCTGCAGTTGTGCTCCTTCAAGTAGTGCCCCCTGTAGTTGTGCCCCTTCAAGTAGTGCCCCCTGTAGTTGTGGCCTCTCCTGTAGTTGTGGCCTCTCCTGTAGTCCTGCCCCCCCAAAATCTCTCCCCCCCTATACTTACCTGACTCCATGTGGCTATCATCCGGGCTGTCTCTCCTGCTGCCACGCTGACTGGATCTAAATTGATCCAGCAGACGCGGCTGCTCAGGTTCCTCAGTGCGTGGGTGACGTCATGACGTCACCAGCGCACTGCATTACTGGGAACGATGGCCTCTGAAGTGATTGGAGGCCTATGATCACTTCAGAGGCCAGCGCTCACAGTTGCAGTGGCAAAGCTACTGCCCTCGGCCCCCCCACGCCACCCGGCACCTCCAAGCCACCGCGGGGACTGCAGGGGCAGTAGTTACGCCACTGGGCAGGATGCCCTTATGGCATTGAAAATGCCCTAGGCATTTGTCTGTAATGCCTATGCCTAAGGCTGGCTCTGAGGCCCTGCCCTATTCGTGGCAGAATGCTGCCACGATTTCCTGTATTATCTTCCCATCTGGCCGGCACTTTACTGCATCTCAGCTAACTGAACATATTGGTAATCTCCTCTCTGTGATCTGATCAGCCTATTAGCCATCCGGTGCAGGTAAGTTTTATATTATTTGGTATTCATGAACAGACTTAGCACAGGAGATATCACACAAACTTACCGCATCTGTAGGCAGTGCTGCGCATGCGCTGGTTTTACAGATGTAACAGCGCATGCGCAGCACTGTTTCCAGATGCGATAAGGTAGTGTAGGCAGGGGAAAGTATCTATTTCCCGAAAAGCTGTCATCGCAAAAATGACAGCTTTTCGGAATAGATACTTATGGAGAGGTGGAATGATGAATTCCACCTATAATTAGGTAGAACTCCATGCGAGTTCTAAACCTAACTATCTCCATCAAATTTTTAGGTTTAATGAATAGGCCCCACAGTCTGTAAAATGACAGAAGCTGATTGGTTAGTTGACACCTTTAACCATCTCTCTCTACTTTATGGGGTATATTTACTAAAGTGCAGGTTTTTAGAAGTGCAGATGTTGCCCATAGCAACCAAGCAGATTCTAGCTATTATTTTCTATACTCCCATCTCTCTACAAGCTTTGATACATCTCCCCTTTCTATAAGAAACCCCAATGACCACAAATCCTCATCCTTCCCTTAAGCCATACAGCCACTCCCAAGGTCGTGGAGGAGGTCACTAAAGTATCACTCTTGAAAAAGCTGCTCTTTTTGCGGAGTCAGCTTTTCAGAACTGTTATACATATTTCCTTTATCTATGCTGTCTACACTCCCAGACAACACAGCCTCCCTAAGCCTGCAGCCCCTGCCCCGTGTCTCCCCTCTCCTAGTCTGCAGCTCCTGCCCCGTGTCTTCCCTCTCCCAGCCTGCAGCCCGTCTCTCCCCTCTCCCAGCCCCTTTTCTCTCCTCTCCCAGCTGGCAGCCCCCATGGGAGAGGCGCCATGACGTCTCTCCCTAAACACACTGCGGAAGCTGGAGCTCACGAGTGAGCTTCAGTCTCCAGCTGCAGGGAAGGGGCCACTGGGCGCCCGCTGGTAACAAAATCTCAGCGGGCGCCAGCAATTAGAGATGGCGACAGCAGCGCCTCTCCAGCCTGGTGTCTCCCTGCTGCACAAAGCCGACTTGCCAAATTGCCTGCGCTTCATTTATGTACAAAGACGCAGTATTGGTAACACATCATTCAATGTTAGCAGTCCTAATTAACTCTATGATACCTCAGAATGGCTGCGTGTACTGAAATGTCGGAGACATTTTTCTTGCATACGGAATTGTACGCGCAGGATGTGACGTCCTCAAAACGGTCACGACACGGCTGCTTTCTTTGCTGCCACTCCCTGTAATCTACTACAAAGGGCTCCTTGCATGTGAGTCACACCGAGTAAATAGTTGCTGCCAATGACCTTGGTCATGTACCTTGACACATGCGCCGCGCAATTCAGATGCATGCGCAGATTCCAAATTATGGCTCAACTGCGAAAATATCTGCATAGTGTACATCTCTAAATCAGGCTCCATGTCATCAAACTACCAAATTTCTGAAACTTTCTTTGTGCGAATCTTTTAGACATTTCCACATTAAACATTGGAACAGGACCGAAACAAACTATACAAGAATTTGAGCCTTATTTCTAAATTTCAACTCTTTAAGTATTAACAGGCATGAAGTGACCAAAGGACCCAGGAGTACACAGATGTTTTCTACATTGACTTGTCTAAAGCTTTTTTTTTTTTTTAAACATTTTATTCTTTTTTCAATAGTACAAAATAGAAAGTATTGACATTGGGACCATACAATTTGTCATCAACAGGTAAACAATGCAAGAATAATACAGCATACAAACATAAGGATGACTCAAGAAGCAGATAAACAGCAAAAGTACTCCACATGGCACATTCATGTACCAGTAAAAAAGTTTTTGTGGTCCATAAGGCAGAAGTCACAACAAGAAGAAAATACTATAATGATCCTGCAGTAGCATGGGCTGAAGCATAACACAGGATTATGATTTGGGGAAGCAATACTGTATATATGAAACACAAGTTTTAATGACCCGTATAACACAAACCAATACCAGCAGCACCATCAAAAAATAATAATGAAAACAAAAAAACATAGAAAGATGTAGGCAATAAAATGGGAAAAGGGTGGGAAAGACGGGAGACAAGACAAAGGGTTGTAGCTTAAAGCATATGTTTTCCATTAACTAGATGTGTAATGTGATAAGGCGCTTAAAAAGAGAAAAGAAAAATGTACTGCAAACTGAAGCATAAATAATCATGAGATCTGTCTGAGAAGGTACCAAGTGGTGGATTCAAACATCTTCTGGATCTGTTGTTGAGCAGTAGGGTCTAACTTAACAATATATGTTTGCCACTTTTTATAGAAACGCTTCACCTCCATCTCAATCTCCGGCAATGCGGCCTGGCGATCATAATAGATCAGTTTTAGCACTACAGCCTTAACCTCAGCAAGTAAAGGAGGGTTTTTTTTTCTTGATCCAATGCATCAAAATCATCTTTTGAGCCACAGTTAAAATAACAGAGAGTGCCGGAACTATATGTTTAAAATTTGAACCCAAGTTCCAATTTGAAAAATTTAGAAACAGACAGGGAATAGGAAGTTTTATCAGATTGATAGAAAAGACTTGGTTTATAAATGCTACTACCTTATCCCAAAAATGCCTTATTTTGCCGCATTCCCAGAAATTGTAGAAGAATGAAGCATCCATCGCACCACATTTTGGACAATAACCAGATTCACACGGGACCATGTGTTTTCTCTGTGCTTGCGAGACATATGCTCTGTGAAGAACTTTTAGGTGAACCTCCTGTAGATACATTGAGTGTAAATATTTCAAAGAAGTTGAACAATGCTGTATCAACACCTCAGAAGACTCCAGGGAAGGGATATCATTGACCAAATTTTTCAGTGTACCAGCCCAAGGGCAATGTTTTTTATTTTTAAGTAAAGATGGATATAAATAACGTATTCCTAAATGTATTTGTACGGCTAAAAGACAAAACAGACAATATATTATCAGAGTCACCATTTGTGGCAACAGGCAAAGCGGGGGGTCTCATTGAGCAAAGAGCCTAATTTGTAGATACATAAAGAAACACTTATGAGGAATGCCAAAGGTTTCCTGTAAATAGTCAAATGTGCGGATAGAACCTCCAGGGTCAAAGATATCCCGAATGGCAGCGATGCCAAGCTGTTTCCATGTCACAAACACACCACTATCCATACCAGGAGGGAAACAGGGATTACCCAAGAAGGTATTATAAGGGGAGCTAGTGTGGTTTCGTTCATGTTTCTTATTGATAGTGCTCCATGCCTTGTAAGTATGTGAGAACAGTACATTGGAAACTATTGTGCAAGGAATCTGTTTCTTGGGAGTATGCAATTTGTCTAAAGCATTTAAATAGATAATCTACTCCACCATGGGATCTTTATCTAGTTCTTCATATTTAATTAAATAACATTTGAGCCGTGAGAGTCCAATTTTTTCGAACATGTCACTTGAAATGACTTCTTGCTAGCCAGAAGAGTAAGCAACCTAGAAAAGCCTAAGGAGCTCTCAGTATTTCAGGCAGTTAGGATGTCATAATTGTTTCTTTTTTCCAAACTCCACAGAATTCAGAGGAACAAATGTGAGACAAAAGCCAGATGTTGTCTGCTGCCTTAATATGCATGTTAAAATAACTCAAAGATTCAGGAGTTCTGAACTTCTGTTAATTTTAAGAGGAATTAAAAAGGCTCCCCTACATGTAGAAATTCTGTCTCCAAATAAATAACCGGTTGCATCAGGAAACCCTACATTATTCAGGCAGCATATACAGAAAAGGATCTTCATGTTACAGTGCACATTCATGAATTTATAATATTAAAACATAACATGCATTGTAATTCTATTAAATAAATAACTTTTGTATATCTCTAAAGGGAACTATTGCACTAAACCAGTGGTTCTCAAATTCGGTCCTCAGGACCCTACACTGGTCACGTTTTGCAGATCACCCAGCAAGTGTACAGGTGTATTAATTACTCTGACACAATTTAAAATATCTACAAGTGGAGCTAATTATTACACTTGTGAATCTGTGAGGAGACCTGGAAAACATGTACTGTTTGAGGTCCTGAGGACCGAGTTTGAGAACCTCTGGGCAAAACTGCCGTGTTATCCTGGTGGTTTTACAGTCCCCCTTTTTTCCTCTGCGTGTGTACTTAAGGTACATTTGAAGGTGAGACCCCTTCTCTTGGGCTAGCACTCTTACCACATTCCTCAGGTAATTATAATTGGTAAGATTTCTTTACAGTACACACATTTAAATGGGCTCTATAAATATATTTAATGTGTCAGTATTAGGAATGTTAGGGACCCACCTTATGAGGTTCACCATGATGTGGGAGGTAGGCAAATATCTTTGGCCAAATATGTACTAAGAACTTTACTTAAAAAAACATGTTAATTGTTGGAGTTTATTATAAATATTTTGATCATTAGAATTATTATTTTTTTTTTTTATAAAGTAGTTTTTATTCAGCAACCAAAAGTATAAAAACCAACAGAACAGACATGCAAAAGCAAGGGCTACACAAGGCCGGGAATATGCAATTAAAGAAAACACATATAATCGCAATAATACAGATCAATATTCAGTAAATTATGCAAGATTGGTAAACATCAGTGCCAAACACTTATAGCCACAAACATACATTAAAATGGGCTAAAATAGCAACAATTCTTAAAGCAATTAAACCCAGTACAAATAGTACACACCCTGTTGGTATACAGGAAAAAAAACATATCAATTTACATACTATATAGAAAAAGGAAAAACAAAATCCAACAAAACAACATAAAACAAAATAAATATAAATCAATAAATAATGAATGAAGCCACACTTGGAATACCACCTTACTACAGATATAAAAACAAAGAAAAACAACATACATAAATAGTGTGCTATACAGAAGGGGTCGGGGACGCATAAGTGGATTCCAACCGTCTGTTCCATATATGGTCAAATTTAGATGTTGGTCTTACGAGTAAAATATATATACCGCTCATGATCCACTGTACGTTTACCAATGCAACCCACGCTGAGAAGTCTGGGCCAGAAGAAGCCATCCATGAACGAGCAAGACTTTAGCTAGTGCACATAAATTAGCAGCATATTGAACACTGTAACGGTCTAATTCATCATCCTCCCTTGCTCCCAAAGTACAGAATTTTGGTGTAAGAATTGTGAGGGGAATACCAGTGTTAGACATCGCAGATTTCACCTGAGACCATAATAACTGAACCACAGAAAACTCCCAAAGTAAATGCCAGAAGGTCCCTTGGGTCGTACCACACTTGTGACAGATTGTCAGCCTCCGAAGTGCATCAGACGAGTCAAATACGTTCTGTATAAAAGATAACACTGGATCTGTTGAAATCTGATAGATGTGGTAGCCTTACGGGGATATTCCAGGGTTGCTTCCCATTACTCATCACTAAGAGTCCCCACCATGTCTTCCCAACCAAGCAATGCAGACATCGTTATGATGGGAGGACAGCAAAAAAGAGTACGCAAGGGATACAGATTTCACCAATCCCAAATTCAACACAAACTGTTTCACAGGAGAGTGGGTAATAGTCGGAGGACAGTCCAGAAATTATGCAGTAAGGGTATGTCTGAGCTGCAAATATCTAAAAATAGGTGGTCGGCAAACCATACTCCTCCCTCAATTGCACAAAAGATTTCAGACCGCCATCAGAATATAATTGTCCCAGCACACAAATACCCCCAGCATCGCAAACCGATCTCATTGAAAGAGTATCTAATTCAGATAGCCTACCAGAATGCCACAGAGGGGTGTCAGGGTCAAGGTCAGTAAACTGGAGTAACAAGTGCACTTCACGACAAGTCTTGACTGCTTGCAAAAGTAGTGGAGGGCTGCGACTACAAATCTTACCACCTAACAAAGCCTGAAAGCGACTATGTCCAGGAGTTGACTGTGAAACTAAAAGAGCAGATAAGGAGTCTGTGGAGCTATCCTGTAACCATGACCGAAAAAGTGTGGAAGCATTAGGCCGCCATCCATGCTGGACCTGATGAGCACATCCTACCGAATCCAAGGCCGCTTGTCCACCTATATCAAAGATGAAAGCATACTATTCAATTTCCGAAATAAGGGGGCCGGACATACACCAGGGACTGCTGTAAAATGTAAACAAATTTAGGTTGCACCACCATTTAAATGAGATTCACACTACCCGTTACCGTGAGGGGCAGCTTGCTCCAAGAAGTAATCTTGTCACGCAAATAGGAGATTAGTGGCGTCAAATTCAGAGCAATAAACTCCGTTAGAAATCCAAACCCCCAAATATTTAAATTTGGAGACCCAGCACAAGGTCAAATCTAACTGTGGAATAGTAGGAGGAGGCCCTCGCAATGGCATTATGGATGATTTACCCCAATTGGCAGTAAGACCGGAATATCCACTAAATTCCCCCATGACGCGCAAAACCACTGGCATGGCTGTCCTATAACCCCGAAGAAATAAGAGTAAATAGTCAGCATATAAAGCAACTGTATCAGTTTTAGTCCCAAGCTGAAGACCCAAAATGTCAGGGTCTGACCTAAAAATACAAGCCAGCGGTTCTACTGCCAGGGTAAACAGAGCAGGAGATAGGGGGAAGCCCTGCCTGGTACCACAGGACAGGGGTAAAGAGGAGGATACAAAGCCTTTAGCAGCAATCTTGGTGCTAGGGCTATCATATAAGAGCTGAACCCATTTTAGGAAAACAGGTCCCACTCCCATAGAGCGCATTACCTCCACAAGTAGGGCCACTCCAGAGTCAAAGGCTTTTGCCGCGTCCAACAACATAATGACCGTAGCAGATTCCCCCTCATGGGAGGCCTGCAAATGAGTATAAAGACGTCTAAGATTAATGGAGGTTGATTTGCCGGGCATAAATCCGGTCTGATCCAGATGAACAATTAAAGTAATTACATGGTTGAGGAGTCATAAAGCTAAATTTTTGGCAAGAACCTTGGCATCTGTAGGGAACAAAGATATCAGTCTATAAGCATTAGGAGACTTAGAATCTTTCCCAGGCTTCGGCAAGACGATTATAGGCCTCAGACAAAGGAACGGAATGCACCACTCTCATAAAGGTTATTGAACAACGCCAGTAGCCTAGGGACAAACACACCAGCATGTTTCTTATATAGTTCAATAGGTATGCCATCATTACCCGGAGCTTTACCACCCAGGAAGGATTTAAGTGCAGTTTCCACCCTAGCTTCAGGTGTCAGCATCGATAACCCAATAGCAGAGATATAAGAGTGTAATTCGGCCATGGAACAGGATAAACGAGTCCTATAAATATACTTATAAAACAAAAGGAAAATATCTACTATGTCAGAGCCAACAAGCTCAGCAACAGTCACAGATGGACGATCTGCATGTACCAAGTGAGATAAGAAACATCAGTAGAGGTGAATGATCCGATACCCCTCTACCCTTGTACAATATACTGCTAATTTGGGGAATTAAAGTAGGGGAAACTAGAGCCAAATCAATTCTGGAAAAAGAATGAAAGGACGCAGAAAAACAGGAGAACTGTTGTGAAGCCAGATTCTTGACCCTCCAGGCATCTACCCATCCTAGACTATCAATATAATTAGCAAACCGCGATCGTCCACCCCCCTTGGGCACAGTGAAGGCCTCACGCCACTTGTCTCCAAAAGGATTCAACAAATTATTAAAGTCACCTAAACTTATTACAGGAGACAAGGCCACGAATTCAGCAGCATGTTTCAACACATCATAGGAGAAGGGAGGAGGTATATGCACAACTAGAATAAACAAAGGCATAGAGTGTACTTTACAATCAATAAACACAATTCTCCCATATGAGTCAGTTTTATCCGAAGTCAACACAAAGGAAACCAAATTTTTAATAAGGATCGAAACCCCCCGTGATGATGATGTGTGTGAGGCATACGCCCAGCCCACCCACGGTCGACAGAGAGGAGCCTGTTACCAATTAAGTGGGTCTCAGTAAGACAGATATCAGAATAATACTGCTTAAAGAGTTTCAGCACTAAAGTGCGTTTAATTTTGTAATTTACACTGCGGACATTCCACGTAAGAAGACTTAACCGGGACATACAGTGGAATGGGTAATATGAACTGCGATCATTAGAATTCTTAGTGCTTATAGTGTGCACCTGCATCTCCCTTTTTTCTGCTGTAGAACTACAGGTCTCAGCACGGTAGCACCTCTTATTATGTTTAAGATTAGGATGTGCAGCCCAGTCCCTTTTTTCCTCTGTGTATGTGTGTACTTAAGGTACATTTGAAGGGGAGACGTCTTCTCTTGGGCTAGGAACTCCCATCCTTTGCATTTCAGTACAAACATTTAAATGGGCTCTATTAAAGGTAAGTCCTAGATAAATTTATTCAATGTGTCAGTATTAGTGACCCACCTTATGAGGTTCACCGTGACGTGGTAGGAGGGCAAACATCTTTTAGTTTTGCATCCCACCAATTTATTATGGCTAAATCTGCTGTAAAAACAGTAGCCAAACTTGCGTTTAGAAACCAAATTGTAATCCAATTCTGTTATATAAAAATAATATAAACAACTAGACTTATCAAGCCGTGGTATTTTAAAACCAAATAAAAAATTGGTGGCCTCTGAAAAGTGAGTTTGTCTATAGAGCTGCACGGATCCAAGGGATTGTATTTATTTTATTTTTTTTAATTTCTAATTTTAAAAAAAAAATTTAAAAATGGTAACCAGCACTAATGCTTACCTCTTCGATCCATGCAACATGTTTTGGCTTGGCAAAATTAGAAAACCATTCAGGATGATGCACAACTTTTCCCCACAGTACCTGACCATATTAATATTATTATCCTTTATTTATATGGAGCCAAAAGTGTTCCGCAGCGCCTTACATAGTACATAAAACTAATAAGTGAACAAAAAAAAACAAAAAAACAAACAAGTAACTTACAGTACAGTGAAGGACATTATATACATTGCTGCAATAGTGATTAAAACACTCACAATAAGCAGCAGGGAGTTGGCAGAGACGTGTTAGGTGCCCTTATGTGGAGTAAGGAGTAGAAGAAAGTGTAAGGAGAAGCACATGAGGGAAGAGGTCCCTGCTCGTGAGAGCTTACATTCTAAAGGGGAGGGGCAGACAGACAGGCGTGACACAGAAGGGGAAGTAGGGAGGAGAGAGTATTATGTGGGTTAGGATGAGAGCTGGAAGGCCTTGATGAAATAGTGGGTCTTGAGAGCCCGTTTGAAGATATGCAGTGAGGTGGAGAGTCTGATAGGGAGAGGGAGAGAGTTCCAAAGGTAGGGAGCAGCACAGACAAATCTTGGAGGCGGGAGTGGAAGGAAGTAATCAGTTGGCAAGAGAGGCGGCATGCATTTGTTGAGCGAAGTGGACGGGCGGGAGTGTGAAGGGAGAAAAGGTCAGAAATGTATGTGGGGAGAATTTAGTGAGGGCTTTGTAGGCGAGTGTAAGAACCTTGACTTGGCATCTGAAGGGGAAGGGGAGCCAATGTAGGGCTTGAAGGAGAGGGGAAGCAGATGTAGAATGTCTGGAGAGGAATATGAGCCGAGCAGCAGCATTGAGGACCGATTGTAGTGGAGAGAGGTGGGAGAGTGGGAGGCCAGCTACGAGAAGGTTACAGTAGTCCAATCTGGAGATGACCAGTGAGTGGATGAGGGTTTTAGTGGCATCCTGGGTGAGGCAGGGTCTAATCCTGGAAATATTTTTTAGGTGGAAGTGACAGGATTGCGAGAGGTGCTGAATGTGTGGTTTAAAGGAGAGGGAGGAGTCTAGAATAACTCCAAGACAGCGCACTTTGGGAATAGAGGAGATAGTTGTGCCATCAATAGATAAAGAAATTGTGGGAAGTGAGGTAATGGAAGAGGGTGGGAAGATGACCAGCTCATTCTTAGACATGTCAAGTTTAAGAAAGCGCTGGGACATCCATGAAGAGATAGCAGAGAGACAGTTGGAGTTACGGGTAAGAAGCAAGGGGGAGAGGTCAGGGGTGGAAAGGTAAATTTTAGTATCATCAGCATAGAGATGATATTGGAGGTCAAAAGAGTTAATGAGTTCACCTAGAGAGGACGTATATAGGGAGAAAAGGAGAGGTCCAAGAACAGAATCTTGGGGAACTCCTACTGTTAGTGGAAGTGGGGGGGGAAGAGGAGTCCTGAGAGGAGACAGAGAAGGAACGATCAGAGAGGTGACCATATGACAGGTATAGCATGTGTCATGAATAACTGCACTCTAATTAGTCAGAGGGTGAAAACAGCCATTTTGATTTGTTAGTAGTAGTAAGACCCCCACATGAAGTTCTGACCAATCAGAATGGTAGTTCTCAAGTTCTCATCAAAGCACAGCCATTCCATTCAATTAGAATGACAGGCTTTATGCATCTCATTCGCAGCAGGGTACTTTAGGGGAAAAGTTCTGTGTTGTCCTACAGTATATATTTTTTTTTTATTGTGCCAAGCCAGGATGTAGATGCGACTGTATGTGGATTGAAGAGGAATCTCCAATTGGATTTAACTGAGCAATAAATGGATAAGAGTATAGTTTGAGTTGTCTTTCAATAAAAAACATTTACATTCGTTGTATCTGTGTCTTTAATTAATATTTCTCTTAGGGTGTCCTGCATATTGTTGTGGGCCTGGTTCCCCTATTGAATACAGCACTGTACAGTGTTGGCTGTACTAACTGGGTTGGTTGGCACTATGGTGGGGGCACAATACACTTTGTGTTCCCTTGCTATACTGGCACAAGCCCTAGCTGGTAAAGCCTTGCAGCAATTTCAAGGAGACTCAACGCTTTTTGTCCCCATGATTTTTCTACTACCGGCCTAGAATGTAAGCTCTATTGCTGGTTACCATTTGTGTATACCACATTTTAAGTTTCCTTTTTATAGTAAAATACAAAAAACAGCGCAGAACTTTTGTGTCAGCTGGCCTTTTCATATTTAAAAGGAATCAATGGCAGTTTAGGAGGTAAAAACGACCTTTAAAAAAATTCAGTGGTATGAAGCTGAAAGCTGCTGTTGAACTGCGGCAGATCCTGTTTCTTTCATAGTGCCAGCAAAAACAACATTTAGTAAATGTTGCCATTCGAGTCTAAAGGGCACACGATTCAGTGGGTTTTCTACCTTGTGGGCACATCAGGCCCACAGTGAGATATGCAAGGAAGCAGTATTGCTCTCATTAAACATTATACATTTAATCCGCATCTGGTTGCCCAAGTTAATTTGGTTGGAACATTTTGGAGACTAATGGTAAATATAAAGGTGTTACATTGCTTTGTGCTCAGGCCAGCTCAAAAATGAAGGAACAGTCAAATATAATCCCAGTGAGCTTCTATTTTAATTTTCCCTAGTAATCTAGGTTTGTGTTATATAATTGTAATGATTCATATAATTGTGTACATTTTCAAGCTATGTCACATGTCTCTTAGCATCGCAAACTGCTCTCTCCGCTATACAACAAATGAAATAGAACTTACCTGGAGCACTGAGAGGAACTGGTCTTTCCTGCAGTTTATAGACTAAGGAGGACTTTGGCCGTTACTAACACTGTTAAACTCGCTCAGGGCCACATTTGCTAAGCTGTAGTGAGCATGATACAATCTCTGGCAGCAAAGGGATTGTAACATATACATTGAGAATACAATATTGTCTGTGCTGTGGGAGGCACAATGACTATGGCTGCTTTATATATATAGTCTGAGTGAAAGATTAACTATTCACTGTAAGCTCTATAGCCAAGAGGAACGGTTAGTGAAAATATATAGTTCAGAGAGACATTGGGAAGTATGGCAGGGAGTCACGTTACATAATTGCATGCATAAAACAGAAGCCTGGTATTGTGTGATAGAGTGGGAAATACATACATGCTTTTTCAATCCAACTCTGAGAGAAACTGTGCATATGGCTCGGGCGTGCAACTAAATGCAATGCGAATGAGACGTTGCCTGACTGATTTTAAGCAATGGGGTCTTCTTAAACTATTGCATCCTAATCTTCAATGTCTCCTGCTATGTTCAATTTAAAATACTTCAGACTTCAGAACAGAACAGAATTTGAAGAAAGTACAGGAGCCATATCCAGAAAATGTGGTTCTTAGTGCACACTTTAATAAAAATTAATAATCCAGATTAATATGGACTGTTAGGTAGACTGTTAGGCCATAGATTGCACCAAGTGCATAAATTCATAAAAGGAGCTTGAAGGCAATTTAGTTGGTGCCCCCCTCCACCCACATTCACTACCACCCCAGTCCAAGCAGCACTAACATACACTCCCCCATAACATATTCAGTACCAACACCCCAGCAGCACCCAGCCACACACTATTCTCCCCCCTGCATTCATTTCCAACAACCCAGCAGCACCCAGACACACACTCCACCCCCTCATTCACTACCAACACAGCAGCAGCACCCAGACACACACTCACACCCCTTCCAACATGACAGCAGCACCCAGTCTGCTCCCCCTGCCAACACCCCAGCAGCATCCACCCCCCCCCCCTGCACATGCTACTAACATCAGAGCAGCAACCAGACACAGCCTACCCCCTGTAGTCACTGCCAAAAGCAGAGCAGCACCCAGACACATACCTTCCTCATGCATTCACTGCCAACATCCCAGTAGCACCCAGACACACACCTTCCCCCCTGCATTCACTGGCAACACCAGAGCAGGATCCAGACCAATCTGCATTCATTGCCAAAACCCTTAAAACACCCAGTCCCAAATCCCCCCCACATTCATTTCAAACACCCCAGCAGCACCCAGACACAATCTCCTCCCCCTGAATTCACTGTGAATACTCCTGCAGCACCCAGACACAAACTATCCTCCCACCACATGCACTTCAAACAACCCAGCAGCGCCCAGACACACATTCTTCTCCCCATGCATTCACTAACAACACCTCAGCAGCACACATTCACATTCTCTCCCCTGCTTTCACTGCCAACACCCCAGCAGTACCCACACAATCTCCCTCCCTGCATTCACTGCCATGACCCAGCAGCAGCATCCAAACACATATTTCTCCCCATCACCAAAACACTACCTGTTGCTGATCAGGGTCTTCCATTTTTGCTATATGCTTCTCCCACAGCAACAGCAGGGGGTGCAGGTCCCACGTGTGAGGGGAAAGAACCAACAAAGGAAGGAGGGGCCATGCACTCAAGATTCTGCGCACTCAAGATTCTGCCCTACCCCTTTTATGCACATTTGTGTGATTTCCTTGCTGGAGATTCGTCCCTAGAGACCAGACTCCAGGGTGGGGGCCCTGGGTAAGGCAACTGCATTCCACTGACTTCTGTATTTACGCCCCTGGATTGCATGATTAGTGCAGATGACAAAGTGGACAAACGAAGGTAGGTGCAATGGCCTGTTAATCATAGTGCCACCAAACACTGCAATTAAAAAGCATTCAAAGAGTGCAGTCAGTTGAACGAATGGACAAACAGGCTTGATAACTAAATCATACAACCCATACAGTCTTTCAGCTGGTTAGGCTGTGAATGATTATTGTTCATGTCCATACACTAAACGATAATCATTCAAAACAGTAATTATATTGGCTGATCTGAATGATTATTGCTTAGTGTATGGCCAGCTTTAGTGTAAGGTCTGACCTGACTTTGTCATGACGGATCAACAAGTTAATTTAAATGTGCACCAAGAACATAATTTTAATTCGAGACTACAGATGCGCCCAGTTACATTGTGGCTCATCGCGCCACAAACTTGCGCACGCATCATGCCATGTGATTTCCTGTGCCTTCATACGTTACGGTACGCAGTGGCGTGCACTGCAATCGCACCATGCATTTCTATGGAGGTGTGGTTGCGTATGCAGTGCGCATATCCGCTCGCGGGTGCGCGTCTCGCACTATGCGTGCTGTGATTTGCCGCGCCAGCAGCAAGGATATAGCTGGGCATATCTGTATATTACATTTTCTGTTGTGAAAATGGGGCTGATTCAGAGATTTATGTTGAATCGATATTCACACAAATCTGCGCATGTGCAGATCTGGTCCTGCATCATCAGTCGCAGTGCCCCGAAAGCCGCAGTATGATTGACATACTGGTGGCATTTGGGGGCGGTGACGGTGAGTGTTCCAGAAAACAGGGGCATGTCGGCCCCCATTCCTCGATGTACCGAATTGAGTAACTGCATCCCCCTAGTTTTGCCGGACACCCTGAGTAACCTGAGGGTAACTCAGATGTCAGATGGATCGGCGATGTTCACGCAGTTGATCCGATATCTTTGGACGCAGCAGCGGAACAGAGAAGCTGGCAGTGGGTGTCTTTTTACACAAGACGCCTCTTGTGGCTTCACCATCCACCTCTGAATCAGCCCCAACATATGGTATATACTGGAAGTCACTAAGGAGCTATGGGGGTCATCCAGACCCGCTCGCGAGCGCAGGACACTCGCAAGCGGGTCGATGTTCCCCCACTCTCCATCGCTCCGGGTCTCGCACCAAAGGGGGCGTGCTGTCGATATTGATTGACAGCACGCCCCCTTTGGTGGGCGTGCCGGGGGCGTGCCTGCCAGACTGAGGCGTTCCCATGGGAACGCCTACCGTCTGAAGCCGGCCCCACTGACATCACTAGTGATGTCAGTGGGAGTGATTTTGGCTCTGATAGAGCCATAATCACTCCAGGGCTTGCGGCAGCGAGACCCTACCGCAGGGTCTCCGTCGCAAGCCCGATGGTCGCGATGGTCAAGACCATCGCGACCATCATCATGGACGCTCGCATATGCTGTGGGTGGTTACCCACAGCTATGCGAGTGGCAGGAGGCCGCTCCATTTTCATGGAGGAGGGCACTGATTCAGAGCGAGCGCTCTGGTCAGAGTGTTCGGCTCTGAATCAGGCCCAATGTTACCAAATAGATTTGCTATCACCACAATCTTTTTTGGGCCTAGATAACATTAGAAAAATTAAACAGAGAAGAGACTTAACTGCATCATCATCTATTTGGGGTCCGTTAGGCGCGTGTGTGAGCAATTTTCAAATTGAAGCCACAACTGGAAGATACCTATGCAAATACATCCCTTCGGCATGGTAATGTTGCTTTGACACGTTTTCTCCACAAGCAAGAGATTCCAGAATGCATTACAGACAACCCACTACTATTAACTCAGCCGCACCCTAGACATAAGGCTATATCCATCCATTACACATTCCTCAGAGGATTCTTTGATCATACTACGATCACCAGGGGTATGGCTAAATGGCTCACATACTATCTATATATGTCTATTTATACAGCAGAGCATGCAATACTGTCCTTTTGAACTACTGTTCTTTTCGGCTAGCATATATACGGAGTTGTTTCTTGCATACAATCCTGCATACCTATCACTGCTTAGGCAATAGCATATGGGAATTTACATAACCCACAATTGCCCAAAATTTTATGAAATGGAGGCTGTTTTCCATGGTCCTTGGGACTGCTCCGTTATTAAATATTTCTTGATTTTGATAACACAATATGCAAAACATTTTTCAACTCGAGGCACACTACACAAGATTTTAAAATTGCCAAGGCACACAATCTGGCGATACGGCGTGCGCGACCTATGAAAAAAATACATATTGGCTCCCACATAAAAAAACACATACATTGGCCTCCACAGGAATAAAACACACGCATTGGCCTCCACAGGAACAAAACGCACTACATTGGCCTCCACAGGAACAAAACGCACTACATTGGCCTCCACAGGAACAAAACGCACATTCATTGGCCCCAGGGGATTAAAACGCACATACATTGGCCCCAGATAATTAAAACACACATACATTGGCCCCCACAGAAAAAAAATAACAAAAATAAAATCCACATTGCTCCCTACAAAAAATATAACCTTTGGCTGGCCCTCAAAGAAAAAAAAAACCCACAGTGCTCCCCCCAAAAATATTTTTATGGCCCTGCCGGTCCGTCATCGACTGGGGTTGCACACAGTGCAGAGCTGTCAGCAGCATCCAGGCGAGCAGGAGGGAGGGCTGGCTGACTGGCGGGGCGGGCGGGCAGGCTGGCAACGCAGCATGCGTGACCTATGATGTCACGCCGCCGTATCTAGACAGGTTACGGCCCGGGCACGCCTGAGCCTCCCAGAAGAGCTCAGCGGCAGCACTGCCCGGTCCGCAGTACAGTAATCTGACTGGCGGCTCTGACTCCGCGGCACACATGACAACCACTCAAGGCTGAAGAACGCTGACCTAGAAGCTGGTAAGGGCTGCAACCCACACACACACACTCCAAGTAAATCTGCCACCTGCAGGGACTGCCTAGCAGTGGCAGTGACTTCCTACACTCTCTGCAATGAATTTCCAGAGCTCTTTGCTATCACAGTCTAGACACCTCCCCATGGGACCAGGGCCGGTGCTAGACTTCTAGGCACCCTAGGCAAAACTTCTGCATGCCACTCCACCCCCCCCCCCCTGCTATCATTTAGCCCCTCAGGTTAAAATGACTTTTCACACATATAATATATATATATATATATATATATATATAAATAAAATACAAAACTTATCCGCCACTCCACCTGTGCAAAGTCATTTTCACCTGAGGGGCTAAATGAGTACGAAGAGGGGGGCGCAGGCAGAAGTATAATATACATATACACACACACACACGCACACACACACACAGTATCAGGGGCGTAACTAAAGCTTTTTGGGCCCCATAGCAACATTTTTAAGGGCCCCTCCTAACTTAGGTCTTACACAATGCCCACAGAAGTAGTTCCCCTAAATCACTAAATGCCCACTTGTAATGGTGCCCCTTATGCAGTGCCCCCAGCAGTAATAATGACCCCTGTAGTAATGCCCCTAAAAGTAATGCCCCCTGTAGAAGTGCCCCCTGCAGTGCCCCCAGTAGTAAAGGCCCTTGTAGTGCCCCCAGTTGTAGTGCTCCCAATAGTGCCCCCAGTAGTAAGGCCCTGTAGTGCCCCCAGTTGTAAGACCCCTGTAGTGGCCCAAGTAGTAAGGGCCCCTATAGTGCCCCCGGTTGTAGTGCTCCCAATAGCGCCCCCAGCAGTAAGGCCCCTGTAGTGGCCCCCAGTAGTGCGGCTACTGTAGTGCCCCCAATAGTAAGGCCCCTGTAATGCCCCCAGTAGTGCAGCCCCCCGCGCGTACACGCACATAATAAAAAAAAAAAAACAACACTTACCTTAAACCCCGCTCCAGTGCCTGCTGCCGTCCGTCCCCAGCGCCCGCTCCTCGGAACTATGGGAGTGACGTCATGACGTCACTCCCATAGAGCACTGCGGGACCCGGAAGACGGAGCTCAGGAGTGAGCTCCGTCCTCTGCAGCCGCCGGGGGGGGGGGTTGGTCAGGAGCCGGGTGTCGCCGGGGGGGGGGCTGTAATTAGCAAGGAGCACTTCCAATTGGAAGTCACTGCCACTTCTAGGCAGTGCCTGCAGGTATCAGATTTTACTGTGGGAGGGGGGCTTCAGCAAGGTAAAATCGAGCACTGCTTATTATCAATAGTACAAGTGTAAATAATTGTAAAAAAAATATACAAAATACTTTGAATTGACTAACTGTACAGATGCGTCCACATACACCTAACCTCAAAATAAATAATGGCTTAATATGCAACTTAATACCAATTATTTTGTGACCAAAAACAATAATCCTAAATATTAAGGACATAATTAGCACATAAAACGCAAAATTCAGGAAACCATATGCAATCTGAGCAAAAAGGCAATAGGAAAAGGTCCTCTACAAGTAACTTGCATCCCTATGCTTAATTTGTTACTATGGGCTCTATTTATTAACATTATTTTTACTAAAATAAAGTGAAAAAGGGTGTTTTCACACCCTTTTCACATTATTTTAGTTTCACCTGTAGTTATTACAGGGCAATTGGAGTAGAATTAGTAAAATTCTACTCCAACCCCCAGTATCACTTATTTTTAGTAAAGCAGATCGCATTTCCCATAATTGTAATGGGAAATGTGATCCGACCTAAGTTACTAAAAATAAATTGTAAAAAAAACCCGGGGGAAGCCCTGTTATAATAACGCCACCTGGAGGTGGCGTTATCCAGGGTCTCCCCCGGTTACCGGGCTCCCACTGTGCTCTAACGGGGAGAGCAGAGGCGGGAGCCGGTACCAGTAATCAGCTATGTGGTCTAAGCAGACCGCAAGCTGATTGCTGTCAAAAAAAGAAAAAAAAAATTAAACAGTTTTTTTTTACTTACCTGAATCCAGGGACCGGTGATTGGGCCTCCGGTGATGGCTCCTCTCCGGTCAGCTGGTCTCCCATAGTACACTGGGGTCCAGGTGATCGGGTCCCAGTGCAGTATGGGAGATCACCTGATCGGGAAGCCCGGAGAAGATCACCGGAGGCCAGGATGATGCAGGTAAGTGTAATGAAGGGAGGGGGGGGTCGCGGGGGTCCGCGATCGTGGGGGGCAGGGCTTAGCACCGGGGGGCGGGGCTTAGCGTCGGTGGGGGGGTTGTAGCGGTGGTCGGTTGGCGAATGCGCGGGCTCTTAGTCGCGGTATTCGCGATGCGAATTCACTCTGTAATATCACACTACAATCCGCATTCAATATGCGGATTGTAGTAAACAGAGCCCTTTATACCTATTCCTTGCAACAAAAATTCTAATCTTAAATACATATAACACTATCAGTGAATTAAAATGCTAAAGGAGAAAGTACTGAAGCACGAGGATCGCTACCCATGGCAATGCGTCTAATTCACGCCAGAAGTCTACCACCATATGGCGCAAGAAGGATAAGTGTATGGGGACACATCTGTGTAAAAAATATTCTTTCTAAACTGTAGGCCTGATTCAGAGACAGGCGCAATGGCGATATTTTTGCAGAGTGAGCGACTGACTGCTATTGCGCATGTGCGAATGCCGCACTGCGCACGCATATCGATTGCATTGTGATTATTCTCGTACACAGGAAAAACTTGAGTGATAGGTAGTCAGCGTTTGAGGGTGATAACGGCAGGGTTGTCTTAACAGCAGTGTGGGCCCTGGGCAAAGCAATGCACTGGGGCCCCTACCCACCCATTCACAGGAAAAAAATGTAAATGGTCAATAAAATTAAACCCTCCTGCATGCCCATCAGACCTCCCTCACATACAGAGAGACTCTGTCTGACTGGTCTGAAGCCAGCGGATGAAGTGAAACTGGGACTGAGGTGAGTACTCGTCACCGGGGGTGGGGGGTTAGATCGGAATACAGTGCAACGGCGGCTGGCTTATAAAAATATCCCAAATTTACCAACTGGCCGCGGCTGCAGCGGGGCGGGTTGGTGGGCCCCTACAAGCTTCGGGCCCTTGGGCAACTGCCCAACAAGCCCAATGGAAGAGATGGCCCTGGATAACGGGGGTGGTTAGAAAAACGCAGGAGTGTCGATCCGTTTAAACGCCGTTTCATGGGCGTGCATAAATTAGTCAGAGCAATCGCCTTTACAGTATGAGAGCTCTCTGCCTGTCAGGAGGGCCGCAGTGTTAGAGACTGGTCAAACTTGACTCATATGCTGCGTGACTGCACAATGTGCATTGATAGTACTGATGTTTACGCTGTTGTATGGATATGAGAAGGCAGCAGTAGGCGCCCCTATGCTCAGCTCTGCTTTGGAAGGCATTAGCATATATTCGCAGCTTTGTTTTTGTGTGAAATCGCAGCTGCGATTGCATTAGCGTAAATCTCTGAATCAGGCCCTGAGAATCTGCATAAGAAAATGTCTGCTAAATAAATGTCTGAAGAGATGACCGCCCTTTGCATAAATTGCCTGCTGAAATCAGAGCCCTACATACCCAGGAGGAAGCCACCGCTTTTTAGAATGCAAATGTATTATGTCTGACACATTACGTCTGTTTCCCTTGTAAGCCTAAACAAGAACAGCCTTGATCCATCTTGCAATAATATTTTTGGAGGGAAAAAGTCTATGACTGACGAGGTCCTACAGAAAGATAAAAAGTAGATCTATATTCCTGATTTCTTAAATTTTGGTTAGATACAAAGAAATTGTCCCCATTAGATCCAGGGTAGACCATCATTCTTTTTTTATTGTTAGTTGGGTGCAGACAAACAGAAGGAAGTATCATTTCCTCATTGATGTGAAAAGTAAAAAAGTCTGGTAAGAAATTAGCATTAGTTAGCAGCACCATTTTGTCTATATACAGTAGGTGTTCAAATAGTCTCCTTACAACACAGAGCATATCGTTTTCCCATTCAGTGGGCAGGCGAGAAACAGTGTAAGCCACTTGAGAAAAACCTCTTGCAAAAGTTCAAATGCATGACATCAGAGCAGGGCATTCAAATGCATGACATCAGAGCAGGGCATTCAAATGCATGACATCAGAGCAGGGCATTCAAACTTTTTCTTTGATTGCCATATTAAGAAAATGACTAGAAAATGACAGTGGGCGGAGAGCCACAGAATATTTTCTCTCAATTTGCCTCCCAGCAGTTCAGTAATGGTTCCTTGCTGAGGATACTGTATCTTATTATAAGAAACACTAAAACTAATAAAAAGATCTTCAAATAAACTTTTTTTTTTTTTTTTTAACAATTTTATTGTATTCAATATATAATAATAGTACAAGAGCATGTAAAACTTTGTATTACATAAAGAATGTCATTAAAGGAATACATTTTGACAATAGCAATAATTAATACATATTTTCATTTTATGGAGAAAATAGATGAAATTAAAGGGCAGAAAAAGGAAAATAAAAGATAAAACAATAAGAAAAATTGCCAAACAGTTGTTGAAAATATATCAGATACAGCCTTAAAAAGCCAAAAAGATATAAGAACAATGTCACGCCGAACAGATAGATCTAGGTGAGACGTCGTAGTAACGACCAGGTGGGGTTTCAAATACATTCATTATATTATCCGAAGTTTCGGTGGGTAAATAATCTAGATACAATGCCCATTTTGCGTAAATGACTTAACTCCGTTTTCAATATCGTAAAGGGCAGAACGCCTATCAAAATAGAGTATGGACAACAATTCAAATTTTAACATTTCTATGGATGGAATAGTCTTCGAGAGCCAGTATTGTAAAGACTATTTTCTAGCTAAAGTTAGGAAAACCGCTAACAATGGAAATACAGTTTTAGTTGATAGAATTGGGGACCAAGAGGTAAAATCTGCTAATAGGAATGGTTCCCAGGTGAAAGGCAATTGTTTCCCCGTGATCTGATGAATAAAATTAAAAGACATTGTATCAAAATCTTTTAATCTTGAAACTTTGTTGCAGAGGAAAAGGAAAATTTCGGCCAATAAGCAGAATCAGAATGGGTTATGCGGCTTTATTGTAATTGTGAGAGGTAGGCTCTATTAAGAAATTTTATATGAATTTCCTGAAGTTTAGCTGATTTTGGGCCTGATTCAGAGCCGGACGCTCTGAACAGAGCGCTCGCTCTGAATCAGGGCCCTCCTCCCTCCCTCCAACACTGAATCCAAACAGGGAACCGGACAATCCAGGTAGCAGCAGTGTGTCAGTGACAGATTAGTGACCACAACGATGCCCTCCGTGGCACATGCGTCACAGCACGAGCCTGACCGGATTTGGATTCAGTGTTCCGGTCAGGCTCGTGCTTTGACGCGTGTGCCACGGAGGGCATCGTTGTGGTGCACGGACCGGCTCTCACGTATAGCGTGACGAGTGGAACCACGCTTCAGTATCCGGCGAGCCATAAGGAGAAAGGGAGAATATCAAAGAGGAAAAGATAAGGGGGGCCCCCATATATTTTTTGTCTACAATCTGAGTACTCACAATTTCTCCCTATCCAAGCGGGCTTATGGTATAATATATGAACTGCCGGTGGTCACTCACTTTACCCAATTGCAGGATATATATCTGATCTATGATTACCTGCCATATTACACTCTAAAGTTATCCATAAAGGGCTTGATATTTAGTAGAGATGACTGAATACATATGAGATGTGAAGCGAACATTAAGAGCCAATACAGTGTTTCAAATATATAGAGACTGTTACACAGGACACTGTTACAATATAATTATTTACTGTGTTGTTGCTAAAAGCCAGATATCCAGAAGGGACAGCCATAAACATATGGTATATTACTTTATCATCAGGAGCCAACACATGACGTTGATCTAAGATACGGAGACTGTCACACGGAGTGCTGCTACTACAGTAGATCAATTATCATTTATCCACGGGCGAAACTCCTATTATTACCTGGACATTCCTACACTAATTCAGGCAAATCCTGTTTGCTATATCACTCATCATCAAGGAGCGGCATTAGCCGCAATTAATTGATACACAGCTGTACTGATGAATTAATCTCTACAATTTTATAAAAGAGCACAGTGTTTAGTGTCATTTTCATTGCATATATGGTATTGATACCCAATATATAGTGTCTGTTTATGTATGTAGAATAATGTTTGTATGTCATGCTTAGTTTTTAACTAGTCATTAATATGTTATAGGTCTAATAGATAAATAAATAATACATATATTTTGTACATTACATCTCATTGGTAATTTATGCTCATTAACTAGTGAGTTAACTGTAGTATTAGCGCAGAGTATTGCTTTTCCTTTTCATTATCTTATTCTTGCAAACATACACAGAGTTTGCATACTCCGTTGCAATACTTCAGTACTAGATCTCTAATAGGTTTCAGCGCCAGATATTGATAGTTGAAATAAAAAATTGTTTGTTATATATCGCGGGAGCATAAACATTACAAAGTGTGTAAGATATTTCAAATATTTTGACCACCAGGAGTACGTAACGACCATCCGCGTCTGACTGTTGGTAAAGAATGGAATACGGTAGATTTCTCTTTACTAGAATGGCCACACCTCGTGACTTAGAGTTATAGGATGCGTAAGCAATTACTTTATGTCCCAGCATGGAATGTTTTTCATGTTCCGGGGCTGTTAAGTGCGTTTTCTGCAAAAAGGAAATATCAGCTTTTTGTACATTTAGATATGAGATAATTTTGCAGTGCTTAGCCGGAGTATTAATGCCCTGGATGTTCCAGGAACAAATTTTTAAATCATTCATAATATATAAAACATGTAGAAAACAGCACCAGAGTCAGACCCATATCAGGTTCAAGATCCAAACAAAATTTCGGCAAGACATATTGCATCGGTAAACTATACTGTTCTGATAGTTGGTACATGAAAAACATATTCAAATTAAAAATTTCCAAAAATGGCAGCCATGAAGAGGAAAAATAAAAATAAGAAAAGGGGTAAATGATAGAGGGAACTCTAAAAAACCCTCCAAACAAAAGTATATTTATCAGAACACAAAACCAAGCAATCAAATTAGTCAACATGAGTAAAAACTGAAGAAGTGATCCCTATCTATTAATAGATAATACAGTGATACATCAATGAAACAGTTCGAGACAATGTATAGATATATAGAAAATAGTATTAAATCTGTGTATATTACTATTAAGAAACACAGTCTCGTAAAAATAGTACATTTTATATGTAGTATGAAGCAACAAAATGACAAAAAACATCAAGCATGAAAATATGATTAAACAATCATTGGTAACCATACAGTCAGCCCGGAGACAACATATAGTAAGATGGACACACGAATAGGAGAAACAGCATAATATAATAATTACGGATGACGATCAAGTAGATAAAGCTGAAGACTCAATCTCCTCTTCCTCAAGAAACACCAAAGCATCTGCAGCAGATGTGAAGTCCTTGTAACCTGTGTCCTGAAAGAGACAAAGTCTCGCTGGAAACAACAAAGCAAATTTCTTTTGCGCTTTTATTAGTTTAGAACACACAGGCGACATCTTTGCGGTTGCGAGGGACTTCTGCCGAATAGTCTTGAAACAACAGTAAACGATGACTCTGCCATTCAATGGTGCCTTTTTTATGTGCTGCCGCCCATATCGAAGATTTAGGAGCAAAATTAAGACATCGGAAGATGACCGTACATGGGCACTTGGCATCACGGAAGGGGCCGAACCTGCGCGCTCTTTCTATTGCGAAATCAGGTAATTCAGTAGATAAATCCAATATCTGTAACAAGTCCTCATGTAGAAATCTATAGAGGTCGGGACCTTTAAGCTGTTCCGGAAGGCCAACAATTCTGAGGTTATTTCTTCGAGAGCGATTTTCCAGATCATTTACCTCAGTGGTTCTCAAACTTGGGCCTCAGGCCCCCACACAGGTCCCATTTTCCAGGTAACCTAGCAGTTGCGCAGGTGTATTTATTACTCACTGACACATTTTAAAAGATCCACAGGCGGAGCTAATTATTTCGCTTGTGATTTTGTGAGGAGACCTGGAAAACATGCACTCTTTGGGGTCCTGAGGACCAAGTTTGAGAACTTGTGGTCTACCTTATTTAATAAAATGTTGGGTATCCTTTTGCTCCTGATCTAACTGTTGCTGTAATTCAAAAGTCATGTTCCTCAATCTTATTTTGATTAGTAACCACTTGTAAGTCTGTGGAATCTAATTGTTCCTTTAAATCCTTAAGTGCATCAGCAAATTTGGTCGCTTGTGACTCCATTATAGGATCATTGGTGTCCTTTATAGTTCGGACTACGTCATCATACATAAGCGGTTTAGTAGAATCCATGTCAGCGTTATGTGTAGATTGAGAATTTTTAGTCAGCTAGTAGAGGGTTCACATCAGGAGAGTCAGTCGATGAAGAAATATCCACTTTTTCCCTGTACGTGTACATGGGGTTTGAGCAGGTGTAGAGGATTTAGTGATTTTTTTCATAACAACTAGATGGCAGTGGAATACAAGAAGTGGTCCACAGAACGGCAGCATGTCTCAGAGTTAGCTAATACACACAATAGTATTGTCAAATCATTGGAGAGATAAAAAGAGACTTCTTGAGATTATATTCATCCAAATAAGCCAATACAGCCAATATATGATTCACAGTAATGTAGTTGGTATCACTGAAAAATATGATTTATGGCCAAGAGATAGGGATCCTTCCCAGGCATAATCACTTAAAAAAAAATAGGCATTGGTGATGAATGATATTTAGAGAGCTTCCAAAAATCCAAACAATAGAAAAAAAAAAGAGAAAAATTATTGCAGAAATAACAGATTTGGAGTGGTTACTCACAGCAATTGAGTATGTTGTACTTGCTATGGACGCTGCGTGTTTCCTCTGATGCTATATACTGGTGGTGAGACAGACAAAATGACTTCGTCTGACTCCTTCTACAGCCTTCTCCAGCCCGCAAGTGTAATAAAGGGGCCCTGTGATTCCAGTTCCTCAAAGGTCTGGTCACAGGCGTCCAGTAGAGTCCCCCGATCAGACCACCCGCCGGGCAGTGAACCCGCGCTCCCAGACTGGTAAGGAGGTCGTAGGGGACAACAGCAGGGTGAAGCAGTTAATGAGAGCCAGAGGCACGCGTCGGAGAGCCAGGACCGGAGATGCGGGTGTCAGTCTCCGGTTGTGTCACAGCGGTTAATCCTTCGGTTGTGTCACAGCGTCCCGGGGGCCGATGGTAAGTAATGTTGGCCGGAATAGAGTCAAGGTGGGGCCGGAATAGAGTCAAGGTGCGGCGGTAGGAGGTTATGATAAAAACCCTTGTGCAGGAGCTCAATGGCGCTGCGTCCTTCTCCCTCAGCTTTCAAGCTACGCCCCCCAAATAAACTTATTTTTAATGATTTTAGATTGTAATTTTACTCACTGTGATGAGATGTTTTTTTTTTACCACATGCCGGTTCTTTCATTGAGCACAACAACAGATCTCAGGAAGAACCACATTTACATCATTAGTGATGTTCCACCGGGCTCTCTGAAATATCTGTTTTATACAATTAGGTCCCTACATATTTGGACACTAACCTAATTTTCATATCCCTGGCTCTGTTCACCACCACAATGAATTTGAAATGAAACAACGGAGATGCAACTGAAGTGCAGACTTTCAGCTTTTATTCAAGGAGTTGAACAAAAATATTGTATGAAACCATTGTTATACATAGTTCCCAATTGTCAATGGCTTAAATGTAATTTGACAAATCAACATAATCCAAAAAGTAACAATAATTGGAAAAACCAATCATCAATATAGTGATTCCTTCGTGGGGCACTCTTTTGTACATAAATGATTTGTCAGTATAATTAAAAATTAGCTTTTAATATATTTCCAATAAAAAAAAAGGAATTTGTTGTGCTCATTTATAAAATATCTAATCGAGCTCCCCTAGCAATTAATCTCATGAAGTTATAAAAAAATATATCTAGTATAAGAATTAGCATAAAGTATGTGGTGACTATGCTTGTTTGAATGGACACGTGTTTCACCACAACGGGCTTATTCACCATACAGCCTGACGTTAGGCTGCATGGTGAACAAGCCCGCTGTGGTAAAACACGTGTCCAGTCAGTCACTCCCCACTGCAGGAGGGAGCAGCACGGCAGCAGGGTGTCAGGCACAATCCTTTGGTCATTTTAACTCAGGTACTCTTCTTCGGTTGGGTCGTGACCTGGTCCGGCGGCGCATTCAGATTTCTGCAATGCTTTCAGCAACAGACACTGCCTAACACCACATACGGATCGGTGTCCCCCACCTCTCCCTTTATTTTCTATCAGAGTTATTCCTGATCCCTCTCTCATCCAGGTGTCCGCTCATAGAAGACCCTGGACAGCAGAGGGGACCAGGTACTTGTACTCCGTACTTACTATTTAGATTTCTATGGGGTTATGTGACACAACATGATATTATCTGCCTATAGTATGTTATACTATTTAATTATGTCATCCGGGATTGTTATCCTGATATAAATCAGTATCAGGTCATCTGGGATATTTACACCTACAGGGAGGTCTTTGCTCTCCCCTTTTTTCAGAGTACTCTGCTAGCATTTCACGTCTATATATATATTTTTGGTTACATTGAGGTAGTACCCAACTCGGCAATAGGATTAAATAAATTGTTGGAAGCAGGGGATCATTTGCATATGTGTTTGGCCACACATGGTATATGAATTTTGGATGATACTCAGCAGACACTTTATTATCACACTCAATGTATAGATTCATCTCAAATGACCGAGTGGTTATCATTACATACAGTCCTAATTTATGAGTTATTTCCAATTATTATTTACAATTTTATATGTCATACGAACTGTACCTGACCCTCCTATTATAATATATTATGTACCCATCAGGAGCTATATGAGCATATGAATTCAAACAAGCATAGTCACCACATACTTTATGCTAATTCTTATAATAGATATATTTTTATAACTTCATGAGATTAATTGCTAAGGGAGCTCGATTAGATATTTTATAAATGAACACAACAAATCCATATTTTTTGATTGGAGATATAATTATATTATTATATCTCCAATAAAATAATTATATTAATTATACTAACAAATCATTTATGTACAAAAGAGTGCCCCACGAAGGAATCACTATACTGATGATTGGTTTTTCCAATTATTGTTACTTTATGAGTTTTAGTTTCTCGATTCCAGGGAGCACCTCAAGCATATAAAATTTATCTTATGATAAAATGATGATATAAGATTTGATATATATGGTACCAATTGCTGGTTTTACTTTTAGATGTGAAATATAACAGTGGTTATTGTTCCTGTGCGTGATATTCTGGTTTCTTTGGGATAAATCAACATAATCATAAATAAAATGTTCATTTTTAATACTTTGTCGAGAATCATCTGTAGGCAATGACTGCCTGAAACCTATGGACATCACCAAATGCTGGTTTTCCTTCTTTGTTATGCTTTTCCGGGTCTTTACTGTACTTACTTCAGTTGTTGTTTGTGTGTCTTTCTGCATTTAGTTTTGTCTTCAGCAAGTGAAATGCATATTCAATCGGGATGAGATCAGGTGATTGACCCGGTAATTGCAGAATATTCCACAAAAATGTTTGTCCGGAGAAGACAAAGTGAGCGCTACCATCAGTCCTGTATCATGCCAACAGTAAAGCATCCGGAGACCATTACTGGGTTGTTGTTTTTTTTACTTTAATATATTACCTTTAGTTACTGTACAGCAGTTATAGTATATTGTGTGCAGTGTTGCCATTGTAAGTTTTTTATTTTATATGAGTGGCATTCAATATTTTTGGGATATTATTTTCTGTGCCGATTTTGTATACCATTTTTGTATGTGGTTTAATCTGTTTGTATATGGTTTAATCGTTGTGCTTTGTTATTATATATGTATTGATTTTATTTACTTCTGTAGTGTGGTTGTTGTTATCTTTGTTTTATTAGAAAACAAAGTTCAATAAACATGACTATTTAAAAAAAAAAAAAAAGGTAATGAGGGAATACTTAGAGCAGTCCCCCCCAAAATGGTGCCCGCTCCTGCCAGCACCAAACTAAAACTGGCTGCCCATGGCTGGGGGCGAGGTATAAAGAAGAGGCAGTCTAGTTTGCTGGGAGATAAATTTGAACTGTTTGGTGCCCAGACTCTCCTCTCCAGGCTATACTCATAGTGATCCCTGTGGGGACATATATGACATGGTACCATCTAGCATAGATCAACTGCTTATCCATATATTCATTATGAACTGTGTTCAGGTCAACCCTGAAGACAAAGGCCCTCATTCAGAGCCGTACGCTCTGAGCAGAGCGCACGCTCTGAATGAGGGCCGTCCTCCATAACTATGGAGCGTCCTCCTGGACGCTCGTATAGCTGTGGGTCACCACCCACAGCCTATACGAGCGTGCAGTTTGATGGCCGCGATGGTCTTGACCATCGCGACCATCGAAACTGCGAGCCGGAGCCTGCGGTTGAGGTTTTCAACCGCAAGGCCCGCAGTGATTTTGGCTCTATCAGAGCCAAAATCACTCCCACTGACATCACTAGTGATGTCAGTGGGCCGGCTTCTGACGGTAGGCGTTCCCTTAGGAACGCCCCCGTCAGGGAGGCACGCCCCCGGCACGCCCACCAAAGGGGGCGTGCTGTCAATCAACATCGACAGCACGCCCCCTTTGATCAGACAACGAGCGAAGGAAAGTCCTTCGCTCGTCGCGTCTGGCGCATGCGCACGACGGAGCTCCCTCCGTCGTGTGCATGCTCAGTGCAGAACATCGACCCACTTGCGAGCAGACAGCCGCTCGCGAGTGGGTCTGAATCAGGCCCAAAGTTTGAACTCTGTAAAGTCTGTACTATATGTAATATACACGAAGACAAAATTGTTCCTGACCGATTGACACTATGACAATTAGAAACCTACCTTGTGTGAACTCATTAATCACATAATTCAAGTGTATATGAGCATTTCTCTCAAAATTGCTGAAAAGGCAGAATACTGCAGCTGGTTATTATATAATTCTTATTATATATTAATAATATAAGGTCAGATACCAGGGGAGTGCTGCATGTGTCATGATGTTTAGGTGCAAAATCAATTCTGCACTCCCCACTGGAAAAGCGAAGGTAAGGACATTTACAGCTGTTGCTCTTGAATGCCGCAGATATTTAATACTGATGCCTAGAATAGAAGTCAGCACTTGCTAGCATGTGGTCATCAGTGCAGTACACAGCTGCTGGGCACCACGTATTGGTTTTCGTCTCAATGTCACCCCATCTGTCATTTTGAAATAAAATGTAGACTTTAAAAAGTAATTAGGAAAAGGTTTGGGGGTTAGGCATCTGGCTAGATTTGTTTTGTTTTTTTCCCTCTGATGCGGAGAGAAGCAGAAGATAGTGGAGGAGCCGGGACTCCGAGGTGTAAAAAACGCCTGAGAGCAGAGGACTCATTTCTATGCATGTAATATGCACAAAAGTAAAACACTCATAGATCACCATCACAACAGACCAATAAATCTTTACTTACTTTTAATATATATTATACACAGTGCATTTTAGGACTACTTTAAAATAAATTATTATTAATTTAGTTTTGCATATGCACATCAATCAGATTAGCGAGACCAGAATTAGTGCATGCGTTGTATGGCATTATATGGCAGTATGCTGCATAGTGCAGCCTGCTACTGTACGATTAAGAAGCGGAACAGGATTGAACACCGGTGACACACTGTAAGACAAATAGTGTTAGAATGGCTTTAATAAAACTTAGAAGTGACAAAAACCCCAACTGCCAGGAAAGCCTGTCTCACATGGCGATACATCGATGGTGCTATGGGGTGTTCAGTGGTAGGAAGACCTTTTCTGGGAATGTTACACAATTGATGTCTTGGGAAGATCTGGTTAAAGTTTACAAGCCATAAAGGAATGAAGAGAGTTTGGATGGCAGTTGTTGCCACGTACAGGGCTTCTTACTGATTTTTCTTTTCATCTGGTGGAAAATAAGGAGGCGGTGGAGGGACGTCCTAGAAAAAAGAAGAAAGATGGGTCACATTACTTCTCTTCGATTTTAGAGGGAGATTTAAATTTATAGCAGTTAACCCATAGCTCCAGGCACTTAACCTGGAATCTATGGGTTATCGCACTTTTGCCGTAGGACTTATGGCTCGAGATAACAGGCTGCTAATTGAATAGCTGTGGATGTTAAACTCAGGAGCTGCAGTTTTGCGGTAAGTTCAGTGGCTAAATGTAATTCCTCCCTTAGTGCCTGCAGGAGCAATCACACTGTAACAGACTTACCATTAGCATGTAAGCCTGGGGAGCGCTGGGCTGACTGCAGTAACCACTGGCAGCTGCCTCCGCTGCCTTGGCCTCAGCTACAGAAGGAATAAGAGCATAAATGGGCTTTAATGTTTCTGAAGATATTCCATTAATTCACCTTACCAATACAATATGGGGCTTATGATATCGTTATTATATAGAAGCATTGCTTTTAAACACACTTAAAATAGAAATTGATGCTCTGTAGCAAAATATGTTTTTTTTAAGTTACCACCAGACATTTCACCTTTTCAAATTTGAATTGTATTTGATAGTACACGTTTGCGTATCCACTTGTAGATCTTGGAACGACAGTACGATTACAACATTGTAATCGTACAGTCGTTCCTCTTCCCCTGTAGTGCCTACACTGAATGATATGTCGATCAGTGTAGGCACTCTCCCTCATCCCCGAACATGCTCAATCTGTCGTTATTGGCAGATTGACCGGCATGTTCAGGCGATGACGGATGTCGAAAACGACCAGCGGGAGCACGCATCGCTGGTCGTTTTCGATATTCTCATGCCCGATTTGTGCACGATTAATGAGCGAATGAACGATAACGTTATCGTTCTGTTTAATCGGCAAGTGGGTACGCGGCTTAACGTCATCAAATAATTGTGCAGCGGTCAGTAAAACTAATTTTAATACTTGTGAATATACAACAGGAAATTCACATTGAAGTATTCTGAATTACCTAGCGTTGGTTATCTATATACACACACATTTATTATATATATATACATATATATATATATATATATATATATATATATATATATATATATACACACACATATATATATATATATATATATATATACATACATATATGTATATATATATATATATATATATATATACACATACATATATGTATATATATATATATATATATATATATATAGACATATATATACATACATATATGTGTATATATATATATATATATATATATATATATATAAACATACACACATATATGTATATATATATATATATTAGGGGTGTGCACCGGCCACTTTTCGTGTTTTGTGTTTTGGTTTTGGATCTGGATCTTTCTTCGTGTTTTGGATCTGGATTGGTTTTGCCAAAACCACCCTTCCGTGTTTTGGGTTCTGGGTTTTGTGTTTTGGATCTGTATTTTTTTGAAAAAAAGCATAAAAACAGCTAAAATCACAGAATTTGTAGGTTTTTCTGCTCCTATGCTATTATTAACCTCAATAACCTTAATTTCCACTCATTTCCAGTCTATTCTGAACACCTCACACCTCACAATAGTGTTTTTATGTCCAAAAGGTTGCACCGAGGTAGCTGGATGACTATGCTAAGCGACACGAGTGGGCGGCACAAACACGTGACCCATCTAGGAGTGACACTGCAGTGGCAGGCAGGATGGCAGTTAGAAAAACTAGGCCCCAAACTGTACATAATGCAAAGAAAAAAAGAGGTGCAAGATGGAATTGTCCTTGGGCCCTCCCACCCACCCTTATGTTGTATAAACAGGACATGCACACTTTAACAAATCAATCATTTCAGCGCCAGGGTCTGCCACACAACTGTGGCTGAAATGATTGGTTCGTTTGGGCCCCCACAAAACAAGCTGGCAATTAATGTGTCCCTGCACAAACTGGCTCTACGGAGGCAAGATGTCATCCTCATCCTCCTCATCCACCGATTCCTCACCCTCTTCAGTGTGTACATCCTCATCCTCACAAAGTATTAACTCGTCCCCACTTGAATCCACCACCACAGGTCCCTCTGTACCTTCTGGAGGCTGGTCTCCCTGGAAGAGCTGATAATTCATTTTGATGAACATCATCTTCTCCACATTCTGTGGAAGCAACCTCCTACGCCTTTCGCTGACAAGGTTCCCGGCTGCACTAAACACTCTTTCGGAGTACACACTGGAGGGGGGGCAACTCAGGTAAAATAGAGCCAGTTTGTACAGGGGCCTCCAAATTGCCTCTTTTTCCTGCCAGTACAGGTATGGACTGTCTGACATGCCTACTTGGATGCTGTCACCGATGTAATCCTCCACCATTCTGTCAATGGTGACAGTATCATATGCAGTGACAGTAGACATGTCAGAAATTGTTGCCAGGTCCTTCAGTCCGGACCAGATGTCCAAACTTGGTCCTGCCTGCCCTGCATCACCGCCAGCGGGTTGCTTAGGATACCTAAGTTTTTTCCTGGCAGCCCCAGTTGCGGGAGAAAATGAAGAAGGAGCCGTTGACGTGTCACGTTCCGCTTCAGCTGACAGTGTGTTCACCAGCAGGTCTTTGCACCTCTGCAGGCTTGTGTCGGCCGGAAAGAGAGACACCACATAGGCTTTAAACCTAGGATCGAGCACGGTGGACAAAATGTAGTGGTCTGATTTCAACAGATTGACCACCCTGGAATCCTGGCAAAGCGAATGAAGGGCTTCATCCACAAGTCCCACATGCCGAGCGGAATCGCTCCGTCTTAGCTCCTCCTTCACTTTCTCCAGCTGCTTCTGCAAAAGCCTGATGAGGGGAATGACCTGACTCAAGCTGGCAGTGTCTGAACTGACTTCACGTGTGGCAAGTTCGAAGGGCTGAAGAACCTTGCACAACACGGAAATCATTCTCCACTGCGCTTGAGTCAGGTGCATACCCCCTCCTTTGCCTATGTCATAGGTGGATGTATAGGCTTGTATGGCCTTTTGCTGCTCCTCCATCCTCTGAAGCATATAGAGGGTTGAGTTCCACCGCGTCACAACCTCTTGCTTCAGGTGATGGCGGGGCAGGTTCAAGAGTGTTTGCTGGCGCTCCAGTCTTCGGCACGCAGTCGCTGAATGGCGAAAGTGGCCAGAAATTTTTCGGGCCATCCAAAGCGTCTCCTGCACGCCCCTGTCGCTTTTCAGAAAATTCTGCACCACCAAGTTTATTGTGTGAGCAAAACATGGGACGTGCTGGAATTTGCCCAGATGTAATGCCCGCACAATATTGGTGGCGTTGTCAGATATCACAAATCCCCAGGAGAGTCTAAGTGGGGTAAGCCACTGGGCGATGATTTCCCTCAGTTTCTCTAAGAGGTTGTCGGCGGTGTGCCTCTTACTGAAACCGGTGATACACAGCGTAGCCTGCCTTGTAACGAGCTGGCGTTTCTGAGATGCTGCTACTGGTGACGCTGCTGCTGTTGCTGCGTAAGGTGATACATCTACCCAGTGGGCTGTCACAGTCATATAGTCCTTAGTCTGCCCTGTTCCACTTGTCCACATGTCCGTGGTTAAGTGGACATTGTGTACAACGGCATTTTTCAGGACACTGAGGACACTTTTTCTGACGTTTCTGTACAGTCTCGGTATCGCCTGCCTAGTGAAGTGGAATCTAGACGGGATTTGGAACCGGGGACACACTACCTCCATCAATTGTCTAAATCCCACTGCACTAATGGCGGATACCGGACGCACGTCTAACACCAACATAGCAGTCAAGGCCTCAGTTATACGTTTTGCTTCAGGATGACTGCTGTCGTACTTCATCCTCCTCGCTAAGGACTGTTGGAGGGTCAATTGTTTAGTAAAAGTAGTGGTGTTCCTACTTCCTCTCTGGGATGATGAACGACTCCCAGCAGCAGCAGCAACAGCAGCAGCGGCAGCAGTAGGCGTAGCAATGCAGGATCCTCCGGAGGAATCCCGGATAGGAGAGTCAGTCATGCCAGTGATATGGCCTGCAGGACTACTTCCGATCCTGACTAAGGAGGAAATTGACGAGGAGGGAGTTGACGGTGTGGTTTGCAGGCGCTTGGATACAACAGGACAACGGGATTTAGGTGTCCCTGGACTGCTTACGGTCTGAGCCAAAGTTTCTGAACTTGACAGTAACTTTTTATGAACGCGCTGCAGGTGCCGTATAAGGGAGGATGTTCCTAGGTGGTTGACGTCCCTACCCCTACTTATTTCACCTTTACATATGGTACATATGGCAAGACAGTTGTTGTCCGGATTTGGATAGAAATATTGCCAGACCAAAGAGGTGGAATGTTTGGTCTTCTGCCCAGGCATGACCGTGATGGGCTTTTTCATCCCACGGACAACAACTGTCTCCCCCGGAGCCTGATTTAAACAAACCACATCACCATCAGAATCCTCCTCGCCAACTTCCTCCTCAGCGCCAGCTACACCAGTATCCTCATCCTGTTGTACTTCAACAGTGACATCTTCAATTTGCATATCAGCAAGTGGACTGTGGGTGCTCCTTTCAGCACTTGCAGGGGGCGTGCAAATGGTGGAAAGAGCCACCTCTTCCCGTCCAGTGCTGGGAAGGTCAGGCATCGCAACCACCACCACACTTGGACTCTCTTTGGGGATTTGTGATATCTTCTTAGAAAGCACAGTTCTTCGCTGTGCTTTTGCCAGCTTAACTCTTTTGATTTTTTTAGTGGGAGGAGTGCTTCCATCGTCATGTGAAGCTGAACCACTAGTCATGAACATACTAGGGATCGACCTTAGCCGTTCCTTGCCACTCCGTGTCGTAAATGGCATATTGGCAAGTTTACGTTTCTCTTCAGCTGATTTAAATGTCTTTTTCAAGGTCATTTTCCTGAACTTTGCCATTTGGGATTGTATGTGCCCTCTACTATGACATTGG